>CM021101.1:790326875-790937956 GCA_007115665.2 Sequoiadendron giganteum | reverse complement strand
GAGAGAGAGAGAGAGAGAGAGAGAGAGAGAGAGAGGAGTGATTGTGAGAGACTTGAGAGAGATAGAGGTGGAGAGAGTGAGAGGGAAAGAGATAATATTTAAATATTTAATAAATTGGTAATATATATATATATATAAATATTTATGGATTAACTAAAATATTGAAATAATATTAAAATATTTATAGATTAACTAAAATATTGAAATAATATTTAAATATTATACATTTAATAATATATTATATATTAAATACATAATTCGGTAAGAGATTATCATAAATTGTATATTGAATATATTACATTATAAACTTTATTGGATATTATACATATTAAATTATAAACTTAATTGCATTTTTAAAACATATATTAAAGATTGTATAAATTGTTTTAAAATTGATCTAAAAGATATCATATATCGAATTCAAATCCGATATCGGATTTGAATCGGATATCTGATTTGAATTCGATATCTGATATTCTGACACAAAATTTAATGCCTCAGTATTAGGCTCGATATTAGGCTCAGGATTTGGTTCGAACCTGCCAATCCTAAAAATTCAACACGTAAAACGTGTTTAACAACTTACCTTGCTTTTCCAGACTTCGCCCATGTGGCTGATGACTTTTTTTTTACCTAAAATTGATGAAACGAAAAGGGTTTGTAAAGGAGCTTCTCAACTTTCTACCAATATAAATTATATTTTACCTAGAATCTAATAAATAATTATTATTTATTTTTTATTAGAATTATGACTAAAGTCCTGATTGATAGTCTGATAGAAAAACATATATAGCTTTCAAATGTTATCACATTTTTTGAGTCCAAAACATGCGTCACATTCTATTCTTGGCATACAAAAATTAACCTAGTAGTTTAGAAACTACATTCAATTTGCCACAGATTCTATTCTTACATATTTTTGAAATAATATAGATAACTTATTCAAATTTTAACGTCAAGTTGCCCAACTCTGATTTTCTGAATTTTCATTGCCACTTAAGGACCTGTTTTTTCCATGATAATCTTGCACATACCCATCTACTACCAATCTTTGAATAATTTTGCTAATAAATTGGCCATTTACAACCAATTCTAATGTTTTGGATCAATTTTGATGTATAATTTCTCACGCATATCAATACCAATGAGTTTTTTCTTATTTGTGAGGATTTTGGAGTCATCTCCCTTGTGGCAACTCTTGTCTACTTCACTTTTTTAGGAATGTTATAAGCATATAAAGATTACAAATTTTATATGGTCCTTGTAAAAAATGGGTAACCTCAAGTGATTTGAACCTTCCAGAAAATCATCAACCAATTCAAATGATGATATAGTCATGATGTAGATCTATGACATCAACATGGTGATGATGTAAGAATGAAATCAGCAAGAATGAGGGTTTCATGCCAAATGATGATGTGAGAATAAAGTAATGATGAAATAACCTAATATACATTATGATTTTTCTCTTGTCATCTAAACTTGCAAACTTTCCTTGGTCATTTGACATGTGAAGTTTTTTTGGTCAATTGAACTTGTTAAACTTCCACTTGCTATTGGTTTAATAAACTTCTACTTCTTGCAGAACTTTCACTTGCTACTAGTTTGTGCAATTTCCACTTCCTATTGGTTTACAAACTTTTTTGGTCATCTCTATTTGCAGAAATGTGACCTTTTTCTACACTCGTTATTTCTACAATGAATCGGCTATTGTAACAACCAAGATTCGATTTGATCTTACTTTCTTGGTCACCAATGTATACAAATAAATGTTGTCTTCACTTTTAGAGTCCTTTCTAGGAAGTAGTAGATGGAATAAGATCCAATCTATAACTTGTTAATGGTGGTGTGTATATTTTGTAGCGCTTGAAAACCTTGTGTAAAGAAATTGTAATGAAAAGAATATAATTATTTTGAATTGATGTGTGGATGCATTGTTTTGGCTTCTTGGATATGTGGTTTGATAGGACTCCTTGGTCACAACTACAATGGTAGAACATTTTATTGAGCCTCATTAGTTTCATTAAACTATGTTGAGATAATCTAAAATTTAAATAGAAATGAATTCAAAGAAGATGATTCATATTTCAAATGACTAAAAAACACATACATAGATCTCAACAAAAAGAGTTAAAAAAAAAATAACATCAAGCCATCAACTCAAATGTTTCCATAATTTGTATTGTTGAATTTTTTTCTCGAGTGGTAATTGATATGTGGATGCTTCTTTGATTGAAATTTACCTAATTTGATAAAATTTAGTAGCTCAATTTATATAATTTGGGAAGTGGCAATGAATGGTCAAGATCTAATGGTGAGATCAATAGTGGAGAATACTTGAGAATATTTTTCTAGAATCAAGTAAAGAATTAAGGATTGAGATAGAGGTTGATGGATTGTGAATGACTAAGATGCACTTACTAAATTTAGTAAGTGGTTGTGACCATGAAGAAAATAAATGACACGTGCATCTAGTTGGGCTACATTCCTAGGTTTGGTAGAGAGAATAATGGAACCATAAGGACAAGTGTTCTTAGGTTAGCTTTATTATTGGAATGTGTCTAAGGAATATAGGCATAATTAAATATTATTATTTAATTATTTTAACCATGTGTGAGATGAAAAATAGGTGGAAAATCATAATTGTTTATTTATTTATTGTGAGGTGAGATAGAAAAGTTGATTAATCAAATATTGTGACTATTTAATTAAGTCTATTAGACTTTAGGTGAAAGGAACTTGTTCTACCTGATGTGCTTAGTCGACTAAAATTAGATACATTAGAAAATATTTAAGTTTCTACAAAATTATGTTATGTTTTTTGTATAAATTTATTGTCATTTACCATATCTTAATAGCTAAAAAAACAAAACAAAAAAAATTAAATGTATCTACAATCCATAAAAATTGTATGAGTTGTTATGGACTTTAACATAGAAGCTATTATCCAACATTAATAATGTAATGAATCATAAGTTCCAACCAAAAAGAAAAGATAGTGGCATGGGCACCCCTTAAATGCCTTACCTCAAGGATCAAAATAGAAAATAAATCTGTACACCTATGTTTGTTTTCCAGAGTGATCTAGAATGTGATGTTACATCATATGGGAGCCTCCATATGCTCCAAACAAATTCTCTGCCTTATCAGCAGGACTCCGTTCGACCCACCACTTGTCTCTTCACATCTTTACTTTGAGCAACTTTTGACTTAGTTAAAACAAGGCTCCATTTGGAACACAGGTGTCACCATGCATGAACAACTTTATTTGAATGTTTGTTCTTCGCGGCACTGTGTCGATTAAAAATAATGTTTTGTCAAGTAAAGAAGATTATATTCTTTTCGATGTCCGTGGAACTGCTAGACTCCTCTAAATTTGGATTCATTGAACTTCCCCTTGTTCGCCCTAAACGGCATCTCTAACTCCACGTTCATTACCAATGGGAACGGTTCCATGATTCCATTTCTAATTCTATTCTATAATAATATGATAGCTTTTTCTCCCCTATAAATTATCCTGACATTTTGGGTATTCTTCAAGTTTGAAGCTCTTCATAGATTGCTTTGTAAGCCATTGTTATGGATCACCAATACCTATAGGAGAAGAGAGAGAGTACAGCCATGCTAAGATCAAATATAGATTTACAAGGGCTGTACTCTCTTTCTTCTTCCATGAGTCTTAGGTGTTAAACTTCAGCTCTACCGGGAAGATCTGAATCTTCTTATACGCATACTGATTTCTATGGTTTTAGATCTTATTCTCTTCAAGTCAGATGAAGATGTATTTCACTCGATTTTAATGATTTTCCTTTCATCTCTAGAGGGAGGATCTGAGTTTTCCTGTATGTTCACTTGATAAGTATGATTTTAGATCTTATTATGAATAGACGAGTCAGATGAAGTTGTACTTTTCTAGATTTTAGTGGTTTTCAAATGAAGTGTCTTCTTGTAGTCATCATTAATTTTAAAATCTATTGCAAGTTTTCAAAAACATGTTGTGGTTTGGAGGTGTGATGAAGAGGGAATCCAACACTCAATCACAACTACCAACAATCTGAAAATTCAACTTATAAGTTGTTTGAAACAATACAAAAATCTGCAAGAAGCGTCTCTATTTCTTATGCAAATTCTCATGGAATTACATAATAACAAACCATTTTTGAAAATACACTGTTATTACAGCCATGAGGGCTGATGAAAACCATTACATAACTTAAAAAAAAATCTGATTTACAATAGAAAATCTCAATGCATAAATTATCTCCTTCAATTTATCTTCTTTCACAAGATTCTAGTTCCTTCAACTTGCAATTATTAATGGAAATCGCTGCTACAATAAACTTAAAACATTCAAGTCTATAGCGTTGATGTTCAAACACCTTCAAACCTGAAACAAATAACATCGTTTTGGTCTCTTTCAACCCTTCTTCTACTGAAGGTCTCAAGGTCCCTTCACAAGGACTTCACTAGCTCCCAAAAACATGGGCTTATATGCAAATAGAAATCTGCAACAATGGAGTTTTTAAATCTTCTCCTCAATCCAACAACATCTCCCCATCTCAACCTACAAAAAATCCAAAGCCAACTTCTCCAAATAATAAGGCATCATTATAAAGAAGTGTGAGAGTGATAAAACCACTGTGGTCTACCCAAACAACCTGCCAATACCATGTAGAAACTCCCTCGCCCACTTTGAGGAGAACCAAAGATTAAATTGAATATTTCTAAATTTAAATTTCCGTCCCATGGGCACCTATCCCTTAACCAATCAACTTTTGTCAATCCTAGCATCTTCATTGATCTTTGGCAGCCTAGATGGCTCCAAATATGAACATGCACAAACATGCAAAGTTTGTGGCCCAACATGCAAATGCATGCAAGACATGCAAATAAGAAAGAAAAAACATGTAAAAAAAGTGGTCTCTACTTGGAAATGGATGCCTGAGAAGCATGTTCGCTTTGGAAATATTTTGGAAACATTTATCAAAGCATAATTCCTTCCAAAATTATATTGTCAAATCACCACAAGGGAAAATTATAATGTTGTAAATTAAAATATGTATGTCCCAGACACCTTAGCCCTTATTGAAAATAGCAAAATATAAATGTAGTAACGGAAAAAGTAGCCTTTTCCTTGGTTTGATAGTTGACATTAAAGTTGAACTAATAATGTCTTAGACTGGTGTTGTAATGTGTTATATACATTCATGCTATTCTAGGACCTTTATTTGACTAAAACATGTTGTGTATATTTAAAATACCCCATGCTCCCTTCAAGCTGCTTTTAGTGCTTTGATCGGCTTCCGATCGTGCCTGATAATTTCAAATAGCCTTCATGCCAAGATTTCAGTGTTCTCCGTTTAGTACCACCACGTTCGTCGAATCACACATCGAAGGAAAGCTTCTCTTCCCTTCTCTTCCAAGCATCGACCTGCTCCTGTGTGTCAACAAGTCAGGTGTGTTGGGCCTGCTTCCATATCACTCCCTTTCGGGTCCCAACTGCCTGCCATGTTGTGTTCACCCATGCGAACTTTGGCGGGCCCCTCAAGTAGTGTTGAGAGAAAGAACGCTGGCACATGTCTTATCAAAAGACGAGAAGGATGAAGAATGGGCTGCGAAATGCCACCACATATTCCTTTGACGTGGCTACATACAAGGGAAGAGTGACACATATGCTAAGCTGCCAAACTATGCCACATGTTCTAATTGTTTTCGCTATGAGGTGACACTTGTTTGCATAGAATTGATCGAGACCACTACCATCATTTTGCAGAGGATGTATCTAGCTAGCGAATGACTGGATCCATGTTCGAAAATTATTTCTATTACAATGGCCATCATGAATCATTGTTGAAAGCATTATGATTCATGATAGATATCTTTTTACAATATTAAAGCGGTGGATGCCCTTGGCTATATATACTACTTCTCTTGTGAAGTTAGAGAGATTTTTCTTCTTTACTAGTTAGTTAGTAAGCTGTTGAAGTAGCATTACAGAGCTAATATTTTCTAAGTTCAGAATATCTATAGAAGGGTTAGGAAGACACTAGGCCTTTATTTCATTTGATAATTGTAAGAGATTCACAGACTGTGCCCTTCTAATTTGGCCTTTCTGTCTCTTAACTATTGATAATTCTATATTGTGCTGTTTATGAATAGTTTATTTGCAACTTCCATAATTTGAATAGAATGTTGATTCAAAAACTTATCCTTGACTCTTTTATTTCAGTATAACCCTGTGCAAATTATTTTGTCTTGAAATAAAATATTCCGGTCTTTCCCTTTTATGATTGTTATTCCAAGCATAGTAGATTGTTGAGCGGACCCTTCGATCGCATCTACAAGATATGTCTATCGTGATTTATCTCTAAGTCTTGGCGCATCGCCATAGTTAGATCTTTTTATATTATATTTACTTCCTTTTCCCCATTCAAAACCCTGCCAGTTATAGAAGAAGTCGTCTTCTTTAAAATCCGAAGGTCACTCAGTTTGGCACAATAGGTTCCCCCTAAAACTGAGTTTCCCATAAGAGGTTGTTACCTTGCAAAATTTTGGCATGAACATTTTTTTTTCTTGGCACGCCCAATGGGACCACGAATATATATGTTCAAGCTTTAAGCAAGTACATGAGCCATTGACTTATCACAAGATCCAAAATAGCGAACAATCCCAGTTTATTGGTACCTCCATTAGGGTCAATAACAACTAGAACCTGTCATAGTAATATCTCGAACCTCCCACCATCTATGTTACCTATCGCAAACTAGAATTATGTAGCTTGGGATGTTGAGAGTCCTCTTGTTGCCCCAGTAGCACCTATCATTTGGGCCCCCATTCTGGTCTCTACCCTCAAGTCTATTCCTAAATTTACCAGAGATGGCTCGAGAACAACATCTGAACATCTGGAAGATGTTGTGGACATGTGTCTGGTGCATGGATTAACAAATGAAAACATAGCACTAAGGTTTCTTGCGTCCTCTTTTAGAGGAAAAGCATCAAATTGGTATTGCACTATACCGGCTAACTCCATCGGCACATGGGATCAGCTCGGAGACCCCTTATTTTAGAGATTCTCAAACGATGGCAATAGATCTTTTCACTATCACCAACTAGAGACCATCAAGCGGGCCCCATATGAGGTCCTGACTAACTTCAACGCCCGGTTCCACATAACTTGGCAAAGAGTTCAGGCTGCAATTTGCCGACCACCTAACTTTGCATTTATGTTTTACCTGAAATCCATCAACGCTAACATTTCTATGATGATTCAATCCCTTGATGGATGCACATTACTAGATGCATACAGCATAGCAGTCAAGGCAGAGAACAATCTGATCGATGTTGGGAAGCTACCACCTCGGCCCATCATGCCTATATTCCCTAAGACACTAGCTTTCACCAAGGTGACGCCACCTACTACACCAACTGCTCCTCCTCAATCTATGTACACATATGCAAGCACACCATAGATTATTGCACCTGGTTCCTCGAAGGATGAGATGAGAAACATAAAGGAAATGTTGCAAGATATGGCTGACAAAATAACCATCATCAAGCGCAATCAAGCAGCTCCTCCAAAGTCGGCCTATTAGAGTTATCAGAGCGGAAGGCCCTCTTACCAGAAAAATTAGTTTCAAGGAAGTACTCGCACAAATCTTCAAGTGCCAACAACCAGTCAAATAGTATCAGTACTTACTCCATTGCCAAATACCAGCTTAAGCTCAAACAAAGGGCTAACTGTAGGGAAAAACAATCTGATTGATGATGGAAAACCCTAGTGTTTCCCTTGCTAGGCGATTCACATATTCCCTGAAATTTCCCACACGATAATCTATAATAGAAGGTAGCAGAAAAATGTAGCCAAAATGTGACGTCAGACAATGGGGGCTATTCATATACCTCCCTGCAAATGGAAAATGCAGTACTCACCTATCAAATGCAAGGAATGTCTCTAGAGCAAGACATCGATATAGCTCCCAACCATGCCCTCTTCTCATGGATGGAAGGAGAGGAGGCAATGTTCATCTTCGAAGCATCCACTTCCAAAAAATTGCATGTGCAGTCTGATTACAACAACCATTCTTAAGGAAATCCCACCAATGAGACTATCGGCCCATAATTGGTCAGTCGGCAGTCAAAAAATGAATCTGACTGCCAAACTAGTACCCTTGTAACAGTGACACAAAGCCTTCCACAAAAGAAGACCATAACCACTAGAGCTAAGGAGCAAATGCAATAGAGTCTACCATCATTGGATGTGCTACAACATTTAAAGAGATTACCCACTAACGTTTCCTTACGAGAAATTCAGCTATGCCAGAACAAAATACGCTATTACAAAGGGCTCTTCGAGAAGACCCTATCGCAGGACCAAAGGAGCAAAAACTTCAAGAGGAAACTACTGAATTATTTCAACTAGCCAAAGTTCTTGCAATACTATGAAAGAAGTCCCCGAGAAATATCTTGAGGAAGAATACACATTCAGAATTAGTGAAGAAAAACCAAAGACGAGGCCGTTTATCTTAACCCTTGTTGTGGATAAGAAATTACTGCATAATTCCATGATTGACTGTGGCACCAACACCACAGTTATGCCCAAGCTAATAGCTGAAGCCTTGGGATTAAACTATGAACCCTTGAATAAGAGAGTCATGCAACTAGATGGTAATATGGTCAATACTATGAGGATAATTAAGGACATTTCATTGACTTTGTTTATCTGCTCGAATATCACAATCAAATAGGATACTGTGATCAATGATATCCCTCCAATTTTTGGTCTATGGCTATCCAGAGAATTCACTTCCAAGCTAGGTGGATACCTTTCATTAGATTGGTCACACCTAATTATAAGGACCAAGCATGGATAAAAAAAGAAACTAGATTATGAACCTTTGCATCGTAAACATGTTGCGGGCAAAGCTAGGGCAGTTTTTGAATCAGCCCAGACTTCCATAAGCAAGGAGGAGATGTACTGCACAAAGCTTCTAGAAGATGAAGAAATCATCGGAGATCGGACCGATCAGGAGCAGGTTCTCTTAAGCAATTTTATTGAAAAATATCCTTCTGACAATTATCATGCCACTAGACTAGAAAATTATGTCACTTATGATGAAGATCAAGCAATCCCGAAGGTGGCAGAAAAACCCAAGGGCTTTATGACGATCGAGCTATGGTTGCTACATCTCGATAGTGCAAGATACATGGTCGGTACAGAAGCTAAAATACACTTGACTTCCCAAAGTAGCAAGGAAACAATCATGTCCATACGACCCCATTTTTTTTATCCTAGAGACAAGGCTGAATGTGAAGGCATCATGTTAATTTTGAGCCCGACATAGAAAATCGACATCAAGCAAACAAAGCAGCTCACAATTTCTGAACTGGTCAACAACCAAGTTCAGGTGGATGGTCGTGCAAGATACTCCAAAGGAAAGATCCGAGACCTGATCAGGACCATCAGAAATTTCAATATTCAAGTTGTTCCTCAAGAACAAAATGATGATTCGAGAAGCTTGGCTGAAATCGGATCTCAATCCGTATTGGTACCAGCCTTGACGTACGACCAATGCTCTAAGCAAATGGTACTCCAAATCACCAAACTAGGGGATGGAAAGAGTTGACAAATATCCGATAGTGGTGAACACATCACCTTGGTCAGTTCACAACTAGGAAAGGTTACCAACCAATTCCAATTAGGGATGATCGAAGGCAAAGACAGACAAGAAGAGCAACAAGAACTTCATGGAATTTCAAATAACTCAGTCACTTCAGAAGGTTCCCCTTTGAGTAATACCAAAAATAAAAAGAGGAAGTTTGGAACAATAGAAGGTGATTATGGCCATGGTCAAATCAGAAAGGAAAATAATCCTAAAGTTAGAGGGAGCATCCTACATCAAAATAGCGAAGGACGTACACATTTTTCAAAAGAAAATGAACAATTGTTGGCTTGGTCGTATGAAACACTCAGAGAATATGATACCGACATTGTCTAGTCGACATTTCAGTCAAAGAGAGAGGCCAAATTAGTGTGCCAAACCAAAGGCCTAGAGAATCTCAGAACTAAAGTTTCAGTCAAGCCCAACATTTGGAAATGTGACCTCATTCCAATCCAAGAGAGTTTAATTCAAACACTAGTGGGGAATTATCAATCACAACCCTCTATGGAATCAATTTTATGTGACACAGTAGGTGTAAGCATGTTGTCCCTATTTAATGGTTTTTTAGACCAGAGCCCAAATGGCAAGGGACTGATGGTAAAATCTAGTCAACAAGAGTCAAGAGACGATCAACATAGGAAGGCTGATAGTAAGAAGGGTTCACCCATAATGATTCAAGCAACACAAGGTGTTTGGATAAAAGAATGTAGAATGAAAAACATAAAAGGTTTCCCATCAGGGGAATCCACTTTGAATTTCTAAAGCTCGTTCAAACAAACCTACCATGTAAATATGTAATTAATGTGTTCATTTTCTTCTTTGTTCTTTTGTTTGTTAGGCCAATATTCCTAAATCAATGATACAATAAAGACTTACAATACAATACATAGAATAATACATGTGCCAGAAGGTTTAAAAAAATCAAAGTAGCAAGGAAGAGATGTTTAAACATAAAGCTATATTTTCATTATATATACTATGAAGAGTACAATAGAAAAATGGCTTGGTGGCCATGCTTCAAAAAAAGTATATACTTATATTGTGAAAGCCTCTTCGAGGCTATATACAAAAAATAGCAAAAAATTTGAATCAAAAAGTGACAAGCGGAGGGAGAAAATTTTTAGTCTCGCACAAGAGGGACAACATCAGCATCATTAGGTACCACCTCATCCTTGACTATGCCAGCAACACCATCCAAAGAAGCATTGGCAAGTAGCGGGGGAAACACCAGGCTCCTAAAGTCGGTATACCAGTCAATATTGTAGAATGACACCACATTGTAGATCCGAAGCAAAATGTAACAGGCACGGGAATATTTTTGGTGATGAACTTCTTATGACTGGAGGTGAAAACCGCTCAGAATAGGTAACCATGGAATGACTGCATCCTCCTAAACAAACCAACAAAAGGTCTCTCGCAGCCGGTATCCTTCCGAAGGTAGCATGTTCTAACACCTCTCCAAGGTTGTTTAGGTATTTCTTCATAAATATTTTTGTCACTAGTCATTTGATGAGCGTCTTGGGGACTTGAATGTCGAGTAGAGATGCCATGAAGTGAGAGCTCATGTCATTATCTACCCTATACTTGTCTTCATACTTGAGGCAATCATGACCAATGACCCATTTCATAGCCACGATAGCCAAGGGATGCTTATTCTTCATCATCCTTTTCAAACGCCTAGTCAAAATCTCACCAAGGAAATCCATCTATGGTTTATGAAAGGTCAACTTGATGGGGATGTCCATAGAATTAGGCGCTATACGACTATCAAACAAAAATCCTATGCAAAGTGTCTAAATTCAAACTTTATGCTAAAAAACTGCATAGACTGCGATTAAAAAATGCTAAGCCAATCGCCTAACGAGGATTCTAGTAAAGCTTGCTATGTTAATCTCCCAACTGACTAGATTCCTATTTATAGAATCAGCAAGGATAAGCGTAGTAATCCGCATACCATAAGAATGAGGTTAACCAGGTACTACCTCAAATGTTGCACCAAGGCTCGCTCTAATTTTTCACCAAGTTGTGATTGCAGGTATGATTTGATACATGCGGGCTAATTAATTAGCACAAGTTACTGGCAGCATTTGGCAATAGCCTTTTCAGCCAAATGATGATGTGTCATCCTTCTGAGTGTTCCTTAAAACCCAATAAAAGATACAGATCTATGTGATGGTTATCGCCTGCTTTGACATAATCATTCTATTCGAGGTATTAATTACCATGACATACGATGCCTAACCTGCTTTCAAATCACCATCTCAATTTCCAAGGAAAAATCGCATCAAGGATTGTGAGTACTTTGGGTCATGATGGAGCCCTATCATTTTAAAATAGCAGGAATTTTTCTTCGCGTAAACCCAAGGGTCAATAGAACATGTGTAATTTAATGTAGGAAAAAGAAACCGTCATTTACCACTCACAGGAGGATAGGAAAGCCAAGGATTGCATGGAATTATTTTAACAACATAAAGGGGCTTTTGAATACAAGAACTGTTGAGAGAATTTTGAAGCTCAAAGTTGCTAAAAGACAAGTAGCAAAATTTCAAGAAGTTCAAGAGAAAAATGGCATCCGCTATCCCTAAGGTAACCCAGAACCCACAGATGAATGAATCAGGCCAAGCATCTAAAAGCTTGGTCGAGGTAAGAATCATTGCACCTATGGTCAATATCTTCAGGGAGCAGTAGCCCTATGCTATGCCTGGAATCCCAAAGAAAATAGAATGGCCCCACACATGGCTGACTAAAAAGGGTGTAGTCATGGATGCTAGTGTGATAAAGGAAGAGTGGGATAATATCTATGACCCCATCCTCAAGACTAGCTCTAAGGGTCTTAGGGAAGCTAGTTTCGCTAGGATGATGAAATCCCAAGAAAATCAACTACCATTCAAGCAATGGCAATGCGGACATCCCTAGTATATGGTCCCCTATGTCCACCACTACCCAAAGATGATTTATGAAAGTGTGTGGTGCTTCAATTCGATGGCTGGCACCATTTAAGGAAGGAGATTATGGGTGGTGCTAACTACAAAGGCTCTCAGGCACATGTTGTGCATTCCTGAGGTTAACACCAGAGAGCAGATGATGGAGCACTTCAGCTAGAAAAAGGGTTCGAATTTCTAGAGGGATAGGAATCAAGCCCTTGAATTTTATGATATTGAGACTGGGAGACCCTAGGATAGCAAGCAACCATTAAAAAATCCAAATCGTCATGTCGACTATAAACTAGCAGACATGAAGGATGCTATCTCAATGATGGCTTTTTTATGCGGATTTGATAATGATAAGATATTTTTAGAGGCTCAGTTGGGCCTAGGTTTCCATCTTCGGAGGCAAAGGGAACGTTTCTAGTATGATTTCATGGAGATTATCATCAAAGACATGAAGAAGGATATTAGCGGGCTCAGAAGTATGGGAAAGTTTAGGTATCCTTCTCTTCTTTCCTATATGTTTCTACATCAAAATCCTAATTTCTCCAACAAAAAAATTGAGTTGGAAATATTTAACGAGAGAAAGCTTTGAAAACCGGTTTCGGTATGGAATCCCATACTGTGTTCCAATTATAATTATTACGAGTTTTCAAAAAAAATCCTGGATCCAATTTTGCATGACCTAAGTGACGATGGTGACTATTATTGCCTATCGGGCAATTAGACTAGTTGGATGCGATCCATGTTCCCTAAGTGCGACTGGTTCCTTGGTGAAGATTTCACATGTGTCTAAGTGTGTGGCTTTTGTGAAGAATCGATCTGACTCCCTGCATCCCCCACTGATCGGGTATTGGCCCTGGAAGTCTTTTGGCAAATGGTTGTTATGGACTAGAACTTTTGCTTCAACCCAAAGAAGAAGAAAGTATTTTTTGATTGTCCCATGAACTATAAAACAGTGATCATGTTTAGGAGAAAATCAGTAGAGCTACTTGAGGCTAAGCTAGAACATAGGGCTGGTTTTTATTTGCGATAAATGGGACTATAACCCCGAGGATGATTTGGGTGACACATCTATTAAGGTGAAGCATAGCCCTCAGCCATACTAGGAAGCACAAAGAAATCCAATTGAGGATGATGGGAAATTTTGGGTGGACTTTCCGCTCATGCTGACACATAATTGAAGGTTGCCATGGCTTGATTTCTATCTCTTTAGAGATAAGGTGGATGAAAATAGCCATATAAGTACCACCCTCTAAAGTAGCTTTATAAAGGAGCATAGTTGGAAGCCAAAGAATATAAGTGATTTCTGGATCTATCACCAGGAGATTAAGAACCTAGATGCTCATTTCTAGGACGCATAAATTTTTTATGCCAATGATCAATTTGAAACCCTTTGGAACCAGGAACATTCGGACTCCGACGCAAGTGATGTGGAGGGGCTCGACCCTGAGGATGTCCCACAACACTCCAACAAAGGGCAGAAAAAGCAAAAAGCAATGACGTAGCCTGGTACTGCGATCTAAGGAGGAGTATGCAGGTGAATACTTTGCGGCTAAGGTCATCACAGTCCCAACCCATAGCCTTGGCTAACCCTAGAGCAACACAACAATAGATGGAGGTGGAAGACTTGGAGGACCCTCCATAGAGAAAAAGGCAACGCACTGATACCTCTTCGGGAGTTGGTAGGCAGGAGGTTGCAATCAACCAAGTATCGGAGATTGAAATGGCCACTCAGGTATCTTTCTCTCCCTCTTTTCTTGGCTCCTAGTCTCTTGTTTCTTCTACAGTCCCTGCAACACCCATCAGTTCGGGTTTGAACCCATATTTATGTGTCCCCTCTACAATTACTATGGCAGTTTTCCCATTTCCTCTCATATCAGACAGATGGCTTTCAGCTCCCCTCGGATTGCCCTGCCACTGGTCACATACCCTTCAACCACCCCATCTACATCCTCATTTGCATCCATGCCTTCTACCCCATTGACATCTGAGGCTATTGTCTCTATTGCATTATTGGAGTCGATTCTGACTCAACGATTACAACCATCAGAACTCGGTACATCTCCTTTGCCACCACCATTTTCAATGAACCCCTCCACGCCTTCATCGCCAGAGATTTGGAATATTCCTCCCTTCTCTCCACTCATGGTTTCCCTTTCAAAGAAGAAAAAATTTGATGTCACCCACCTCTCATTTCCTTTAGTTGTCCCTATTGGTGCCCTTTTTGTAGGTGAACGAATTAGGTCACCGGCTCAATTCTTGTCTCAGAGTAATACAATGAAGTAGGATCAAGCTCTCTGACTCTAGAAGCGACAAGAAAAGGATGCTAGAAGGCCAGCAGAGCCCAGATTCCATGCAATTTTTAACGAGGCTCAACAATCGTTACATTTCACAACCCTACATCCAAACATTGTCAAACCATAGGGGGAAATGCAACCCGATGACTATGACATCCACGCCATCAATCTGGACTTGCATGTTGCCCAACGATAGGACAAGGTCAAGATAATGGAGGAAACACAACAGGTGGTGACTACCAACTTCCTTAAGTTTGGGCACAAATTGAAAAAGATGGAGGATGAGCTCAAGACCGTCAAAGCAAGGCTAGAGGTTGTGTTGACTAAGGAAAAAACACAAGAAGCTGAAAAATTTTGCCTCGCACAAAATGTATAGGCTAATCAGTATAGCTTACTAAGGGAGCTCAAGAAATTCCAAGCCCAGGAATCTGATTAGATAGCCGAGCTGCAACAAAGAAACCAAGGATTATCGGATAGGTTGGAAAATCAGAGGGAGAGATTTAGTAGAATATCAAAGAGTTACAACAATTGAATACCCATCTAGAGCAAATGGTATAGGAAAAAGAGGCAAACCAAGAAAGAGCGCAGGCTCAATTTCAAGATCTTAGGAAATCAAGGCTTACCCTAGATCAAGAGTCTGCAACCCAAAGCCAAGCTGAGGAAAAGTGGTTGGCTGTGCAAAATGACCTAAAGGAGAAGCTCACCTCTACCATGGAGCAGATCATGGGGCTAATGCAGGAGATTGAGAAAAGGGGTGCAAAAATTAATTCCTTGAAGGAGATTGCTCTGACTCTTGCTCCACATTCAAACCTATGTTTAGTAGCCAAACAACTATATGCCTCCTACTATGAAAAGGTCAATTCCTTATTCCCTACCCTCTATCCCACACTCTAATTCATGGTGTAGGTGACAAATTGATGTAGGAAGGTTCATGCTACGACGAAGCAGTTCCCACAATTCATAGGGGAAAAGATTCTCGAGGAAAAAAAGCTGCTAGACAAGCTATACATAGTGTCGAGCAAGGATTTGGAATGAGCAAGGACTGAGAATCGAAGAGCAGCCATTGGGGTCACAAAAGAGTTTTTCCACTACTAGGAGGCCACCCTTCCTGCTCAGTGATGTTCGACTACATTAGGGTGAACTATGGACAACGTTCGGGCAAGGCTTTCCAAACTAACTGAGATGAGTTTTCCCTCTTTGTTTCTTCCTAATGAATTGGTGGCTAACATGAAGCAGATTGCAGCAAAAATTGAGGAAAGGAAGCAAGATTTGTTAGTCTTCCAAAGTTTCAGCCAACCTCCTACCATTGAGGACATTGAGGGTATAACTAATCAAATCACACGACTACTTTTCCAGCTTGAGGATGGTTCTGAATTATGTTTGGTGTTGCCTTTTAAAGAGTTGATTGACTTGCATGAATCACATGGAATCTTGAGTGCCATATTGATGCCTTCCAAGGCCAACTAGCTGCCCTTGTAGGTCGCTCTTTCTAAGCTTTGACTCCCAAATGCCCAAAGCATAAAGCCCTGGTTTTGAAACCATAGAATTTTGGATTCATCGTTCCATAAGGGAAATGCCCCTATTAGTCACCAAAAACTATGGATATTTAAAATACCCCATGCTCCCTTTGGGTTTCTTTCAACTCTTTTCTCAGCTTTCGATCATGCCCGATAATTTTGAATAGCCTTCATTCAAAGCTTTCAGTGTTCTCTGTTCAGTATCACCATGTATCGTCGAATCACACACTAAAGGAAAGCTTTGCTTCCCTTCTCTTTCAAGCCCTGATCTGCTCCTACATGTGAACAAGCCAAGTGTGTTCAGTCTGCGTCCATATCACTCTCTTTTGGGTCCTGAGTTCCTTCCATGTGGCTTTCACGCATGTGAACTTTGGCAGGCCCCTCAAGCAATGTCGAGAGCGAGAATTCTGCCACATGTCTTCTCATCACAAGCTCTCATTAAAATACGAGGATGAAGAACGGGCTGCAAAATTCCACTAGGTATTCCTTCAATGCAGCTACATAGAAGGGAATATTGACGTAGACGTCAAGCTTCCAAACTATGCCACGTGTTCTAAGTGTTTTCACTATGAGGCAACACTTATTTGCACATAATTGATTGGGACGACTACCATCATTTTGCAGAGGATGTATCTAGCTACCGAATGACTGGATCCATGTTTGGGAATTTTTTTGTTACAATGGCCATCATGAATCATTATTGAAAGCATTATGATTCACAATGGATATCTTTTTACAATCTTCAGGCGATGGATGCCCTTTGCTATATATACTACTCTTGTGAAGTTAGAGAGAATTTTCTTCTTTACTAGTTAGTTAGTAAGTGGTTGAAGTAGCATTACATAGTTGATATTTGCTAAGTTTTGAATATCTATAGAAGGGTTACGAAGACACCAAGCCTTTATTTTGTTTGATAATTGTAAAAGATCCACAGACTGTGCCCTTGTAATTTGGCTTTTTTGTCTCTTAACTATTGATAATTCTATACTATGTTGTTTCTGAATAGTTTGTTTGCAACTTCCATAATTTGAATAGAATATTGTTTCAAAACCATGTCCTTGACTTTTTTCTTTCAGCATAGCCCTATGCAAATTATTTTATGTCATGAAATAAACTATTCAGGTCTTTCCCTTTTACGAGTGTTATTCCAAGCATAGAAGATTGTATCTATAAGATAGGCCTATCATTTTTTATCACTAATTCTTGGAACATCGCCATAGTTAGATATTTTTATATTATATTTACTTCATTTTCCCTATTCAAAACCCCAATTATAGAAGAAGTCGACTTCTTTAAAATTCAGAGGTCACTCAGTTTGGTGGAATAGGTCCCCCCTTAAACTGAGTTTCCCATAAGAGGTTGTTACTCTGCAAAATTTTGGCATCAACACATACCTTAAATGATCCTTTGCAAAGGTTTTGCAAAGTGTTGTAACACACTTTCACACTTTTCTAGGATGTATTTGCTTAATTAAGACTAATGGCCCCCTTTTCTAATAAAATATACATAATGTGTACCTTGTTTAAGTGTTGTAAAGTGTTATCAAGCACATTAACACTTATATAGGTGGTCTTAATTAATTGTGGGTAATTGGATTGATTAACCCCCTTTTAATTTAAATTTAAGCCTTAATTTTGAAACCTCCCGAAGATCTATCCCAACAATCTTAACTTAATTAACAATTTATTTCATTGGGAAAATTTTGGTCCTAGTAAATTGAGTCAGGACCCATTCACCCTTAATGGTGAATGGGTCCTCCCTTAATAGGACCCCATTTCTCAGCTGATCTAAAATGGATTTTTAGCCCTTTTTCAATCCCTCGAGGTTAGGTCATGGTAAACTTAGCAAGGGCCCATTTTCCCAAGATGGAAAATGGGTCCTCCCTTAATGAGATCCCCCTTTCTGAATTTCATTCTAGCAGGAATTTAGTAATGTTTCTTCCCAGATCTAGTGTCAGCCTTAGTTCTTTGAATTTTGGGGTTAATCTCCTAATTTAGTATAAATAAGAGGTGTATTCACATTGTTTCTCCTAGAAATTCTAGGAATCATTCAAGCATTCAAGTCATCAAGAATAAGATCATTTCAAAGGAATTCATCAGGCATTTCAAGGCAGATTTCAAGTGTTTATTGCAATAATTCAGGATCATATAATCATGTCGAGGGTTTAATGCATTCATGCATGTGGTTGAGCTAAGATAATCAATGTTGCATTGAGGATCTATTTAAAAGAATCATTTCACATCCAAGATCTACATTCTTCATGGCCACTACATGTTAGTTTGTAAATTTGACTCACAAGGCATCATCCAAGGTGATATCATTTACATATTTCATGTTTCATGCTTCATTTCATCACTTGGTTTGATTACCTACAAGGGGTTTGACTGAGGTAAACCCCCATTCACTAAAAAATAACATGTTTTTCTACCCCTTGAGTGTGTGATTGCAGATTTATATGTTGAAGATCAAGTTGAGCAAGATTTGGAGCAAGATTGTCAAAGTTGCAAAGTTGTAAAAGTTGTCATTCAAAGTGAAAGATCATGAAAAGAGCTCTATAGAATTGCATGCAAGCTTTCGAAAGCTACTAATAGGGAATTCAAGAGTCTAGACATCAAGGAATGGGATCCTGAAATCAATTTTATTAAATCCTAAAAGGACCCATTCTCCACTAAAGGCAAATGAGTCATGTATAGCTCATAAACAACAACTTTCTCGCTAGGTACATAACTTTTTATGCTTGAAAAACATCCCCCATAGTTGCTATAATAGTTAGGTTGCATTTCTGATTTTTATTGGCATCCTATTTTACATAATTTGAGTATTTAAGGCCATAGAAAAACAAGTAGAAGATCCTCCTGTTCATACTTTTGGCTCTACTCCATTTTTCACATTTACAAGAAATAGCAATATTTTTTTGTGATGCAATATTTCCTTACAACCTAGATGCTCTTGCATCAAGGTGGGAATATAAAAAATAACTAGGTTGTATCTTTATCATCATATAACTTTGGTTTACCTAGGAACAATGTGTAGACATGAAAAATATACAGATTGATCCTACACACCTGATCTTGATCTTACGAACATTGTTTCTTCCTAAATCATCCCCTTTACTAATCAATTTAATTAAATAATATTTATTTGATTAAATTCATCATATTTTCTCTTTTAATTAAATAAATCAAATTTATCTAATTAAGTCATTCTCTTCTATTAATTAAATAAACCATTTTGTTTAATTAATCCTATAATTCCCCTTTTAATTAAATAATCCACTTTATTTAATTAATCTCTAATGTCATCTCTTTAAATTAAATAAATTAATCTTTATTTGATTTAATCTAACATCACCTTCTTTAATTAAATAAATCAATCTTTATTTAATTAAATATAAAATCCATTATTCATCTCATTTTGATTTATTTAAATCCTAAAATCTAAGTCAAAATTGTCAAATCACCTAATTTCCACTTAATTTGATTAAATCTAATCCTAATCACCTCAATCCTCTAGATTTTGCAGCTTGCACCAATAAATCAATTTAATTGATTTATGAATTCACCTATTATCCCTCAACTTGGCATCAAAAGAGAATATTCCTCAAATTTGAAAATCCCTCTAAAAGAGGAAGGGTACTTCCAACAAGGTATTTAATGCCTCTTACATGTCCTTGGCATAGAGCCAAGTGACATTAACTCCATTTCCATTCCATCTAAAATTTTCAACTTTCAAATTTCAAATTTGAATCTAATAGCATCTATGGGCACATTCACGAAAATGTCCTCATTCCTCCTCCAATCACATGTGGACAAGTGGCCTCTTCTCATTGGTTGGTCATTTGTCCCGCATTAATCCATTTTTCCTCTTGTCTTCTCAATATCATCTTTAAATAGGAGGCTTTCATTCTCATTCTTCATGCACAATTTGAGAGAAAAGTTATTATCTTCACATTTAGAGCAATTCCATCCATTTTCTTGCACATTTTTCATCACCATAGCTAGGTTATTGCAGGTTTTGTTAAGGAATCATCTAGTTCTTCATCAACGAAGTGGATCAATCTCCATCAAATCATCTAAGCTTACAAAGGAGTTGGGAAAGGGCCATTTTCTACACATAATTGGCACCAATTCCCCCATGGGATCAAGAGTTTGATTTACATTGAATAAGATTTGATAGCTTTTATTTATGTTTGCTTGTGTTCTTCATCTCATTTCTTGTTCTTTGCAATTTAAATGGATTTCATGGGGAATCCTTGTTCTTACTTGCATTTGAATCTAACCATGTGTTTGTTTCTTATGCTTGTGTAGGTATAGGATTGGGGTTCACATTTTAGTGCTAGGAGGGGAAATCTCAAGTTCTAATCACATTTTTTTAGAAAATTCCTAGGTTTTTGCATTTTTTGCAGGTTCGAGAAACTCAATAGTTGACTGTCAAGTGACACCAAACTACACCACTACCAATCCAATGGTGCTATATTGTACCGCTCCAAATTTCAAACTATGCCACTGGAGTCTTCCCACCCACAAAAATTCAAATTTTAAAGTGCGTCGAGGAATTTCTAAAATCCAAAATTCTCCCCTAGTCAAACAGAGCCGCAATCACAGTCTCTATTTTACTACAGAGTGTCGCTCTCAATCACCAGCGATGCTATATTGTGTCGCTGACCTTTCGAAACTGCGTCGCACCTACGGATTGTGCCACTGGGGTTGGGTAAAAGGAAAATTTTAGTTAAATTTCAACATGTTCTTTTTTATATTCTGGTTATTTTGACTTCTAACTGGTTTTTTGGCCTCTTTTTTTATAGTTTTAACTAGTTTTTGTGATGTAGAGACTTTTGGAGGTCATAACTTTTTACTCGGATGTGGGTTTTGGCTGAAATTTTACAGACGGTTTCGTTATGAGGTGGCATGTGGAATGCTAAAAGATCCTAACTTGGTTGGTGGCCATTTTGGCACATTTTCGGGGATTGAAACTTTCATCTTAGCCCTGAAAATTACAATTTAGTGTTTTTTTCTAGCTTTTTTAAAGTCTTTTTTATTAATAACTCAAAACTCATGTTTCCAATTTAGGATGTTAGTTTGAAATTCATGCTATCTTAGTTTTAGAAAGTTTTTGGGAAAAAATAGGACTCTCAAATTTATGTATGCGAAATTACCAAAAATGGCAAAATCTGACAATTGTTGAAATCTGCCCAAAAAAAAAGGAAATTTCTTGATGAAAAGTGAAGGAAGGAAAATGAAGGCCAACGGTTCTTTATGATTTTATCATCTCATTGTATCAAGTTTTTTTAAACACTTTGGGAGAACTTATAATCCATTCCTAAGGATTTGATTGCCTTTATGCTTTGAGGATACACTAAATTTCTTTTGGGCTCTAAAAAGAAGAATACAAAAGTTTTTCAATTTTTGCAACAAAGGGTTAAAAATAACTTTAGAGCAACTTACTAGATTTGGTTTGATTTTAACAATTGAACAAAAAAAATTTCATCTTTCTTTTTGGTGCTCTAAAAAGAATCAAATCACTGCTTTGAGGACTTAAAATGAACATGTGAATCTTTGTCTTGTAATCACTTACCCAAAATAATATCTTCAAAAGGACGTATGCACTTCTCTCATGCTTTGTACAGATCTTGATAATCAGAAGTATTTTTGGATATCTTAAGTTGTGTAAGTGATTTCCTTCACATTTCTTTTGGGATTAAAAATTGAACCAATCTTGCGAGTGTGCGTGCGACATATTGCGAGTGTTCTCCCTTTGTTTTTCAATGAAGGTCAATCGAACTATGGGATATGTTTACTCGATTTTGCTTATCTTAGAGGGCCTACCTGGTGGGAAAATGAATCACCCCAGGGAATGACCCAATTGGGAACACGCTAAATCCAAGCAACTTCCAACCAGTATATAAGTGTAGATTCTCGAGGAAAGTTAGAGAATCATGAGCATTATTTCGAAGAGAATGGCAACAATGGTCTCTTTCCGCATGGATAGTGCCCCACGAACGAAATGCTCACATTAAAATCCCTTGTTTAGAAAAGGGCCAAAATCCTTTCTATTTGTTGGTGCAAAAGGTCATGTCATTTGAAGTTGCCCCACATAACATGTGATTCTGTTGTAGAGATAAAAAGTATGCCATGGGAGATTCATGGGTACTAATGCTTGGTTGACCTGAGAAACGAGTGCACTATAAGAGGGAGCCTATTTGGTCAAGCATCTAATCTTTTGCACTAAATATGAGCAGTTGGATTTATCCAAGTGGGAATCCAAACAAATATTGTCTTTAAATCCTAGGATTGTGCATGTTCTTGGAATCGAAATCACTTTGCTTGGGTCTCAAAAAAATTGAAAAGAAACATTCACAAATCATCAAAATTTCAAACCCTTTTGGAGGGGCAAATACCTTTTGACAAAATCCAAGTGTTGTTGCTTTCCCTAGGGATTTTATCCTTAGAGGTTTCTAAACATTTGGATTGACATCATAATTTTCCCATACTAAAGTTAGCAAATAGAAAATTTTTTCCTTGATTTCCTTGATTCCGACATAATGGACTTTTTGGGATCATAAGAAGTTAGGACATTAGACATCTAGTTCGAAAAGCTAATCAAGAGTCTTTTTGTCATAAAAATAATTCATTAAGAAAAGTTAAAGCAATTGAACCCCACACATGTGCTTGTCATCTTTTGGTCATATGGTTTGAAATAATCTGAGGAAAATGCATGTTCTTCTCTACCTTGGTCTTGTAAACAAAGTCCTCTTAGGTTCATCTAGGATCAAATTCATCACTCTCACCCATCCCTCAACCATCAAAATCAAATTTCACCTGACCAAAAAAATCTTGGAAATTTTGAAAACATCATCATGTTAAGCTTCTAGGAAAAATCAAAATCATCTTGTTTAACTTAACACACTTAGTCAAATTATCAAATCTTGTGAACGAATTTACCCCTTTGATAAAATCCAACATCTTTGGGTTTAGGAGTTCATTATCTTGTTTGGCTTAAAACAGCTAGCCAAATTATCCTCTTGTGTATGAGTTTACTCTATAACACAACTTCCTAGAGTTTACAAGTTCATTATCCAAAATCACTTTGTTTGACTTAACACACTTAGTCAAATTATCAATTAATCAAAATTCAATCAAATCAAGTCCTAAAGTTTAGCCTATCCCTTAAATTTTCTCACAAGTTTCATCATCCACATCATACATCTCCCGTTTATTTCATCCCCATCATCAATTTGATCCTTAAACTATCCTGGTTCTTTTCTTATTTTTCCTCAGATTAGATCAATCGATCTCTATTTTGTGGCGCAAATAAGATCACAACACAAGAAGAATATGGAAGTCACCAAGGAAACATCAACTTCAAGTGATCTAAGTCAAACTTCCACTTAAATGAATCCTGTCGGATCAAGAAATCCCCCAAGAAACTTCTCTCTACCATCACAAAATCCTGAAGTAGAGGATATCACCAACAATTTCCTAGGGATGACACAAGATGAAATCCTAGCGATGGTGCAAAATCCCAAAAATCATCGAATTTTCAATGCTATGATAGATTTATATCCCTCCCAATACATGCTTGAGTTGGAAAAAGAAGGGGCTAAACTCCCTTCTGACTATGACATAAGCACAATTGTGCAAAGACCTCTTAGGATCATGCCTCCAATCCCACCCATACCTCCATGTCAAAACATCACTCAAAGCATCACAATCATGTCATTCACAACTCAAACCCTAGAAATCAATGTGACCATTCTACTCATCACAATGATCAACAACATTCCCAATCCACCGCCACCACCACAAAAATATAACATACAAAATTCATTCAACATCACATTGCAAGCTGCTTGATAAGATGCCTATCAAAAGGCACTCCAAAATCAATAACCTACACAACTAGCTACTCAAGAAGCGCAAGCACAATTAGTGGCACAATAGGCACAACAAGCTGCCCAAGCCCAAGCTTTACTGCAACAACAACAAGTTTCCCAAGCCCAAGCTTTACTACAACAACAACAAGCTACAAAAGCTGCACAAGCGACATAAGCCGCACAAGCCACACAAGCCACACAAGCTGCTCAAATTACACCAGCACATGCTCAAGCCCAAGCCCAATATCAAGCCCAACAAGCGCAAGCACAAGCATGATACAAAGAAAAATTGAAAGCATCCAAGCAAGAAGAATATCAACAAGCCTTGCAATATTATCAAGTACAACAACAAGTGGCCCAACAACAACACGACCAACAACAAGCATTGTTGGATTAGCAACAAACGTAGGCATTACTTTCTCAACATTTAGCTTGCAACATATTCCCACTACAATCATTGAAAATGATGATCAATATCCTTCGACCAATGATCATGTTGAAAATGTCTCTACATCACTTAATGAGAGACGACATATCTCAAGAATTTATTCCAAAGCATGATCAACATCTTTCACCAAGGTCTAGCAATGATCCTTTCCAAAACATATGGACATCCTTTGACCTCATGACATTTGAGAAAATTCCTATGCCTAATGAAGATATCCAAGAACCCTTTATAAGAACTCCATTCTTTGAAATTGACCCATATCAAGAACTTGATCAAAAACATGTTGAAAGTAATTCTGAAATCATTTAGGATCCAAAATTTGTATCTCCAAGCTACTACAATGATATAATGGACACTCTCCTATCTATACAAGATGATCATATCCACATAGCACATACTCCTCCATTTACTCATGATATGCTTCCAGTGGATGGACATGTAGATGATGTTCATTCAGAACATAATTCCTTTACTCTCGACTTTATTACACAAAAAGGGCAGGTTATTGATTCCTACGGTCAAACTAAGTTTTCAACATTAGGATTAGATATATTCCAAATTCAAATTGAGGACATCATGTATGAAGATATCCAATATTATCCACTAAAGGGAACAAGTCACACAAAACAAGCTATTCTAGAGTCAGTAGAGCAAAAAATTGAAATAACATCATCTGTAGTAGTCATTTACCAAAGAATGCTTGCTAAACAGGTAGAATCAAAGAATGAAGGTACTACTTCCACCATACTGGGGGAAACTTTATCTCAAGAAAATTCCAACATAGGGAGCACGAAGAATCTTTATGATGAAACCAATTCCAATACTACAGCTAGCCATGTCATGAATCTTCATCCACCCATCCACGAATTGGGACCAATGTCAAAAGAGATATTTGAATCAAAGCACAAAGAACATCGTCAAAGAAAAAGAAGAAGCAAAGCATGAAGGACAAATCAAATACAAGTGGATACCAAAAAATACAAAGAAAGATGATCCCTATCAAACTCCATTAGTCAAAGAAAATATGGGGCAAAATAAAAAAGGGAAAAGTATCCATCAAAGATGTCCATAAAGGAAAAAGAAGGCTTCACAAGTAATGTAAAAATTATATCAAGTTGTTGGTCCTAATTCCATGCACACTTTTGTATCCACTCATCATTGCTCATCTTCCCAATTTTGGAGAGTCAAAGGTTCCATACTATCAACCAATCCATCTTTTATTCCTAAACACACTCTGCCATACACACCTCCACACATGATATATCCAATTCTCACATTGACCATGTATTCTTAGTGACCCATCATCATCAATATTCAGAAGGCACTCTATCGCAATGTGCACACAAAGACAAAGTTAACTCCTATATCAACAAAGTAGATCGAGAATCTCAAAAGTTGCATTCAAGTGAACGTATCTTGGAAAGGAAGCTTCTTCAAGTAGGATATCAGTAGAACATTATGACATAAGCATCTACATGAACACCACCAAGTGGTTCAGCATGAGCTTAAAATCTTTCAGAAAAAAATTATATATTTTTTTTTATAAAAATCCAAAAAAAAAAAAAGAAAAAGGATTGAAAGCAATAAAGAAAAAAAATTGTCCTCTAGGGAAAACCTTTTCGGTGGTGATTTGGATAGGTACCATGACGAAAACCTGGAAAACAAGTATCATGTGTAGAATCAAGCATCTATGTGCGTCAATTCAAGTGAAAGCATTTTATCACATCCATAATAAAGTCAACATTCCCTTCATCTCATCCATAATAAAGCCAACATCCCCTCCATATTATCCATAATAAATCCATTCATCCATGAACCATTTATCCCATCCCTTTTCATATATTTGTATCCATCTTCCAAAATATCTTGATCTTGACCATGTTTGGTGCATACTTCACACTTGCTTATGGTAGACATCTTTGCATGGGTCATTTTCATTGATCTTATCCTACCCAATGTTATCTGAGCCTTGAAGCATTATCCAAATGAGCATTCCTCTATTTGAACAACTTATCTTGTCACAAGATAATCCTTGGCATCCTTTGAGTATCCATCCATCCATCCATCTATCTAAGAATCCACCCATGACATTTCAGGCATTGCTAGACACTAGGGGGCATATATTTGCATCTTGCTTCGAGAATAAATCTTGATATATATCCTCCAACTTATGTGGTGATTCAAACATTGGAAAATGCAAAATTAAATTGGCCAAAGCATTTATGAGCTAAACAATCCAAATCAGTAGCCCATGGAATATTTTGAAAAAAAGATGTTCCTTATCAAGCTTTATCTTTCATCAAACATCAATCCAAACAATCAACATCAGTCGTATCTAATTTGCACATTAGCGTCACATCAAATCATCAGAACACTTTTGTTCCAAATCAAGCTTCCAAATCCTGATCAAATAAGTCCAACCAATCCATCATTATCTTAGGATATCCTTCCCAATCCTCATGTTGCTTAACACTATCCTTGCATTCTTGTGTATCCTCAACAATGTTATCATCATCAATCTTGAAATCCTCGTGTTGCTTAACACTATCCTTGCATTCTTGTGTATCCTCAACAATGTTATCATCATCAAATCCATCAATTTGATCAATCAATCCTAGCTTGGTTTCCAACAAAATCCCAAAATAGAGCACTGATAGCATATCCACATCCAAATAGTCAAAATCATGCAAAAATTCAAAAACATCCAAATCATATCAAAATCCAAAACATGTCAAAATCTGAAAAAATCAAATAATAGAGTTATCTTTCTGAACTACATCATCTTTGAGATTGAACGTAGGCAAGGTTGATCTCTAATCATCCCTTGAGACACCTTAGGTTAGTCCTTTAGGCGCCTATCACAATGGAAATCCGTTTTCCCATCTATCTCATCATTGAGTCAAGTCTGTTGTCAGTCAAACTAAGTGGTCTCTACGTGTATAACATAGGCAAGGATAATCTATTGATCAGTTCCTAAGACCCCTAGGATAGGTCTTTAAGTTAGACTCTTGGTCATAAAACAAAAAATCCCAAAAATATCCAAATATTTGAAAAAAACCCAAAATGGTGTATCCATCTCATCTGTCTTTCACCCACAATAATCATCACCCATAATAAATCAATCATCATCTTCATCCTTTGGTGATTTAGTCAAAGTCTCAAAGTTTAGGTCAGTAAGTTAGTAAGTTGATCAACTCGAAGTATCAATAGCTTATCATCCAATCAAATCTCATCATCACCTAATCACAACATGTCATAGGATGCATCCTTCCCACTATGGACATCTACATCATGCATCACCTTATTTTAGTCTTCGCTAGTGGTATGAAGAACATTAGCTTTTTTATTTACATTATCTTGGTATTTTTTGACTTATCTTATTTTGTGATCATTCCAAGGACCTCTCAGTGATGCCTAATCAAAACAGGTTTAGAGAGAAAGGAATGGGGAAATGGTCATTATCTTTTTTCTCTATTGTTCTTGTTGGATGTTCTTGTAAAATAACTTGGCAAATACTTACTTTGTTAGGTGCATCCTAGGAAGGTCTCTGTATGTCAACTGTGAACATAAATACTCCTATCTGATTGTCGAGTCAAAGTCCATCACACTAGGTACAATGTCATCCTAGTCCTTCATACCTTGATTCATCGTACCTATGTATATTATCAAACATAAAGTAATTGGCCCTTTTAAAATCCCAACTCCTGGTAAGAAAATCATCATCATAATCATCTCTAATAGATTAGGCTTGTTGGATCCTCCTTTCATCATCTTATTCTTCTGTTTTTACTAACACTTCTATCCAAAATTGGTGTGTTGTATCAAAATATACATGAGGCTTCCCATGGCTAATGAATGTCTATACATCATCCAAATTGTCTATGTCGAATATCTGATTTTTCTAAATAATTATCTTTCAGCCTTTGATCAATAGAAACACTCCTCTCTCATTTTATCACGATCTCAATCAGAAAATCAAACATTTTCGATCGATCCCTCGAGGGGAAAATATAATAGCATAATCTTGATCTTACTAACACATTTCTTCCTAAATCATCCCCTTTACTAATCAATTTAATTGAATAATCTTTATTTGATTAAATTATGTTGGTGTTTTAATTTTTCCCACTAGGCTTCGTAATTCTCTAAGAGTTTGCCAACCTTTATATTCAATAATTCATAAAATTAGTGGCCAACTGACAAGATTCAGCTAGAGACTGAGATCTCCTACACTTTTGGCTTTGTGAAACCAAGGAGGGTGTTCCTATATGTATTCATAAAATTATTCATGCCTCAAGAACACTTCCATACACAGATACTTTCCTATCAGTGCAAATAGATACCATCTACTAGGGTTTTGGCAAACCACAAAGTAAGAACAACTATCCAAAGCTATGAAAACTAATATAATGTGAGAGTTGCATCTCAAGAGAGATAGAATTTAATTTTAATATGTTTTGACTTTGAACCTTCATGTTTAGGGCTACCATTTTTTTCTTTTAAAAGGATCTTGAATGAATTAACCAGTGCCTCATTCAATCGGGTGGGAGTCACACAAAAGATAACTCTGATATCATTGAACTATCTTCATAATGCCTTACACAGTAATATTTTCCAGTATTCAAGACAATACTCCTTAGCATATCCTAAACATATTGCCACAAATTTGTAATTCCTTTTCAAGCATTTGATTAACTCATTAATTTAAAGCAAGAAAATGAATCACACATTCAAATATACCATTGAAGATGAATTAAAAAACCATTGATAACTTCATTCACAATCTATCATACATACACACGAGAGCAATTGTCTTAAATTTTTAAATTTCTTTTGATATGAGTAATTACAAAAAGTATAGTATGCTTATCTTATGTTCATACCCAACCTAGAATGACTTATTAGCTAAAACCTTCCAGATACTATATTATATTTCTAACTGTACACCGTCTAAACTTCAGGACTCAAAAAATCTGACATCAATGATGAGCATTTAAATCTTCTTTATAGATTAGGAGAGAAACAAGCATCGGGCTGAATTATTGATTTCAATTGAATTTCATTCTAACCAAATGAAAATTTGATTACATTTAAAATTTTT
The DNA here is from genome assembly GCA_007115665.2 of Sequoiadendron giganteum. Classification (NCBI taxonomy): domain Eukaryota; kingdom Viridiplantae; phylum Streptophyta; class Pinopsida; order Cupressales; family Cupressaceae; genus Sequoiadendron; species Sequoiadendron giganteum. Next base: position 790,908,131 of record CM021101.1, on the reverse strand, counting down.
CCATCATCAGATGTAATCATAATATGAGCAGAGGAATCAAAAATGGTTACACCCCTGTAACCATTCAAACAGAACAAAAAGCCACCACATCACCCATGTGCATGTTCACATTTGACCCAAACAATAGAAGCAACAACAAAAAAAAAAAAAGCACAACCCCAATGACCATATCATCACCTTTCTCCATGAACAACCACATGGCGCCGATATAGGCGACCGCTCCTTGTTCTCGCTTCGGTATGAAGTGGGAGAATCATTTTACGTTTGACAACACCAACACCAGACCTAGAATCAGCACACAGTGCCACAACAACAATAGGAGAAGCTATGAGGACCTCCTCATCCGCTCCCACCAGCTCAGTCAGGGCTACAAGGTAATCAGAGTAGTCTGAATCAATTTTGGACCCTTCACCACTATAGCCAGCAAAAAGATCAATAGGTGACTCATAATGTCCAGACCTCATCTCAACCCTAGCCAACTTGTAGTCATTCTCGAATTCCCTCATTATTGGATAATCTACCACTTCAGCCTATATGACCTTTCCCTTGAGGTGGGGACTGCTTCTGACTCAAGTTAGGACAAGCCCAACACCTTCAACAACCACCCCAGAAGCATAAGGAACAGTACTCTATTCAATTGGCCTCTCCTCCAACTATGAGCTCTTCGCACCCATTCTTGTGCTTCTTCATAATGGGGAAACAAGAACCATCGACTTATCCATCCTATTCACAGGTTAGAAAATCAGCAAGAAAACCAATTACCTGCAAACAAACACAAACTCAAAAATGCAATGATCCTAATGAGAAATTAGCAAGAAATTATCGAGCAGGTGCAAAGAACATTAATTGCTCCAATTGTAGTATGAGAAAGCAAGCGATTAGTGGCTAACGTTGTCATCAAAGAATATCTCCAACCTCATGGAAAACTACATAAAACCATCATGATTACCAGATGAAAACTGCTCGCACGCATGGAAATTAGGATGAGATCCATTGAAAGACTTGTGCCATTAATGAATGTAACTTCCAAAGCACAAATAATCCTCACATGGGTGGATTGAAATTTTGAATTTAGATCGTTGATGAGACAAGGAATTGACATTTCAGATGACTTAGATCGAGTCAAAGATCATTGAAAACCCATGTCACCACTTGGAAAAACCCAACAACCAATTACATACCTTCGCAGTCAGAGACATGCGAACTAGTAGCGGGCTACATCCAGCCACCTTGTATCACGGAGCTAGGAAATCTGTCACTAGCTTGCACACCTCGTAGCACTTTCAAAAACATTAATTCGATCATGTGAGGCTGGCAAGGGATGGTCATAATTAATCCCCGTCATTAAATAGTTGTTGTTGATTTGACACCCATTTGTCACCATTGGCATCTCAGGATAGGCCCCATTCCACTATATGCAATAGATGGTAGCATCTCGCATACCTTGCACCACTTTAGTGACATTATTAGAAAACCTTGCGAGGTCTGCGCAGAACGGTCTAGATTTGAACCCTCCGATCCGATGGCCTGCCAATCTGCACATGGAAAAAAATATTTATAACAGTGAGGCCGATTAGGAAAAAGGAAAAAGACCCTCGGAGGCATGAAATTTTAGGACAAATTCTAAACATTGGGATAAACCTACCCATTTTAGGAAAAATAATATTAAAACCCGAATGTGGATAAAACCGACAGGTCGGGTAAAGGGGCTGGTAACAACATGATAGACAAGGCTCAGTCGAACAACATAAAATACCGGCAACCCATAATAACCGGTCAACAAAAAATTATAAGGTGAGGGTTTATATGATAAAAACCTGATTTCAACATGGGTAACGAAACCCTAAAGCCTAAAAATTAGACCCCCAATCATGAAGGATGAATAGACACACCCAAAACTAGGTAGAAAATGTGACAATTTTAAAATCCCATCAGTGGATCCGACTAGGGATGTATGCTCCCTATGGGCATAGCAAGAACCGAGATCTCTAGCGAGCAGACTAGTAGACCCAACATTAAATTAGATAGGTGCCCTAAAGAATGCTCCACTATGTTGCAATTAGAACTTGGTTTATATCCAAATTGGTGGCCCCAAGCGCCCAAGCAAGGTAAACCAAAATTTACCCCTATCAAAAACAAAATTCTCTGCTATCCAGAGTAAACCAAATTTGTAAATTTTTCCCTTAAGTGTCCAAATTTTATTCAAGTAATCAACATGGCCCAAAGCATCATTATTCTTTCCAATATCAGTGTCCATTTAATCAATCAACAATTTGCATGTAGACACTAACTGCAACTCATGACCATTATGACACTTTCCTTGGGAAAATTGCTCACTATCATGAGGTCAGGGGTAAAAAATCTGATACCCCCTTTTCTATTTAACATTCAAATCAGTGTGAAATTTGAAATGAATGGAATTTATAATAATCAATCTATTGTGTGTCATGCATCTCATACACATGAACTTCCAAAATAAAAGATGCATATTTTGGGGAATCCTCACCTTAATGGTTACAACATAAGCCTAGTTTCCAACATCTATGTTCAAATGTTCTAGAACACTTCTTGATATCATAGAAATGGGAATCATAGGTCACATCTTCCTCTAGGAATTTTTTAAATACATTTATCTTAGGCTCCTCACAATACTCTTGTATCCCATCATCCAACTCCAAATGAAACACCTCAAAAATAGGCTCCAACATGCCAACTTCAACAAGGGAAATAGAAAGACAACTATGTGCACTAGCCCCTTCATGTTCAACATCACCTAGGTTGTATGTGTAAATTTATGAGTGAAAATCTTAGCAAAAGCTGGAAACGTTTCACCAACAATATCAATGACATTTTAATTATAAGATGAAAACTTTTCACCAGCAATATCACTGACATTTTCAACCCTAGTCTCATAAAATATCACCTCAAGGGGTGATAACAAGTCCATCTCAGCTTCATACAAAAATTTAGGAACATCAATAACACCAATACATTCATCAATGTGTTGGTCACTTTCAGTATTATTCTTTAGATCACAGTATTGAACACACACCTCATTTTCTTCAAATTCCTCATCATTCACACAATAAACATGCTCTATTGATAGTAAATCTAGAATACACTCCAAGTGTTCTTCACATGTAATTTGTCCCCTCATTTGTAAGTAAAGGATATCATGAGGCTCTATATCACCACAAACCTCAAGTAAGGAAAATGTTTAGACATCATCTTCGGAGAGGCAATCATCACTTCTTAGTTCATAATCACCAGCTTGTAATAAAACCTCAGTAACATGTGTATTGTAATCATGACATGGAAAATCACTTGTCTCACTTAATTCTCCACCATCTTGCTCCTCAAGCTTTTTCAAAGTTATCCAACATTCCTGAAAAGGGCAAGTGTCATCCACATTTTGTGCATATACACACTTTGGTTGATTCTACAATCTTTATCCATTTAAGAACTTTGGCAAGGTTACTAGGTTTCAATTTTTTCTGGAAAAGCACTCAACCCAAGTTCATAAAATTCACAAAACAAATCAATGCACGTAGAATCATCAGGTCTGAAATATTTGGGAACTTATATCAAAGCATCCAAAAATCTCAAAAACAACTTGTATGATGATTCTCCCTCTTGTCTCTTCATCTAATACAACTCTTGCATAAAAGAGTTTTGATCATCACTACTCAAATTGAGTTCATGTTCAACTTGGTTTTCTTCATTTTCTTCATACTGTAATGATGGATACATCACTATTGCCAAAGAATTTCTATCATGATAGTTGTATTTTATAGCTAACTCCTGAGTTCTGCTAGTATGAGATGTGCTAGGGTAAGCAACACTTGTAGCTAGATACCCTTTCATCATTGAGTATTTTATGTTGTTTTCAATGTCCATAGCCATTTGATATGCTTGATATAAAGTTATAGGTTCATTATCTCTTAATAAGTAACTCATATTTTTTTCAAATGCACCAAGATATACAACTAGACACTCAGCCTCATCTAGTCTTATTTCTTTAGGAATTTCTCTTACAACTTTTGAAAACCTGAGATTAAAAAATGGGACTTGCTCATCTTTTCTTATGTGGATTCCCATAAAACCATTCCTTACCATTCTTGGGTTTACTCTTTCACCAAATTTCTCAATAAAAACCATCACCAACTAATTCCATGAGTTAATAGAACATGCAGTCAAATATGAGAACCAATCCTTGGCATCCTCCTTCAAGGATTGCACAAAAAGCTTCATGACAACATCCTCATGACTGACTTCATAATCCCCCATCACATCCATGAAATTTTGCAAATGCTTAGAGACATAATTCAAAATAAACATACTTCTTAGATCATATTGCATATTACACTTTATAAGTATGGAAATAACAACCAATGTCCCCTTCTTAATGCTAAATCATCTAACTAGGAACCATTCATCACCCCTAGTTATGAATACTTCTCATAAAAAAAAATACTGATTTGTTTCGATTAATGAGAATACCTAGAAATTAAGCAGCACTTGTTAACCTTCTCTCCCTGACTACAAATTTTATAGATTTGGGACTTTTCCTCGTATGTCAACTAGTTCTTCAGAGAGAGTTGCCACCTCTTTAATAGAGGACTGAATTTCAAATGAATATGAAATTCCTTTTCAAGAACTGATCACATTTTGGGTCTTCTTCAACATCAGAGTCACACTCAAATGTTTTGAGATTATGTTGCTACCAATCCTTTGCAAATCCATAACCTTCTAACATCTAAACTTCAAGTTTAGATCCACCAAACATATGACTCTGGAATACTACCATCTATTTTTGTGGTTTCTTTTCTCTTTAAATTTCTCATTATTTCTCCCCAATGAAATCACCATTCAACTAGTGACTCAAGTAGGAAAATAATGCAAAAACTATCAATCTTTGGTTACAAACATGATGATAATGACCCTATAACAACATGGTCTACAACTAGAACTTTTGAGTTCTTGGGTCCCTAGTAGAATCACCATTTTTTTGGTGTTTTAATTTTCCCCACTAGGCTTCATAATTCTCTAAGAGGTTTCTAACCTCTATATTCAATAATTCACAAAGTTAGTGGCCAACTAACAAGATTCAGTCAGAGATTGAGATCTCCAACACTTTTAGCTCTGTGAAACCAAGGAGGTTGTTCCTATATGTGTTCATAAAATGCTTCATGCCTCAAGAACACTTCCATACACAGATACTTTCCTATCAGTGCAAATAGATACCATCTACCAGGGATTTGGAAAACCACTAAGTAAGAACAACTATCTAGAGCTAGGAAAATTGATATAATGTGAGATTTAAATCTCAAGATAGAGAATTTAATTTTAATACGTTCTCACTTTTATTCTTCATGTTTAGGGCTACCATTTTTTGATTTTAAAAGGATCTTCAATGAATTAACCAGTGCCTCATTCAATTGGGTGGGAGTCACACAAAAGATAACTTTGATATCATTGAACTATCTACATAATGCCTTACACAATAATATTTTCCAATATTCAAGACAATACTCCTTAGCATATCCTAAACATATTGTCATAGATTTGTAATTCCTTTTCAATAATTTGATTAACTCATTAAGTTAAAGCAAGAAAATGAATCACACATTTAAATATAATATTGAAGATGAATGAAATAACCATTGATAACTTCATTCACAATCTATCATACATACAGAGGAGAGAAATTGTCTTAAATTTTTAGATTTCTTTCGATATTAGTAATTAAAAAAAGCATAGTATGCTTATCTTATGTTCATACCCAACCTAGAATGACTTACTAGATAAAATCTTCCAGATACTACATTATATTTCTAACTGCACACTGTCTAAACTTCATGACTCAAAAAAGCCGACCTCAACAATGAGCCTTGAAATATCCTTTATAGATCAGGAGAGCAACAAGCATCAGGCTCAATTGTTGATTTCAATTGAATTTCATTCTAACCAAATGAAATTTTGATTACATTTGAAAATTTCCCATCATCAGATGTAATCATAATACGAGCAGAGGAATAAAAAATGGTTACACCCTTGTAACTAGTCGAATAGAACAAATATCCATCACCCATGCCCATGTCCACATACTACCCGAATAGTAGAAATAGCACCAAAAAAAAAATTCATAACCTCAATGAACATATCATCACCTTGCACCACAAACAACCACATGGCCCCGATATAGGTGACCACTCCTTGTTCTCACTTTAGTATGAAGTGAATGCATCATTTTACCTTTGTCAGCACCAACACGAGACCCAGAATCAACACATGATGCCACCACAACATTAGGAGAAGCTGTGAGGACCTCCTCATTTGCTGACACTAGCTCAGTCAAGGCCAAGAGGTAATCATGGTAGTCTAAATCAGTTTTAGACCCTTCACCACCAGAGCCAACAAAAAGCTCAATAGGTGACTCGTAATGTCAAGACCTCATCTCAACCCTAGTCAACTTGTAGTCATCATCAAATTTCCTCATTATTGGATAATCTGCCACTTCAACCTATATGACATTTCCCTTGAGGCGGGGACTACTTCTGGCTCGAGTCGGGACAGACCTAACACCGTCAACAACTGCCCCACAAACACAAGTAATAGTACTTTTTTCAATTGGCTCTCCTCTAGTTGTGAGCTCTTCATGCCCATTCTTGTGCTTCTTCGTAATAGGGAAACAAGAACCATTGACATACCCATCCTATTCATAGGTTCAAAACTTAGCAAGAAAACCAATTACCTGCAAACAAACACAAACTCAAAAATGCAATGATGCTAATGAGCAATTAGCAAGAATTTATCGAGCAAGCCGATGAATAGAACAATAATTGCTCCAATTGAAATACGAGCAACCAAGTGATTAGTGGCTAACGTTGTCATCAGATAATATCTCCAAGCTCATGGAAAACTAGGTACAACCCATAATGATTACCAAATGAATACCGCTCGTACACATGGAAATCAGGATGAAATCCATTGAAAGACTTGCGCCATTAATGAATGTAACTTCTAGAGCGCAAATAATCCTCACATGGGTGGATTAAAATTTTGAATTCATATCGTCGATGAGATAAATACCTAGCATGTCAGATGACTAAGATCGAGTGAAAGATCATTGAAAACCCATGTCACCACTTGGAAAAACCCAATAGCAAATTACATAGCTTTACAGTTAGAGACATGTGAACCAGTAGCAAGCCCCATCTAGCCACCTTGTATCGTAGAGACAGGAAACGTGTCACCAGCTCACACACCTCATAGAACTTTCAAAAACATTAATTTGATCATATGAGGATGGTGAGGGACACTCATAATTAATCCCCGTGATTAAATGACCATCGTTTCTTTGACACTCATTTATCGCCGCTAGCACGTCAAGACAGGCCCCACTCCACTGTACATGATAGATGGCAGCATCTCGCATAACTCACACCACTTTAGTGACGTTAGTAGAAAACCTTACAAGGTCTGCAAGGAACGATCTAGATTTGAACCCTTTGATCCAATGACCTGCCAATCTGCACATGGAAAGAAATATTTATAATAGTGGGGCCGACTAGGAAAACAGGAAAATACCCTCAGAGGCATGAAATTTTAGGCCAAAGTCTAAACATTGGGAAAAACCCACCCATTTTAGGTAAAAAGATGTTAAAACCCAAATGTGGAGAAAATCGATAAGCCGGGTAAAGGGGCCAGTAACAACATGACAGACAAGGCTCAACCGAATGACTTAAAAGACTAGCAAGCCATAATAACAGGTCAACATAAAATTATAACGTGAGGGTTTATTTGATAAAATCCCAATTTCAACATGGGTAACAAAACCCTAAACCCTAAACATTAGAGCCCCAGTCATGAAGGATGAATAGACACACCCAAAATAAGGCAAAAAATGTGACAAAATTTTAAAATCCCATCAGTGGCTTTGACTAGGGATGTATGCCCCCTACGGGCATAGCAAGAACCTAGATCTCTGGGGAGTAGACCAGCAAACCCAACATTGAATCAAATAGGTGCTCTGAATAGTGCTCCACTATGTTGCAATTAGAACTTGCTTTATATCCAAATTGGTGGCCCCAGGCCCCCGAACAAGGGAAACTAGAATTTACCCCTGTCAAAAAACAAATTCTCTACTATCTAGAGTAAACCAAATTTGCAAATTTTTCCCTTAAGTGGCAAAACTTTATTCAAGTAATCGGCATGCCCAAAGCATCATTATTATTTCCAATATCACTGTCCATTTCATCAATCAATAGTCCACATCCAGACACTAACTAAAACTCATTACCATTATGACACTTTCCTTGGGAAAATTGCTCACTATCATGAGTTGATAGGTAAAAGATATCATACTCCCTTTGCCATTTATAATTCAAATCAGTGTGAAACTTGAAATGGAATTTCTCATAATCAACCTATTGTGTCTCATGCATCTCATACCCAGGAACTTCCAAAACAAAAGATTCATATTCCAGGGAATCCTCACCTTGATGGTTACAACATAAGCCCAGTTGCCAACATTTGTCTTCAAATTTCCTAGAACACTTCATGATATCATATAAATGGGAATCATAGGTTACATATTCCTCCAAGAAATTTTTGAATACATTCATCTTAGGCTCCTCACAAAACTCTCGTATCCCATCATCCAATTCCAAATGAAACACCTCAAAAATAGGCTCTAGCAAACCAACTTCAAAAAGGGAAATAGAAAGACAGCTATGTGCACTGGCCCCTTCATGTTCAACATCACCTGTTGTATGTTTTAATTTATAAGTGCAAATTTTAGCACAAGCTGAAAACTTTTCACCAACAATATCAATGAAATTTTCATTATAAGCTGAAAATGTTTCACGAGCAATATCACTGATATTTTCAACCCTGGTCTCATAAAATCTCACCTCAAGGGGTGATAACAAGTACATCTCAGCTTCATACAAAGAGTCAAGAACATCAATAGCACCAATACATTCATCAATGTGTTTGTGAATTTCATTATTGTTCTTTAGATCATAGTATTGAACCCACACCTCATTTTCTTCAAATTCCTCATCATTCACACAATAAACATGCTCCATTGATAGTAAATCCAGAATACACTCCAACTGTTCTTAACATGTAATTTTTCCCCTCATTTGTAAGAGAAGGATATTATGAGGCTTTGTATCACCACAAACCTCAGGTAAGGAAAATGTTTCCACATCATCTTCGGATAGGAAATCATCAGTTCTTAGTTCATAATCACTAGATTCTAACAAAACCTCTGTGAGATGTGTATTGTAATCATGACATGGAAAATAACTCTATGTGTTGGAAATATGTGCCTCAATCATGCTAGCTTGTACCACTTTGGTCCAGGGGACTTCATGTGTTCAACCTTTTCCTTGTCATCGAGACTCTTTTCGGTCGACGGGACTCCTAATGGTGTTTCGATGATGGCCCAACGGGTCTGGCTTGGTAGCATTTCTTATTAGTTGGCGATCGCTATCGATGGGAGTCTTTGTGTTGTTCCACTAATAGGCTGATGTGGTGAGGTGATCTCATATCGGTGGGTGACATTTCTTGTCCCATCGATATGCATTGAGTGATTGAAGTTGGACCAAGTAGTGAAGAACCTGATCGATGGTTGTGGAGGCTTTGATCTAACAGTGTCTTTAGCATTCCGTGCCATCCTGATGCAAGTACCACTGAGAAATTTTTGGCTGAGCGGAATTGCTTGTGCATTCAACACGTGGGGGTGAGTTAAGCGATGTGCACAATGGAAGGATGGTGGGTCCTAAGCATTTATGTTGTGTTAGTAGGCCATGGACACTTGTTAGCATCTCGAGAGTTCCTTGGGGAATATAGCAGATGCCACTTGAGATTCCCTGAATGAGCTCCATTGATTTACACTTGGCTTGGTGGGACTCAAGTGTATTCTATGAGGAGTGAAAGGATGATGGACGCATGGCAGTAGTGAAAGCTAGTTTTGGGTGGGCTCGAGGGAATATTGGAGATTCCCTTGTCGATGCCCCTGAAGTCCACAAGTGGTAGATGCGTGTCTCAATGGGCCTGACTACAGTAGTGGTTGTGTTTGCAAAGGTGGATGCCTCCTGACCATGGAATATTTGGATGGCAGTTGTGTGGGGTTAGCTAGCTATTGGTAGTTGTTTGGCTAACCGCCATACCATGAGGGCTTTTCCCTTGGCTAGTGGTAGAGGTCTTGACCACCTAGCCTTGAAGGTTTGACTGATGGTTAGCGATGGAGCTTAGGGCAACTGATCTACAAGAGGTGGATGAATGGCAGTGCAACACATGGTGAAATCTCATTGGTTGATTTTGCATTATTTTGGCAAATCAACGGCTAGTGATCGAAAGCTTGTGCGCATGTTTCAAGGGTTTGATCTAAGTGTGAATTGATTGTAGGGTGGCTTGATGTCATTTTCTAGGGTAGTGCACACAACCCGAGATGGTGAAGCTTGTCGGTGGGGTATTATGAGACCCTAATGGTAATTTGGTGGGAATGCGATTTTGATGGGAAGCTGAGAGGTCAGCCTGAGGCCGATGGAATGTCGATTGATGTTGAACTAGATGGTGAGGTTGGGTCCTTATCAATAGTAAGCCAAAGCTGAGAATCTGAAGCTGAAAGTAGAGCAAGCCGATAGAGATCAGATCAAAAGATTGAATGATTGGTGGATTGACAGATCCATGATCGGTGAGTTTGGGGTGATCCCACAATAGTGGTTTACAATTTTTGGCCAAACTGGACACTGAGATTATTATTTTTAACTAAATCTTCACATTCGGGCACCTATAGTGGCTAAACTATGAGGAATTTGAAGATGATGAAAACTAGAGTCTCATCACATTTTGTTTTTAGATTCTAAAAATATTTTTTTCAAAATTTTTGGAATAAGATTGCACTTCTTTTTCCATCTCCCACGAAAACTGGTTTTTTCCAGAAAACAACATTTTTTAAAAGTGGCGCTCACCGTATACAACATAATTTATTTTTGTATGAAGGATAAAATTCTAATTTTTTTGAATTTAGATTTGTAACTACGATATCTAGCACTTTCATTTGGTCTCATAGTTTTTTATTGAATATTTTTTCCTTAATAGAGTTTCAAAGTCAAACCAATTGCAATTCAAACATAGGTGGACTGTATAAAACATAATTTTTTCTGTATGTATCAAAATTCAATTTTTTTTTTAATGGATCAAGGACATCAATACTTAGCATGAACATATTTTTTAAAATTTTATTTTGATAATTTGATATTTTTCCACATGCGCAAAACAAAGAGCTTGATTTTTGGTGAAAAACCTATGTTTAATAGAACTAAAAAAACACATACATAATAAACCAAAACATATTAAAATTATATTTGTGGGATAGCTCATTTCAAAGACTACCATTTTCATTTTAAATAAATTTCAAATGAATTCATTTGATCCCCCAAAAGGTAAATCAAAAGTGATTTTTTATTAGCATTTTGATAGGTGTAAAGGAGACTCATTTATAGGTATGGTTTAAAACTAGTGAGGTTCTATCTAAGGGAGTTTGATCTAAGGTGGTTTGATCAAACCCTCTTCAATTGGAATCCTTAAAAAGAAAATTTTAAAGTCTTAAATCATTATATTTTCTAAAAAAATGTGATTTCAGCAAGAATCAGTTCCTCTCAAAAATTGTAAACTAGCTTTGTGGGATCACCCTTTGGTAAGAGATCAGAGAGTGTGTGTGTTCGAGTGGTATACATAGAGAATTATAACCGGGAACACTAAGAAACTTAGAACATGGGTAGATGTGAACCTAATGTGGCCGCTAGGTTGTGGTGGCTGAAAGGTTGGTTGTGCAAATGGCCTAAAAGGATGAAGGGAACCTTCAATCTATGTCTTGTGAAGACATTGTAACAGTGCAAGGTTACAGATCTATGCTATTGCCTATATTTATCGAGATGAAAAAGATGCAACTCCTGCAATGGCTATGAGCCTGATATTGTATTGTAACTATTTAGTTGCTGAATAATATAATGACTCTATCTTTTGGAGTGTGGGGTTTTTTACTTGAAAGGGTTTTCCCCACTTAAATCTGTGTCTTCATTTGTTTTTCTTTTCATGGTGTTGAATCTGGTTTAAGTTTGCATGTGCTTTTCTGAGAAGGATCAATTGGGAAGAACTTTTGTGCTTGTTTCTGCTTTATGGCATAGTTGTAAGTGCTTCTAGAGTGATTTAGAAATGAAAGTCACTAAGGCACTACTGGTTTTAGACTTTAAATCTGAAACATTCTTGTATGGTAACCCCAACAAGTGGTATCAGAGCTGGTATAAGGTGGTTAAGGATTTTTCATGATACCAATAAGTTGTATCAAAGCCTTCTCCTGGTTACCAATGTTTTGGGTTTTTTGTCCTATGAGGATTTCTGAGCCTAACAAGTTTGAGGAAATCTGGAGGAATCGACTGATGCTTGATCTTTTCGATGAGTAAGAGTTCTTGCTATTTTGATTCAACATGCAGGATGAAAGACATAGGAGGTTTTTGAGTTGATCCTATTGTGGTGATGTGGTTTGAGGCACATGTTTGGAGAAAAATGATCTTGATTCAAGGGGTGTGAGTTTATGCTTATGGTTGTGTTGCAGCAGAGCGTGGTTCATACTCAGTTTCTTTGTGAGAGGCTCCTTGATGGTATGGAGTTGGTTGGGTTGTTGTTCTACCATTGATTATTGTTCTTGTGCTAGGTGTTCTGACTTAGCACTTAAGGTGTTTTATTTGTTGCCTTGATTGCATGAAGGCTATGAAGTTGATCTGGGTGGTCTAGAACTTCTAAATAGCTTGGATCTCTCGGATGCGTGTACATGGTTGTGGTTTTTGTAATTGTTTTGGAGTAGGCATGGACTTCCTGTTTACCTGTACCTTGTACTCACATGTTTTAGATTCATGTCTTTGGTTTTGAAGGGTTTTCTATAGATTTTCCTAAAATGTCTATGATGCATATTCATGTGTGTTCACTATTCTGGTTAACCATGATGGTTGTGTGTAGACTCTTGAGTCGTGTAGATGTGCAGTGGATATGGATGTGTATATGTGCTTTGGAAACATGGTGGTTTTGCAGGTTTTGCACGGTCAGGTTCAACTTGTGGTTTATGGAGCTGTTGTTAAAATATTTTCTAGACCCTAGCTTTTGGGGTGTGACTAGATGAGATAGTTGTAGTTCGACATGTTTGAGGAGGTACAATGTCTTCCCTACATGGGAGTGTTGGTATGTGTTTTTCATTCAGAATTCTTGTGGTGTTTGTTTGCTGGTTTCCTAGACTATGGTGCTTGGGTTGTGGATGTGATTGGTAAATCAGATCTGAGCTATGTTGTCTACATGGGTTTCCCTTTGAGATCTCAGTTGTACAGTTTCCAGTGTGATGATAGATTTGCAAGGTTTTTCACTAGTTGCATCTATGATTTGTGCAATGTTGTGGGCTGCCTTTATCTACATGTTTTTGGTGAGTCAACTCAGAAGTGAACTGTCAATATCCACGAGGTTGCTTTAGTGGTGGTGCAAATCCGTTAGCTGGCCTTGTCTGTGGCCACTTGTCCATCGGTATAGTTGTTTTGAGATGCGAGGAGGAATGGCATTTAAGTACCTAGATATTCAATTACGGGGGACCTATAGCATGTGTATCATGATGTCATGGAAAGCTTGATACATTGGTTAGTGTAATCTTTTGATAGTGATAATGCAGTCTCTATGGTTTAGAGACCTTGGTATTGCTCGACATTATTGTTAGATGGACATGTTGTCATTTGTACCTAGAGGTTTTCCGATCAGCAGATGGTTGGTCATGGTTCTTAGAAATCTTGGTGCCATGTTTAGTGGGAGATTTAGTAGTGACTGTGTATTCATCACTTGGTGGTGAATGATCTTCTTTGGTGTTACAGATGTTTTAGCTGGAGCTCTTAGATCTTGTTGCCGTAGAAGATCTCTTTCGCATTTTCATGGGCACTATTTGAGGATGTGGAGCATCCTGGAGCCATGGAGGACTCTTGTGAGTCTTTGGTTGAGGTGTTGGTTGTGCTTGACATGTGATGCTGGTTTAGAATTTGTTTGCTTTATGCCATGGTATATTCTTATTTGTGCATTAAATTTTTGGCATGATGCATTGCTCTTGAGACCTTGGTATGTTTCCCTAGAGCATGGGATCTCCTAAGGGGGATGGTAAGATCATGATTTCATGATAATTTATTGATTCCTAGGTTTAGAGCTTTGATAGTGGTCTTGTGCTTCTATGTGTCTTCAATGCATTGGTCATGTGCTTGAGAACTTCATGTTCACTGCAGTAATGCAAATTGGAGTTTAGCATGAGATGATCAGTTGCTGGTGTTCATGGATACATGGAGAAACATGTGAGGCTATTGTTACTATTTACAGTTGAAAGTTTGAGTAGCCTACACATTGGTTGAACACGAGATCAACAGAGACCGATAAGGAGATTGTTCTTGGATAAGACATGGCAGCTATTATATCCTGGAGGAGAATCTTTATCCCTTTGGTCTTCTCTATAGTGAAGTTCCTCTGAGAGGTATTTGCCCATTATTTCTTTCAGATGTGTTTTTTATGCTTTCTTTCCTGATATGGATCTTGATTTGTTGTTTAAGTTTCTTGAGGATCCATAGTGAAAGGTGGATATCATAGTTTATCTCCTGGTGATTTTGAGAATTGGTAGGAGATAAGAATATGGGCTGCTTTGATCTTCTTTGAGAGGCTTCCCTTTGGGATGTGAAGGAGGTCATACTGGACACAACTAGCATTTAGAAGTGTGTGTAGAAGGGCATGTTTGGTTTGTAGGTTTTCATATCATTGTGGATATTCCTTGGTGCTTTTGTGCCTTTTGCACACATGCCCCATTCGGAATGGGGACCCTCTCTTCCCTCCTTTCTATCGTCAGATCCCTTTTGAGTATGCCTCATTTTGTGTGCCCAATTTCATGTTCTAAAAGGTTAGCACATTCCCCAATGCCATATTCTAAGCTTGACCAAAGTCACCCCCTTTCAAAAATTAAAAAAAATTGCTAAGTCTCGGGTTGGCTCAGGTTTCCCTTGTCAAAATGTTGTTTTGGAGTTTGTGGCAGTTTTTGGGTTTCCCTTGTCGAGTTTCGCTTGTCGGGTTTCCCCTTTCGGATTTCCTTTCCGGGTTCGCCATTTCCAACATCCGGTATCTGACGTCTTTCCTGACCCCGGACCCCAGAAGTCGAGTTTCCCCCTCCGAATTTCCTATCAAGATTTGTTGTTTCGACGGCCGTGGAGAAATGGATTCCCGGACACCGTGTTAGAACTCTAAAATTTTAAATTTTTACAGTCTATTGCATTCACGAGTTTCCATCATTAAGTCCTTACCTTAAGCATAAAGTCCCCTATTTGTATTACCTTGCGTATTCTATGTCATATGACCCTTTTTGGATCCATTTACCTCTTCTTATTCCATTAAAAACCCATATCGGCAAGACATGGTAAAAGTCTCCCCGAGATATATTTTCACTAACATGTATTAGTTGCAGATAGTTAGCAGGACTTTTCCTTTTGTTTCGATGACTAAGATTCATATCGGCATATGCTGGGGCGTCATCATAATGTCACAATGAATTCAGTTGGTCTTGCCGACTAGTAATGTGGAGGGGTCATTTCGGCCAAACTAATGGGTATTGGCATGAATTCATAGCGACATCAATGTGTCTTGCCGATTGACTTGTAAGAAAAGTGTTTCGGTAAGACTTATGTCTTCGGGGAAGGTCTTGGCGAGGTTACTTTTGTCTTGCTGAACTTAATGCAAGGGGATTCAAAAGACTATTGGTGAAAGTGTTGGGGTCTTGCCAATTCAGAAGATATGCCAACAGAGATATATATCGCTAGGAGATGAATCTTTCGGCATAAGCCTCACCGAAGTTGGAGTGTTATACTGACCAGTAGTTCGCGGTGAGTCTCACCGCATGAGAGTAATCTATAGAGATGTTTTCGGTAAGACATTTGGTATCGGTATGATTCTCCCGAAGATTTACTGTCTTACTGAAAGTGTGACTTCATTTGTAGATTTTTCGGTGAGACAACTTGACGAACATGCCGAAGTGATAATTCATCAGTGAAAGGGTAATTTTGTCTCAATGACTATAACTTGAAAGAAATGCATATTGATGTGACACAATAAGGTCTATGTGATGTCTCCCCGACTCAAAATGTTACAACAACATAGAAAACATGAGCAATAGTCATCATTTTGTGGATCCCAGGTGTCGATAAGACTGCATTCTGTCCTGGCAAAAGGTGTAATAGATGTTGAAAAGGGATTTCGCCCCAGATTTGAAAATCTCTTATCAAAAGGACACTTGATGTGACAGTGCCAGTTTCAAATTGGTGTTCATTCGTGCTTCATTAATAGCATGATGGGATATCACAGTAAAGATTGAATCAATTCTTCATTTTCGAATTGATTGCAGGTGAATTGGCATGTTGAATAGAGAACCAGGACGATTTTAGGTCTGAAGAGCTTGAGTAGAAAATTGTAAGTGACTACTCCTTGGCTTTTGCATTTTGATTCTATAAAGCTTGAGAATGGAGTCCTCTGGTTCTAGAAAGGGTAAGGGTAGAAAGCTTGCTGTGAGTAGTGTGTTAAAAGGAAAGAAACAGAAGGTTGACGCAGAACATGAGGGCATTGAAAGAAGGTTGAACCAAGAACTTATTGATCAATTACCTGGATCGGGTCCTAAGGCGAGAAGGTCTACATAGCTTAGGGTAGAAGTTGATAAACTAGATGGCTAGTGCAAGTTCATAGGTGATGTCTGGATTGCAATAAGGGGTTATGAGCTTTTTAATTTCCATCATCATAGAAGAAACCGTTTTGAACCAGTCTGCAACCCATGGAAATTAAATGTAGGGAAACTGGTGTGCCCTAATGTCTTTGTAAATGCAGAATTGATAAAACTGCTTACTGATAATTATGATCCAAAGCATAAGGCTATATGTGACCCATCTGGAAAGCCACAGATATATGTGTCGAAAGAAGCAATAGGCGAGGTCTTTAAATTAGAAGGGTTTTGCAATGAGGAGATTAGTTGCGAAGAGTTGGGAAAGGAGTTTTGGAGAATGGACACAATCTATAAGGGTTGGAGGCTGCCTATCCATAGGATTAAATAGGGTAACAAGTTAGAAACTTTGCAAGATGGTGAAGGGACTCCTTATTATGTGGATCTATTTGAGCCTTATATGAAGTACACATACTTCTCAGTGTGTCAAGTGTTGGGGATGGATTCCTCGGAGCTCATGTCAATTCTACCAATGATTATCACAGTGGATATTCAGTATCACAACTCCAGGCCATTTGATTATGCTTCATATATTGCCAAGGAGCTTGATTCAGGATTGGTGGCCATAAAGAGTGGAGCTTCTATTGTCCATCTTAGGCATTATTCATTGTTGATGCACTTGGTGTTGTATTATGGACAAGAGTTGGGCATGTGGCCTTTAGAAATGAGAATTTCTTAAGTTGGTAAAGAGGGTGAAGCATTGCTTGTTTAGTTGTGGACTGCTATTTGGGATAGCAGGTTTGCTAATTCTAGTTTCATACATTTTGAAGAGTATCTTTTGAAAACATTGTACAAACTATATAAGTATCCTTGTAATTATTTATTAACTGATGAGATTAAAAGATTTCTTCATCCCAAAGATTTCAATGGGCCAATTGATCATAATTGGGGTGACTGGTATTGTTTGGAAGGAGCCACAAGGATCAGGGTGTATGGGTTTGAAGGTACCCCTGATATTCTACCAAAGACAGTTCCAAATAGGATTGCATATTTGGAAATTGTTAGACAAATGGATTACAGCAGTGTCATGATTTTCAGTTCTTATGGGAAGCAAGCTTTTATGCCTAGTACATTATGCTTTGGTGATTTCACTATGTTGGCCAGGGAGGGATATAATTCACTCCATGATAGGTTATTGTATTATAATATGAAAAGTGGACCACCCAGGAAAAACTTTGACCCTGAAGGATACATCAATTCAGCCAAAGAAAGGATTAACTTAGGAAGGTATCAGCATGTACCTTATCCTTTTGATGATATGATCAGAAATCTGGATGAAGAGGAAGCAAAGGCGGTGGTTGAGAGTTATAACCAAGGGCTACAAGATATGGGAACATTCCTTCTGGAGATGAGGAAACCCTAATGGATGAAACACTACAGAGCAGAACGGAGAAAGCATCTAGGTTAAGAACTTAGCAATATGTCTGCCCAATTAGAGAACAGAGTCTTGAAAGTGGTGATGTTGATGCACGCCATATGGAATATAGATCATTTGTTTCAGATGATGAATTTATAAATTCTCCAGAGTTTAAAGCATTTTTGTACAAACTGAAGGGGAAAGAAATAAGAGAAGGTGTTGGTGCCATCACTTCTTGAAATGAAGAGCAATTATTGGATCAATTAAGAAGATGTGTGGATGATGAAATGACAAATATGACTCCTGAAAAGGTGCGAAAAATGTTGGATAATGCTAGTGTAATGATATTTCCTGGACTTGATTTGAATTCTGCATTGGTGTTTGATAGCTTCTTGAAAGATAGTAATACTGCACTCAAATTGGATAAGGATGGGGTGACAGAGGTGTATGGAGGCTCTAAGTTTACCACTGATGAAGGATCATTGATGATATGGGCTTTGTACCCACCCCACAGGAAGTCAGTAGTGATTGATACAAAAAAGGCATTTGGTCATGTTATGACCTTAAAGGTTGGAGAAGCTAATCTTGTTGTAACTACGGAGATTGGTATAGATATTGCAAAATTGAATAAAGCACAGATCCAGGCATTGATAAGGGAAACATAAATGTATAAGGCAAATAATGGGAGATTGTTAAGAGAAAACCATATATTGAAAGAAATGGTTGGTGTTCCAGTAGTTTCAACCAAAATGCTCACTCAGGGAGAAAGCTCTCAGATAAAAGATCATTGGGCTGGGTCAAGTGCTTATAATTAGGGGAAGTATGATGCCATTGTAGCCATTGTTACAAAAAGACAGGTCAATTTTACATCCTGGTTAAATCAATTATGGGGGAAGTATTCTTCTACTCTAGATGCGGTGAAGGAGCATGAAAGGATGAATGAGTGGGTTATGGATAAATTTCATGACTTGACCACACATGATGAGGCTAGAAGTACTACAATTGAAGCTGTAGATCATATTATCACTTGTCATCAAAAATTCTATGATGAGTTGCTCGGGGATAAACAGGGATTGGTTGAAGCTGCCAAGACAATTGTGATTACATTCTCTGATAATAAAGGGGAATTGAAAGATGCCACTAGGTGGAAGAATGAATGTGATATAGTGCTGAAGGAAATCATGAAGACAAATTCTGCAGAGGATACAACATTAGAGGAAGTGAGTGAACAGATTAAGGAAATTATCAAGATGGAAACCACGATCCGGAATTCCGCTGAAGATGTGGATACTTTTAACTACCAAAATTATTTGGATTACCTTACCACAACTCATTTATGGTTAACTAGAGCTTAATTATTCTCTATTTTTGCTTTATACATTTGTTTTGTTTTTTCCTATTTCTGAAAGGACGCGTCCTTTCATTTTCTCAATGTATAAATGTTTGTTTTGAAAGCAATGTAAAGGAGCGAAGTAGAATTAGATAGAGAATAGAGAAGACATAGCAGAATACAATTTGGAAAAGGGGTGAGACTGGTAGCATATGTAAATCATGGAGATATCAATGAAAATTTAATATGATGGTGCGATGTTTCTAGTATCAGTTGTTTATGATATTTGTTGAAGGGTATTATTGAAGTTGTCTCCGTAATGGTGTTTCCTGGTTATTTGAATTAGTGTAAACAATTTTTTACATAGTTCATCGATGCACATTTGGTGTACTTGTATGATCAATTAATTGTCTCTTTCCAGTAAAGATTAAATTCTCTGAATTGATCATAGTAATTAGGCAATATCAATTGGATTATTAAGAAGAACTTAGTAATCACAATATTGCATGTTTATACAAGTTATAAACCAAATAAAATGCTAAACAACTTGAATGTCTGCCAGAACAAGTAAACTTGTTTTAGATTTTCTTGACTCCATAAACCCTATAAGGCACCGGTCTTTTCATTTTCATCCTTTAGTTTAACTCACAATTTTTTATCTGTCATTTTTTAGCGTTTTAGGTTTTAGTTTTAAATATTATTGTGCTAGTTGTACCACAATTGTTTTATTTTATCCATTTCAAATTGCCATTTTAGATAAATTAGGGAAATAGGAGAGCTTCAAAAGTCAAATCTGCTTAATTCAAATAGGTATACCTACCTAGGTCTAGCAGCATCTAAAGAGTAGAAGGTTTAATTATTCCAAAACCTTGTTCTGTTACCCTAAAATGTCGTGGAAGCTTGGCAACCTTTCATGGTTCAAACCTGCATTTCTAAGAGATAACAAATTGGTGACTCCACTGGGGAACAACAAAGAGTCTGTGCCTTAATCATAGAGTCAAAAGTCCTATATACAGACTCCGCTGGGAATAAATAAGTAACATTCTTTTCTCACTTTCAAAAAGTGAGTGGCAACTCTGATTTGAATATTGCAATATGAATGGAAGAAGATCTCAATTTAGGGGGGGGTCATTCTGGAGCTCCTCCTAGCGATGGTAGGTGGATGCATAAAGATAACAAGGTTGACAAGGGTAAAGAGAAAAGTGAGGACATGTTATTGAAAAACAAAGAAAAACCATCAATACATTTTGGTGAGAATTGTTTTGACAAATAGAAAGATAGTTCAACTGAAGAGCCTTGTGTGCTAGAGGATCTGAGGAATCCTTTTTACAATGCTAAGAAACAAGCCAAATTTGAAGCTGGACTCAAAGCTGAAAGACTCAGAATTCAACATGAATATGACCAAAAAATGTCGGGTAATTAGAATGAACTTACTAATCAGGAAGTTCATCAAGACGATTATGAATCTCTAAGCTATGATGAAATTAAAGCAAAGTTTGAATCTCATAAAAGGCAGAGGGAAGAGCAAGAAAAGGCCCAAATGATTCAAGCAATAAGGGGATTCAAGTTGCAGAAAGCTCAGAATATTCCTCATGGATCTGGCTCTCCCCCAAAGTATATACCACCCCATAAACATAATAATCATGGTGCTGGGCATTTTCAACCACCAAAGATCCCTCATCATCAAATTGGGAATCAATATAGATAGCCAAAGCATCCACCACATATTCCCACACAACATATAAATAATTATCCACCTCTTGGTCAGCATCATGTGCCACAACAAAATCTACAATATAATAATCCTATGTACCAGTATCAGTATACTACTATGATCAGACAATTTGATTTGGCAGGTTTTCAGTTGTGCCCTTATCCTATGGATGGTTCTTGGAGGACTTTGGTGCCTAAATTCATAGGGAGTAATGCAATCACTGCTAAGGATCATTTAAGGAGTTTCAATGCTTTCATTCAGGATTTGGATGTACCTTATGAAGATCTGCATATGAGGTTGTTCATGATGTCCCTTATTGAAGAAGTTAGGGATTGGTTTAATAGCCTAGCGACAACTTCTATTTATTCTTTCCAGATATTTCAAGATCAGTTCCTTGAACAATTTGGGAGTCTGAGTGCACTAGATGCTGCTCTCCATGAACTAATGCAAATTCAAAAGGTTCAGAAAGATTGAATATTTGATTTCAATAGAAGATTTAATAAATTGCAGAATAGAATACCTCCTGGATCAAAGCTACCAGATTTTGTAGCATTGAGTGTTTACCTAAATGCATTCGACCCTAAAATAGGGTATGAGTTGAGAAACAGGTTCCCAAGGGACTTAGCTGAAGCACAAAAGATAGCATTAATAATTGAGAACAATAGAAAGGCTATTGGGATAATTAATAAGAGAGACAACCCTAGACCTCTTCATCAAAACAATAATTATCAATATAAGCAGGAGAACACATATAGGAAGGATAGGCCTAGGCTGCACGATATGCCTTACAACACAAACTGGAAAGATGGAAAACCTATGACAAATAGGCCTAGAGACAAGGATACTCCTGATCCATCGAGAAAGAAGAGAATGTATATGGTGAATAACAATTATTTTTGTGAAGTTTGTGATAAGCCACATTCCCCTGAATATTGTGTTGTAGACCATAAAATGCAAGAGGAGTGAGTGTTGATGGGAGAAGGTGGAGAGGATCACAAGGTCTACTTAACTTCAAATGCTCTTCAACATGTTGAGGAAAGATATTCATCTTTAGAGGAATAAGGTGATGAATATGATGTTGCAGAGCAAAGGTACAAAATCCATATGGCTGACCAGCAAGTCTTTTCTAATTCTGAGGATGATTATGTAGAACCACCACCCATTGAGGTTACCTCTCACAGTAGTGTGAGGAGACTTACTGATGAGGAAATAGGGAGATTAACTATTGCTATAGTTAAGGAAGCAAAGAGTAAATACTGGTTGAGAAATAGGACAGTAAATGAGAAGGAAGGTGTCCCTAGGGGTATCTTTATGAAAGATCAGAAAGTTGTACAAGGAGTGTCAAAAAAGACTAAAAACAAAAAATAGGAAGAAAGCAAACAAAATCCTATCCAAAAGGAGGCAGTAAAAGAATTACACAAAGAAATTCAAAAGATAGATCTGTCAGGTAGGAGGGAAAAGGAAGAGAACAAAGGAGAAACATTAGAACAAAAGAAAGTGATTAAAATAGAAGGTTCTTCTTTTGATTTCACTCAAGCTTTATCTCAGGTAAAGATGTTTGTCCCACTTCTTTAAATGATGAAAATTAAAGAATACAGGGACAGTGTAGTACAATTGATAATAAATGAAAGTGAAAAACATGTAGCTTCTGAAAATAAAGTGAACATTCCAGAAATTTGTTTGAGTAATGTGTTGACAAGTCCACCACAAGTTGATCCTTTCTTTACTACATTACTCATAAATAACAAATTAGTGAGGAATTGAATGATATATTCTGGTGCTGCCATGAATATTATGCCAGTAGGAGTGATGAAATAGCTAGGCATGTGGGTGGATACATATGAAGGGAAATGTTATGTGATGGATAACCGACCTGTTCCAGTGGTGGGTATAATGAAAGATGTAGAAGTCAAGCTAGCTGCTTATCCTCAAGTAGCTTACAATATTGATATAATAGTGATTGACACCCCTCCTCAATTCGATATGCTTCTATCAAGACAATGGATAGCAGCTATTGGTGGAAATGTCCAATTCGATCTATCTTATGCAACAATTCCAGTAAATGGCCAAGAGGTGAAGTTGTACAGGGAACCAAGGATGAGCCAGTTTATTGATTACGTGCCACAAGATCAAATCAACTATTTTTGTGATGTGGATCTTGGGAGTTTCAATATAGAGCCAGCACAACCAGAATTGACTAATAGTGATCCTATCGAGAAGCATGCTACACAGAACCACAATGGTGTGTGGAAAATGTATTTTGATGGAGCCTGCAACCAAGAAGGTAATGGAGCTGGGATAGTATTTTTTTTTCCTGAAGGTATTACATTTAAGTATTCATTCTTGTTAACTTTTGAATGTACAAATAATGTGGCAGAATATGAAGCTCTATTAAATGGGTTGAATATAGCGGTGAAACATAAAATCAAGTTGTTGGCTGTTCTAGGAGATTCAAAGTTAGTTGTCTCGCAAGTTAGGTCAAAATATACAGGAAAAAACAAAAGATTAAAGCAATATAGAAATGCTATATGGGATACAATTGAATTGCTTGGTGCTTTCTCAATTGAGTGGGTAGACAGGTCGAAGAATATGATGGCATATTTTCTAGCTAATGTAGCGTTGAAGAAAGATGATATTACATTGGATGGAGTATCACAAATTGAACTCAAGACCAGGCCTGCCGTGCCTGATAATGTATATAGTTGGCAAGTGTTTATTGATGACATTGATCTTTGGTAGACCAATACGAAGCCCAAGAAATCGACTTCAATGCCTTTGTAGAGGAAGTTGATGGAAAAGAAATGGTATTTGGTAAAGAGATTTTGCAGCTTAAAACCAATAAACTTCCTAAAGGATTGGTGGCACTTGAG
Source organism: Sequoiadendron giganteum (assembly GCA_007115665.2). Classification (NCBI taxonomy): domain Eukaryota; kingdom Viridiplantae; phylum Streptophyta; class Pinopsida; order Cupressales; family Cupressaceae; genus Sequoiadendron; species Sequoiadendron giganteum. The sequence goes on along the minus strand of CM021101.1, from coordinate 790,884,023 downwards.
AGGATATATGATGGAAATGATCGGTCTTTTGTGAAGCAAACACTAGTTGGAAAAAATGATATCAAGGAAATTAATTTGGGGACTGAGATAGCACCAAAAAAGGTATACATAGGTAAAAAGATAAGTCCTACAATTAGGAAAATGCTGATTGATTTGTTGAGAAAGTATAAACATGTATTTGCTTGGTCTTATGAGGATCTAAAAGCATATAAAGAATACTTGTTTCAGCATGAAATACCATTGAAAATACATGCTAAACCATTCAGAAAAAAGCAGAGACCTATAAATCCAATTTTAGAGCCTAAAATGCAGGAGGAATTAGTAAAGCTCAGAGATGGTGGAATTATTAAGCCTATCAAACATTCAATGTGGGTCTCAAATTTGGTCCTTGTCAGAAAGAAGAATGGAGACATCAGATTATGTGTAGATTTTAGAAACCTAAACATAGCATCTCTTAAAGACAATTATCCTCTACCAAATATGGAGGCTATACTGCATAAAGTGACAGGTTGTGAATTGTTATCTATGATGGATGGATTTTCAGGGTATAATCAGGTTAAGGTTAAAGAATTTGAACAATATAAGACAGCATTCATGACTCCTTGGGGAACATATGTCTATTTGAGAATGCCATTTGGTCTTACTAATGCAAGGGCAACTTTTCAAAGAGCCATGGATGTGGCATTTGCTGATTTGATCAATATTCTCATGGTGGTGTATCAGGATGACCTCACTGCTTACTCGAAGAAGGTTGAAGATCATGTTCATCATTTGGAAAAGGTATTTATAAAAGCTCTTGAATATGGTATCAATTTAAACCCCATGAAGTGTAATTTTGCAGTCACAGAGGGTAAACTTTTAGGACATATTGTTTCAAAGGAAGGGGTTAGGATAGACTCTGAGAGGGTTGAGGCCACTGATAAAATACCTATCCCTAAAAATGTTAAAGCAATACAATCATTCTTTGGAAACATAAATTTTATTAGGAGATTTGTCTCTAACTTTGCTGAGATTGTTAAACCCATAGCAAGAATGTTGAGAAAAGGACAAAAAATAGAATGGACTACAGAGTCTTTGGATGCTTTTGTAGCTATTAAACGAGCCATCAAGGAAGCTCCTGTTCTTAAGTCTCCTGACTTTTCAAAACCTTTTTAGATTTTTTCATTTGCCTCAATGCACACTGTTGTAGCTGTTATGCTACAGAAGAATCAAGATGGTCATGAATAGCCTGTATCTTTCTTCAGTAAGTCATTATAGGGATCTGAATTGAAGTATGATATAATGGAGAAGCAAGCATTTGCACTAGTGAAAGTTGTAAAAGCTTTCAGACCATATCTTGTTGGAGCTAAAGTAGTTGCTTATGTTCCTCATGTAGTAGTCAAAGATATTCTAACACAGTCTAAAGTAACAGTTAAAAGATGCAAATGGATCAACAAAATCCAAGAGTTTGACATAGAGGTACAAATTACTAAACTAGTCAGAGGTCAGGGTTTGGCTAAATTAATGGCAGAAGCAAATATTGAAGCAAATAAGATTTGCAATATAGAAGAGGAAAATGTAATTGCAAGCATTAAACATACTCAGTGGTATACAAATATTATGCATTATCTTAAATACATGAAATTTCCAAAGCAAATGAGTGACAACCAAAGAAGAACATTGAAGTTACAGGCATCTAGATATGTTTTTATGGATGGAGATTTATTTTGGAAAAATAGGGATGGTATATTATTGTTGTGTCTGGATGAATTTCAATCTAAACATGTTTTGAGTGAAATGCATGAAGGGGTTTGTGGAGGACATTACTCAGCAAAAACAACTAGTCAAAAGATTCTCAGGGTAGGATATTATTGGCCAAAATTCTTTAATGACTCTTTTGCACATGTGAGGAAATGTGAAGCTTGCCAGAAGTTTTCTGGAAAACTAAAGTATTAGGGAGCTTTGCCACTTTGACCCATGCAGACTGATGCCCCTTTTCATCAATGGGCAATTGATTTCATCGGGGAAATATAGGAAAAATCAAGTGATGGACATAGATGGATATTGGTGGCCACTGATTATTTTACCAAATGGGTAGAGGCCATTCCAACTAAACAAGCTACAAGTAAGGTGGTGACATAGTTACTGATGGATAATATCATTACTAGATTCGGTACACCAATGAGGTTGATCACTAACAATGGAATGTGTTTCAGATCAGATGAATTCAAAGGCTTCTATAGCACATATGGTATTGTCATTTCTTATGCAGCTCCTTATCATCCATAGGAAAATGGACAAGTAGAATCTAGCAATAAAAGTCTTCTAAAGATTATAAGGATGCTAGGTCAAAACAAGAAGGCTTGGGATGCAAAATTAAGACTGTTTTTATGGGCTGATAGAATTACGGTGAAGAAGGCAATTGGGAAGTCCCCATTTGAGCTAGTGTATGGAGCATAGGCCAGGATGCCTTTGCAGAATTTGTTACCAGTTTACAAGTTTGTTCTTCAGGAAGATTTGGATATTCCTAAACCTATGGGGGAAAGAATGGAATAGTTAGCTGAACTGGATGAAATAAGGAGGGTGACTCAAAATTAGAATGTAAAGTTGCAGACATAGATGAAGTATTTATTTGACAAAAAGGAAAAGGACAGGAAATTTGGAGAAAGTGATTTGGTATTGATGTGGAATGCAAGGTGCCAGGAGAAGGGAAAATATGGGAAGTTTGAAGCCTTGTGGCTAGGGCCTTTTGTTGTGGTCGGAAAGAAAGATGAAGACTCATACTACTTGCAAAATATGGCTGGTGAGGATCAGGAATTTCCTGTACATGGGCAATTTCTGAAACATTTTTTCTCTTGAGATAACACAAAGGATTGAGGGTTGCCAGTGCATGGACAACTCTTGATGATTCTCTTCAAAATTCTTTTCCATGCACAGTAGTTTAGGATATAAAGGAATCGGGATTTGCAAGTACATGGACAATCCTGATTTTCCTTTTTCAAAATTATTTTCCATGTACAATTGTATAGCGTCTCATTCTTTTTTGTGGCCATCTATTCCATCATGCTCACATGTTCCATCATCCTAAGTTTGGTCTGCTCATCCAAAAATCTGAATCCTTGCAATGATCTTGCTATCATTCATCCCCAGACGGAGCCACTATTAGAACTGTAAAATTTTGAATTTTTACAGTCTATTGCATTCATCAGTTTCTAGCATTAAGTCCTTACCTTAAGCATAAGTCCCCTCTTTGTATTGTCTTGTGTATTCTATGTCATATGACCCATTTTGGATCCATTTACCTCTTCTTATTCCATAAAAAACCATATCAGCAAGACATGGTAAAAGTCTCCCCGAGATATATTTTCACTAACATGTATTGGTTGCAGATAGTCGATAGGACTTTTCCTTTTGTTTCGGTGACTAAGAAGATTCATATCAGCATATGTTGGGGCATCGTCATAATGTCACAACAAATTCAGTTGGTCTTGCCGACTAGTAATGTGGAGGGGTCATTTCGGCCAAACTAATGGGTATCGGCATGAAGTCAAAGCGACATCATTGTGTCTTGCCGATTGACTTGTAAGCATAGTGTTTTGTTAAGACTTATGTCTTTGGGGAAGGTCTTGGCGAGGTTAATTTTGTCCTACCAAACTTAATGCAAGGGGATTCAAAAGACTATTGGAGAAAGTGTTGGGGTCTAGCCGATTCGAAAGATATGCCAACAGAGATAGATATCACTAGGAGATGAATATTTCGGCATAAGCCTCACCGAAATTGGAGTGTTATACCAACAAGTAGTTCGAGGTGAGTCTCACTGAATGGGAGTAATCTATAGAGATGTTTTCGGTAAGACATTTGGTATCGGTATGAGTCTTCCCGAAGATTTACTGTCTTGCCGAAAGTGTGACTTCATTTGTAGATTTTTCGGCGAGACAACTTGATGGACATGCTAAAGTGATAATTCATCGGTGAAAGGGTAATTCTGTCTCAGCGACTATAACTTGAAATAAATGCATATCGATGTGACACAATAAGGTCTATGTGGCATCTCCCTGAATCAGAATGTTAAAACAACATAGAAAACATGAGCAATAGTCATCATTTTTTTGGATCCCAGGTGTCGATAAGACTACATTCTGTCCTAGCGAAAGGTGTAATAGACGTTGAAAAGGGATTTCACCCCAGATTTGAAAATCTCTTATTGAAAGGACACTTGATGTGACAGTGCCAGTTTCAATTTAGTGTTCATTCGTGCTTCATTAATGGTGCGATGGGATATCATAGTGAAGATTGAATCAATTCTTCATTTTTGAATTGATTGCAAGTGAATTGGCATGCTGAACAAAGAACCAGGATGATTTTCAGTCTGAAGAGCTCGAGCAGAAAACTGTAAGTGACTACTCCTTGGATTTTGCATTTTGATTGTATAAAGCTTGAGAATGGAGTCCTGTGGTTCTAGAAAGGGTAAGGATAGAAAGCTTGCTGTGAGTAGTGTGTCAAAAGAAAAGAAACAGAAGGTTGATGTAGAACATGAGGGCATTGAAAGAAGGTTGAACCAAGACCTTATTGATCAATTACCTTGCTTTGGTCCTAAGGTGAGAAGGTCTGCAAAACTTAGGGAAGAAGTTGATAAACTAGATGACAAGTGCAAGTTCATAGGTGATGTCTGGACTGCAATAAGGGGTCTGCAACCCATGGAAATTAAATGTAGGGAAACTGGTGTACCCTAATGTATTTGTAAATGCAAAATTGATAAAAATACTTGCTAATAATTATGATCCAAAGCATAAGGCTATATGTGACCCATCTAGAAAGCCATAGATATATGTGTCCAAAGAAGCAATAGGTGAGGTCTTCAAATTAGAAGGGTTTTGCAATGAGGAGATCAGTTGCAAAGAGTTGGAAAAGGAGTTTTGGAGAATGGACACAATCTATAAGGGTTGGAGGTTGCCTATCCATAGGATTAAACGGGGTAACAAGTCAGAACCTTTGCAAGATGGTGAAGGGCCTCCTTATCATGTGGATTTGTTTGAGCCTTATATGAAGTACACATACTTCTCAGTGTGTCAAGTGTTGGGGATGGATGCCCCAAAGCTCATGTCAATTGTACCAATAATTATCACAGCGGATATTCAGTATCACAACTCCAAGCCATTTGATTATGCTTCATATATTGCCAGGGAGCTTGATTCAAGATTGGTGGCCATAAAGAGTGGAGCTTCTATTGTCCATCTCAGGCATTATTAATTTATGATGCACTTGGTGCTGTATTATGGACAAGAGTTGGGAGTGTGTCCTTCAAAAATGAGAATTTCTCAAGTTGGTAAAGAGGGTGAAGCATTGCTTGTTCAGTTGTGGACTGCTACTTGGGATAGCAGGTTTGCTAATTCTAGTTTCATACATTTTGAAGAGTATCTTGTGAAAACATTGTACAAACTATATAAGTATCCTTGTAATTATTTATTAACTGATGAGATTAAAAGATTTCTTTGTCCCAAAGATTTCAATGGGCCAATTGATCATAATTGGGGTGACTGGTATTGTTTGGAAGGAGCCACAATGATCAGGGTGTATGGGTTTGAAGGTACCCCTTTTATTCTACCAAAGACAGTTCCAAAAAGGATTGCATATTTGGAAATTGTTAGACAAATTGATTACAACAGTGTCATGATTTTCAGTTCTTATGGGAAGCAAGATTTTATGCCTAGTACATTATGCTTTGGTGATTTCACTGTGTTGGCCAAGGAGGGATATAATTCACTCCATGATAGGTTATTGCATTATAATATGAAAAGTGGACAACCCAAGAAAAACTTTGACCCTGAAGGATACATCAATTCAGCCAAAGAAAGGATTAACTTAGGAAGTTATCAGCATGTACCTTATCCTTTTGATGATATGATAAGAAATCTGGATGAAGAGGAAGTAGAGGAGGTGGTTGAGAGTTATAACCAAGGGCTACAGGATATGGGAACATTGCCTTTTGGAGATGAGGAAACCCCAATGGAGGAAATGCTACAGAGCAGAATGGAGAAAGCATCTAGGTTAAGAACTCAGCAATATGTTTTCCCAATTAGAGAACAGAGTCTTGAAAGTCGTAATGTTGATGCACGACATATGGAATAGAATTCACTTGTTTCAGATGATGAATTTATAACTTCTCCAGTGTTTAAAGCATTTTTGTACAAACTGAAGGCGAAAGAAATAAGAGAAGGTGTTGGTGCCATCACTTCTAGAAATGAAGAGCAACTGTTGGATCAATTAAGAAGATGTCTGGATGATGAAATGTAAAATATGACTCTTGAAAAGGGGAGAAAAATATTGGAGAATTCTGGTGTAATGATATTTCCTGGACTTGATTTGAATTCTACATTGGTGTTTGATAGCTTCTTGAAAGATAGTAATACTGCACACAAACTGGATAAGGATAAGGTGACAGAGGTGTATGGAGGCTCTAAGTTTAACACTGATGAAGGATCATTGATGATATGGGCTTTGTACCCACCCCACGGGAAGTCAATAGTGATTGATATAGAAAAGGCATTTGGTCATGTTATGACCTTAAAGGTTGGAGAAGCTGATCCTGTGGTAACTGTAGAGATTGGTATAGATATTGCAAAATTGAATAAAGCATAGATCTAGGTGTTGATAAGGGAAAGAGAAATGTATAAGGGAAATAATGAGAGACTATTAAGAGAAAATGATAGATTGAAAGACTTGGTTAGTGTTCCAGTAGTTTCAACCAAAATGCTCACTCAGGGAGAAAGCTCTCAAACAAAGGATCATTGGGCTGGGTCAAGTGCTTATAATCAGGGGAAGTATGATGCCATTGTAGCCATTGTTAAGAAAAGATAGGTCAATTTTACATCCTAGTTAAATCAATTATGGGGGAAGTATTCTTCTACTCTGGATGCGGTGAAGGAGCATGAAAGGATGAATGAGCGGGTTATGGATAAATTTCATGAATTGACCACATGTGATGAGGCTGGCAGTACTACAATTGAAGCTGCAGATCATATTATCACTCGTCATCAAAAACTCTATGATGAGTTGCTCAGGGATAAACAGGAATTGGTTGAAGCTGCCAAGACAACTATGATTGCATTCTCTGATAATAAAGGGGAATTGAAAGATTCCACTAGGTGGAAGAATGAATGTGATACACTGCTAAAAGAACTCATGAAGACAACTTCTATAGAGGATACAACATAAGAGGAAGTGAGCAAACAGATTGACGAAATGATCAAGATGGAAACCACGATCCTCTGGAATGCCGCTGAAGATGCGGATACTTTTAACTGCCAAAACTATTTGGATTACCTTGCCACGACTCATTTATGGTTAACTAGAGATTAATTATTCTCTATTTTTGCTTTATACATTTTTTTTTTTTTTTCCTATTTCCGAAAGGATGCGTCCTTTCATTTTCTCAATGTATAAATGTCCATTTTGAAAGCAATGTAAAGGAGCGAAGTAGAATTAGATAGAGAATAGAGAAGACACAACAGAATACAATTTTGAAAAGGGGTGAGACTTGTAGCATATGTAAATCATGGAGATATCAATGAAAATTTAATATGATGGTGTGATGTTTTTGGTATCAGTTGTTTATGATATTTGTTGAAGGGTATTATTGAAGTTTTCTCCGTAATTGTGTTTCCTGGTTATTTGAATTAGTGTAAACAAGTTTTTACATAGTTCATCAATGCAAATTTGTTGTACTTGTATGATCAATTAATTGTCTCTTTCCAGTAAAGATTAAATTCTTTGAATTGATCATAGTAATTAGGGAATATCAATTGGATTATTAAGAAGAAATCAGTAATCACAATATTGCATGTTTTTACAAGTTATAAACCAAATAAAATGCTAAACAACTTGAATGTCTGCTAGAACAAGTAAACTTGTTTTAGATTTTCTTGACTCCGTAAACCCTATAAGGCACTGGTCTTTTTGTTTTCATCCTTTAGTTTCACTCACAATTTTTTATCTGTAATTTTTGAGTGTTTTAGGTTTTAGTTTTAAATATTATTGTGCTAGTTGTACGAAAATTGTTTTATTTTATCCATTTCAAATTGCCATCTTGGATAAATTAGGGCAATAGGAGAGGTTCAAAAGTCAAATCTACTTAATTCAAATAGGTATACTTGCCTAGGTCTAGCAACATCTAGAGAGTAGAAGGTTTAATTATTCCAAAAGCTTGTTCTGTTACCCTAAAACGTCGTGGAAGCTTAGCACCCTTTCATGGTTTAAACCTACATTTTTGAGAGATAACATACTGGACTATGGACCTCCTGCCGTCGACTGCGTTTTCAAACCCACCAACTCCACCTGCCGCCATACGAAGGAATTCTATGTTGTATGAATGGCGGGTATGGCTAACAAAACAAATTTTTTGGCCGTTATTATCAATTGTTTAAGTGATAGAGAAAGTTGGAGAACTCCCGGTGCCTAGGTATTTTCCACCTCAGATTTCGAGTGCTTTTTCGATGTCCTCCATGCATCCGACATTTTTTGCTCTTTGAGATTTTGAGGTAGGTTTGCCGTCCGCACGCCCTTCCCCTTTGTTTTGTGAAATTACACATTTTGATGTATGCAAATTGTAAAATGGATTTAAAATCAAGTAAATTTGTGCCCTCCACTCAAAACCCAACTTTTAGAAAATTAAAAATCAATCGCTAAGTGGCTGGAATTTCGATCCGGAGCTTCACCACACCACGGCTATTCTTCAGAACAACGCCGATGTCTTCCAGGCCCGGGTCTTCCCGTGGTCGTCCGTGCCTTGTTTTCTTCAAATTTTGGTCGGTGGCATTACCCTCATCAGACTCTGACCTCCGAAATTCCCATCTCGAGATTCTGTTGCATTCCTGCCATTCCAAATGGCCTTCATGGGATGTCTTCTCGGCTCTCGGACTCCGGTCCATTGCCCGCCAAAACTAAATTCTAGCAAAATCTCCTTCGACCTCTAGAATTCCCAACTCGGGATTTCGTTGCATCCTCACTGTCCCAAGTGGCCCCACCTGAGCGTCATCCCGACCTCCGAGCCCTCGAAGTCTGTCTGAAACCTTGACAATCTGTCAAAACCTGATAAAATGAGATCCCTGGGACTCTTTCCCCAGGATTTCTTCTGCGAGGTTCCATCCTTGAAATTCTGTCATGACTTTGTTGTTTCGACAACCTTCCCCGAGTAGCTTTCTGAAACTCAATTCTTGGCTCTTTGAAACTCTTCCGACTCCCAGTCGAAACCCCTCGACCAAATTCCTTCGGACTCTATCTTCTAGAATTCCCATCCCGGGATTCCGTTGCGTTCCCACCATTCTAGACCACCTTCACGGGACATCTACCCGGCTCTTGGACTTCGGTTCGTTGCCCGCCGAAACAGAATTCTAGCGAAATCTCCTTCGAGCTTCTTCTAGATTCTATCTTCTGGAATTCCTCCATTAGGATTCCGCTCCACCAATGCCGCTCTAACGGTGAATTCGGGATAGCTTCCCAACCCCGGGGTCCTGATACTCTATTCGCCGTCTGACTATCCTGAACCCTCTTATCGCTTCTGGAAACTGTCTTCTAGAATTCCCCCTTCAGATTTCCGCTTCCATTCCACCGTTCCCAATGGCCAACCCTTAGCTGCTTCCCGGTGACGGCAATCCAAGACCCGGATTTCGACACACGAAATTCCATGTCCTCTGTGCTGTTTCAGGCAGCTTTCCTCCAGATAATACCCGAGATCCCAAATGAAGGATCAAATGACCTCCAAATCCAAAATGGATTTCGACCCACACCAGGAAATGCCTTGGGGAATTCCATCCTCAATTTTCCCATTCAAGCAGCATTCTACCAAGGGAATTATGGCCTTGGGAACCCGATTTCTCTGTATTGCCTTCTAACGATGAATTATCAAGTGATGTATGCTTATTGAAGGTAAATAATGATTGTAGAGATAATCTTGGTGTGCAGGGACTTGTCTGAGATCATTTCATCATGTTTATTGTTACTAATTATCATCTCTTGTGTAGGATTTATGGAATCCGGTGCAGAAACTTTCGGTCCCTCCAAGGAGAAAGGAAAAGGAATAGCCAAGACACCTCGAGGCAAGGAGGACAAGGACCTGATAAGGTATAAGTTCCAGGGGGTCCCCATATTGTCCAAAGTCACCTCTCTCTGGAGAGATGTCATAGATACTAACATCAGTCAGGGTGATGTTGACGACTTCATACAGAGGGTCAGGATAAACCCAAAGACCGAGAGTGGAAAACTGATAAAGAAGAGCAGAATTGCTCAAGCTGCTGGCTTCTCGCCAGCCTTGGTGGCCCCAAAACTAGTAATGGCATGTGTAGAAGCCTACCAAGAAGAGACTAGAACTATAGTAGACCAGGATAGAAATGTCCTTGCAAACATGTCCCCATCGGGTATAACGACCACATTCCACATCCCGGCCTATGAGTGCATGGAGACCCCCACCATGGCTGAGTGCAAGGAACTATGGGAGTAGGATCCCATGGGATGCAAGAAAGTCGTCAATCAGTATTGGTTAAAAGACAAGCGGGGTAGCGCTGGCAAGCTTCCTCAGGAGCTTTTTTGCAGCGACTTCTTCGAGGACTACCATGACCTCATAACCTTGCTGAGCTAAGTGATGGGCCTTCATGGGGCGACTTTCTTCTAGGAATGGATGTTTTATTTCATAGAGGAGATTCTCCATGGCAAGGGGACCGCCTTCTATTGGGGATAGATAATCAGTGATCGCTTCCATGAGAAATTTACAACTGTGAAGAAGACCTCCTAGTTCTTCATGACCTCCTATTTGGTATATTCCCTCCCTAATCGACAGCCCTATCAAGGATTGACAATGGTACCTAGATATCCATCAGGGGTGGAACTTAAACCATACGACAAATACACCCAACTACAGTTCAGGAATTTCAAAGGGGATTACTGTCGGGTTAATGATGCATTCATCGCTTTCATCATTCAGTCTCTTGGGGATGACTTTCAAAGGAGACATTCTCATAGGGCTAGAGGCCTCCTCAGGTAGTATGCCTTCCTTTATATATAGTTCCCAAAGTTCACATACATCTGTGCCGAAGGATTCACAAAGAGACCGAACAAGTTGCCCCGATACCCCAATGACCGGATCATTCTATTGGAGCTGACCCAGTAGCTACTCCACATCCACAACATCCTGAGCGATAAGCATTTGGCAGAAACGGTTTACCCCATTGGGATCAGCCAAGGAATGTATAAGATTCATACCTCCCAGTGTGTGGGGTATTCAGAGAAGGAGTTGGCTGAGTTCAACTTCCATAAATATATTCCTCGGCCTCGAATGGACTCGTATGAGCAAATTAGGAAGGCACTAGGATGAGGGTATGCCCACCTCCATAGCATTGAAGACTTTTTGGCCAACTGCAAAGATGATCTTGAGGTACGGGTGAGACATTACATGTGCATGACCATCATCTATGTGCAAAAGCTCAACTTGTGCCCCATTCTCGTCTAGCTTGAAGAAGATGAAGATACGTTGGTCGATCCAGGATACGATGCCATCACCAATTTGTCGCTGCCTACAATTGACTGGAATGAGCCATACCTCGACGACCTCACCATACTCACTAGTCCCATTGAGATCTGAATGAAAACATGGGTCAACCAATAGGTGGCTCGATTAAAACAACAAGGAGTCACCTTGAAATTCAAGGGATTGGAAAATGAACCAAGTGGCTCTGAAGGTGGGGTAATTATCGCAGTAAGTAGGGAAACATCTAGCACACCACCATCAACTAAGACCAAGAAGAGAAAGGAGGCCAGTGAGTAGCTTCCCAAACCAAAGGTCTATGCCCACAAGTCTTTTGAGCTAGAGCCCTCCATGAAGAAAAGAAAAACAACTGGAGGCACGAAGACAATGGTGATGCCTAAGGGTCCACCCCTTGGGATCGAAAATGAGGGATCTAGCTCACTGGTGTCTCCACCTATTATGATTATCATTGCCACCTTGTTTACTTCAATTCCAGCTCCTACTTCCTCCCTGATTGCAGTGGACATCTCTGTCCACCCTGCTGCCACTCCTCCAATCTTGCAGGTCATTCCCGTGGATTCATCATCTACCATGATGTTGCCAATCTCCTCTTCTTCTATGTCTCCTTCCCTACCCTCTGCTCCTACTACCATGATGTCTGCCCCTAGTCTCCCCGAGTCTTTTGTGAAATATATGCAAAATGTGCCATCCGAGCTCTCAGGGATGCTCACTAATCCAATGGTTCAGGCTGCAATAGCTTAGGCTATGGCCTCTGCTCTAGTTCCCCTTCCCTCTATTGAACCACTAAGGATGGAAGCTACAATGCAAATATCGGATGAGCTCGAGCGACAGCAACTAGAGGCTACAAAAGCACCAGAAGAGGAAGAATTTTAGTATCATGAACATCCACTGTTCGAACACCGTGAGATAGATGAGGTAGTGTATGAGTCCTCTAGTGAGAGCAATGAGGAGCATGATGCTGATTTTATAAGAGAATTGAATGACCCCGAACTTAATATAGAGTGGGGAAAGCAACTCAAGGAGATAGAAGATAGGGAAGCCAAGGACCAGCTAACAAGAGAAGAATAAATTGCTGCTCAAGGTGTAAAAGGCAGCAAATCCCCTACTGAGAAGCAAGACAAGACCCCAGAGCATGACAAGGAAGTATTCCCTTACGAGGATGAGCAAGGGGAGAATCCTGAAGAGCATGAATATAATTAGAATGAAGAAGAGGGGGATGTTGAGAAAGAAGATCCACCCAAAGAGCATTTGCATACTGAGTCCCCTACTGGACACGAAACCATCCGATGAGACTCCGAAGAGGAGAAAGAAGATGTGGGGACCAAAGAGAGGGCTTTTGTCATCACAACTATCGAGCTTGAGAAAGGGGACATCAGGAGTCAAAGTAAACCACCTGGGGAGGAGCCCCAATTGCCCAAATGGCTGCAAAGGCAACTAAAGCAAAAGACTCCCACCTTGAAGGATCCCAAGGCAAGGCTAGAAGAAATCATGGCCAGGGCATAGGTAAGCACCAAAAAGAGGGAGAAGAAACCCAAGGTCAGATCCAGGATAACCATGGATGCCTCAAGATCAAGGGTGGTGTAGATAGCAACACTAATGATTGGAGAACAAGGTATAACTTACAATGTCTCCACCATCGACTTGGGAGTGGCCACGAGGGAACAGAAGGTTGAGCATCCTCAGGAGTCGGTCGCCACAGTGGTACAAATTATTCAACAGGATAAGATTTCAAAGGAGGGGCTCAAGGAGCAAGTGGCCGATGTAATGGCTTACATTCAACAGTGGTCATCCCTAGATGAGCAACCCACAACATCATCTGCTTTGCCTCAACTGCTATCCCATGAGCAAATTAATAAGTTAGAAAAAAGAAGGAACTTAGAAAAGACCACTGAAAAGTGATTTCGGCAGGTCTTAGACATGGGGAACACGGACATCAATTTGGCTATCTGAATAGCGAATAAGTTCCTTCAAGTGCAAAAGACCCTTGAGCATACAAGCCAGATTTGTGAGGATTTCCCAAGGAAGTACGAGGCCATACTTTCTTTTCCAAGCAAGCTTTGGGAGAAGGACCTTGCTTTCAAGGACGACGACGACTAGTTAGTAGATGTTTGTAAGCGAGATTTCAATCACAGGAAGAAAAGGATTGAGTAGATCATTGAGCGAATAGTGCCAGACATCGAATGGGCTAGGGATTCTAGAGAAGAATGCTCACAGTACGTCAAATTGATAATGGGATATGAGCCACCTGCGGCCAAGATAAACCCTGAGAATATAAATCCCCACTTCTTGAAAATCATGGAAGATGGGATGTCAGTTGAAGTCACTATGGACTTCATGAGTTTTTCAGCCCATGCCTTCGCGCAATCAGAGATTTTCAAGGATAGTGTAGTGAAGTATGAACAGGACTGGAAGAAACTTGTTAGCAATTCCCAGGAATAGAGCTATCAAGTGCTGCAATCAGATATCATGGAGATGGATAAGCTCCAACCGTTGATCCTGAACTTCGTAGAGTATGTAGTGCTAAAGAATAATGAAGGCAACCCTATTATCGATGAAGAATTCCTCAAAGAATAGCTATAGAAAAGGGAAAATGGATAAAAGGGTGAAATTGCTATAGTGCTGTCAATAAAAGACGAAACAGGGAAAATGACAAGAAATTACTTATAAATGTAATATATTTGGGGGTAGGTGAAACCCTAATATAAAGTGAATATTGGTCACACAATTGAATCGAATCTTGGCCACTCATTTTATTTTTTGGAAACTATAAATAGGGCTCTCCTCCTCTCATTTAAAGAGAGTTGAGTTGTTGTAAAGACATGCTATTGAGAATATAATAGAAAATACAGTCATTTTCTAGTGTATTTCTAGTTTTCTCCACATGTTTAATGGTTCTTCTCCATTTAGTTAAAAATTTGGTTCAAGTTACTTTACTATTTTAGTATCCTTAGAATGATTTTGGTAGAGTTAGTATGTTGTCTTTAGTTTTTAAGATTACTGTTGTGTGTATGCTTTCCTTATCCATACTTTTGGTCATTTGCTGATGGTATATGACCGTGCAAAGTTATCCTAGACTTTAATTTCATTGTTGCTCATTAAACTTTATCTTTATTCATGTTTCCATGTTGAATGAATGATGAATATCTATAGTCCCTAGAAGATAGCACAGGTTTCATGATATTGTGAGAATTTTGATTAAGTGAAATTTTGTTTAAGGAAACTGTCCACAGTAGGAACTTCCATGATCATTGTTCATCGGTAGTTGCAGGTCTGGGAAACATCTTTCTTCCTTGCCCTTTTTCTTTTTTTTTTTTTTTAGAAACAACTAGTGTTAAGGTTCGTTGCACATTGTAAAGCTAAATCCGATAAAATAATGGAGTCCAAGATTGATCTCTGACCCTGCAACAAAGCATAGTAATTCCAAATCAGTAAGATTCCATTCGTCAACCCAATTCTCCTACAACTTTGACCATGTAAGACCACCTTGTGATTCTAGAAAAATCACACCAAACAACTAATTTATTCCAAGCCTCATCATGACCTGACACCCAAGAGACCTTGGGATAGTGTTTTGCAACTTGATTATGGAAGATTGTCTTTCAAGAGAGGTAATACACATACATATTACCTGTGTTGTGAAGTGTATAAAAATACTATCAACAGAACTAGCACTAGAAGGAGGGCTCAATGGATAAGCTGGATCGAATTGGGTCATTCTCCCCTGAAAGATTCCATCGAGTCATGAGATCTACACCCAACAAGGGAGAGTTACAAGAATTACAACCCCTTATCCGTGCTAAAAGAGATAAATAGGGGGAACCATCCATCACCATTCCCACCGAGCAGCTCACTACCCTTCCACCTCCATCTCCTTCGCCTTCACTAATAGCACCACCTTCCACTCATCTAATCCATACAGCCATCCAGGTTACCACTTCTCTTGGGCTGAACGCTACCTTTCAGTTGAACACAGTCTCCAACCTTGTTGTTGCCTCACTAGTCTGCAACCCCCTTACCAACACAGACCAATCTGGCGTAGCCACCTCCACTGCCTTTTCCAGTGGTGTGGCTGGGTAATAACCCATCTCCGCTCGCCTTCAACCTTTACAATGATATGCCAAAGAATCCTGAGAATTTATGCACGAAGTTCAACTCCCGGGATCCGCAGAGGACAGCTGAGAAACATGTCAAGATTTTCAAAATTGTCTTCAAAACTATGCAAATCGTATATGAAGATGTGGCATGCAGGCTCTTTCCCTACTCCTTAAGGGAAGAGGCCTTCTACTTGTATGTCAATTTACCAGCTGGAACTATTAGTACGTGGGATCTTCTGAACAATGCATTTCTACAGAAGTTCAAGGCCCCTATCAGCCCCGTAGATTCGTATTGACATTTCATGTCGATTCAAAGAGAGGTCAATGAATCGATCAACTCATTCAATGATCACTTCCATAGAGCATACACTCGGCTGTAGGTCCCGTATGTTTTCAATGATGCCCCTATCCTACCTATTTACTATGCAGCATTGGACAACCTTATTTCAGCCTTGGTAAAAAGGATGAGACTGCCACCTGCTAGGTTGGTCGACGCATATGCTAAAGCTATTATTGCCAGTATAGATTTGGGACAAAATATATCCAGTCCACTACCTTCTCTTGGGAAAACTGTGTATCCAACACGCAAGCCTTACAGCATTAGATGCCATTGTTAAACCCAGTGCCACAACTACCGATGAACCAGGCATATCCGGTACCGCACTACTTGCTTCCCTAGCAGCAACAGTCACATTCACAACAATCTAGGATGCCAACGTACCTTCAAGCGGTCGAATTCCCACATGCTCACTAGAATCAATCAGTGGCACAACTTGTGTTCCTTCAAAATGTTGCACCACATCCA
This sequence comes from Sequoiadendron giganteum, assembly GCA_007115665.2. Lineage (NCBI taxonomy): Eukaryota > Viridiplantae > Streptophyta > Pinopsida > Cupressales > Cupressaceae > Sequoiadendron > Sequoiadendron giganteum. The sequence goes on along the minus strand of CM021101.1, from coordinate 790,867,609 downwards.
AGTAACATCGAAAGGGATAGGATCGATGACCTTACAGAGATGGTCAAAAAAATGTCGACCGAGATGACACACTTAAGAAATCAGAACAATCAGCTACAAATGTCACAAAAGAGCATCTAGGCCAACCTTAATAGGGAAAATCGGGATCACCGTGAAAGTCAAGATAGTCAGGATGCTAGTACGTCATCGAGGCAGAACTATGATAGGAGTAAGAACTTTGACAGAAGACCCTTCCAGAGGAAATATCGGACATGGAATACATGCCCCAATATTGGCGGTGTTCCCATGCCTCTTGATCAGCCCAACAGTAATAGTAACGAGAACCCCGCAAGCAGAGTTTACTTGGTAGAAGCCGCTTTATCAGGTTGGTGCCACATACACAAGACGAGCCACCATTCTGAACTGGATTGTCCATAATTCCAAACTGCGACTGAGATTTTCCAAGTGGAGATTTAAAATGTGGTCGATAACCCCGGATGCAGGGACATCATCCTGGCTTATCCATATGATGCCTTAGTGTTGGTGCTAAATCAGATCCCTTTCCTAAGGTTGGAATGCAATGCCCCTGAGCTGAAGAATGCTAATTCAAGCTATCATGAGGTAGCGAGAGAGTTAAGTTATGAAAGTCCTTTGGCTCAGCTTTTTAATTCAATAGATAATAGTCCTAAGGATGATGAGGAAGAGTTTAGGGAAGACGAAGTCCAAATGTTTCACTAGCGAACCGCTCCTTACAATCTTAGGAATAGACAAGCCAGAGGCCATGGTGGAGGTCCCTTCATGACCTCCATCCTGCTAAACAATTTTAGCACCCCTCCTGACCTGAGTGCAAGCAATAATCCAGGTTTTCCACTTACACCCACACGATATCTCAATAGAAATAAACAACAAAGCAGTGGTGAAAGTCACAATGATAGCCCCTCCCAAAACATTTCCAATGACCAAGAAATTGAGCAGATGGGGGAGTATATTGCTGAAGAATTTAAAAAGGTGAAGCTAAGTGTGTCTGCATTTGAACTTCTGAAGGTGCCTACTACCAGGAACATTTTTTTTTGAATGATAAATGGGACCCCGTCACAAGGGTCAGCTCAAGAAGAAATCCTAGTAAAGAAGGTTTCTTTTAATGATCAGTCAAATGAACCAGTTGTTAGGAAAATTTTTAACAATAAGGCTGACCTGCCAATAGGTCAGTAGGTGAACAAGCAAGTCGACAGGGCAGCTAATCTGACACCAACCCAAAATAGAGGCAATGAGAAGGAAAAGGCCCAAGTCGCTCAGGTGGACATTTTTGGAGGGTTGTTTCAAGGGAAATTTGAGACCCCTCCCTTTCTAACCACCATTCATGTGTTCAGAAAGAACCTCCATAGTTGCTTGTTGGATTCAAGAGCCTCAGCTAATGTCATGCCTCTGTGCATGTGCAAGGCACTCAAAATAATGCCAACTCTTTCCCGTCGAAAGGTGATGCAGCTTGATAAAACCAAAATCAGCATAGTAGGGGAGATCAACACGATACCCATACAAGTTGTTGTTGATCCCTAGATCCAATAGACTATTGATATATAGGTGGCTGATATCTCGTACACCTACAACATAATCTTGGGAAGGGATTTCATGAGGGCACTGAATGGATATGCCGCCAATGATTACTCTCACATATGGCTGCCATGGAGAGGAATGCCTAATCAGATTCGGATTGATAGAGAACCACAGATGAAATTCATGATTACCGATTACAATAACATGAATGAGGTGTTGTATGCTGAAACAAGTCTGGGAAATTATTCTCCAGTGGCATGCAGGGATGAGCAGGAATACCTTAAACATGAAGGGACAAATGAGGTCTTCTTCATGCTATGCAACCCGCCCACCAACTTGAAAAATGCTCCTTAGAGCACTGAGATCCTTGTCGAATCTGACGATGAAGGGCTAGAAGAGAGTGATAGTCGGGGATTGCTCGATGGTTTCCAAGATTTTATGGAGAAATGTGTGCGTGACTAGCTCAATTTGGGAACTCAAATGAACTTTGAGGAACTCTTGCTTCCTAATTTGTGTCGGGTGCACAATGCCGTTCATTCAAAATTTGACTACTGCTTATGCCAAACAGCAATTGAACATGTCAAGAAACAAGCTACTTCGAAGGAGAAAAAGAGACTTATATCCGATAGACAAACGGGTTCTATTCCTGTAGTTCCCAAAGCAATCACCGAAATCCAGTCCCCCTAAGGGTTGGAGCTGAATCCATCAACCCTACGCTTAAGGATTCTTCGAGATTTTGGATGTTGCACTTTGATGGTTCTAAATCTAAGCACGGAGCTGGGGCAGGTTTCAAACTAATCAGTCCCAAAGGTAAATCGTACTTCTCTACTCATAGGCTACAATTTTGTTGTACTAATAACGTGGAAGAATATGAGGCTTTGGCATTGGGCCTCTTGATGTTATTGAGAAAGAATGTCAAGATGCTCTAGGTGTACGAAGATTCAGATTAGTCATAAATCAGGTCAAAAAGCTTTATTCCTACTATGATCAAAGACTTACTAACTACCGACACCGCGTTCGGGATCTACTAGAAGGATTAGATGCGTTCAACATTCAGCTGATCCCTCCCGCTCAGAATTATACCACCAACACATTGGCATAGGTGGTGAGCACACTGCAACCCTTGTCCCTATCTGGCCTAAAAAGATTCACGGTGGAACTCACTTCCATCCTGTCAGTGCCAGATAATGTGGCCTATTTCCAAGTGTTCAATGATGACACACACATTCTAGAATTCCTCACCAGTTTCGATGTGTTTGCTTTGTAGATAATCGATGATGTCGAGCCTCAAGAGGTGGAATTAGATATAGAAGGGGTCATCAACTTCAAAACTAACACCATCCCTAGGGGAATGGTTCAATTGGAGTGAATCTTCGACCTTGATCAGATTAGGGACTAGGATCAATGAGCCAAGGAAGATACTATCAGTGGTAAGTGTGATACCTGCAACCTAGGAAACGCTGGAAATCCCAGGAACATGTTCATAGGTAAGGTATGTGCTCCTAAGGAAAGAAAGGGGATTATTGAAACCTTATGCAAATATCACGATGTCATCACCTGGAGCTATGACGACCTCAAAAATATGACATGTTGATCATCACGCACACTATTCCCCTCAAACCAGATATAAAGCTGTTTCGGCAATGATAGCGCCTTGTCAACGCTCTATTGGAGCCATATAAGGAAGTATAGAAGTTGCTATCAGCTAGGATCATCTTTCCAGTTAGACACTCTATGTGGGTAGTGAACTTGGTCCCCGTTAGAAAGAAAAACGGGGAAATCAGGTTGTGTGTGGACTTCCGTAATCTGAATCAAGCATCAGAGAAGGATAACTATCATGTACCTTCGTTGGATGAGGTGCTGTAGGTAGTAAATGGATCCCAGATGATGTCCTTCTTGGATGGCTATTCAGGATACAACCAGTTCATGGTGCAGTACGAGGATCGACATAAGAAAATATTCACCACCAAATGGGGAATGTTCGTGTATAGAAGAATGTCATTTGGACTCATCAACGCTAGCGCCACTTTCCAGCGAGCCATGGATATCGCATTCAAAGATCTGATAGGCAAGTGCATCATCATCTACATGGATGATTTAACAGTATTCTCAAAATAGTGGGGTAATCACGTCACCGACCTATGCAAGGTCTTTGAAAGATGCTACACATTTGGGGTGTCCCTTAACCCAAGGAAGTGCATCTTCGGGGTCACTGAGGGAAAGCTCCTTGGACACATCTTGTCAAAGTGGGGAATCTTTATTGACCTTGAATGGATCCAATCCATTATGAAAATCCAGTTGCCAGGTAGTAAGAAAGAACTAAAATCTTTCTTCGGGAAGATTAACTTCATCTGCAAATTCATCACCAGCTTCACAGAAATCGTCAAACCGCTTAATGCCATGCTGAACCAAGATGCTAAGGTTGAGTGGACTCCCAAAGCAAAGTAGGATTTTGGGGAGATCAAGAGGGTGATCGCTGATGCCCCTATGTTGGTCAACCCCAATTACCTGAAACCTTTTTACATATAATCCTTTGCTTTAGATCACTCCTATGCTAGTATTTTGACGCAAAAGGACGACGAGGGGAGCGAGCATCCGATTGCCTTCATGAGTGCCCCTTTGAAGGACATTGAGCTTCACTATCATAACGTAGAAAAATAGGCTTATGCCCTTGTTAAAGGAGTCAAGAAGTTCTGACACTATATCTTATGCAACAAGGTCTTTTCCATAGTTCCTGACCCCGCAGTAAAAACATTGCTTGTGCAGAATGTGTTGGGGGAATGAAGGGAAAAGTGGGTTGCGGTGCTACAACAGTATGACATGGAGATCTAGCCGATGAAGCTGGTACAAGGATAGGAACTTGATCAAACAATGGCAGAGGTAGTTGTTGACACTAGACTTGAACTCATGGTACAAAAGTATTTGGTGGAGGATGTCTCGCCAAGAGAATGGTATGACGACATAGTGTACTACCTGCTGAACCACAAGTGCCTACCTCACCTGCAAGGAGTCCAGAGATGAGCAATGAGGCTGAAGAGCAATCACTATATGTTGTAGGGTTCTATTTTGTACAAGAAAAACCATGAAGGTATCTATTTGTGATGCCTGGGAAAGGAAGAAGTTGAATGCGTGCTCAATGAATTTGATGACAAGTTCGAAACTGGCCATGGCTCGGATCTATCAATCGCACATCAAATCCTGAGGGCTAGGTATTATTGGACCACGATTTTCAAGGACACTCATGGTCATGTCCGTACATGCCACGTGTGCCAGACTACTACCACTAGAGAAAGGAACGTTCTAGTCCTACTACAACCTATCTTGGAGGTAAGACCTTTTGTGCAATGGGGTCTCGACTTCATTGGTTCGATAAGTCCTCCATCATCTGCAGGACACAGATACATTCTAGCTACTTCTAATTACTACACTAGATGGATAGAAGCAATAACTTGTAGGCAATGTACAACTGAAGTCATAACCAATTTCTTAGAAAGTTTCATTTTAAATCATTTTGGTTGCCCATATGCTCTAGTATGTGATAATGGGCCTGCGTTTGCCTCACTAAAATTCACGAGTTGGGCCTTCGATTATGGTATTTCCCTTAAATTCTCCTCCAGCTATTATTCTCAAGGCAATGGCCTTACTAAGTCCACCAACAAAAACATGATCACGGTGATTAGGAAGCTGCTAGATAGGAACCCCAAGGATTGGCGTACCCAACTCTGTTTCACCTTAAGGGCAGATTGCACCCACCATAAGGTTGCCCTTGGAGATTCCCCATACCATCTAGTCTACGACTTAGAACCTATCTTCCCGATAGATTTGAAAATCCCAACCCTTTAGTTCATTAACGACTTTTATGAAGGAGGAGACCGCAGAGAAGCTCGCCTCACCGAGCTACTACACCTCAAAGAAGTACGAGACCGTGCGATAGAGAATTTTGCCAACCATCAAGGCGTAGTCAAAAGATGGTTCGATCATCGAGCCAAATGTAAGGCCTTCCACATTTTTGATCTAGTCCTCTACTAGGACAAGGCCCATGAAAAGAAAGGGGGACACAAAAAATTTGACAAGCTTTGGCTTGGCCCCTTTCAGATTACTGAAATCCTTGGAGATAATGTTTTTCACCTAAAGACTCACTGGTGAAGAGATCCCGTTGCCTGTCAATGGGTAGCACCTTAAGCATTACTTTCAGGCCTAAGCTCTTGGGAGATGTTAGTGTAAATACCTATGCATAGGTTAGGATAAATTTCCTACTTTGTCCTTCAGTTTTGCTCATCTCCTGGACCGTTTTGTCGTAATATTGGGGAAGTGTCTCCCTGTTTTACTATGGTGGTGGTGCTTGGCCTGATGAATGGTTTGCTTCGCTATTCGTTTTTGCGATGTTTTATAGATAAGCCCTCATTCCCTACTACTACCCTCTGGAAACTCCTAAGCATTAGTTTTCAACCTTCGAACTCTGCACTAACCTAGGATGGCTATCTACTTGAATCCCTGCTCTTATCATGGAACACATAAAACATATTTAAATTATTTCCAAAGACTGGTAGGTAACTGCTGAAAGGTAGAGATAAGTGAAAAATCTAAAGTCTATTGCAGTGACCTCTGCAAGTCTCAAGCCCATTGTGGACTTCGTTGTTTGCACGGTTGACAAAAAATAAAAGAAGAGAGAAAGTGCTAAGAGGAAATATCCAGCACAAGCAATAAATAAATTAAAAATAACAATCGTATGGGTGTATGAGTATCTCTACCAGGGCTATGGATGCCTGGTTGGAAATAGAGCTATGTTCGTGAGGTCATAGCGATAACTCCATCGGGGCTATGGATGCCTGACTGGCAGCAGAGCAATGTCCAGGTTACTTTTGGGATTAGATGAACTATGTAGCTTGTCTCCTCCGACCAGTGGTTACTCGTACTCTCTCTAAGGAGAGGAAATGAACTCACCATGCACACACTTCCATGATGAAATTGCAGTCTGATTCGATCCCGCCTTCCTTGAACTGTTCTTAGTTAAGCTTTGATAATTGTCTTACGTCTGCAAAAGCAAAGATCATGGGTTCAAAATGATTATTTATTTCTAGAACACTAGGAGTGTTCTCCCAGTGGAGTCGCCATTTGTTGTGCCTTTTGTACACACGCCCCATTTAGAACAGGGACCCTCTCTTCCATCCTTTTTATCGTCGGATCCTTTTTGAGTATGCCTCATTTTGCATGCCTAATTTTGTCTCCTAAAAGGTTAGCATGTTCCCCAATGCCATATTTTAAGCTTGACCAAAGTCACCCCCTTTCAAAAATTGAAAAAAATGCTAAGTCTCGGGTTGGCTCGGGTTTCCCTTGTCAAAATGTCGTTCTGGCATCTGTGGTAGTTTTCAGGTTTCCCTTGTTGGGTTTCCCTTGCCGAGTTTCCCCTTCTGGAATTCCTTTTTGGGTTTGTCGTTTCCAGCGTCCGGCATCTGATGTCTTTCCAGACCCCGGACCCCAGAAGTCGGGTTTCCCCCCTTTGGATTTCCTATCGAGATTTTTTGTTTTGACAACCGTGGAGGAACGACTTCCCGAACACCAAATTCCGGACCTCCCACCGCCAATTGCATTTTCAAACCCACCAACTCCACCTACTGCCGTACAAAGGAATTCAATGTTGTATTAATGGCGGGTATGGCTATAAAAACAAAATTTTCGGCCATCATTATCAATTGTTTGAGTGATAGAGAGAGTTGGAGAACTCCCAGCACCCAAGTATTTTCCACCCCTGATTTCGAGCGCTTTTCCAACATCCTCCATGCATACGACATTTTTTGCTCTTCGAGATTTTGAGGTAGGTTTGCCGTCCGGGCACCCTTCTCGGGTGATCCCACAATAGTGGTTTACAATTTTTGGCAAAACTAGACACTGCAATTATTATTTTTAACTAAATCTTCATATTCGGGCACCTATAGCGGCTAAACTATGAGGAATTTGGAGATGATGCAAACTAGAGTCTCATCACATTTTGTCTATAGATTCTAATAATAGTTTTTCAGTTTTTTTGGAATCAGATTGCACTTTTTTTTCCATCTCCTACGAAAATTGGTTTTTTTTAGAAAACAACATTTTAAAAAAGTGATGCTCATCGTATACAACATAGCTTTTTCTGTATGAATGATAAGATTCTAATTTTTTCAAATTTAGATTTTTTACTATGATATCTAGCACTTGCATTTGGTCTCATAGTTTTTTATTGAATATTTTTTCCTTAATCAAGTTTCGAAGTCAAACCAATTGCAATTCAGACATAGGTGGACTATATACAACATAACTTTTTTTGTATGTATCGAAATTCAATTTTATGTTTTTTAGTGGATCAAGGACAACAATACCTAGCATCAACATTTTTTTAAAATTTTTTTTTTGATAATCTGCTATTTTTCCACATGTGCAAAACAAAGAGCTTGACTTTCAGTGAAAATCCTATGTTTAATAAAACTAAAAAAACACATACATAATAAAACCAAAACATATTAAAATTATATTCATTGGATAGCTCATTCTAAGGACTACCTAATTCTAGTTGGGTTTGTGAAGATTCCTCCATTTTCATCCTCAACTCAAGCTCGGAAGTGCCAATTTTTTTTTTTTTTTTGTGCCTGAGATGGGGAATGAGGGATAAGGGGGTCGCTCAAACCGTGGTTCTATCGAACCCTCATTCGAACAAACCTCTTTGAAGGGTTCAATTGAACCCCTTTGCTATGCATTGCATTGGATTTTTTGGTGACAAGGATGCAAAGGGTTCGAGTGAACCCATTTTTGGTTTGGTCGAACCAATAGGTTCGTACAAATCCCTAAAATCACTTTTTTTTCTTTGGGGTCATTTTTTGTGAGTTTTCCTTCCTCACTTGAATTTTAAACCATTATTGTGGCTTCACCCTCCCCTTTGTTTTGTGAAATTCCGCATTTTGATGTATGTAAATTGTAAAATGGGTTTAAAATCAAGTAAATTTGTACCCTCCGCTCAATACCCACCTTTTAGAAAATTAAAAATCGATCACTAAGTGGCTGGAAATTCGATCCCGAGCTTCACCATGCCGCGGCTGTTCTTCGGAAGAATGCCAGCGTCTTCCGAGCCCAGGTCATCCCGTGGCCGTCATCACCTCATTTTCTTCAAATTCTAGTCGGTGGCATTACCCTCATCGCACTCCGACCTTCGAAATTCCCATTCCGGGATTCCGTTGCATTCCTGCCATTCCAAACAGCCTTCATGGGACGTCTTCCTAGCTCTCAGACTCCGGTCCACTACCAGTTGAAACCAAATTCTAGAAAAATCTCCTTTAACCTCTGGAATTCCCATCTCAGGATTTCATTGCGTCCTCGCCATCCCAAGCAGCCCCGCCCGAGTGTCATCCCGACCTCCGGGCCCCGACCCCTCGAAGTCCATCTGAAACCTTGAAAATCTGTCAAAACCTGATAAAATGAGATCCCTAGGACTCTTTCCCCAAGATTTCTTTCCTGAGATTCCATCCTCGGAATTTCATCATGACTTCGCCGTTTCAATGGCCTTCCCCAAGTAGCTTTCCGGAACTCAATTCTCGGCTCTTCGAAAGTCTTCTGACTCCTAGTCGGAACCCCTCGACCAAATTCCTTCAGACTCTGTCTTCCAGAATTCCCATCTCGGGATTCCGTTGCGTTCCCGCCATTTCAGATGGCCTTCATGGGATGTCTTCTCATCTCTTGGACTCTGGTCCATTGCTTGCCGAAACCGAATTCTAGCGAAATCTCCTCCGAGCTTCTTTCGGATTCTGTCTTCCAAAATTCCTCCATCGGGACTCCACTCCAGCGGCATCATTCTAACGGTGAATTCGATAGAGCTTCCCGACCCCGGGGTCCCTGTACTTTGTTCGCTGTCTGACTATCCTAAACCCTTTGACCCCTTCCGGGAACTGTCTTCCAGAATTCCCCCTTCGGATTTCCACTTGCATTCTGCCATTCGCAACAGTTGACCCTTAGTTGCTTCCCGGCAACGGCAATCCAAGACCCGGATTCCGATGCCCGAAATTATGTCCTCTATGTCGTTTCAGGCTATTTTCCTCTAGATAATACCCGAGATCCCAAATGAAGGATCAAATGACCTCCAAATCCAAAATGGATTTTGACCCACTTTCTAAAATTAGGTTTTCCTTCATGTCAAGCCTTGAATTCTTGAATCCAACATTGGGAAATGCCTTGGGGAATTCCATCCTCAATTTGCCTTTTCAAGCGGCATTCTGCCAAGCGAATTTCGGCCTTAGGAACCTAGTTTCTCTGTATTACCTTCTAATGATGAATTGTCAATTGTTGTATGCTTATTGAAGGTAAATAATGATTGTAGAGCTAATCTTGGTGTACAGGGACTTGTCCAAGATCATTTCATCATGTTTGTTGTTACTAATTCTCGTCTCTTGTGCAGGATTTATGGAATCCGATGCGGAAACTTCCGATGCCTCCAAGGAGAAAGGAAAAGGAATAGCCAAGACACCTCGAGGCAAGGAGGACAAGGACCTGATGAGGTATAAGTTCCAGGGGGTCCCCATACAGTCCAGAGTCACCTCTCTCTGGAGATATGTCACAGATACCAACATCGGTCAGGTTGATGTTGACGAATTCATACAGAGGGTCAGGATGAACCCAAAGACCAAGAGTACAAAAATGATAAAGAAGAGCGGAATTGCTAAAGCTACAGGCTTCCCGCTAGCCTTGGTGGCTCCAAAACTAGTAATGGCATGTGTAGAGGCCTACCAGGAAGAGACTAGAACTATAGTAGAATGGGACAGAAATGTCCTTGCAGACATGTCCCCGTTGGGTATAATGGCGACATTCCACATCCCGGCCTATGAGTGCATGGAGACCCACACTATGGCCGAGTGCAAGGAACTATGGGAGCAGGATCCCATTGGATGCAAGAAAGTCATCAATTAGTATTGGTTAAAAGACAAGCGGGGCAGCGCTAGCAAGCTTCCTTAGGAGCTTTTTCGCAGCGACTTCTTCGAGGACTACCATGATCTCGTAACTTTGCTAGGCCGAGTGATGGGCCTTCCTAGGGTGGCTTTCTTCCAGGAATGGATGTTTTATTTCATAGAGGAGATTCTCCATAGCAAGGGGACCGCCTTCTATTGGGGAGAGATAATCAGTGATCGCTTCCATGAGCAGTTTATGATCATGAAGAAAACCTCCTGGTTCTTCATGACCTCCTATTTGGTATATTCCCTCACTGATCGGTGGCACTATAAGGGATTGAAAATGGTACCCAGTGATCCATCAGGGGTGGAACTTAAACCATATGACAAATACACCCAACTACAGTTCAGGAATTTCAAAGGGGATTACTATTAGGTGAATGATGCATTCATCACCTTCATCATTCAGTCTCTTGGGGGTGACTTTCAAAGGAGAGTTTCTCATAGCTAGAGCCCTCCTCAGGAAATCTGCCTCCCTTTATATACAGTTCTCAAAGTTCACATACATCCGTGCTGAGAGATTCACAGAGAGACCGAACAAGTTGCCCCGATACCCCAATGACCAGATCATTCTATTGGAGCTGACCCAGCAGCTACTCCACATCCACAACATCCTGAGCAATAAGCATTTGGCGGGCCCAATTTACCCCATTGGGCTCGACCAAGGAATGTATAATATTCATACCTCCCAGTGTGCAGGTTATTCAGAGAAGGAGTTGGCTGAGTACAACTTCCATCAATATATTGCTCGACCTCAAATGGACCCGTACAGGCACATCAGGAAGGCACTAGGATGAGGGTATGCCCACCTCCATAGCATCAAAGACTTTTGGGCCAACTGCAAAGATGATCTTGAGGTACGGGTGAGACATTACATGTGCATGACCATCATCTATGTGCGGAAGCTCAACCTATGCCCCCTTCTCGACCAGCTCAAAGAAGATGAATACACGTTGGTCGATCCAAGATACGATGTCATCGCCAATTTTCCACTGCCAGCAATTGACTGGAATGAGCCAAAGCTCGATGACCTCGCCATACTCACTAGGCCCGTTGAGATCAAAACAAAATCATGGGTCGACCAACAGGGGGCTCGATTAAAACAACAAGGAGTTGCCTTAACATTCAAGGGACTGGAAAATGAACCAAGTGGCTCTGAAGGTGGGGTAGCTTCCGCAGTAACTAGGGAAACATGTAGCACACCACCATCAGCTAAGACCAAGAAGATAAAGGAGGCTAGTGAGCAACTGCCCAAACCAAAGGTCTATGCCCACAAGTCTTTTGAGTCGGAGCCCTCCAAGAAGAAAAGAAAAAAAACTGGAGGCACGAAGACAATGGTGATGCCTAAGGGTCCACCCCTTGGGATCGGAAAGGAGGGATCTAGCTCACTAGGGTCTCCACCAATTACAATCACCACTGCCACTCCGTTTACTTCAATTCCAGCTCCTGCTTCCTCCCCGCTTATGGCGGACATCTCTGTCCACCTTGCTGCCACTCCTCCAATCTTCCAGGTCATTCCCGTGGATTTGTCATCTGCCACGACCTCACCAGTCTCCTCTTCTTCTATGTCTCCTTCCCTCCCCTCTACTCCCGCTGCCATGATGTCTGCCCCTAGTCTCCCTAAGTCTTTTGTGAAATATATGCAAAATGTGCCATCCGAGCTCTTAGGGATGCTAACTAATCCAATGGTTCAGGCTGTAATAGCTCAAGCTATGGCCTCTGCTCCAGTTCCCCTTCCCTCTATTGAACCACTAAGGATGGAAGCTACAATGCAAATATTGAATGAGCTCGAGTGATAGTAGCTAGAGGCTACAAAAGCACCATAAGAGGAAGAATTTGAGTATCATGAACATCCACTATTCAAACGCCATGAGATAGATGAGGTAGTGTATGAGTCCTCCAGTGAGAGCAGTGAGGAGCATGATGCTGATTTTATAAGAGAATTGAATGACCCCAAACTCAATATAGAGTGGGGAAAGCAACTGAAGGAGATAGAAGATAGGGAAGTCGAGGACTGGCTAACAAGAGAAGAAGAAATTGCTGCTCAAGATGTAGAAGGCATCAAATCCCCTACTGAGAAGTAAGATGAGACCCCAGAGCATGACAAGGAAATATTCCCCCATGAGGATGAGCAAGGGGAGAATCCTGAAGAGCATGAATACAATTAGAATGAAGAAGAGGGGGATGTTGTGAAAGAAGATCCACCCAAAGAGTGTTTGCATACTAAGTCCCCCATTGGACTCGAAACCATTTGACAAGACTCCAAAGAGGAGAAAGAAGATGCGGGGACTGAAAAGAGGGCTCTTTTCATCAGAACCATCGAGCTTGAGAAAGGGGACAATGGGAGTCAAAGTAAACCACCTGGGAAGGAGCCCCAAGTGCCTGAATGGCTGCAGAGGCAACTAAAGTAGAAGACTCGCACCTTGAACGATCCCAATGCAAGCCTATAAGCCATCATGGCTAGAGCACAAGTAAGCACCAAAAAGAGGGAGAAGAAACCCAAGGTTAAATCCAAGATAACCATGGATGCCTCAGGATCAAGGGCGGTGCAGATAGCAACACCAATGATTGGAGAACAAGGTATAACTTACAACGTCTCCACCATCGACTTGGGTGTGGCCACGAGAGAATAGAAGGTTGAGCATCTTCAGGAGTCGGTCGCCATAGTGGTACACCTTATCCAGCAAGATAAGATTTCAAAGGAGGGGCTCAAGGAGCAAGTGGCCGATCTAACGACCTACATTCAATAGTGGTCATCCTCGGATGAGCAACCCACAACATCATCTGCCCCGCCTCAACTGCTATCCCAAGAGAAAATTAATAAGTTAGAAAAGAGGAGGAACTTAGACAAGACCACGAAAAACTAGTTCCGGTAGGTCTTAGACATGGGGAACACGGGCATCAATTTGGTTGTCTGAATAGTGAATAAGTTCCTTGAAGTGGAAAAGACCCTTGAGGGTACAAGGAAGATTTGTGAGGAGTTCACATGGAAGTATAATGCCACCTATCCGAAGATTGAGGCCATACTTTCTTTGCCAAGCGAGGTCTAGGAGAAGGACCTTGCTTTCAAGGATGATGACCACTGGTTAGTAGATGTCTGGAAGTGAGATTTCAATCACAGGAAGAAAAGGCTCTTGCAAATCATTGAGCGAATAGCGCTAGACATCGAATGGGCTAGGGATTCTAGAGAAGAATGCTCATGGTACATCAAATTGATAACGGGATACGAGCCGCTTGCAGCCGAGATAAACCTTGAGAACATAAAGCCTCACTTCTTGAAAATCATGGAAGATGGGATGTCAGTTGAAGTCACCATGGACTTCATGAGTTTTGCAGCCCATGCCTTCGTGCAGTCAAATATTTTCAGGGATAGTGCAGTGAAGTATGAAGAGGACTGGAAGAAACTTGTCAACAATTCCCAGGAATGGAGCTATCAAGTGTTGCGATCAGATATCATGGAGATGGATAAGCTCCAACCGTTGATCCTGAACTTCATAAAGTATGCAGCACTAAAGAAGCGTGAAGGCAACCCTGTTATCGACAAAGAATTCCTCAAAGAATAGCTACAACAAAGGGCAAATGGCTAAAAGGTCGAAATTGCTACAGTGTTGTCACTACAAGACGAAATAGGGAAAATGACAAGAAATTATTTATTAATGTAATATATTTGGGGGTAGGTGAAACCCTAATGTAAAGTGAATATTGGCCACACATATGTATCGAATCTTGGCCACTCATTTTTTTTTTTGGAAACTATAAATAGGGCTCTCCTCCTCTCATTTAAAGAGAGTTGAGTTGTTGTAAAGACATGCTGCTGAGAATATAATAGAAAATATAGTCATTTTCTAGTGTATTTATGGTTTTCTCCACATGTTTCATGGTTCTTCTCCATTTAGTTAAAACTTTGCTTCAAGTTACTTTATTGTTTTAGTATCCTTAGATTGATTTTGGTAGAGTTAGTATGTTGTCTCTGGTTTTGAAGATTACTGCTATGTGTATGCTTTCCATATCCATACTTTTGGTCATTTGCTGATGGTATATGACCATGCAAAGTTAGCCTAGACTTTAATTTCATTGCTGCTCATTAAAATTTATCTTTATTCATGTTTCCATGTTGAATGAATGATGAATATCTACAGTCCCTAGATGATAGCACAGGTTTCATGATATTGTGAGAATTTTGATTAAGTGAAATTTTGTTTAAGGAAACTATCTGTAGTAGGAACCTCCATGATCACTGTTCATCGGTAGTTGCAGGTCCAGGAAACATCTTTCTTCCTTTCCCTTTTTCTTTTTCTATTTTTTTAGAAACAACTTGTGTTAAGGTTCATTGCACATTGTAAAGCCAAATCCGACAAAACAATGGAGTCCAAGATTGTTGTCAGACCCTATAGCAAAGCATAGTAATTCCAAATCCGTAAGATTCCATTCTTGAACCCAATTCTCCTACAGCTTTGACCACGTAAGACCTCCTTGTTATTCCAGCAAAATCACACCAAACAACTGATTTATTCCAAGCCTCATCATGACCTGACACCCGAGAGACCTTGGGATAGTGTTATGCAACTTGATTGTGGAAGATTGTCTTTCAAGAGAGGTAATACACATATGTATTACCTGTGTTGTGAAGTACATAAAGACACTATTAACAGGTACTACATGGTTATGCTCTTCTATGTGTTGTGATCGGTGGAATTGGTATGCCTAGATCACTTGGGATAGTTCTTTTTTTGTTGGGATGCTAACGAAGAGACATGTTGAATGCACTCATTCTAGTTCTTTGCATTCATCTGGTTATTTCCCATGTAGTGGGAGCTCTTGGACGTGTTTGGTCTTCTTGACTGGTTGGCACATGGTGCTTGTATTCTGTAGTTGATGGGTGGATATGTGATGGCATGAGTTTATTGATGTGCATACCTTGGAGGTATGGGTGATTGGATGGATTAGCATGAGCTCTATATGCTATTTTTAGTCACGTGGGTTTTCATTAGTTCAGTGGGGGCAGTTAGTTTTCTGGTTGTTGTTCTAGCTGATTGGTTTATCTTGTTCTGGAGAATGGCTTCACGTTTGTGTTCACGATCAGAGCACTTTGAAGCTTTTACAGTGTTGCTTTTGTATGGCTGGTGAGAATAGTGGAGTGGTGACAGTATGATCCCTTTGCAGTCTGAAGGATCTAATGCTTGTGCTCCAAAGACTAGTGCAATATTTTCTTGGCTTGTTCCTTTTTCCTGTGAAGGATGGTTGGAACTATTGCTTGTGTTGGTGGACATCTTGGATGTCATTGCAGGTGTCTTTTTTGGAGCATAAAAGCATGGTGGAGATATTATTTGTATTCAGGTTCTGTAGGAAGCTAGCAAGTCTTCGTCAAGTGGGAGATTGTTGGAAATATGTGTCGATCAATCTCGTTGGCTTGTACACATTGGTTTGGGGGCCTTCATGTGTTCAACCTTTTCCTTGTGGTCAAGACTTTGTCAAGTCAGTGGGACTCGTGGTGGTATTTTGGCAATAGCCCGATGGGTCTAGCTTGGCGGCATTTCTTTTCGGCTGGTGATCGCTATCGTTCGAAGTCTTTGTGTTGTTCCATCGATGCGTCGATGCGGCAAGGTGATCTCATATCAGCAAGTGACATTTGTTGTCCCACCGATATGTTGATATGCGTTGAGAGATTGAAGTTGGACCAAGCGGCAAAGAACCTGATCGATGGTTGTGGAGGCTTTGATTTGACAATGTCCATAGCATTCTGCACCATCCTGATGCAAGTACCATTGAGAAATTTTTGGCCGAGTGGAACTGCTTGTGTGTTCAATGTGTGGCGGTGAGTCTCGAGCATTTATGCTATGTTGGTGGGTCGTGGACACTTTTCAGTGTCTTGGGAGTTCCTTGGGGAATATAGAGGATGCTGCTTGAGATTCCCTGAAGGAGCTCCAATGGCTTACACTTGGCTCGGTGGGACCTGAGTGTGTTCTCTGTGAAGTGAAAGGATGATGGACGTGTGGCAGTAGCGAAAGCTGGTTTCGGGTAGGCTTGAGGGAATACTGGAGATTCCCTCCTTGATGCCCCAAAAGTCCATGAGCGGTGGGCACGTGTCTCGATTGCCTTGACTATAGCGCTGGTTGTGTTTGCAAAGGCAGATGCCTCTTGACTACAAAATGTTTGGTTGGCGGTTGCGTGGGGTTAGCTGGCTATTGGCGGTTGTTTAGCTAACCACCATACTATGAGGAATTTTCCCTTAGCTAGCAGTAGATCTATTGACCGCTTGGCATCATAGGTTTGACTAATGGTTAGCGATGGAGCTTAGGGCGACTGATCTACAAGTGACAGACGAATGGTAGTGCAACACGTGGCAAAATCAATTTGGTTGATTTTGCATCGTTGTTGCAAATCAATGACTAGTGACCAAAAGCTTGTGCACATGTCTCCAGGGTTTGATATAACTGTGAATTGATTGTAGGGTGGCTTGATGTCAGTTGATAGGGTGGTGCATGCAGCTCGAGATGTTGAAGCTTGTCGATGAGGTATTATGAGACCTTGATGGCCGTTTGGTGGGAATGCAATTTTGACGAGAAGCTGAGAGGTTAGCTTGAGGCCAACGAAATGTCGATCAATGTTGAGCCAGAAGGCGAGGCTGGGTACTGATCGATAGTAAGCCAAAGATGATAAGTTGAATTTGAAAGTAGAGCAAGCCAATAAAGATCAGATCAAAAGATTGAATTATCGGTCAATCAACAGATCAATGATTTCTAACCTTGTTCAGAGATCGAAGAGTGTGCATTCAAGGGGTATGCATAGAGAATTGTAATCATCAAAATTGAGACACTCAGAACCTAGACAGATGTGAACCTCAGGTGGCCACTAGGCTGTGTCGGCTGAAAGGTTCATTGTGCAAATGAGATGAAGAGCTGAAGGGAACCTTCATTGTATGTCTTGTGAAGACATTGTAACAGTGCAATATTGCAGATCTATGTTGTTGCCTGTATTTCTCCAGATGAACAAGATGTAACTCCTATAATGGCTATGATCCTGATGTTGTATTGTAACTTTTTAGTTGTTGAATAACGCAATGCCTCTATCATTTGGAGTGTGGGGTGTTTTACCTGAAAGGGTTTCCCCCACATAAATATGTGTGTTGATTTGTTTTTCTGTTCATGGTGTTGAATCTAGTTTAAGTTTGCATGTGCTTTGTTGGAACTATGAAATTTTGACAAATTCATTAACCCTTCATGATTATTAGTCTCCCAAAAAGGTTCATAATATAGACATAAAAATCCTCACATAGCATTTTTTACCAAAATCCGATTTAAATTTTTCCATCAAGCCTTGTAAATTTCATTTGGCATTAAATCTTTAAAATATGAAAATATCGACATAAGTTGATGTAGGTCTCATCGATGATAATATACATATCCTCAATATATCAGCAAGACAAAAGGTATTGGCATGATGATGTAAGGTCATATCGAGCTAGGTTACCTTTTGTCGATTGGAGTAAACTGAAGTCTATCAGAGAGACTTTGGTCATCAGAGAGAGATTTCAAAACACTGCCCAGAGCATTATTGGTCTTGCCAATAAAGGAAAGGGAGGACTCACTCAGTGAGACAAATGATGCCAAGGAGAGTTCAAAAAGTCTTACCGACTCCTCGGGTTACATCGCCAAAACTGAGCATGCGGAGATAAAAGGTGTCGAGAAGACAATGCATGTGGTCTCACCGAAGAAAAAGCGTATCGATGAGATATGTCTTAGCAGGGAGATCTAGGAGACATTACGGTGAGTATCATTTTGTCAGCAGGACAAATGATTGGTCTCGGTGACATAAGTTGATAAAGTGAACATCCCAATGAGATGAAGAGCTTTCGGAGTAAGGTGAAGAACCGTTGGCCCGATTCATTAAGTTTGGGCGATAGTTGCTTCGGTGAAGGTCATGGCGATATAAAAGAAAAAGGAAAGAAATTATCGGGGAGACTTGTGATGTCGGGGGAACTGCAAGACTTCTTAGTGGATGGGTGAATGTTGAATAGGAAGATCGGCCAGATATTTGAAATGTCTTGCCGATATGATCCCTGATGTGACAGTGAGAATTTTGAAAAACTTGCAGCATTCATGTCTCAGTAAAGACATTAATGGCGCCATGAAGCATAAAATATTTTGCATATCAGGGTATGCTCAATTTAAATCATTGTTTCATAGAATTGATAGCGAAGGAGAGCAAGGGAACCATCAAAACAATTAGGGAATTCATCTATCCTGGATTTACAAGAAAAATACAGTAAGTTTCTCATCTTCTCAGAATTCGTGAATTTTCAATATCGAAGGCACTAGTTTAGGAAAAGTAAAAGGAAGGAAACCCGGGGAGGGTAATCAATCAAAAGAAAAAAAGAAAAAGACTAAATTTCAACCAGAGGGCACTGAAAGGAAGTTGAATCAAGTCCTCATAGACCAGTTACCTGGTTCTGGGCCTAAAGCTAGGCGTTCTACATAGCTCAAAGCGTAATTTGACAAATTAGACGACAAATGCAAATTCATAGGGGATGTTTGGACTCCAATTAGAGGGTATGAGTTATTCAGTTTTCATTATCATAGGAGAAATCGCTTTGAGCCAGTATGTAATCCGTGGAGGCTCAATTTGGGAAAATTGGTGTGCCCTAATGTCTTTATTGATGTCGAATTGGTAAAATTGTTGGCTGGACATTATAACCTGAAGAATAAAGCTATATGTGACTTGTCAAGGAATCCATTGATACATATGTTCGAGAATGCAATAGTTGAGGTTTTCAGATTGGAAGGAATATGCATTGAAAAAATAATATGTAAAAAATTGGATAGTGAATTTAGAAGAATGGACACCATTTATAAAGGATGGAGATTACCCCTGCACATAATAAGATGTCATGGAAAACCTACTCTGATTGAAGACAATGAGGGACCACCATTTAATGTAGATCTCTTTGAACCCTACGTGAAGTACACTTATTTTTCAGTGGGATAGTTATAGCGAGAAAGAATGGTGCCTCTGTTCTTCATCATAGGAATTATTCACTGTTGATGCACTTAGTGTTGTATTTTGGACAAGAATTAGGTTTGTGGCCCCAAGAGCTGAGGATTTCACAATTTGACAAGGAAGGTAGGTCATTGCCTATTCAGTTATGGACTGCTATTTGGGACAACAGGTTTGCTAATTCCAATTTCTTGCATTTTGAAGAATTCTTTGTGAAACCTTTATATAGATTTTTTAATCATCCTTGTGATTATTCCTTATCTAAAGAAGTGAAGAGGTTTCTTAGGCCTAGAGATTATAATGGACCAATCAACCACAACTGGGGGGATGGGTACTACTTAGAAAATTCCACAATGATTAGAGTTTATGGTTTTGAGGATACATCATTCATTTTTCCTAGAACTATCCCAGATAGAATTGCATATTTAGATATTGTTAGGCAAATAGATTTCTCCAATGTCATGAACTTAAGTTCATATGGGAAATAGGCCTTTATGCCTAGTACATTATGTTTCGGTGATTTTACTGTATTGGAAAAGGAGGGTTACAATCTGATTTTGGATATATTATTGCACTACAACATGAGAAGAGCACCATCAAGAAAAAACTTTGATCCTGAGGGATATATCCACTCTTCCAAAATAAGAATAAATTTTGGAGGGTACTAGCATGTACCCTATAAATCTGATGATATAATCAGAAACCTAGAGGCAAAGGAAGAAAAAATGGTGATTGAGAAACATGATTAGGAGTTGGTGGATGCTGAGTTGTTATCCTCCATTAAAGGGATATCAGAAGCTGATAGACCACAAGGCTCATCTGGGAAGGTACTGAGAATAAGGACTCAGGATTATGCCTATGTTTCCAGAGAAATAGATGTTGAGGAAACTATGGATGTAGATACGAGACATAAAGACTATAGGTTTTTTATATCAGATGATGAATTTGTAAAGACCTTAGAGTTTAAAAAAAATTTATCTAAGCAAAAAGGGAAAGAGATAAGAGGACTGGTTGACAATGTCACACTAGGAAATCAAGATCAATTGTTAAAAAACTTAGGGGATGAGGTAGACAAAGAGATGATGAACATGACTCCTAAAAAGGGAAGGGAGATGTTAGAAAAGGTAGGTGTTATGATTTTCCAAGGTTTGGATCTAAATTTTGCATTAGTTTTTGACAGTTTCTTGAAAGATAACAATTCTACCCACAAGCTCAGCATAGAGAAGGTGACGGAGGTATACACAGGATCAAGATACAATCCTAATGATGAAACATTGATGATTTGGGACTTGTATCCTCCTCACAAGAATTCAATTGTTATTGATACTGAGAAGGCATTCAGACATGTCATGACTTGGAAGGCTGGAGAGGTGGATCCTATTGCAACAGCAGACATTGGGATAAATATAGACAAGTTGAATAAATCCCAGATCCAAGCATTGATCAGAGAGAGAGAGATGTATAAAACCAATAATGAGAGAATGTTGAGAGAAAATGAACATCTAAAAGACTTGGTAGGTGTTGTGATAGTGCCAACAAAGATGCTCACCCAAGGTGAGAGTTCATAGAAAAGGGACCATTGGGAAGGGTCAAGTGCAGACTCACAAGGGAAAGTAGACACACTCACTGCAATCATCAAAAAGAGGCAGGCTATTTTAAACACTTGGTTGAATAAACTATGGGGAAAACATTCACAATACGTGGATGCTATAAAAGAGCATAAGAGAGTGGATGATAGATCCAAGAAAGAATTGAGGAAATGAAAAGGGGTACTAATGCTACAGGAATAGAAAATACCAATCGTATAATGGATAAGCACAGGGAATTCTTTGAGGAATTACAAGAAGATGTGTAGGGATTGGTAGAAGTTGCTAATGATGGATTGAAAAAGTTCTATGATGATGAAGGAAAACTAAAAGAAGCAACTACATGGAAAGGTGATTGCAAATCGATACTCCAAGAGATGTTGAACACAACCACTGCAAAGGACATAACACTGGATGAAGCATGTGATAAAAATGAATGAATGATGATGATGGGGATCGTGATTCATGATGTGTTAGGAGATGCAAACACACATGAGCGCTAGGATTATACAGAGCATGTGTCTGCAGTTCATTTGTGGCTTAACAAAAATTAGTTAATGATAAACTTGTTAAACATTTTATGCTTAAGACTTTTTCGAAAAGGCACATCCTTTTGCAAACTAATGTATAAATATCCGTTGTTGGATAATAGAAAAGGGTAGTAGAATATAGAATTAGAATAGGATAGACTATTGTAAGCATTATATTTTTAGAAATGATGACACTCAAGGAGACTATGTTGCATGTATGAATTTTGAGGGAGATAATGAAAGACTGTGGATTTAGTGGCTTCATTCTGGTATCAATTGTTTGTTGGATTCTTGTGATTATTTGATTGTCTCCAATCTGATGTTTCTTGGTTGTTTAAATTGAAGTATCAAGTATATATTCGATTTATCAGTACACATTTGTTGTTGCTGTGTGATTTGGTTTATTGGATTCTTTAAAGCAGAATTAAAATTCCTTTCAATCAATTACAATAATCTGGGAATGTCATTTGGATTAGTAAGAAGAATCAGATAATTAGATTTGATATTCTACCTCAAGTAGGGGTTATCAATTACACTCTTGCATGTTTATACCAGTTGTAAACTCATAGTTATATGCCAAATAATTAGAGGACCTTCTAGATAGAAACCATTCATTAAAGGCTTTCATTTGACTCCATTTTACCTAATAAGGCACTGGTCTCCCTTATTTACATTACATTAGTTTTATTCATTTCATTTGACATCTCTTAATTGAACATATTAATTCATACTTTGATATTTGCATATACAATTTATACCAAAGTAGGATCATATCTTTCCACTGTTAAATTGCCATTTGTGGATAGTTAGATCAAGTAGGAAACATAAATTCAAAATATGTGTTGCTCATATAGGTGCACCCGCCTAGGTTTGGCAGAGCCTTAAGAGTAGAGGGTTCAACCATATTGGTTGGCCTTGTTAGTTGACCAATAATGTAGTGAGAGTGTGGAAACCTCTCGTGGTTTATTCAAACCCGCATTTTTGAGACCCAACATGCTTTTCTCAAAAGGATCAATTGGGGAGAACTATTGTGCCTGTTTCCACTTTATGGAATAGTTGTTAGTGCTTCTAGAGTGATTTAGAAATGAAAGTCACTGAGGCACTATTGGTTTTAGACTTTAAATCTGAAACATTCTCAGATGGTAACCCCAACACTATGTCTCACTTTGTTCTCCACCATGTTTCTCCTCAAGCTTTTGCAAAGTTATCCAATATTCCTCAAAAGGGAAAGATTCATACACATTTTGTGCATATACATACTTTTCTAATTCTTCAATCTCTATCCATTTAGGAACTTGGGCAAGGTTACCAGGTTTCAATTCTTCTAGAAAAGCACTCAACCTAGGTTCATAAATCTTACAAAACAAATCAATGCACATAGAATCATCAGGTCCAAAATCTTTGGGAACTTATATCAAAGCATCGAAAAATCTAAAAAACAGCTTGTATGGTGATTCTCCCTCTTGTCTCTTCATCTCATACAACTCTTGCATAAAAGAGTTTTGATCATCACTACTCAAATTGAGCTGGTGTTCAACTTGGGTTTCATCGTTATCTTCATACTGTAATGATGGATACATAAATGTTGCCAAAGCATTTCTATCATGACAATTGTCTTTTATAGCTAACTCCTAAATTCTGCTAGTATGAGATGTGCTAGGGTAACCAACGCTTGTAGCTAGATACCCTTTCATCATTGAGTATTTTATGTTGTTCTTAATTTCCATAGCCATTTGATATGCCTAATATAAATTTATAGGTTCCTTATCTCTTAATAAGTAACTCATCTTTTTGTCAAATGCACCAAGATATACAACTAGGAACTCATCCTCATTTGGTCTTTTTTCTTCAAGAATTTCTCTCACACCTTTTGAAAACCCGAGATTGAAAAATGAGACTAGCTCATCTTTTCTTATATGGATTCCCATAAAACCCTTCCTTACCATGTTTGGGTTTACTCTTTCACCATATTTCTCAATAAAGACCATCACCAACTAATTCCATGAGTTAATAGAACATGCAGGCAAATATGAGAAACAATCCCTAGCAACATCCTTCAAGGATTGCACAAAAAGGTTCATGATAACATTCTCATGACTAACTTCATAATCCCCCATCACATCCATGAAATTTGGTAGATGCCTCAAGGTAGATTCTAAACTTTTCCCTTTGAATTTGGGCAGATATTTCCTAACCTTCTTAGGAATCAAATTAGGGAAACCTTTAATACTACTAAAAATAAATGTTATATACCTTTGAATCATAAAATACCCTAGAGGGCTTGGTGAAACTTGCTTCCTTTCCATACTTGTATTTTCCATTTCATAGGGAAACCTTCTTATAGCCATTCAATCATTATCAACTTCATACATGGCTATCAATTGCATCATAAGTTTAATCTGACCATGATTCTAAAATATTGACTAAGTACTTATGCCTTAAGTGTTTTAGAGGCATAATTCAAAATAAACATACTACACTTTAGAAGTATGTAAAGATCAACCACTGTTCCCTTCTTAATGCTAAATCATCTAATTAGGAACAATTCATCACCCCTAGTTATCAATACTTCTTATAAACAAAATACTGATTTGTTTAGATTAATGAGAATACCTAGAAATTAAGCAACACTTGTTAACCTTCTCTCCTTGACTACAAATTTTATAGATCTGGGACTTTTTCTTTTAATGTCAATTGGTTCTTCAGATAGAGTCGCCACCTCTTTAACAAAGGACTAAATTTCAAATGAATATGAAATTCCTTTTCAAGAATTGATCAAGTTTTGGGTTTTCTTCCATAACAAAGTCACACTCAAATGCTTTCAGATTATGTTGCTACCAATCCTTTCCAAATCCATAACCTTCTAACATCTAAACTTAAAGTTTAGATCCACCAAAAAAATGACTTTGAAATAATACCACCTATTTATGTTGTTTCTTTTCTCTTTAAATTTCTCAAAAGTTCTCCCCAATGAAAGCACCATTCAACTACTCACTCAGGTAGGAAAATAGTGCAAAAATTGGCAATCTCTGGTTGCAAACATGATGATAATGACCCTA
This sequence comes from Sequoiadendron giganteum, assembly GCA_007115665.2. Lineage (NCBI taxonomy): Eukaryota > Viridiplantae > Streptophyta > Pinopsida > Cupressales > Cupressaceae > Sequoiadendron > Sequoiadendron giganteum. The sequence continues at coordinate 790,842,941 of CM021101.1, read as the reverse complement.
TAACATCACAGTCTACAACCAACACTTCTGATTTCTTGGGTCCCCAGTAGATTCGCCATTCTGTTGGTGTTTTAATTTTCCCTACTAGGCTTCATAATTCTCTAAGAGGTTGCCAACCTCTATATTCAAGAATTCACAAAGTTAGTGGCCAACTGACAAGATTCAGTTAGAGACTGAGATCTCCTACACTTTTGGCTCTGTGAAACCAAGGAGGGTGTTCCTATATGTGTTCATAAAATGATTCATGCCTCAAGAACACTTCCATACATAGGTACTTTAACATCAGTGCAAATAGATACCATCTACCAGGGTTTTGGAAAACCAGATAGTAAGAAAAACTATCTAGAGCTAGGAAAACATATATAATGTGAGATTTGCATCTCAAGAGAGATAGAATTTAATTTTAATATGTTATGACTTTGAACCTTCATGTTTAGGGCTACAATTTTGTACTTTGTAAAGGATCTTGAATGAATTAATGAGTTCCTCATTCAATTGGGCAAGAGTCACACAAAACATAACTCTGATATCATTGAACTATCTTCATAAAGCCTTACACTATAAGATTTTCTAGTATTCAAGACAATACTCCTTAGCATATACTAAACATATTTCCACATATTTGTAATTCCTTTTCAAGAATTTGATTAACTCATTAAGTTAAAGAAATAAAATTAATCGCACATTCAAATATACCATTGAAGATGAATGAAAAAACCATTGATAACTTCATTCACAATCTGTCATACATACACAGGAGAGAAATTGTCTAAAATTTTTAGATTTCTTTCGATATGAGTAATTATAAAAAGCATAGTGTGCTTATCTTATGTTCATACCCAACCTAGAATGACTTACTAGCTAAAACCTTCCAGATACTGCATTATATTTCTAACTGTACACCGTCTAAACTTCAGGACTCAAAAAATATGACCTCAACAATGAGCCTTGAAATCTCCTTTATAGATTAGGAGAGCAACAAGCATCGAGCTCAATTGTTGATTTCAATTGAATTTCATTCTAAACAAATTAAATTTCGAGTACATTTCAAAATTTACCATCATGAGATGTAATCGTGATTAAATCTAATCCTAATCACCTCAATCCTCTAGATTTTTCAGCTTGCACCGATAAATAAATTTAATTGATTTATTGGGTATGTGCAGGATCATGATGGGCCAAAAAGTGGTGATATGTAAGTGATATCATGGACCATGTGGCTGACGACTTTTTTTTTACCCAAAATTGATGAAACGAAAAGGGCTTTAAAGGACATTCCTAGCTTTCCACCAATATAAATTATGTTTTACTTTGAATTTAATAAAAAAATATTATTCATTTTATATTTGAATTATGACTAAAGTCCTGATTGATAGGTTGATTGAAAATCATCTATAGCTTTCAAACGGTATCACATTTTTTGAAACAAAAACATGCGTCAGATTCTATGCTTTGCATACTATAGGATTAAAAATAAATAAATTGAATTTCATGTAGTTTTGACCAAGTTAAGGTGGTTAGACATACGAGTTTTTATATTTTTTAAAAATTATAATAAAAAAATCATAATTAATTATTTACTTGGAAAAAAGGTACAAAAAAATATGCATCACATCAGGACAAGAGTCCTCTACTTATTTCTAAAATCTTATTAAAAATATTATCATTTTATTGTGGTTAGGGTGGTTATATTGACATCCACTTCTTATTTTTTCCCTAAAAATTGAAGTACTAGTTACTGCGTTGAAATTTCAAATTTTCACCAAATAGATTTTTGTTTTTCTCAAATAAACCTATTAGTTTAGAAACTACATACAATTTTCTAAATATTCTATTCTTACATATTTTTTAAATAATATAGATAACCTATTCAAATTTTTACATCAAGTTGCCTAACTCTGATTTTCTGAATTTTCATTGCCAATTAAGGGCCTATTTTTTCCATGATGATCTTGCACATACCCTATTAATTAACCTATTTTCCCTCAACTTGGCATCAAAAGGGACTATTCCTCAAATTTAAAAATCCCTCCAAAAGGGGATGGGTACTTCCAACAAGGTATTTAATGCCTCTTACATGTCCTTGGCATTGAGCCAAGCGACATTAACTCCATTTCCCTTCCCTCTAAATTTGCCAAGTTTCAAATTTCAAATTTGAATCTAATAGCATTTATGGGCACATTCACCAAAAAATGCTCATTCCTCCTCCAATCACATGTGGACAAGTGGCCTCTTCTCATTGGTTGGTCTTTTGTCCCACTTTCATCCATTTTTCCTCTTCTCTTCTCAATCTCATCTATAAATAAGAGGCTTTCATTCTCATTCTTCATCCACAATTTGAGAGAAAATTTATTATCTTCACATTTAGAGAAATTCCATCCATTTTCTTGAGCATTTTTAATCACCATAGCTAGGTTATTGCAGGTTTTCTCAAGGAATCATCTAGTTCTTCATCAACGAAGTGGATCAATCTCCATCAAATTATCAAATCTTACAAAGGAGTTGGGAAAGGGCCAATTTTTACACATAATTGGCACCTATTCCCCCATGGGATGAAGAGTTTGATTTATGTATTGAATAAGATTTGATAGCTTTTGTTTATGTTTGCTTGCGTTCTTCATCTCATTTCTCGTTCTGTGTAGTTTAAATAGATTTCATTGGGAATCCTTGTTCTTACATGCATTTGAATCTAACCATGTGTTTGTTTCTTATGTTTGTGCATATCTAGGATTGGCGTTCACACAATGACTAAATCAAAACATTTGAAATGTCTCTGTGCATATTTTCTCAAAGATTGTAGGCCATTAATCAATCATAGTTTTTTTTAATGTAGTTTATGAATGCTAGTTTATTTCTATGTAGTTATGGTTAGTTAGAGTAATTCTCACAACATTTGATTGAAGCTCTACAAATTCGTTCTGTGGAATGGCATCCTATCTTATGATTATGTATTTTAATTTAAATTATATTTTATAATAAAATTATTTTATATAATTTCAAGAGTCCTGGAAGATAGGAGTTTTCATGTTTCACATGTGAAAAAATATTTTTATATTCAAATATTATTTTTTAGATATTCGAAGATTATTTTCAAGGTGGCATTCAATGGGGAAGTTTAATTATCCTAGTGATAACAATTTAGACATTTGGTATAAAGTGGAAGAGAATCTCACCATTTATAATGGTGTAAGTAGAATGTAGGGAAATGCCAAACAAGTAAGAAATCATTTTGGAGTATGTGAAAAGCGGGTAGCCTTTTTTTGGACATAATAATTTATTGTCTTTTATATGGTCTTGAGTCCATGAGAAAGGTCTTGGAAATTCTAGAAAGATGGTTCTAAATCTTAGGCACTTGTTGTGAGATATCTTTTGTATATAAGTCACTTGGCTCATGTTTATGGTTTCATATATTAGTTTTGGTTATATATTGGAGATTTAAGGAGGAAAGTAAGTGTATTTTGTGGGTTGAAGAAGAAATGAAGTGTAGTTGAAATTTAGAGAGAGAATTGTATTAATGTAACTCTATTGAAGGATTAATTGAAGATTTTGATTTCTTTGAGGGTTGTTTTTTTTCCAGCAAGAGTTTCTCCATGTATATGTTATGTAATGGTTTATGCTTCTTTTTTATTTATTTTGATTTCCATCTATGATTTATCATTGTTATGTACCTGGATTTTTTGAGTTTGCAAAATGTTTTCACTGGTTTCTTAAACCTTGCTTCTATAGAAACTAGTAGAAATTAAAACTATTTTATATGTTATAAAATTGGTTGGGAGAGATTTATATATTTATTCTTATTTACCTATTTCTTTTTCCTTTAAAGATTGATTATTTCAAATTTTAAATAGTATATGGATATTTTAAAAAAAAAAATCTCTTTGTTATTATTTTTCTACTCTGTAGTTCTTAACAATAATATTGAAATGGTGAAAGTTGTATACTTAAATGATATAATTTTAGGTAAATTTTGTGATAAATTAAGTAGGTAATTAGGGTCTCAATAGTTTTGCATCATATAAAAATAGAATTTTAAAATAAAACACAAATTTTAAGATGCAACATAATTGTAGCTACCATATTTGGACAACGAATAATATAAAATGATAAAATCATGTAATAACTACACCTATATATTCTCACACCCATGACCCAATCATGGGATTGAGAAAAGTCTTTTGGAAGAACCTTCTTCCTTCTTTGGACAATGGTAGAAGAAGAATCATGATCCAAATCTAGCAAAACATGAGAGAGAGTAAGGCACAACCTCTCTAAGGCTCAAAATGGGGACTCCATAGTAGGAGAAAAATGCCTAACTATGGAAACAAACCATTGAGAGGGTGTCACACAAACCAAAGGAGGCATGATAATGTCACAAATAGAAACAAAGGTGATATATAAAGGATAAATAAGAAATATAAGTGGATTATGGACTACAACATCATCAATAATAAGAGACTTTTAAACCTTAAAGGTAGGAATGATTTCAACCTCATCCACAATAAGGAGTTTTTGTAGATAATTTCACCACCATGAGGAGGATTTCAATATCTTCAAGCATGGGAAATCTAATACCAAATGTCGTATGCCAAAGCACCCTTACACTAAAATGGAATTCCTTCATAATCCAAAATCTAACTAAGAGAAAACAATAACTTTTAAAATAACCTATGTTGGGAGAGGCTTAGAAAAATAAAACTCCACTAGGATACAAGTATAATTAGTGTGAGAAACCAAAATATTTGGATGATACGCCATTATAAAATATCCCACAAAGATTGAAATGTTATTATAGGAGGAATCACAAAAAAAATGAAGAGGAATATTTGAGAGGTGAATTCAAATGTGAACCAATTGAAGGAATACATGTGAGAATTAAAAGTGGAAACCTAATGATTTAGTATGAGGGCATGTGGACCCTTAAACCAAGAGAAAGAACAAAAAATAACATTCTTATTAGAGAATAATCAAAGGTGACCAAAATTAATCACTCGACAAATGGATAAACTTTTATTTTTTCCTCTATAATAATATACCACTACTTAGAGATATACAAATTCAAATAAAAATAGCGTATCAAAACATAAACAAATTGAACCTTTTGAGAGAAATGCTCCTCACTTTTAAGAAAATCATAAAAAAATCCACAATATGGGGAGCTAAAGTGGGAGGAATTATAGATCTCTTAGTTTTAATAGTAGGTGAAACAAGAGAAGCACAAAAATAATACCTCTTTGAAGATGAACAACAAACAATATTCATATAAGAGACTCTTACAAGATCTATAGATTTGGAGGAAAAAATAGAGTTTGAAATGCCACCATTATATACAAGTGATACAATGGAAAGAGGATTATCTCTTACACCACACTACCAAATAGATCAATGATGGAAATTATATTTGTAGTAGAGCTACCAGTACCTAAAGCTATGGTGCAGGAGCACCCATAGGTTACCATAGGTTGTCTAGAAGGTCATGTCTTAGGCAATTTGTTTAGGCGAACTTAGAAATATATTCATGTTCATTTATGTTTGTGCCTTAGTGGCATTTTTTATTGGGTTTTTATTTGATGAAGGTCATGTTGACCATTGAATAGGCTTAAGGTTTTTGCTCAAGTGAGGTTTAAGACCTTTTAGACCTTTAAGGAGTTTCTTTTCTAAATTTTGAAAATAAAGCTCAATGGAAGCTACAAGTGGCCTGGGAGTGTCCAAAGGAGAGGCTAACTGATTTAGAGACCCTATTTAAGGGTGACCTCGACATGGGAGTGAGGTTGGAAGCATTTGAATTGTTTGGAAATTTTGAATTCAAGAGAAAATAGTGGTGATTTGGGTGAATTTCTTTTTTTTTTGCCTTGAAGAAGTGGTTTAATGGATTAATGTTGGCACTGTAGTTTATGGACGATGTAGAGTAATTTCTATTCAGGCATTGTGTGGCAGTAGATAGCTAGTTTGTTCGCTTTCAATCATTGTTTGTAGTTAGTTTTCTTTCTTTATAGTTGCTCGCCTCAACCAGGCAGTATTTAAAGAATGGAGGGTTAGCTCACTTTCCCATCGTACAAATTGTATGGCCCTTTGGGAACACTTACTAGAATCCATGGATGTACATATTGTAGGGTTAGGAGTCCTTGAAAGCATCAGAGACACTATGGAAGTCTTCTTCTAGGCGAGCTAGGGAAGAGCCCGGCTACGAAAGACCAAAGTGCAGAGCACTAAAAATTGTAGAGGTGTTAGTTTAAGAAAATTTCCCTTTTGGAGAGAGAATATGTGAGGCTTACCAAGCTATGGTAACAAGGAGGAGACTCCACCAATCCATCTGGTGAGGGAAAGACTTCATAGTCTATTGTGTGGTAAGGAAAAGGGCTTAAAAAGGCCTAGTTTTGTCCATTTCCAGGTTAGAGATTTGTACAGCTAGTTGAGGCCCAAGGCTCCAATAATCTTTGAGTGGTGGACATAAGAACCAGGAATCCCAAGAAAAGTTTGGGGTTTACTTGGAAGAACCTTGTGGAAAACCCCAATCCCTCAAAGAAGAAAACCTAGGGTCTAGGCCTAAAATGAGGGTTTGGTGAAAGCGACTAGAAAATGGAGCTAGGTGGATCTCTAAAACCCTTGCTAGGATGGATTGAATCCTATGAAAGAATCTCCTCACCTCTACAAAGCTAAATTCAAGATTTTGGAGGATTGTATCCTTTAGGGTGGATTAAGGCTAAGGTTAGAGTTGCAAGATTCTACCAAGGTGGACTTGGTAGGAAGAATTATGTTGGTAGTTGGGGTTGGAAAGGAGAGACCAGGGGATCCTAAGTAAGAGAAGATCCTATAGGTTGAAGTGGTGGAGTGAGACACCTTAGAGGTCTTCCAAACAAGACCTAGAGCATGAATCAGTGATTGATTCATCCAACCTCCCTATCAGATTGGTATCAGAGCAACAAAAGATTTGGGATTGATTGTTGTATGTCAGATTTTGAGTCTAGTGGTTCTACAACCATGGTGACAAATATAGAGTTGGCCAAGAAGGTTGAAGATCAAGAGGAAGACAGTAGAAGATTGAGGGAAAGAATAGCTCAACTTGAGCAAGCAATGAATAATGTGCAAACCAAGACCGATGAGGTCAGTGATAAGTTGGAAGGCAGGGTACCCAAGAGTGAAGAGGTTGTAGAGGAAGACAAGATCCCTGAACCTGACCTTGTTTTGCAAGAGGATCCTTTCTTGAAGGCATAGCATTGTTTAGTGGAAAATTGTTAGCTGATCTAGTCATGGATTGGACAAAGGGAATGGAAAACCTTTTTGAGTGTGATGGAGTCATTGAAGCATAGAAGGTGAAGGTGGCAAAGTCAAGATTAAGAGGTTCTGCCTTGACATGATGGAAGTTCATTCAGACAAAGAGAGAAAAGGAAGGCAAGAAGCCTATTTCTACTTGGAAGGGAATGGTTGCCAAAGTGAGAGAAGCATACATGCGAGATGATTATGAGATTCAATTGCATAAGAAAAGATAGAGCTTGAGACAAAGAGACCAAGATGTGAATTCTTATAATGAGGAGTTTCAAAAACTTTGTATGAGGTTTAATGTTTCAGAGGATGAAAGTCATAAGGTGGCTAGGTATCTTAACGGTTTGAAGTGGAACATTCAAGAGGAGATGACTCTTCTAAGTCCCAAGAGACTACACCAATGTTATCAATTGGCTATAAAGATTGAAGAAAGGAGCAAGAGGAAACAAGACCAGACTTCCAAGAGTAGATGGAAAGGCATAGATCAAAGAGGACATAGAGGTGGATACCAAGGTAGAGGGACTGAACAAAGAAATCAGGGAGAGTCTAAACTCATAGAGCATGGAAGTGAAACAACTTCTAGAGGAGGCTATGGAAGAGGTAGAGGACCTCAAGGAGGTTCAAATAGAGGAAGAGGAGCAAGAAAAATTAACTCATACTTCACTAGTATGAAGTGTTATAACTATGGTCAAGTAGGACATCCAGCTTATAGGTGCCCAGAGAAAGCATCTTCACCAAATATAGAAAAGAGAGTAGCATATGCTCAAGAGGACACCATGAGTATCAAGTCACCAAAGGTTAGTCACATTGAATCAAAAATGGGGGAGAACCTGATGTTTAGAAGAGTTCTAATCAGACAACCAGTCAAGGAGGAGCCAAAGAAAAGGAGAGCCTTATTCAGGGTAAGATGCAAAATACTTGGAAAGGTGTGCAAGGTTATAGTGGATCCAGGGTCTACTGATAAAATTATATCAGAGGAGGAAGTGAGGAATTTTAAGTTGGAGAAAGTACCACACAATAACCCTTACAAGGTGACATGGTTGAATAAAGGGCAGAGTGTTCTTGTAAATGAGCAGACAATGGTGGAGTTCTCAATTGGAGGGTACAAAAACAAGTTGATTTTTGATGTGTTTCCTATGGATGCATGCCATCTTCTATTGGGCATGCCATGGCAGTATGACAGAGGAGCCATCTATGATGGAAAGGAGAACACTATCTCATTCAAGAAGGATGGAAAGACATTCAAACTGCAGTCACTGTTAGATGAGGAAGAAGGATAGTCAAAGACCCCTAGTGTCTTGTTAAGTAGTGGCAAGGAGTTTATCAACACTCTATAAAAAGGAGGGGAAGGATATGTGGTCATGGTGCAACCCAAGGAAGAAGACAAGACCAAGAAGACAGTCATACCAGGAGTAGTCCAGAAGTTGCTAGAACAGTTCAAGGACATAGTTAGTGATGGAACACCAGCAACCTTACCTCCAAAGAGAGCCATCAGTCATCAGATTGACTTCATACCAGGGGCTCCATTGCCAAACAAAGTAGCTTACAAGCTCACACCATATCAGAACCTAGAAGTAGCTAGGCAAGTGCAGGAGTTGTTAGACCAAGGACTAATTAGGAAGAGCATCAGTCCGTGTGTAGTACCAATGGTCTTAGCAACCAAGAAAGGTGGTAAGTGGAGACTATGCACTGAATCTAGGGCTATAAATAGAATTACAATCAGATATAGGTTCCCTATTCCTAGGATTGAGGATTTGATGGATTGTCTTGGAGGAGCTTAGTACTTCACCAAGCTGGATCTCAAGAGTGGATACCATGAGATCAGAATCAAAGATGGGGATGAGTGAAAGACAACCTTTAAGACAACTGATGGGTTGTATGAGTGGAGAGTTATGCCATTTGGCCTCTCAAATGCCACTAGCACATTCATGAAGCTCATGGATGAAGTGCTTAAGGACTTCATAGGGATATTTGTGGTGGTATATCTAGATGATATACTCATCTTTAGCAAGACAACAGAAGAACATCTAAAGCATGTGGAGTTGGTTCTTAAAAGATTGTAGGAGGAGAGGTTAGCCATCAACCTAGAGAAGTGTAAGTTCTTCAAACAAGAGCTTGTGTATTTGGGGTTTGTAGTATCCCAAGGATCATTGAAGATGGACCCAAGCAACGTGGAAGCTATCCTAAATTGGCCTACACCAACCACCAGAACAGAGGTAAGGAGTTTTCATGGGTTAGCTCAGTTCTATAGGAAGTTTATAAGGAACTTTAGTGGTATATGTGCACCAGTACTTGATACTATTAAAGGTGGCCTAAAGACTAAGTTCAAATGGACTCTTGAAGATGAGAAGGGTTTTGAGAAATTGAAACAAGAAGTGGCAACTCAACCCATCCTTTTGTTACCTAGTTTTGATAAGTTATTCATTGTGGAATTGTAGTAAGACGAGTACTAAGCCAAGAAGGTAGGCCTATAACTTTTTTTAGTGAAAAGCTCAATGAAGCTAAGAAGAAGTATTCTACCTATGACCTAGAACTATATGCTCTAATACAGTCACTTAGAAAGTGGAGGCATTATCTCCTACCTAAAGAGTTTGTAGTGTTTACTGATAACCAGGCACTTAGCTACATCAACACATAAGAGAAGTTGAGCAATAGACATTTGAAATGGATGGAATACATCCAAGCCTTCACCTTTACCATCAAGCATAAGAAGGGGCGGTTGAACAAGGTGGTAGATGCATTAAGTAGGAGATTGTTGATAGTGCAAGAGATAAAAATAAAGAGCATTGGGATAGAGAGTTTCAAGGATCTCTATGGGGAAGATGAAGACTTCTCTGATGCATACAAGGTATGTTTTGATTTTGAGAATCACTTTCATAGTCAATTCTCAGAGTATACATTGTAGAGTGGACTTTTGTTCAAGGGGAATCACTTATGTGTTCCAAAAGGTTCAATGAGAGAGAATATTATCCAAGAGAAGCAAAATGGTAGTCTTAGTGGCATTTTGGTATCAACAAGATAATGGAACTAGTGCAGAGGTTCTATTATTGGCCCAAGTTGCCAAGGGATGTTAGAAGGTATGTGGAGCAGTGTGTAGTTTGTATGAAAGCCAAGGGGGGAGCTAGCAATGCAAGTTTGTATCAAGCTCTACCCATTCCCAATAGACCATGGGAATGTATTAGCATGGACTTTGTGGTAGGACTCCCTAAGACTAAGACAGGGTTTGATAGTGTCTATGTGGTGGTAGATAGGTTCAGTAAGATGAGTCACTTTGTTCCTTGCAAGACCACCCATGATACTAGCTATATTGCTCATCTTTTCTTCAAAGAGATTGTGAGGATCCATGGATTTCCATTGAGCATTGTCTCAGATAGGGATGTGAAGTTTATGAGTCATTTTTGGAAGACTCTATGGAACAGATTAGGTACTAACTTGTCTTTTGGATCAGCCTACCATCCTCAGACTGATGGAAAAAATGAGGTGATTAATAGAGTGTTAGGTAACATTCTAAGATGCCTAACCAAGGAGTATGGATAGACATGGGACATGGTCATATCACAAGTTGAATATGCCTACAATACTAGTGTGAACCGGACCACAGACAAAAGTCCTTTTGAAATAGTGTATGGAATGCACCCAAGAGGTGTGTGTGAACTTAGAGATTTAGGAGCTATGGAGCATAGGAGTGGCCATGCTAAGGATTTATCTTAGACCATGAAGGAGATTCAAGAGCAAGTGAAAAAGACAATTACAGAGGCTACCCACAAGCTGAAAGCTAAGGTGGATATGTCTAGGAAAGATCTACAATTTGCAGTAGGGGACTATGTCATGGTCCATCTCAACAAATCTAGGTTGCAGAAAGGAACATCAACCAAGTTGCAGATGAAGAGAGTGGGACCATGTAAGGTGTTAGCAAAATATGGAAAGAATGCCTACAAGGTGGAGCTACCTGTAGACTTAGGCATTTCACTAGTGTTTAATGTGGCTAATTTGATCAGGTATAAAGGACCAATCACTGACATGGATCACAATAGTATGGATGTCTTGAAGGATGTGAGTAACATATCCTTACCTCCTAAAGACAAGCTGCAAGCAAAGAGGATCTTGGAATCAAGGGTGAAGAAGTGTACCCAACATAAGGAATACATGGAACATCTCATCCAATGGAAAGGACAACAAGACTCTAAAGCTACATGGGTGGATGAAGCTTAGTTCAAGAAGCAGGGTATTGATTTATCTCCGATCTCTTCCCACATTCCTTAGTGTTTGTGTAGAGGGGGGAGAATGGTGCAGGAGCACCCATAGGTTACCATAGGTTGTCTCGAAGGTCATGTCTTGGGCAATTTGTTTAGGCCAACTTAGCAATCTATTCATGTTCATTTATGTTTGTGCCTTAGTGGAATTTTTGATTGGGTGTTGATTTGTAAAGGTCATGTTGACCATTGAATAGGCTTAAGGTTTTTGCTCAAGTGAGGTTTAAGACATTTTAGACCTTTTAGGAGTTTCTTTTCTAAATTTTGAAAATAAAACTCAATGGAAGCTACAAGTGGCCTAGGAGTGTCCAAAGGAGAGGGTGACTAATTTAGAGACCCTATTTAAGGGTGACCTCGACATGGGAGTGAGATTGGAAGCATTTGAATTCAAGAGAAAATAGTGGTGATTTGGGTGAATTTCTATTTTTTTTGCCTTGAAGAAGTGGTTTAATGGATTAATGTTCGCACTGTAGTTTGTGGAGGATGTAGAGTAATTTCTTTTTAGGCATTGTGTGTCATTAGATAGCTAGTTTGTTCGCTTTCAATCATTGTTTGTAGTTAGTTTTCTTTCTTTATAGTTGCTAGCCTGAACCAGGTAGTTTTTGAAGAATGGAGGGTTAGCTCACTTTACCATCATACAAATTTTATGGCCCTTTGGGAACACTAACTAGACTCCATGGATGTACATATTGTAGGGTTAGGATTCCTTGACAGCACTGGAGACAGTGTGGAAGTCTTCTCCTAGGCAAGCCATGGAAGAGCTCAGCTAGGAAAGACCAAAGTGCAGAGCACTAAAAATTGCAGAGGTTTTAGTTTAAGAAAATTTCCCTTTTGGAGAGGGAATATGTGAGGCTTACCAAGCTATGGTAACAAGGAGGAGACTCCACCAATCCATCTAGTGAGGGAAAGACCTGACAGTCTATTGTGTGGTCAGGAAAAGGGCTTAAAAAGGCCTAGTTTTGTCCACTTCCAGGTTAGATCTTTGTATGACCAGTTGAGGCCCAAGGCTCCAATAATCTTTGAGTGGTGTACATAAGAACCAAGAATCCCAAGAAAATTTTGGGGGATACTTGGAAGAACCTTGTGGAAAACCCTAATCCCTTGGAGAAAAAAACCTAGGTTCTAGGCCTAAAATGAGGGTTTGGTGAAAGCAACTAGAAAATGGAGCTAGGTGGATTCATAAAACCCTTACTAGGATGGATTGAAGCCTATGAAAGCACCTCCTCACCTCTGCAAAGCTAAATTCAAGATTTTGGAGGATTGTAGCCTTTAGGGTGGATTAAGGCTAAGGTTAGAGTTGCAAGATTGTACCAAGGTGGACTTGGTAGGAAGAATTATGTTGGTAGTTGGGGTTGGCAAGGAGAGACCAGGGGATCCTAAGTAAGAGAAGGTTCTATAGGTTGAAGTGGTGGAGTGAGACACCTTAGAGGTCTTCCAAACAAGACCTAGAGCATGAATCAGTGATTGATTCATCCAAACTCCCTATCAAGCTAGAAGGAAACCTTATGGGACATCCAAATTTCAACATTCCCAAGTTCAGGTCCCTTCCCAATAGAATATATCTTGTTGGAAAACTATGAGAAGAGAGATTAATAGTTACACCTATGACATAAAGACGCTAAATTCTTCGTATGGTAATTAAAAAATAGGTAATCAAATCCACAAGTAGATCTCATAGATTCTAGAGCAATGAACCTCATAACGATCAAGTGTGAAATATTCATTTAAAACCTAAGCAACCGACAAGAGTGAATTGGGGGACTCTATTTGATTCCTTAAGTGCTTTCTTCAATTCTACAATTTTGATTCATTTTTATAAACCATTTATCTATTCATGCATACATATTCTTAGAAATTTGGACATATATTTATGCATGCACATTTCTATATGCGTGTCTTAACTATCCATACAATTTATTTATAACATTAATCTATGCATATTATTTTTTTATAAGTTTGATAAATATATTTGATGATTTAGCCAATTTGATAAATTTTCATTGTCATGAAGCAACACTATTGTTAGGAATAAGGTGTCTCAACCTTGGATAATTCCTATTCTTATTATTTTTTTTGTAAAATGTATTTCTTGCAAATAATGTAATTAAGTGTGAGTGTACATGTCTAGTTTGCATGTTGATGTGTCACTCCACTTAATGTGTCGGCATCTTGAATTGTGTGTAAGGAGATCATGGCTGAAACGGTTATGACGGATTCCTATGACACGTAAGAGCTATGTCACGTAACAGTTATCTTCGGAAGTTGCCCTAAAAAGGGAAGTGCATGATATAAGTGTTTTTTAGGGTTGCGAAGATGTGTGATGTGAGTGTATTGTTGGAACGTTTTGATGCTGCCGCATTTTGTCTTCAAGTGTTGGAAATCTCCTGAAAGAACTTGCATTGCAAGTGTGTTGTAACCGTTGTGTTGAAGATAATACATTGTGCAGGTTTTGGAGTGCTGGGGTTTTTTACCGAAAGGTTTTCCCCAGGGTAAATCATTGTGTCATTCATCATTTTCTGTATGTATGGTATATTGCTGCAATATCTTCGTTAAATAGATTAACGAATCTGAAATTGTAAGGGTTTAAAACGAATTTGCACCATACTTTCCTTAAGAGATTAGTGTAGGAAGCTGTTTCCGCACCTGAGTTTCCTTACAACTATAACCAAGGAATTCTTCCCATTTTTTTCAAAATAAAAAGAAATCAATTTTTGCTCAAATGGTCCCAATCACTAAACCATACCTTGGACCAATTAAAAAAAATATTTAGTGTAATTTGAAATCATGTATTAATACATAAATGCATTTGATTTAACTCATTCCATTCATCCACATATCATTTATAATCTTCTCATGTTTAGAGCATTAGAAATAATCAATAGTGGTACATTTTATTTAGTACACCAAAATATGTAAAGAAATGTATATAACAAGGGTTTTTTTTAATGGATCATTGTATCAATTATATTAATTTTATTTGGGTAATTTATTTTTTATTACTTAGATTGGATAAGAAGTGAGTTAATATATTTTCCTTTTATTGATTTTGTTTCTTCCTTTTCCTTTTTAATTTCAAAATTTAGATGTTGTCCACTTAGTTTTTAGATGGTTTCCTCATCATCATCCTCATCAAATTTGGAAACTTGAAGATCTTTCACTTTGTTTTGAGATTTCTACCTCATCCTCATCCTTTTTAGATTTGGAAATGATTAGGCTATATAAGGTAGTTCTTTCCTTAGATATGTATACATCTGAGGGAATTAAATATTACAATGTTCAAATCTTTCTTTTCCTATTCCTATAAAAATGTGTGTCATTATAATGATATTATTCTTAGGTCAATTTATATTGCATGTATTTTCAAAATCTAACATTGTATTAGAATAAAGCATGTATCTTAAAAATCCAAGATATTTTTTTCTTTTATTTGTATGACTTTTTATCACTTAATGTAAAAGACCTTTAGAGAAGAACTAAGTTATTTCATTTTATTACTGAAAGGCTTAAATTAATCATTGTTTCTCTCATTTCATTTAAATTGTGCATCATTAAATTGACTAACCTCTTTCTACATATAGAGTTTGATAAAAAATAATTATAGGATGAATACATTTTGCATAATTTTCGTGCATAAAAAACCCCACCATTATGTTGAGAGCAGTAAAAAACCTATAAATCAATTGTGAAAATTTTAAAATATAAGGAAATCACTTTAGCCAATGAAAAAATTGGTTTCTATATTGTATAAAATTCATATGACTATGAATAGTTGAAATGTCATTTTCAATTAATTAGCATATCTAAGCCCTATACTTATTTTTTCGATAGGGATAATAAAAATATTTTAATAAATGGGTCATGGTTAGTAGAAAGAAATAAAAAAATAAATAATATGGGGGTGTGAGTTTACATAAAAGGTTGTAGTCACACCCAAGAAACTTGAAAACTTCTTCATTACAAATTCTATGATAAAACTTATTGAGGACTTATGTATTGCTACTCACAACAATGTGAGGGCTATTTTGGGGAGAAAATCTCATTAATATTTTAATTGTCACCATTGAGAGGGAAAGTGGGATGTTGGAAATGTGTGTCCTATTGATACTATATAATACCAAGCATGGTTGTCTTTGGGGCTTCTATATAATTATTTAATATTTTTTTTCGCAGTTTGAGCATTTTAGTTTAGTTATAAGATTCAAGGAAAAAACATGGAATATTTAGATATTCAAAGAACAAACCGTTAGTTTCCTAGATATTTGAAGATGAAAACTCTTCTATTTATAGAGGATAATCTCATAGAGATGGTGTATTTGTTATTCAACACTTTATTTAAATTTTAGCATATATTTTGATAGTTTCAACAAGTTTTGTATTTTTAAAGAACTAGCATATTTTAAAATCATATATGGGAATGTTATGGCATATAGTAGACACTATTTTGGATAGGGGTGGACAAAACATGGATATGATGGATTATAAAGTTTAGGAGTTAGGCAATGGATGGGAAGAGCTCATATTTCATCAATTATTTTTCCTATTATCTTAATTATGTGTATGACATGATTTTTGATAGCTACCAAATATTTTGAGAAGAGCATCAACATCAAATGAAGTGGATATGTCATCATGCATGGTAGATAATTGATTTTACAAGGATCACAATTTATCATTTACATATCATTTCTATTTTGAATTTCAACGCATAAAATTAAGGAATTGTGATCATAATATCCTTATTCCCCATAAGAAATTAATGTGTAATCAAAATAAAAGTTAGAATGACATAGTCATGGTGGCAAAATTAGGGTTTAACCTATCACTTCAATAAACTTCATAGACACACAAAAATAAACACAACGATTTGAAAAATAATAAAACAATAACATAATAAAAAGAAAAAAGACATAGAAATTACAAATTTATCAACATTTAAAAAAACAAAATACACCTTAGATTAACAAATATAAGTTAAAAATCCTAATTAAATTAATCCCTAGAATCCTAAATTGAGTTAAGAATGTTATAAGTACAATACGTGACTATTTTTTTTGAAAAATTAAAACTAAATTAAAATTAACATAAACTAAACTATTGAAAAAATGTTTGAGTTTTTAAAAAAGATTAAACTAAACTAAGAAAGAAACAAAAAAAACTAGGTCAACATAAGCATGGTGAGCAAGGTAGCAGTGGCGGGGCAAAAGGGTGGACGACGGAAGGTGAAGTGATGCAGGCAGAAAGGGATTGGAGGGAGTGACGGGGTCATGGGAGGGACGCACAGCGAGCGGGGGACAAGGAGGTTAGGGGTTGTAAGATGTCGCGCAGTGGAAGGTATAGCAAAGGCGAGGTTATGAAAGGAATACCAGAGGAGTAACAGAGTGTAGGGTGGAAAAGGCGTGGACACAGGCAGGGAAAGCAGGCAAAGGCATGGCAGGGGGTGTGCAGAGCGCGAGCAAAAGTGCAGCTAAGTAGGTGATGGAAGCTGGGGAGGGCTGGGGTGCAGAGTAATGGACAAGCTTACCGGTCGCACCTGGGGCAGCGACAGGTTGGGCACGTTGGGGGCCGAGATGGGTCGTGAGTGGAGATTGCGGGGGAAGAAGAGGTGGTTTGACTAGAGCCATACTGGGAGGGGTAGGATTATAAGGATTATAAGAGAAGAAAGAAATACCAAAGCATGTGACCCACTACATCGAGAGACATAAAAAGATTATATTGAGAAATGACTTAGAAAATAAGTAAAGTGAGAGAAACATTAAATAGATGATAAATAGTATTTGTCTATATTGAATCCAATGATTAGATATTGGAGAAGACTCACACTAAAAATCAGAATCTTTTTATGATATTATTGTAGGAACTATAACAAATCTGTTGGAATTGAGGATGTTGGGAAGTATCCAAAGAAGATGAAGGAACAATCTTATGAGGAAATAAGGATCATAATTGCAAACAATACTTTGAAATGGGATGGGACAAGATGGTTGAAAATCCATAAAAAAATATCTTCGCATGAATAAATATAAAGATCTCACTTCAATGTAGATTTGTAAAGAATGCATCATTAATGTATATGATTCCTATTTGTAAGGGATATTCTAATCCAAGCAAACATATTAAATATAGTATTTGTAGTTCTTTATGGAAAGAAGAGAAAACAATAGATTACTATAGTTCCATTTATTTTATTGGAATTTTTGGGTTGCTACCTCATTCCATGTATAAACATCAATAAATAAAAAGAGAAACAATTGACAAGGAGAAACTAAAGGAAGATATTATTTTATTATTTAACTATTACAATCTAGACAAGAAGACACATCAAGTACACAATAACCATCTAAAACACACACTCAAAAACTCCAAGCAATCTGATCTAAACAAAAAATATGATGGATTCAAAACTCCAAAGCTATGCAAGCAAAACTAGACAATTTTACATTAAAACTTACAAACTATTTACAAAACACATGCCAAGGTTGTTGGATTCTTATTACATCAATTAAAAACTCACATGGGCCTGATATTAGGAGTGCAACACATGTTTATTTGCAGCATCCAAATATGCAACACAATCTTCTCCTTCAACCTTTCTTTCTTCTCCCAAAGATGAACCTACACTCTTCTTCCTGTAGCTTATCCCGTCTCTCACTGAACTTGCAAATATTAATTTGTTTTTCTTAAACCTTAGAACTTGTAACATTCATGGCTGCCAATAGCCTCCAAGGTAGGTGAACTACAACCTCATTTCTTCTCTCCCACCTTCCTTGTCTGCAAAATTGAATCATTTTCCACCTTTTGTTACTTCTTTCCATGCATTTTCCACACCCAAAAGTGTAACTACCAAGATTTCACGACCCCAACCTACAAAAGAGCCTCCAAAGAACATTAAATGAAATAATAAAAACAATATTTGCATGCTCATCCACTCCCCAGGGAATAATGCTAAGTTTGCACTCCATCTTGACTCATCCACTCCGCTCGAATAGGGTCAAAATTAGAAATTTCATGACCATCACCATTTGGGCACCCATTTTGGACATGTTACCAAAAAAAAAAAGATTCTTTATGTCATAAAATGTAGTCCCCACCAAACTCCATGCCAAGAAAGACATATTTCATGGATTTTTCTTTGAAATGCTACTAAAATGAGCCCGAAATACAATAAAGTTGAATCATAAGGTCTTGGCCAAATATTTATCAAATATTTCATGCCTTATTACAAAAATTTATTCACATATATTAGTTGAAGACAAAACAAAATAAAAAAATTAAATTAAATATTTTTGGTTGATGTTGATTACCAATCTACCTGGATGCTCCTACATCAGACACATCAGGTAGGAAAAAAAAAATTGGGAGTAGAACTCACAAAATGCAGTGGAGTAGTAGGACTACTCTTTCAGGTTGTGGACAGCAAACTCCATTATTTAAGGTAGTACCTTTTATTTTTTCTTCTTTCTCCTCTTCCATCACTTAGCCAGAACAAGTACCCTTCTCTTCTCACGATTATTCTCTGCATTCAATATTTTCAATGTGAAGTCAGCTCCACCATAAACCAACCACCTCCACCAAACACAACTCACAATATCTTCCAATATTGTGGGATTCAAACCACCATATTTTAACCACCTCCTTCAAAATCCACTTGCTCTAAACTTTGCAATAGCAAACAAATATTTTGCCTTCCATACTTCACTAGCAATCTCTAACTGAACCATCTCATTTGAATTCACCAAATCTTTCAACTTATCATGAAAATAATTAAAAAGAAAAGGTTTTACATCCTCACTACTTGTTGCAATATCATTTTCAACCTTATCAAAGAATTTATCAAAATCTAATTTCACCTCATTACCTTTTTCTACAATCTTCACTCCACCTTTCTTCACCTTCACTCTTAGTTTCACTTTAATTTTCCATTACTTTCAATTCATCCAAACGACACTCATCATCCTTAATCATTACCGCACTTTCCTCTTCTTTTCCTTCTTTATCCTTTTGAACATGCTTCAAATTCCACTTAAATACATTCTTAAAAACCTCACTAAAACTTGCATAAACATTGCAACAATAACTCAAATATTTGTCAACCACTTATGAAAACAATTCACCCTTATATTAAATATTTTTGGTTGATGCAAGATTTCCATCCAATCGTGGATGTTCCTACATCAGACACCCAGGGTAGAAAAATCCCTCTAATAATGCAAATAACAAAACTCCTCTTGCCAACAACACAGATTCTCACAAACAATATTGCAATATAATAATTATTCTAAATTATATAGTAGAGACTCTCCACTCACATACTCATGAAAATACATAGACTTCAAATTTCAATAATGATTTCTTTATTCCTTTACATTATAATCAGCAACCAAATTATATCAATGGCCTTCAAAGGCATTTCTCATCTCAACCACACTAAACTACCTTGTCTTGGTAGCCTCTTTACTTTCTTTTGCAGCTACACTACTCAACCACTGACCTCCCACACATTTATGCCTTCTCTTTCCTTTTACTAGTTCTGCCTCAACCTGCAAAAAAAATCCCCCTTGAACACCTCTACAGAGGTATTTGTATCCTTCTAGTTCCTCACAAATTTTTTCCCACATTTTTCTTCAAAAACCCTTGAAAAATACATTGAAAATCATCAATAATTTCCTAGAATGGGTGTCCAACTCTCTCCAAGCATATCTATGCATATTCTAAGTTTATTTACCATTAAATGAGATATTATAAGTCTCCATCAACTCCTCCAGATGCTTTCTTTACTCTTAGAGGTGTTTTTCTCTATTCTAGGCATTTTAAAATATCTAAATTTTTTATTTTCTACCTCTTTTATGCTCCAAACACCCCCCATATAATTTTTTCAATAGATAAATAGTTAATGAAGGAATAAAAACTTATATTTAATTTACATTACCTCCATAATACCTTCCCGAAATAAAATTGATCAAATTGGTGCTTTGAAAATGCAAAATCAAGTGCGGATAGGCGAAAAAAATGGAAGTTCTCCAAATCATATGAAAATTGGCATGCAATATTGGAATAGCACCCCATGGACCTCTAAAAAATTATTTTACTATATCCTTCCAAAATCATGACATATTAAACTTTTCATAATTTGCTAGCGATATTTTAAAAAAATCAACATTACAATCTGGAGACATGGAAAATTGACCAATGCACTTGATCCTGATTACTAACGTCATTTATTCTTGAATCATACTCTTAGCTTATCATCAATTTTAATATCTTAATTAGATAAATCATTATTTATTGAATTAAGTCTTTCTCCCTTGTTGATTAAATTAATCAATTTAATTCAATTAATCCTCTATGTCTGGTCATTTAAATAATTTATTTTATTTAATTTGAATCTCTAAAGTCCTCTTATTAAATTGAATAAATTAAACCTTATTTGATTTGATCTAACATTATCCCCTTTATTTAAATAATTTATCAAAACATTTATTTAATTAAACCCTTCCTCTCATTTTCATTTTAATCAAGTCATAAATTTAAGTCTAAATTATCACATCTCCTAATTCCTCATTAAATTAATCAATCTTTGATTAATTAATCTTAAAACATGTCACATTCTCTAGAGAATGCAACTTGCACAATAAATCAATTACTTTGATTTATTAAATTGCCTATTTTCCCTCAACATGGCATAAAAGGGGAATATTCCCTCAAATTCAAATTCAAATTCAAATGGACTCAGTCCTTACAACAAGGCATTTATTTCACCTTACAAGTCCTTTTGCCCTGAGCCAAGTGGCCATAACTCCATTCTATCCCCTCTCCAACAAGTCATTTCACTAATTTGAAATACCACCTAATGTCATTTATTGGCACTTTGATCAAAACTTGCACAACCTTCAACCATTCGCATCTTGACAAGTGGCACTTGGACATTGGATGAATGATCCCACATTGCTCAATTTCACTCTCTTTTCCAATTTGGACATCTATAAATGAGAGACTCTTCCTCTCATTCTATCATCCACAAATTGAGTAAACTTACTATACTCAACTTCATCCTCAAACAATTCCATTTTCATCCATTTCATCAAGTTCTTAGCTAGGTTATGTAGATTTTTCATGGAGCTTGATTGAATCTTCATCAAGGTGGATAACTCATCAAATCATCAAAATTTCAACAAATAAGTTGGGAAAGGGCCAATTTCAACACACCAATTGGCACCAATTCCCCCATGGGATCAAGAGTTTGCATGCTTAATAAGGATTTCACTTATCTTTTCATGTTTTGTTTCTTCATTTTCCTATTTTGAGAATTGTAAATGGATTTCATGGGGAATCCTTGTTTTATCTTGCATATGAGCTCACTAATGTGTTTGTTTATTGTGTTTGTGCATGAATAGGATTGGGGTTGACATTTTGGTGCTAGAAGGAGAGCCTGATTGGAGAAATTCATCACGTTTTTCCAAAATTTTGTGATTTTTGACATTTTTTTGTGTTTATAGGAAATTGTGCCGCTTACAGACCAGCAACGCCATATTGCACTGCTATCAGTGCAATGGTGCTATATTGCACTGCTCCAACTTCAAACTCTGTCGCACTTGCTTTCCTACCCAGAAATTACAAATTTGCAAACTGCACCGCACTCCAAACTGTGCCACATTCCAATATAGTGCCACCTTTGTGCTCTCTGTCTGTTGTAGAGTGCTGCACTTAGTAAACATGTGGTGCTATATTGCACTACTGGATTTCTAACTGTGAAGCATTTGCTAACTACGCCACTAGATGACATTAAAAAATTCAAGTTTGATTTTTTTTAACGTATGCCATTTTGTTTTCAACTTTTCAAGTTATTAACCTATTTGTTGTCTCTGTATTTTCCGGTTTTAATCATTTTGTAGGTTAGGGCAAGGAGGAAAGAAAAATGGAAAGCTACATTATGACATCATTTTTATCCTATACCAAGTGTTTTTAAACACTCTAGTGTTGTTTAACACTCTTGGAGAGTTCTCATTTCTCCTAAAAAATTTGTCATCTTTTATGCTTTAGAGAACACTAAATTTTTTTTGGGCACTAAAAGAACAATAAAAATTTTCTTTCAATGGTTGCAAACAAAAGGCTTAACAAGAACCTTAGAAAGAATTTACTAGATTTGGTTTAAGGTTTAACAATTGAACAAAGCAAATTTCACATTTGATTTATTGTTTTAAAAAGAATTCACTTTTGCTTTGTGGGCTTAAAATGAACAAGTGTTATTTTATTTTGTAGTTGTTTATTCAAAATAATATCATGAAAATGATGTATTCACTTCTCTTGTGCCTCACGGTGATATTGAGAATCAAAAACTCTTTTGGTGATCTTAAGTTGAGTAAAAAAATTACCTCCACATTTCATTTGGGTTTAAAATTCAACAAAACATCTTGCGAGTGTGAGTAAGCATATTCCGTGTGTTCTCCCTTTGTTTCTAAATGAAGGTTGATCGAACTACGAATATGATTGCTCACTTTTGTTTATCTTAGCAGGCCTACCTTGTGGGAAAAAATACTCACCCAAGGGAACGACCCAATTGGTAACATACTAAGGACAATTGTATTTCTAGCTCGGCTATAAAAGTGGGTACTGGAACAAAAGCTAGTATCACGTGGTTGGATCTGGTGAGAATGGTAGTAGTGGTCTCTTGCCACATGGGTCAACTCCTACAAATGAAAAGTCTAAATTAAAACCCTTGTTTAGCAAAGATCAAATCCTTAACTATTTTGTTGGTGCAAAAGGTCATGTCCTTTGAATTCGTCCCACGTATACATGTGGTTCTATTGTAGAGATGAAAAGTATTCCATGGATGATTCATGGGTACTGATGCTTGATTGACCCGAGAAGCGAGTGCACTATAAGGGGGAGCCTGTGTGGTCAAGCATCTAATCATCCACACTGAATATGTGCAGCTGGATTTATCCAAGTGGAAATCCAACAAAATATTTTCTCTTCATCCTAGGGTTGTATATGTGCTTGGAATAAAAAAATACATTGCTTGGTCCTCAAAACATTTGAAACTGAACATTCACAAAGAGCTTCAAATTTCAAACCCTTTGGAGGAGACAAATATCTTTGATGAATCTAAGTGCTCTTGCTTACCCTGGGGATTATGTCCTTAGAGGTTTCTAAGTGCTTGGGTTTAATCACCATTTGTTTTCACTAAAGTCAACCGAGGAAAACTGTGCTCTTGAAACCTTGATTTTCACATAATGGACCTTGTGGAATGCAAAGGAATTGAGACATAGACATTTAGTTTGAAATCATAATCAAGAATTTTTTTTGATAAATGGAACTCATTAAACAAAGATAAGGACAATTGGACCTCACACATGTGTTCTCTCAAATGATTTCCCACAAGATCAAAATCTGAAAAGAAAGGTTCAAGAAGCTTAGCCCAAAGGATCATGAAGAGCATCTTGAAATTATTCTTGAAGTTCGAGAAATATTGGTATACAATATCTACAAGAAGGCCTCAAAGAAGAACCCAAGTTTGTATGAGTTCTATTATCAAAAAAATCTAGCTCTTTTTCAAAGGTTTGCTTTTCTCACTTAGAATTATGGCATTTTCTTCAATACCGAGGTCTTGAAAGAAAGAGTCTTGTCTAGGTCAAGTCTAGGATCAAAATCATCACTCTCATCCATTTCTCAATCATCAAAATCAAATTCCATTTCACCAACAAACTCTTCAGAACTTTGAGACATCATTCATGCTAAACTATTAGGCAAAATCAACATCACCTTGTTTGACTTAATACACCTAGTCAAATTATCAATCCTCTTAAACGAATCTACCCCTAGGACAACGCAACTTCTTGAGGTTTAAAAAGTTCATAATCACTTCATTTGACTTGAAACACTTAGTCAAATCACCCTCTCGAACAAATTTTCTCTAGGATAACACAACTTCCTAGGTTTTACAAGATCATCATCATCTTGTTTGGCTTAACACACCTGTTCAAACTATCAAAATCAAATCAATTCAAGCGCTGAAATGTTTAGCATCTCCCCCCAAATTTCTTCAAGAATTTCACTCACCCGCATCATCCATCTTTCATGATCCCCATCATCACTCCCTATGATCCTTAGACTCTCCTAGTTCTTCTCCTTTTTTGTGCCTAAGATAAAGATCAAATGATCTCTATATTTTATGGTTCAAACAAGATCACAACAAAAGAGGAACATGGAAATCACTAAGGAAACATCAACTTCAAGTGATCTAATCCAAGCGACCTCTGAAGTAAACCTTGTAGGATCAAGCAATCCTCCAAACTCCTCTCTTCCGTCGCAAAACCCTCACGAGGAAGGCAATATAGAGGACATCATCGACGATGACTTGGGAATGAAGCAAGAGGAAATAACTGAAATGGTTTGGAATCCCAAGAGTCATAGAATCATCAATGCCATGTTGAAACTTAATCCCTCTCTATATATACATGTGTTAACGAAAGAAGGGGCCAAAATCCCTTCTACCTTTGGCGTAGGTACCAATGTAGAAAGACCTCTTGTGAGCATACCCCCAATATCACTCCCAAACATCATTCAATATATTCCCCAAGTCATATCAACAATTGCTTCAACCCTGCTAGCTGTTAACAAGGGAAGTGCCATGTTTTGTGAATTACAAAAACATCACCTTGTAAACAATAGAGAGGTAAATATCAACACCGCACCAAATAATTCTATCCCAATGAATTCATTACACCCGTATGTTCCACTTACTTTCCATAATCATGCAGAATCATCTTCATTCCATGCAACACCATCCTATCCACTAAACATACAAAATTCTCTCCCTATGATTTCGCAAGGAGAAGGTGGGTTATTCAAAATAGGGGGAGTCATTTTCCCATCCTCGTCATCACTTTTCCAAAGGAACACACCATCATTCCTTCCATTACTGCTCACATTCGTATCACCTCTTGGGTTGGATCTTCCCCCCCTACCTGCTGCCAATTTCTCAAACCAAACAAATCAGAGCATCACATCAAGTCCCCTTCTTTTTCCAGCAGTATTGCAACAATAGATGGCAACCATTCAGGCCACCACAATGGTCAATAAATCCACCAGTCCCCAAATCTCTCAAAGCATGGATTCCCATGGGCCAAGCATCTCGATCACACGACCAACACAACCCCTCCGCTCACCACAATGGCTGGCACCATCCCCAATCCACCACCAATTCCACCAAAAGCTAATATGACGAATTCATTCATCACCATGATTCAGGAAGTCCAGAAATCCACCCACCAAAGGGTACTTCAACAAAACCAACAAGCTACACAGCACACTACTCAGCAAGTGCAAGCGCAAGTAGTCACCCAACAAGCTGCATAAGTTGCATAAGCAACACAAGCCCAACAAGCAACCCAAAAAGCACAAGATCAAGCTCAAGCCCAACAAAAGGATCAATAGGTGCAAGCACAGTACCATGCACAGCTACAAGAAATTCATCAACAAGCATCCGAACAAGCCTTGCAAGATTTTCAGGCACAACAAAAAGGTAAACAACAAGCTTTGTTGGCACAACAACAACTAGACCAACAACAAGCTTTGTTAGAACAAAAAGCTTTGTGGGAAGAACAGCAGCATGACCAACAACAATAGCAAGACCAAAAACAAGCGTTGTTGGCACAAATGCAGGCATATCAGCAAGCCTTGAGTGCACAACAAAGCTTTACAGCAAACCGCCACCAATACCCCTCTCGTCAATCAAGCACCACAAACACCTTGAAATACATTCATCCCACCTCCTGATGTACAAAACGACATTGCAACACAAATCAAACTACTCTCGCAACAAGTCTGGACCTCCAGTTAGGAAAAAAAAACCAAAATGCTAGGAAATTTGTGCCCCTATCCTTTTGATAGAAGTCTTGCAATGGTACCATTCCTGAAGGGATTTCAAATCCCCAAATTTGACAAAATATAATGGGATGGGAAACCCTGAAAATCACATCAGGGAATTTCAAGTGCACTGCATGGAAGTTGCATATGATGACACATATCTAATGCAACTATAACCTTAGATCCTAACTGGTCCAGCCATGGAATGGTTCTCTCGCCCAACCACAAGCATCAAAACATTCCAAGAAATTGTGGATGCATTCCTCAAAAACTATGCATCCAACATGGGTACGGATGTTAGTCTAGAGGAACTATCAATGCTCAAACAAAGAAAAGGAGATCTATTCACATCCTTCTTGCAAAGATGGTGATCCAAGGCCAATCAGAGCAAGTGGACCATGCCACAAGAGCAACAAGTTTGCACAATCATAGCCAATCTAGATGAAAACTTGGCGTTCTATCTAAAAATGCAATGCATTACAACATATGATCAATTGATCCCAAAGGTGCTCAATATCGAAAGAACCCTTACTGCATGACAGGGCACATCGACATTCCCTAAACAATAGAATAACTACCCATCCACCAGTTATAACAATAAATCTCGCACATGGTCAAGGAAAAAAAATGTCACAAACGACAAAGTGGTCGATGCTATGGTTGTCATCAGTGCTCCCAAGCAAAAATTCCAAACCCATCATCAACCAAAAAATCACAATCTCAATAATGTGCAAACCAATAGGTAACACAACAACAACCACCTCCGAACAATCAAATCAATAATCTGAACAATCAAGGAGGACCACCTCCCCAAAACAAGTATCCTCCCTAGCAGAAGTTAATGACCCTTGGGGAGTCAATTGAATCTATAATGAAGAAACTGGTTAAAGAGAACCTCATCAAAATCTCCAATTTTGAGCAATATGCGGAACCCATGAGAAAACCACCATGGTACAATGAAAATATCCTTTGTGATTTTTACAAAATCAAAGGGCACACAACCACATATTGCATGAGATTGAAAAACATTATCCAAGATCTTATTGAGGACAAAATCATAAATGTCGAACAACCCATTGGAAATCAAGATCTTTAAATATACATGAATCTGATGCCTAATCATAATCAAGGAAACAATCAAGGAAATAACCAAGGGAACAATAAAGGGAAACAAAAGTATGCTAGTGCAAACCTTATATACAAAGACATCATCGCATGCATAGACGAGATGGTCATTGTCATTAGCATCAAATGATCTAACACTGATTGTGGAGTCACCACATGCGGCAGTAAGGTTACTATTGTAGGGGCATCACAGCTATCTAAGACCCCCATTTCAAATTCAAAAGTCATTCCCTATGATTATAATGTCATTGACCAGCTAAAAAGAACCCCTGCTTAGATCTCCATCATGGAGTTGCTAAAAATTTCCACTGCCCATAGGAAAATCCTTGAGGAAGCATTAGTTACATCCACTTTCTCCGCTACCCTTGATACAGAATAATTTCAGGCTATGGTGGGTAACATTTTCACTCCAAATCTCCTCACTTTCTCTGACCAAGACTTCCCCGCCCAACCATCTCACAACCATGCACTTCACTTGCAAGTCTTGGCTCATAAGAAAAAGGTCAAAAGGGTCTTGGTGGATGGAGGCATGGGTCTCAATATTTGTTCACTTAAACTCATAAAGAGCTTAAGACTCTTAGAGGACTCCACAGACAAAAATAAAGGCATTTGCATCACAACATATGATGATCAGGAGAGAGAGTCTCAAGGAACTATCAAGATCCCAATCCAAGTAGGGTGAGCTACCATGGAAACCACATGTCAGGTCCTTGACCTCAATTTACACTACAATATCCTCTTGGGACACCCATGGATCCATGGGATGAAGGTGGTCGCCTCAACATTTCACCAATGTGTAAATTTTTTATATCAAAATAAGGAGGTCACAATGCATCATAATCTAGAGCCATTCACCTATTGCAAAAATTTGGAAGCCAAGTTTTACAAAATTCCCCAAGTACTAAAAAATGATGAAGGTCCCTCCACTTCATACATAGACCCATCTAACCTCACCTCCACTTCTGTGACAAAGATACCCTCCATCTCTGATATATCTGACATCAAGCTCATGATCAACGAAAATGGGTGTGGAGATTGTAGAATGAAGAAAAATTCTTTTGTTGTAGGAGACTCACAGTAATCTCCTAGGTTAGATGGGCAATCCCAACCACTTGAAACACCTATTCACACGTTTAGGGGAGACCTTTCTAGATTCCGTTGTTAGGGGGATCTAAGTCAGGAAAATGTGGACGAAAGAGACATTTCAAGCATGCTATACCAAGATGAAAGGCCCACATCCACCCTACCCATGAATGAAGCTAGCAGAGGATTGTAAATGATGCTTGGTATGGGATACAACAGAAATGAATGCCTTGGAAGAAACAAAAATGGACAAATGGAACCCATCATTGTTGAAAGATGAATGAGAAATATTGGCCTTGGGTGTACCCCTCTGAGTATAACCATACATGGTAGAGGTACCCCTAGTAGAGCAGTCAGGTCTCCTCCTCAATTATTGGTAGCCGCCTTTCAGCTACCCATATAAACAGGTCTACACCTAGACAATTTCAGCTTTGAGTAACCAAGGTCTATAGTAGTAGTAATGATGAGGATAACATAGCAAGCCTTCCCATGCTTTTTTAAAATTCCTCCTTACTAATGATTAGTGCCTCACCTCTTGAGTCAAACCACCAAACTTACAAAATAAACCTAGTTTACCCCCAACTCATCGACTGTGACCAACAAGGACCAAAGGTTCTAGACACATTCGAAAAGGATGATGCACTCTCAGAATTCATGGGACTAAGGGATATAGTACCATGTGGAGATCATAAAGTTGGGTTTGACATCACACTGGACACACATGCCTATTATGGGGAGACAATTGAGTCCTTCAGTCACAAAAGCAAAAGAATGAGAATAAGCTCAGGGTCATTGATTGAAAACCACACTATGGCACTCTCTAACCATAAAATAGTAAAAATAAAGGATGCATCCAACAGTGAAAACCTCTCTAAGGTGCCGAAAGATGAAGGATTCAATCTCCCCCCTACTGCACTTCATCAAGAGAAATGAGTAGTCTTAGCAGAACGGTGCAATCCTATCAATCTGGAAATAGAAGCAACACCACACATCACCTTCTATGTTGAATCACTTCTGACAGAAGAACAAGAACTGTTGGTTGCATTTCTAAGAGAAAGAAAGGTGAACTTTGGATGTACCTACACTGACATTCTGTGTCTCGATCTAGAAGTTGTAGTTCATCACCTAGCTATCTACCCAGGGGAAAAACCAGTGAGATAGAAATTGAGAAAGATGCACCCTTAGATAGCCTTGCTAGTTAAGGTGGAATTACAAAAAATCCTAGATGCCAGATTTACACACCCAATTGATTATCCAGGATGGGTGTCAAATCTTGTGCCAATTTCAAAACCAAATGGGGGCGTCTATATCTGCACTGATTTTAGAGACCTAAACAAAGTGTGTCCTAAGGATGATTTTCGACTACCCAACATTGATATGATAGTGGACATGACGACCAAACATGAGATGCTATCACTGATGGATGGATTCTCAGGGTATAACCAGATTATGATATCAAAGGAAGACCAACATAAGATAGCATTTACATGTCCATGGGGCACCTATTGTTGGAACATGATGCCATTTGGGCTCAAGAATGCGAGAGAAACATATCAAAGGGCCATGACACTATTTTTTCATGACATGATTCAAAAAAATATGGAATATTATGTGGATGATATATTGGCCAAGTCAAGGAAAAGACAAGATCATATAGCAGCTCTAAGTGCCATCTTTGACAGATTGGAGAAATACAAGGTTAGACTTAACCCCAAAAAATGTGTTTTTGGTGTCTAATCAGGAAAAATCCTAGGATATATAGTACCAATGAGAGAAATAGAAGTGGATCCCACCAAGGTCAAGGCAATCCTCAACATGAAAGCAACCTAGACATTAAAATATATCAAAGGCCTATAAGGTAGATTACAATCCATCCATAGATTCATAGCACAGATGGCGGATAAACAGATTCCATATTCACATCTACTCCAAAAGGGAGTAACATACAAGTGGGATGACAAGTGTTATTAGGAATTTAGTAGAATAAAAGAGTATCTACTTACACCACTAGTGTTAATGCCACCTACTCCATGAAAACCACTGATTTTATACATTTTGGCAACCCTAGTAGCTCTCGATGCTCTATTAGCTCAACATGATGAAAATGGAAGAGAGAGAGTGATAGGGCATGATCTCAACTTCACACTAATAGAAAAATATTTCTTGGAAGGTGTGTTTGCAGCCCAAAAATTCAAACACTACATGTTGGCTCATAAAATCAAGCTAATTGCAAAGATAGATCCATTGAAGTATCTACTCTCTAAGGCCACTTTCACAGGATAGATGGATAAGTGGGTCATGATATTGAATATGTAGAGTGCAAGTCTATCAAGGGGTAGGTGATTGTAGACCAACTAGCAGAGGCTCCAATCTATTCAGAGAATCCACTCATATCAAAGTTTCCAGACGAATCCATCTTTAATCTTGGCATAGCTAATCACTAGAAACTCTACTTCGATGGCTCATACACACAACATGGATCAGGAGCTTGTGTTTTCTTCATCACCCCACAGGGAGATTGTATTCCTAAATCCTACAAATTGGAATTCCTGTGCACTGACAACATTGTGGAGTACGAGGCTTTAACCATAGGTCTCAAGATTGGAGCATAGTGGAGGATCGTGGCACTAAAGGCTTATGGGGATTCACAACTTATTATAAACCAAGTCAATGGCGAGTAGAAAACTAAGGATGATAAGCTGACACCATACAAGAAGTTAGTAGAGAGCCTCAAAGAATCATTCATCGACATCACCTTCCAGTAGATAGCAAGGGCTAACAACAAAGCAGCTAACATTATGGCAAAAATTGGATCCTTATTGGATATCCCTCGCAATGTCCCAAAACATGAATTCTTGGTAGAGAAGCTTCTAGTACCCACATTCGACGTCCTAGAGTTAGAATATGTGTGCGAACTCGTTGGTCCTGGTGATCCCTAGTGTCACGACATCTACACCTACTTGAGAATAGGAGTCCTCCCAGCTGATATAACCCCAAACCTCAAACAAGCCTTTGTCAAAAATTCCTTATGCATTGTCATCCTAGGAGAAACCTTTTATTGTTGGAGTATTGAAGGAACCCTATTGCGTTGCTTAAATCCTAAGGAAGCCCTGAATATTTTGACTGACGTACACAATGGCACTTGCGGTTCACACTCAAGTGTTATGACCTTGGCTAAGAAGTTGCTAAGAAATGGGTACTACTGGCCAATAATGGAAAGAGAGGCACATGAATTTTTCAGAAAGTGTTTATAGTGCTAGAAACATGGAGATCTTATTCATACACCAGCTCCAAAGCTTCATCCTATTGTTACACCTTGGCCCTTTTCTTAGTGGGGGTTGTATCTCATAGAAAAAATCACACCCACCTCATCAAACGGCCATAAATTCATCATCACCACTATGGAGTATTTTACAAAGTGGGTCGAAGCAATTCCCATGACCTCCATAACTAGAAAACAGATATCCAAGTTCATCTTCAATTATATCATCTTCTGATATGGTGTCCCTCAACCCATTATCTTTGATAATGGGACACCTTTCAACAATCAGGATCTCTATGATCTATGCCATAAATTCAAAATCTAGCATTGCTTTTCTACTCCATACTATCCGCAAGGCAATGGCCAAGCAAAGGCCACAAATTAAACTATCCTAAAAATACTTGAGAAAATAGTCAATGACTCCGGTCGTGACTGGCATCTACATCTAAATCCCACCTTATGGGCCTACTGCACCGGCATCTACATGCCAATAGGCACCACCCCATTCTCCTTGGTCTACGGATCAGAAGCCATCCTCCCAATTGAGATCGAGCTCCCATCATTAAAGATATCACTGCAAAACCTCATTACAGATGAGGAACATCGGGTTTCAAGGTTATATGAGCTAGAGTTATTAGATGAAAGGTGCATGGATGATGCCTTCAACCATTTACAAGTTTATCAAAACCGCCTAAAGTGCAACTACAACAAGAAGATAGGGAGACACACCTTCTAAGTCGGCGAACTTGTGCTAAAAGAAAATTAGAAGAACGTCCCAAATCCAGAAAGCAAAGGAAAATTTTAGCCAAACTAGTTGGCACCTTTCATCATCACAATAAGCTATAAATTAGGGGCATATCAACTATCAACACCAGAAGGCTAGTCTCTATAGGAGCCCCTAAACAACTCTCATCTCAAAAAGTTTTATGCCTAAAATATTGCAAGGTATAGAACCGAAAAATACAAAAAAAATAGAAAATGTCCTGAAAAAATGGTCACCCTGATGAAAACCTAGCAAACATGCATCTTGGTGACAACAAAAAATTAAAAAATATAAATCCAAAAAATAAAAATCAGAAAAAGGATTGAAAATAGTAAAGAAAAAACTTGTCCTCTACTGAAAACCACTTCGGTGGTGCTTTGGACAAGTACCTTGGTGAAAACCTAGAAAACAATTGCCAAGCGTAAATAAAGCACTCTCCATCCACCATCTTCATGACATATTCCGCACACTCACTTATCCATCACATTCCATCTATCCTTCCATCATTTGTTCACAATTGTACCATAGCTTGATCTTGTGCTTGTGTCATGTTCCACCATAGTAGTACTTGGCATATTCCTAAGGTCAGTTTGTCTTGCCTATGTCAAAGTAATCTATCGCTTCGTGCTGGGGGCATGTTCCTATACTTGCATTGGATTGGATTCATGAATATTCTTGGGATCTTCCTCAAATCCATCAAAAATCAAAAAACATTCAAAAAATCCATCAAAACTTCAAAAACATTCAGAAAACCAAAAATCCAAAAACATCCAAATCATTTAAAAATCCAAAAACATTCAAAAATCCAAAACATGTCAAAAATCAAAAAAATCAAAAAGTAGCATCATCTAGTCTAAACTACGTCGTCTCTAAGCTTGAATGTAGGCAAGGTTGATCTTTGATCATCCCTCGAGAAATTTAAGGTCAGTCCTTTAGGCGTTCATTATAATGGAAATCTGTTTGCCCATCTATTTCACATTTTAGGTCAGTCCTTTAGGCATCCTTCACAATGGCAATCAAGTCAATCATCATCTGAACTATGTCATCTATGAGCTTGAATGTAGGCAAGGTTGATCTTCAATCATCCCCCGAGACATTTTAGGTCAGTCCTTTAGGCATCCGTCACAATGGCAGTCCATTTTCCCATCTATCTCACTAGCAATCATCGTCTGAACTACATTGTGTTTGAGATTGGATTTAGGCAAGGTTGATCTTTGATCATCCCCTGAGACACCCTAGGTCAATCCTTTAGGCGTTCGTCACAATTTGGCAATCTGTTTACCCATCTCTCATCATTGAGTCAATTCTGTCACTAAACAAACTACATGGTCTCTATGTATATAATGCAGGAAAGGCTAATCTATGGATTGGCTCCTAAGACCCCCAGGATAGGTCTTTAAGTTAGTCTCTTCATCGTAAATTTTGAAAATACCAAAAAAAATGGAAAATCCAAAAAATCAAAATAGCCTCAAAACATTTGAAAAACCCAAAATGGTGCATCCATTTTATCTCGCTTTCACCCACAATAATCATCATTTCTAATAAATCAATCATCATCTTCATCCTTTGGTGATTCAATCAGAAGCGAAAAGTGAACACCCTAATTGTTAAAAGTCTCAAGTCAAGGTCAGTAAGCAAGAAAGTTGATCAACTCAAAGTATCAATAGCTCATCACCCAATCAGTCTCACCAAAATTTTGGTCACAACATCTCCTAGGATGTATCCTTCCCATGATGGACATAATCATCATGTATCTCACAGTAGTTTAGCCTTGGCTAGCTATATGAAGAACATTAGCCTATTTTTTTTACTTTATCTGGTCTTTTTTGACTTATCTTATTTTGCGCTCATTCCAAGGACCTCTCGATGATGCCTAAGCAAAAACAAGTTTAGAGAGAAAGGAATGGGGTAGTGATCATTATATTTTTTATCCATTGTGCTTGTGGGATACTCTTGTAAAATAACTTAGTCATGCATGCTTCGTTTGGTTTGTACGAAGGATGTTTTAGGTATCTTGTTGACCACACAGGAAGGCTTGCCTTCCTATGTTTTTGCTTGAGATGTTTAGAATATCTGAACTACATCCTAAACAAAGTTTCATATGCTAAGTGTGAACAAGAATACTCATATCTGATTGTCGAGTCAAAGTCCATCACATTAGGTACAACGCCATCTTGGTTCTTTATACCTTGATGCATCAAAGCTACGTGTGTTATCAAACATAAAGTAATTGGCCCTTTGAAAATCCCGACTCCTAGTAAGCAAATCATCATCATCTTAATGACTTTTTGGATCTCTTTATTCTATCTTCTTTCCACACTAACATGGTACCATGATAGTTAATCAGAACATCGCTAATGCATCCACCCTGCATCCATAAAATCATCAGCATAAGTGCACATCATATCATATAGATCATACCACATCATATCATCTCTCATTATTATCATCTCAAGTTATGAGGAATAATATAGATTTGTTATTCTAAGCATCTTAAGAAATCATTGCATTACATTCATTGAACATCATACATTGCACAAATCATTAAGGGCATAATGGAAATCATGAGCATATCATTTACATCTGTAAATCACTTGCATATCATTAACATTCAAAATGCATAGAAAAATACAAAAAGAAATGCATTCATAATCATCGTCACATCATATAGAAGCATATATCATATCGCATGAGTATAAAATAGAAGCATTTCATAAACATCTCATTGCACATAGGAAATGAAAATTCATCCATACACCATACATCATAGAACATCTCATAAGTAGGACCATCTCATATATATATATATATCACCAAAATGTACAACTATCATTGTACAAAATCGGATCAAGTGTGTACATAAGAGTACATTATACAATAGGAGCAATAATTAGAGCCCATGAGTCAAAAATGGAAAATTTCTTGTGATCAAGGGACTAGCCTTGCTGGCTACTACCCTCTCCTGCCTGCCTCTCACCATGGTCCTCTAGCGGCCTCATCCCTGTTTGATGAGAGAAGTCTAGCACCTGGCTTGCTACTAGAATTGCCTGCCTGTAATGCTGTCGATAGTACACGACCTCTCTCACCATCTCCCGGTATGCTCTCAAATATATTGTCCGGCCCTAGGAGGATGAGGTTGTACTCGCCAGCTGTCACCTCCAACCAACCTCCTGATCCCTCTCAGATCGAGCCTAGTCCCTCTCAGCAGTAACCGTGAAAATCTGCTACTAAGCCTGATCTCTTTCCAATGTCAATATTTGAATCTGACCCTGGAACTACTAGATTAGTGCATCTCTATGATCTGGTTGCCCTGGTGGCTGCTATTGAGAGACCACTCTATCCCCATCTTTGGGCCAATTATCCTGTATCTTTACCAGTGGTGGTGCCTAGTCTCGTGGTGGTGTCTGGTCTCATGGTGGTGCTTGATGTGGAGGAGGACCACCTCCTCCCCTGTCCTTGTCACCATCTCTATCATCATCACCTCTACCTCCTCGACCCCTACCTCTAGGCCTTCACCGTGGGAGTGTTGCACTTGGAATTTTCAATCTCAATGGAGGCCTAAACCAAGATCTATATGCCTGGGTCAATCCTACATTTGTCAGCCCCTAATCATATGGCCACGGCTTGGCCACTATCTATCTGAATGAGGACATTGGCTTAGTTGTCAGGATGTGCTAGCCCCATGCTATATCTCTCATGCTACGGGTGAAGATCATCACATACTGATCGTCCAGCCTATCCTGGATCTCACCAAATTGTTAGGCCACCCTATTTGGAAGGTAGCACTCTATCATAGTATGCTCTTGGCCCTGCATCCATCTATCTTTCTAAGCGAAAAAACAACTACTCTGCATCATCATACCATGGGCCTATTCCCATCCATGGCCTCTAAATGAACTCTCTCATCTCATCAAGAGCCTATTGCCAATGAGCAATGCCACCTGTGCTAGTATAAGTGAAGTGGATATGTGCCCCGCCATATCGCTAGACAACAGGGTCATCAATATCAAGAACAATTGGTGTGACATCTGGATAAAGCACTGGAATCCGTTCCCATGCCCAGATATGCAACAAACTAACTCCGACCCTGAGAGCCCGGTTGTCCAGGTATGCAAAATCATGTAGATCCCTATATAGGGAGGATAGCATCATTGGCCCACATGCAAAGCACTCCCAGTGGACAGCCATCTGGTCCCATGCCAGTCCCCAACCTAGACTGAAGTATCAGCCCCACCGATCTGGCACCATAAGACCTCAAATGATAGCTGCAATGCTCAAATTGTAGGTGGGTGCTATACCCTAGTATCGCTCCAAGTCAATTTGTGTATTGGACAAATAGATCTCATCAACACCCATCACATGAAAGCACGCATTCCTACCCACATCGGGATCATAAATCACTCTAGCTCCATGGATAGGCAATTGGAGGATGCACCAGACATCGAGTGTGATGGTGGCCTCACCGGTAGGAAGATGGAAAGAGGAGGTCTCACTGTGCCACCACTCAGCCAAGGCTGTCATCATACGCAAGTATGTCCGAATAGGAGAAACGTACGCAATGAACCAAAGGCCAAGAATACAAAGTTGCTCCTGAAGGTACACATGCATACCCTACAATTTGTAGAGTATTGGCCACCTATGCTCCCTTGAGTGAAGTATGTCCAGGTCCTCCTGCACAAGGTGAACCATCGTGTCAAGTCTCGTAAAAAAATCTGCCTCTTGCATTTGAAACAACAAACGTGGCATTGTTTCCAAATGCGGCCCAGTTTGAAAAGTTCCAAACTATGTCGTCGCACTGGACTTTGCCAAATTCTTAACTCCAAAGTACACTGAGCGGTCCAATTTATGTATGCGGCTGACTTTGTGCCAAAACCCTAGTTTCAAACTACATTGCGCAAATGAATTTTCATATGCGGCTGAGTTTGACAAGGAACCCTAATCTCCTAACTAGCCCACGATGGCACTATTCTCATTTGTGGTGCAGTTTGAGGCCGTGCAATACCGATTGAGCATTTACAGTGGTGCTATATAGCATTGCTTGACCTAAAGTTGACCGAAAGCCTATTAATTACACGTAAAATGATAAAATTAAAAGTCGGGATAGGGGTACATACCACGGGTCCTGCGTCAACTGTCATTGGTGCACTCGTACCCTCTTTGACACATGTCTGCAAAGCTATCATTGCTCCATCTCGATTGGGACTCAGAGCTCAAAGTGCAAAAAATTCTAAAGGCTAAGTATGCAAATGTATTGAAAGTGACCCCTCAAGGTCTATTTAAGCCTTCAAATTAGGGGTTTTTTGACCTATTTTGACCATCAAATTAGGGTTTTGGTCCTTTGATCCCTTTTTTATCCAACCAAGGGCCATATTGCATCTAATTTAGCATT
Source organism: Sequoiadendron giganteum (assembly GCA_007115665.2). Classification (NCBI taxonomy): domain Eukaryota; kingdom Viridiplantae; phylum Streptophyta; class Pinopsida; order Cupressales; family Cupressaceae; genus Sequoiadendron; species Sequoiadendron giganteum. The sequence continues at coordinate 790,804,941 of CM021101.1, read as the reverse complement.
TTAACGCATTTTTTGACATCCTCAGGCACTTTTGGACCTGTCAGGCACCTTGTCCTCTTTTTTCGCGAGATCATCCAAAAAATCAAAAAAATTGTCTGATCTCTCAAGGGGGCAACATATCAGCATAATCCTTCCACTGGGGCAGCAATAGGGTATTTGAAAAAATCAAGAAATTTTGAACTTTTGATTACATCAATTTATTTATTTGAACCAATGCAACAAGTACATTGCTTGAAAGAGGGGCAAAATGTAGACATGGAAAATTGACCAACACACTTGATCCTGATTACTAATGTTATTTCTTCCTGAATCATACTCTTAGCTTATCATCACTTTTCTTCTCTTAATTAGATAAATCATTATTTATTTAATTAAGTCTTTCTCCCTTGTTGATTAAATTAATCAATTTAATTCAATTAATCATCTATCTCTACTCATTTAAATAATTTATTTAATTTAATTTGAATCTCTAAAGTCCTCTTATTAAATTGAATAAACTTAACCTTATTTGATTTGACCTAACATTATCCCCTTTAATTAAATAAATCAAAACATTTATTTAATTAAACCCTTCCTCACAATTTGATTTAAATCAAGTCATAAATTTAAGTCTAAATTGTCACATCTCCTAATTCCTCATTAAATTAATCAATCTTTCATTAATTAATCTTTAAACATGTCATATTCTCTAGAGAATGCAACTTGCACAATAAATCAATTACTTTGATTTATTAAATTGCCTATTTTCTCTCAACATGGCATAAAAGGGGAATATTCCCTCAAATTTGAATTCAAATTCAAATGGACTTGGTCCTTCCAACAAGGCATTATTTCACCTTACAAGTCCTTTTTCCTTTAGCCAAGTGGCCATAACCCCATTTTCTTCTCTCTCCAACAAGTCATTTAACTAATTTGAAATTCCACCTAATGTCATTTATTGTCACTTTGATCAAAACTAGCACAACCTTCAACCATTCACATCTTGACAACTCTCACTTGGCCATTGGATGTTGAATGATCCCACATTGCTCAATTTCAATCTTTTTCCAATTTGGAAATCTATAAATGAGAAAATCTTCCTCTCATTCTATCATCCACAAATTGAGTAAACTTACTATACTCAACTTCATCCTCAAGCACTTCGATTTTCATCCATTTCATCAAGTTCTTAGTTAGGTTATGCAGATTTTTCATGGAGCTTGATTGAATCTTCATCAAGGTGGATCACTCATCAAATCATTAACATTGCAACAAAGGATTTGGGAAAGGGCCAATTTTGACACACCAATTGGCACCAATTCCCCCATGGGATCAAGATTTTGCATGGTTAATTAGGATTTCACATATCTTTCCATGGTTTGTTTCTTCATTTTCCTATTTTGAGCATTGTAAATGGATTTCATGGAAAATCCTTGTTTTATCTTGCATATGAGTTTACTAATGTGTTTGTTTGTTATGTTTGTGTAGGAATAGGATTGGGGTTCACAAAATCTTCCTAACTAAAAAATGTATGACTTTAATTCTTTTTACATATTTCACATGCCACCTCCATGAGTTACCCTACCAAAGTATTCTACCCCAGTCCTTATGATTTTTCCAAAAATAACTTTTGAAAACTACTTGCAGAGCCTTAAAAAGATGATTTGATAAAAATCGACTATGGAAATTTGTACACACGAATAGCTTTCCAAAGCCAAGAGATGTCAAATGAACCCCAAAACACACCAAAATTAAGTTCAAACCTAAAGCTTGTTTTGGTTGGTGGTTATTGCCAATCTTCTCGGATGCTCCTGCATCAGACATGGTAGGTAGGAATTTTTTTTTTTAGTACAACTCACAAAATGGAGTTGGGTAAAAGAACTACCCTTTTAGGTTGTAAACCACCTACAAGGAACTTCATCACTAGTTTAGACATAAGTAATTTCTTCCTTCGCCTCTTCTAGCACTTATTCGGGACACTCGCCATCCTCCTCCACCAAGTGTGCACTTTCTTCTTCCTTGCTCTTGTGGACTCATACACACCCATACTCCTTTACCACATCTCTTCTTTCCTCTTTTCTTTCTTCAACACTTGGGAGTTTAAGATGGAGCCAAGATGGAGTCCAAACTTAGCATTAATCCTTGGGGAGTTGATGAGCATACCATTGTTGTTTTTATTATTTCATTTAATGTTCTTTCAAGGCTCTTTTGCAGGTTGGGGTCATGACCTCTTGGTAGTTACACTTTTGGGTGTGGAAAATGCATGGAAAAAATTAACAAAAAGTGTAAAATGATTAATTTTGTAGATGGGGAAGGTGGGAGAGAAGAAAGGAGGTTGTAGAGCCTACCTTGGAGGTTTATCACAGCCATGAATGTTATAGGTTTTAAGGTTTAAGAATAGAAAATTAAGATTTGCATGTTTGGTGAGAGACAAGATTAGCTACAGGAAGAAGATTGCAGGTTCATCTTTGGGAGAAGCAAGTAGGGTTTAAGGAGAGGATTGTGCTGCAGGTTTTGATGCTGCAAATAAATATGTGTTGGAGGCCTAAATATATGTATATCTGAATATATATACATACATATAAATATATCTATATTTATATATATGTATATATATATGTATATATATAAGTATATATATATGTATATAAATACATATATATGTATATATATGTAAATATATAAATACATGTATATATATATATATATATTGAACATTGAGAATATTGAGAGGAGGGGGTGAATCAATATTCTATAACTTTTGAATACAACATATTGAATCACCAAACCATATTAATTGAAATAAGAAATGAAAGCATGAATCATCCACAAAGCCACAAAAGACATGAACACCAAGATTTTTATGTGGAAAACCCAAAATGGGAAAAGTTTAGGTGAGGATTAACTCACAATATATTATATTTGGATATTGTATATTATGGGGGGTCACTGCTAGGACACACTATCCTTATAAGGCTCACATCCAGAGTTAAGTACAATACAAAAATGGATCACTGACAAAGTATGAACTAATACAGAGGGAACCTTTCATGTGTTGTATTTCAATTCCTTTGAATCTTTGAATATGAATTACTACTCTGCTTAGCAGTCACTCAACAACTTAGTTCTGATTATGAACTCCTTACCACTAAATTTGCATGTTCACATCATGCAACATCACTAGCATCTAATATGTCATTTTTTATCATATATCTATCTATATCTCACACTTCAATTCCAAAATACATCCACACACATAAATTAGATCAAACTAATTAGATGTAAACAAAACAATCCAAAATATTTTTTGTCGGCACCAAACAAGATTCAAAATCATGTTCATGCCTAAGAAAAACATGCAATATACTTAATTTTAAGTTAGCATTGGCCCAAAATAGATCCAACTAACATCCGCAATATATATTGTCACCAAAAAGTGGTCTTTGCTTTTTCACTGATTTTGGCCTTTTCCCTTGCATTTTGGCCTTGTTTTACCTTGATTTAGCCTTGTTTTACCTTGATTCAGCCTTGTAAGCTTGTAATTCAACAATAGCATAACAGTGTTTTACTAAGGTGTTGCGAAGTGTTGTAACACATTTCCTCACTTTTCGAAGACCCTTTCAACACAATTCAACTAAACAAAACCCTTTTACCCTTTTCCAAGCCTTGTGACAAGGTGTTGTAAAGTGTTGTAAAGCATTTTCACACTTTCCTAGGCTTATCATCCATTAATTAACCCTTTTCTTATGTTAATTTGTCCCCTTAATGTACTTTTAGGCCCGACTTATGTGTGTTTCAGGAGGAAAAGCTAATAAACTTCATTAAACATCATTTTATTCCCAACCACCACTTGAAATTGCCCAAGTGGACTAGGTCACCACCTTGGGTGACCTAGTCCCTTTTGGCATAAAATTCAAAATTAAAATAAAATCTAACGAGAATCTTGCCTCCTAAACCCTAGTGTCAGCCTATCATGTTGCATTTTGGAAAAATTAGAGTTTAGCATGTACAAATAAGGGTTTTCATCTTCCTTTTTTTTCCCAAACTCCTATAGCCTCCCAAGTTCATTTTTACATCTCTTCACATGTCCTCTTGCACTCAAGACTTTACAAGAAAGCAATCAAGCACAAGGGAATCACAAGCAACCTCCATTCGAGTTGTTCTTGCATGTTAAAGACTTCAACAACAAAGGATTTGATGAGAATTTACATTGTTTATCATTCAAACATCTCTGCTTTGATTTGTTTCTCATTTTGGTTTAGTTACCATCAAATGGGTCTGACTTAGGCAAACCCCTATTCCCTAACCCCAAAATTCTCTTGGTCTTTGCATGTTTTTGTAGGTTTGTATTCAGATTTCGTGAGGTACAAAGTGTTGCAGAGATTACCAACATTCCTTCCAAGTCACATCAAAGCATCAAACTCTAGAAAGAGCAAAAGGACAAGCTACAGGGCATTTTTGGGAGTCTCAGACATAGACTGCTATAGAAAAATGAAGCATCAACTGGGACCCATAGAATTAGAACCTGAATCCTTAGAAACCATCATGAGGACTAGGTTGCCACTATTGGTGACCTTGTCCCTGTGCTAAGCCTGGAAAAGGGTTTTTGCAGTTTTTGGTACACTTTTCCCCGAAACCTAGTCTTGCAGAATTTCCCAATAGGAGGAATAGGTCGCCCAACTTGGTGTAAGTGTCCCTCTACTGGTTTCAGATAATTTCAAGAATATTCTGAGGCCATTCATCTGCAATATCAAATTTCCAGGTGCACAAGCTTTGAAATCTCCCATTTACCTTTTGTTTTGCATACATTTAGGTCATCTTATGTTAGTTTGCATTATTTTACATTTACTTTGTTTACATTTCATACATTAGGTTATTATCACTTTATTTTAAGTTTTCAACCATAAAACACACACATATGACAACCTTCATCAATCAACCCTCCCTTTGAATACAACTACCAAGAATACACATATCACCAAGGTGAAAGAGAGTTATTCCTACACACCAAGTTCTTCTAGGGTGAAAAACCCTAGGAGCCTATTAAAGGGAATCCTCTTTTCCTTCTTTGCATATGTTTTTGGTGGTTCATTTTGGTGAACCTGACCATAGACCACTTCCTAACTTTTTGATTTTGCATTTTGTCTTAGGAGATAGCTCTCATTGCATTGAAAATTTTGCATTGTATGCATCCTAGGGTTTGTAGAAAAAGTTCCTTAGTTAAAGTTTATGCTAAAATTGCATTATGCATTACATTTTCAATAAGAAAATACAAAACTATTTGCATTTGCAATCTCTATTTGTATCAAGAAATTAGAAAAAGGAATTAAAAGTAGAACTTACAAATTCTGAAAGTTTTCAAAAAACAACATTACTGGGACTAAGTAAACACACTGGGTGACCTAGTCCTTTGGCACTATTTACTGTGAAATTTCTAGGAATTTTCCAATATTTTTTGCACTATAGTTCCTTGGTTTTGCATTTCTGTGTTTTTTTATAGAATTTTAGTTATAAGCACTTTTTTCACTTTTTCTTACAATTGCCTTAGCCTCCACCCAATCCTTAGGGAGACTTGTATGAGAATTTTTTGTTCCTTTGATGATATATTTGTGAGATGAAGTTCTAGGATCATGGCATCTACCAACAACACTATTGTTGTAGATCTTGGGATCTCTCAGACTTCAACTCCTAGTATTGACAATGGTACACTAGGCTAAAAGACTATCCATAGAAATTCCTTGCACCTAGGAGACACAACCAGTGATACCAATGACCTCCCACATGATAAATTCTTTCACATTCATGTTGATCTAGCTGATTATCAACATGAACTAACCCTTGATCCCATATCTAGCACTTCCATTCCCACCATCGAGAACCTTCACCGCTTACTTGCGTGTGATGATGGCCTACGTGTCATGAAGAAGATAGTAGAAATCTATGAAAAACATGCCTCTTCTACACCTAAGGTATCTCACTCACCCACCCCTATGATTGGCCAAGGAGGACCTTCTACTGCTCTCCCCTCAACCATTATTTCCATTCCCACCTATGCATCTCCTAGCATGACAACCACTATGCAACAGGTTAGTAATGTGGTACCTTCCCTCTGCATCCCTACTAGTGTCTCTACTTCCCTTGGGGCATCCTACCCCTTAACCTCTTCTATTGTCCCTACTCTTATTATCCCTTCCACTTACCCTTCCACCGCCTTCACCCCTTCACCTCTCTCCCTTCCACCTCATAGCACTTACATTGACCCTCTTATTACACAATGTTTTCACACTTTCACCTTCATGCAACAACAAATATCTACTATCAACCAAAGCCAACATGGTTCCCCTACCCACTACGTTCGTAGTAACCCATCATCCCTTGACATCCTATGCACCCCTTGCCACAAGGAATAAAGATTCCTAGATTTGAGAAGTATGGAGGGAAGGGTGCCCCTTCTAACCATGTCAATGCCTATATTGTCCTATGTAGTGACTTTTCTCTTGACGACAAGTTTCTCACCAAGTTATTTCCAAGGACTCTCAAACATGCCACGTTGGACTGGTTTTTTCTCCCTTACCAATAACTCCATTAGTTCATTGAATGAACTAGTGGATGCCTTCATTAATCACTTCAAAGTTCATATGGTCCCCAATAAAACCTTCACTGACCTCATGAGATGCAAACGGGACACCAATGAGAAGATAATAGATTTTATCTCTTTTTATGAGGATCTTTATTCCTTGATTGATGTTAAGATCCCTGACACCCATTTGCAAAAGATGTTTACCGAAAACCTCTTAACACTTCTCCAAGATAAAATCACCCTCATGAAGTTTCCCTCTTTTATGCACTTGCGCTAAGCGCTTTGTGACTATCATAACTCAACTAGTAGTCATGATTCACAATCCACTTCTAGTAGAGTTGAGAAGTTCGACACTTCTTCCCAATCCACCCCTCAACCATTCTGTAAACCAAATAAAGGGTTTCTCCAATTTAACACTTCATCCCAAACCCCTCCACCTACTAATAACCAAGTGGCCCTTGTTAGGTCTCCAACGCCCTTCAATTATGGAGATCCCAAGCGTACCTTCACACCCTTCATAACACCATGACCCAATTAGTCCAATAGAAAATGATCTCTTTATCTCTCATCCATACACCTGATCCTAATAAACCATTACCTTCATCTTATAATGCCACTGCTTATTGTTACTTTCATTGACAGAATGGACATGATACTGAAAAATGCAAGCATCTCAAGCACCTTGTGCAAGACCTAATTGATTTAGGCCATCTATCCGGTGCTAGCGTCAATGGTGGCACCCCCTAACCAAAACTTGCAAATATTCACCAACCTCATGCTCAAGCATATTGTGTCATTTGTAAAAGAAAGCAACACTTCACCACCCGATGTTATGAATGTTGACTCGCAATATACATGGTATGTTTCTCTTCCCATGGTAACCTATTTGACACGTATTAATGAAATGGTACGAACGATTGATGTTATCCATCGTAAGCGCTCAACAAAAGGATTCCTTGAGATCACCTTTTCACAACAAGATATACTATGAAATCTTCTTGATGGTCCTCTTTACATAGCTAGTAGAATCTATGATAAGTCCACTAATGGGATACTCATAGATCTCGCCTATGGTGAGAACGTGATCACATAATATTTTCTAGTATTACATGATATTGCTCAAGATGTATGTAATAAACCTATGTCTTGGGTCAAAACACATAATGGTTTCACCTACCCAATGATTAGATCGATTTCCCTCCCATTACAAATAGGTCCGAAGACATTGGATATTACCTTCTCCATCATACCACAATCAGATCAATTTCATTTGTGACTTGTCCACCCATGGCTTCGTTCAATGAAAGTGGTCCCATCTATCATCCACAAGCATTTGAAGTTTCCCATCAATAATGACATATTCACTATCCACCATAGTGGCTTTAATCCTTTATCCTCCAAAGGTAACTTTTCTTTGGAAAACTTTTGGCCTGAGCCCATGGAACCCATCACCCCTAGACAAGACTTCTTTTTCATTGCACATCAGAATTTTAAAGCCCAAAAAATCTTCGAACTCTCTCTCTACAACATACCGCCTTCTACTTAAGACTCACCTATATAATTGATGAAGCTATGTTGCCACCCGAGTCTGACATGCCTAGTCACCCCACACCTAAAACCTCTTCCACATCATCCAAGAGGCCTAGGGATCATGATAGAAATTTTGTTCTCCCTTCGTGCACTAAATAGGTTTACAAAGCTAAGAATAAAGTGGATGAGCCACCCATAGTCCCTCTTGTCACTCCTCCCAAGGATGAAAAGAACCCTATGGTGGACCAGCCCACTCCTTCCCCCATGCACCTTGATAAAAGAGAAAAATGAATAAAGAAGCTAAGGAACCTCAGCGTCACTGTCGTGCCCTTGCTCGCCAATCTCGTAAGGAAGAAAACACTAAAAATCACAACCCACCTGTGCCAGAAGCCATGCCTGTTGACCCTTCTCCTCCATCCCCACAACCTAATTTGATCCCTCCCGTACCACCAATTTTACATGCCACTACTAACATTTTCATTAGACCTACCATTGTCATCAACTTAGATGATGATGAAAATGCTCAAATTGATGAAGAGGTTCATCAAACTTTGAATTCACTATTCTCCTCTTCCATGAGCATTCATGAAAATTCCCCTAGGATGATTGTTGATCTTGACACTAGTTCTGAAATTGTTGTTGTTCCTCTCGCTAGTCGCCCTCCCGAGTATTATATCAAGAAAGATTGGGAGGATGATGACTTGCTTTCAGAGTAATGCATGTATGCACCTTACTAGTCTTTCTTTTTCTTTTTTCTTGTTGCATTCATGTGTCGTATATTTCTTGTATTGTTTGATGTTTTCTTAGTCATTGTGAAATTCTTCTATATGTCTCTCACTTCATCTATGTGTTGTGCACTCCTTTTCTCCTTTCTCTTTTCATTTGGCCTTTCATTTGGGGATGATGCAAGGCATTAAGACCGTAATGTCTCCTTCATGTTGAGCCAAATGGACCCCTTTTCCTTTTTTTTTGCTCATTTTTCCTTTCGTTTGGGGATGATGCAAGGCATTGAGACCACAATGTCTCCTTCATGTTGAGCCAAATGGACCCCTTTTCATTTTTTTTTGCTCATTTTTCCTTTCATTTGGGGATGATGCAAGGCATTGAGACTGCAATGTCTCCTTCATTGACCCAATGAACCTCTTATTTCCTTCCACCTTTCATTTGAGGATGATGCAAGGCATTGAGACTACAATGTCTCCTTCACGTTGACTCAAAAACAAGGCACCTTTTCATTTTTCATTTTATTTTTCTTTTGTTGTCCTTTTGGGGATTGTGAACCCCTAAATCTGCAATTGCACAAAGAATTCAAACATCATTAGTGTTAGTTCAAGAATGCATGCAAACAATGAGGGATTCCCCATAAAAATCCATTTATTCAAAATTAACTAAGAAATGAAGAACACAAGTAAATTTCCAATGAAAGAAACTCAATTCTAATTAAGCCAATAACATGATCATTCCATGAGCGAATTGGTGCCAATGGAGTGTTGCAGTTGGACCTTTCCCAATTCCTAAGTTGCAAATGTTGATTGATTGGAGAAATGGTCAAATCTCCAAAGAGATTTGAGCATAACTTTGGTGCAAATGTGAAATTGATGGGAATGGTGAATGGAGATTGCAAAATCAGTTCTCACTTGAAGAGAGTAACTTTGCATATGAGTTGTGGATGTAGATTGAGGAGAAGAGTTTTCAATTTATAGATTTCAAAAATTGGAAGAAGAGTGAGTTTGAGCAATGTGGGATCATTCAACATCCAATAGCCAAGTGCCACTTGTCAAGATGTGAATGGTTGATGGTTGTGCACATTTTGATCAATGTGCATGATAAATGCCATGAGATTCAAATTTGAATTTGAAAGTTGGAAAGTTTAGAGGGAAGGGAAATGGAGTTAATGTCACTTGGCTCAAGGCTAAGGACATGTCAGAGGCATTAAATGCCTTGTTGGAAGTACCCATTGAATTTGAATTCAAATTAAGGGAATATTCTCTTTTGATGCCATGTGAGAGAAAATAGATGAATTAATAAATCAAAGTAATTGATTTATTGTGCAACTTGCAAAATCTAGAGGATTTTAGTGAGAGGGATTAACTTAATCAAGGTTTTGATTAATTTAATGAAGAATTAGATGATTTGACCATTTTGACTCAAATAGATGAATTAATTTAAATCAGAATTGAGGGGAAATGATTTAATTAAATAAATGATTTGATTTATTTAACTAAGGAGGAATATGTTAGATTAAATCCAATAAGGTTTTAATTTATTTAATTTAATAAGAGGACTTTAGAGAATTTAATCAAATAAAAAGATTTATTTAATTAAATAGAGATGTAAGGTCAATTAAATTAAATTGATTAATTTAATTACTAAAAGAGGAAGACTTAATCAAATAAACAATGATTTATTAAATTAAGAGATAGAATATGATGAAATGCTGAGAGTATGATTTAGGAGGAAATGTCATTAGTAATCTGGATCAAATGTGCCAGATCGGGAATGTACATTTTTCATGTCTACATTTTGCCCCTCTTTGAAACAATGTACTTGTTGCATTGAATCAAAGAATAAACTATTGTGATCAATGTTCAAAACTTCTCAATTTTTTCAGATGCCCCACTATTACCCCAACGGAAGGATTATGCTGGTATATTGCCCCCTCGAGAGATCGAGTGGAAAATGTTCAATTTTCTGATCGAGATCACGATAAAATGTGAGAGGAGTGGTTCTATTGATGAGAGGACGAAACATAATTCTTTGATGTATAGACAGTCATCGGCCATGGGTAGCCTCGTGTATATTTTGATATGACACACTGATTTTAGATAGAAATGTTAGTAAAGATAGAAGAATAAGAAGAATAAGATGGATGGAAGGAAGATCCACACAAGTTCACATTATTACTGATGATGATGATGATTTGCTAGGAATTGGGATTTTCAAAGGGCCAATTACATTATGTTTGATAACACACATAGGTACGAGGCATCAAGGTATAAAGGACCAGGATGAGATTGTACCTAGTGTGATGGACTTTGACTTGTCAAACAGATAGGAGTACTCTTATTCACACTTTGACAAACATAACCTTATTTAGAATGCAGTTTAGATATTCCAGACATCTTGGGCCAAAACATAAGAAGGCAAGCCTTCTTATGTGGTCAATAAGATACCTAAAATATCCTTCCTACAAATAGAACAAAGTATGCATAATGAAGTTATTTTACTAGAATATCCAACAAGCACAACAAATGAAAAGATAATGATCTTTGCCCCATTCCTTTCTCTCTAAACCTGTTTTGTTTAGGCATCATCGAGAGGGCCTTGGAATGAGCGCAAAATAAGATAAGTCAAAAAGACCAAAATAAAGTAAACAAACAAGCTGATTCATCATACCACTAGCCAAGGCTAAACTACTATGGGGTACTTGATGCTTATGTCCATCGTAGGAAAGCTTCATCCTAGGACATGTAATGATCAGGGTTTTCGTGAGACCGATTGGGTGATAAGCTATTGATACTCCAAGTTGACCAACTTGCTTGCTTACTGCTCTAGACTTGAGACTCTAATGATAAGGCATTCACTTTAGAACCTGCTAAACTTGCTTCTGACTGACTCACCAAAGGGTGAAAGCAACGATTGACTTTATTATGAGTGATGACAATCACGGGTGAAAGCGAGATGAAATGGATGCACCATTTTGGTTTTTTCAAATGTTTTGAGGTTGTTTTTGGTATTTTTGAGATGTTCTACAAATATTTTTGGTATTTTCAAGATTTTATGATGAACAGACTAACTTAAAGACCTATCCTAGGGGTCTCAGGAGCTGATCCATAGATTAGCCTTGCCTACGTTATATACGTAGAGACCACGTAGTTTGACTGACAATAAATTCGACTCGATGAAAAGATAGATGGGCAAACAGATTGCCAATGCGACGGATGCCTAAAGGACTAACCTTAACTATGAAAACTAGACGGGCAAACAAATTGCCAATGTGACGGACGCCTAAGGACTAACCTAACTGTGAAAACTAGACGAGCAAATGGATTGCCAATGCGATGGATGCCTAAGGACTAACCCTAACTGTCTCGGGGGATGATCAAAGATCAACCTTGCCTACATTCAAGCTCAAAGGCGATGTAGTTCGACAAGGTGGAAGACTAACAAGACTCAATGATGAATTTTTTGAAGATTTTCGGATATTTGGATGTTTTTGGATTTTTGATGAATTTCGAGAATATACGCGAATCCGATCCAATGTTGTGAGAACGTGCCCCCAGTGTGGTGCGATAGACTACTTCGATAGAGGCAAGAAAAACTGACCTTAGAAATGCCAAGTAGTTCCATGGTGGAACATGGTGTAGACATCAACACAGGCTATGGTATGGATGCAAGCGGATGAGTGGATGAATGAGTGATGGAATGAGTCGTGCAGATCCTGGTAGATGGGGAAGGTGTTTTATTTACACTTGGTGCCTGTATGCCAGATTTTCACCAAGGTACTTGCCCAAAGTGCCGCCGAAGTGGTTTTCACTAGAGGACAAATTTTTTTCTTTTTACTATTTTCAATCATTTTTTTGACTTTTTTGGATTTTTTGTATTTTTTTGATTTTATTTTTTTTGTCACCAAGATGCCTGTTTGCCAGGTTTTCATCGAGGTAACCATTTTTCCAGGACTTTTTTTGATTGTTTTTGTATTTTTTGGTTCTATACCTTGCAAGATTTAGGCATAAAACTTTTTGAGGTGAGAGCTATTCAGGGGATCCTACAGAGGCTAGCCTTCTAGTGTTGCTAGTTGATATGCCCCTGATGTGTAACTTGCAGTGATGACAAAAGGTCCTATCCAGTTGGGATCAAAATTTCCCTTTGTATCCAGATTTGACACATTCTTTTGGTTTTCTTTCAGCATGAGGTCACCAACTTGGAAAGTGCGTTGTCTGATCTTCTTGTTGTAGCTCCTTTTTAGGTGATTCTGGTACACTTGTAGATGGTTAAGGGCATCCATGTGCCTTTCATCTAGTAATTCTAGCTCATTGAGTCTTGTGACCCTGTATACCTTATCTGTGATGAGCTTTTGCAGTGATATCCTCAGTGACAGGAGCTCGATCTCAATAGGGAGGATGGCTTTTGATCCGTAGACCAGAGAGAATGAGGTGGCACCTGTTGGCATGCGGATGCTGGTGCGGTAGGCCCATAAGGTGGGATTTAGTTGCAGATGCCAGTCATGACCAGATTCATTGACTATTTTCTTGAGGATTTTCAAAATGGTTTTATTTGTAGCTTCTGCTTGGCCATTGCCTTGTGGATAGTATGGAGTGGAAAATGGTGTTGGATTTTGAATTTTTCACACAAATCATGAACATCTTGATTTTTGAAAGGCGTCCCATTATCAGAGATAATGGATTGGGGAACACCGTATCGACAAATGAGGTAATTCAAGATGAACTTGGATATTTGTTTTCCCGTGATGTAGGTCATGGGAATTGCTTTGACCCACTTTGTGAAATATTCAGTGGCGGTGATGATGAACTTATGGCCATTGGATGAGGTGGGTGATATTTTACCAATGAGATCGAGCCCCCATTGTGAAAAGGACCAAGGTGTAACAATGGGATGCAGTTCTTGAGCTAGTGCATGAATAAGATCTCCATGTTGTTGACATTGTAGGCATTTTTTGATAAAGTTGTGTGCCTCTTTTTCCATCGTCGGCCAGTAGTACCCTGTTCTCAGCAACTTTTTTGCCAAGGTCATACGACTTGAGTGTGACCCACACGTGCCATTGTGTACCTCTGTTAGAGTATTCAAGGATTCCTCGAGTTTTAAACAATGTAGCAAGGTTCCGTCGGTACTCCTACGGAAGAGGGTTTCTCCTAGGATGATGAATCGTGAAGTCCTTTTGACAAAAGTGTGTTTTAGGTTTGGAGTGATGTCAATGGGGAGGATTCCTAACTTTAGGTAGGTGTATATATCATGATACCAAAGATTACCAGGACCAATGAGTTCACATGCATATTCTGACTCTGGTAACTCGAATGTGGGTACGAGAAGCTGCTCTACCAGGAATTCATGTTTTGAGACATTATGAAGGATGTCCAGTAAGGATCCAATTATCGCCATTGCATCGGCTGCTCTGTTGTTTGTCCTTGGTATCTGGTCAAAGGTAATGTCAATGAAAGATTCCTTGAGACCTTCTACGACCTTCTTGTATGTTGCGAGCTTATCATGCTTCATTTGGTATTCACCATTAACTTGGTTGATGATAAGTTGTGATTCCCCATAGAATTTTAATGCCATGATTCACCATTGTGCTGCAATTTTGAGGCCTATAGTCAAAGCCTCGTATTTTGCAATATTGTTAGTACAAGGGAATGCCAGCTTGTATGATCTAGGTATGCAGTCTCCTTGCGGCGTGATGAAGAACACACCAGCTCCTGATCCATGTTGTGTGTGAGAGCCATCAAAGTATAACTTCCAGTGGTCTGCTGCACCAAGGTTAAAAAGGGACTCATCTGGGAATTTTGATGAGTGGGTTATTTGTGTAGAGGGGAGCTTCTGCCAGTTGATCCGCGATGACTTATCCTTTTATGGCTTTTCATTCTACATACTCAATATCATGTTTAGATAATATCATTACCCACTTAGCCATTCTACCTGTAAGCACTACTTTTGACAATAGGTATTTTAGAGGGTCTATTTTGGCAATCAACTTGATTTGGTGTGCTAGCATGTAGTGTCTGAATTTCTGAGCCGCAAATACTAGTGCTAGACAAGCTTTTTCTATTGCAGTGTAATTGAGCTCATGTCCCACCATTGTTCTGCTAATGTAGTAGATAGCCCGCTCGGTTCCCTTTTTATCATGTTGGGCTAAAAGGGCCCCTAGGGCAGCTGTTGTTGCAGAGATATATAGGATTAATGATTTCCCCACAATTGGTGGCATCAATACAGGCCGTGTAAGTAGATATTCTTTTATTTTGCTAAATGCTTGCTCAAATTTGTCATCCCATCTAAAAGCTACTCCCTTGTGAAGTAGGTGTGAATAGGCAATCTGTTTATCTGCCAATTGTGCTATGAATCTCTGGATGGACTGGAGTCTTCCTTGCAATCCTCTGAGTTGTTTTAACATTCTTGGTGCTTCCATTTCAAGGATTGCTTTTACCTTTGTAGGGTCCACCTCTATTCCTCTCATTGAAACTATGTATCCTAGCAACTTCCCTGATTGTACCCCAAAGACACACTTCTTCAGGTTGAGTCTAACCTTATATTGTTCGCGCCTGTCAAAGATAGCACTTAGAGTTGCTATATGGTCTTGTCTCTTCTTTGATTTAGCCAGTATGTCATCTACATAATCTTCGACTATTTTATGGATCATGTCGTGGAAGATTAATGTCATGGCTCTTTGGTATGTAGCTCCTGCATTTTTCAACCCAAATGGCATTACGTTCTAGCAGTAGGTGCCCCAAGGACATGTGAATGATGTCTTGTGTTGGTCTTCTTTTGCGATTATTATCTGATTGTACCCCGAGAAGCCATCCATTAGGGAGAGCATCTCATGTCCAACCATCATATCCACTATCATGTCAATGTTGGGTAGTGGAAAGTCATCCTTGGGACATGCTTTGTTTAGGTCTCTGAAATCAGTGCAGATGCGGATGCCCCCTTTTGGTTTTGAGAATGGTACGAGATTTGATACCCATTCTGGATAGTCGATTGGGTGTATGAAGCCAACATCCAGAAGTTTCTACACCTCGATCTTTACAAGTAAGGCTATTTGTGGGTGCATCTTTCTTAGCTTTTGTCTGATTGGTTTTGCTTCGGGGTAAACGGCCAAATGATGTACTACCACTTCAGGGTCCAAGCCTGGCATGTCTGCATTGGTCCACACAAAATTTACCTTCCTCTCCTTTAGGAATGCTGCCAATAGTTCTTGTTCTTCTACTAGGAGGGATTCTGCATAGAAGGTAATTTGTGGTTCTGATTATGTTCTTAAGTTGACCGGGTTGCACTGTTCTGCCAATACTACTGAGTTCTCCTTCTAGAACCAAAATGTGAACGCCTAAATCTACAATTGCACAAAGAAGCCAAACATTGTTAGTGTTAGTTCAAGAATGCATGCAAACAATGAGGGATTCCCCATAAAAATCCATTTATTCAAACTTAACTAAGAAACGAAGAACACAAGTAAATTTCCAATGAAAAAAACTCAATCCTAATTAAGCTAATAACATGATGATTCCATGGGGGAATTGGTGCCAATGGAGTGTTGCAATTGGCCCTTTCCCAATTCCTAAGTTGCAAATGTTGATTGATTGGAGAAATGGTCAAATCTCCAAAGAGATTTGAGCATAACTTTGGTGCAAATGTGAAATTGATGGGAATGGTGAATGGAGATTGCAAAATCAGTTCTCACTTGAAGAGAGTAACTTTGCATATGAGTTGTGGATATCGATTGAGGAGAAGAGTCTTCAATTTACAGATTTCAAAAATGGGAAGAAGAGTGAGTTTGAACAATGTGGGATCATTCAACATCCAATGGCTAAGTGCCACTTTTCAAGATGTGAATGGTTGATGGTTGTGCACATTTTGATCAATGTGCATGATAAATGCCATGAGATTCAAATTTGAATTTGAAAGTTGGCAAGTTTAGAGGGAAGGGAAATGGAGTTAATGTCACTTGGCTCAAGGCTAAGGACATGTCAGAGGCATTAAATGCCTTGTTGGAAGTACCCATTGAATTTGAATTCAAATTAAGGGAATACTCTCTTTTGATGCCATGTGAGGGAAAATAGATGAATTAATAAATCAAAGTAATTGATTTATTGTGCAACTTGCAAAATCTAGAGGATTTTAGTGAGAGGGATTAACTTAATCAAGGTTTTGATTAATTTAATGAAGAATTAGATGATTTGACCATTTTGACTCAAATAGATGAATTATTTTAAATCAAAATTGAGGGGAAATGATTTAATTAAATAAATGATTTGATTTATTTAACTAAGGAGGAATATGTTAGATTAAATCCAATAAGGTTTTAATTTATTTAATTTAATAAGAGGACTTTAGAGAATTTAATCAAATAAAAAGATTTATTTAATTAAACAGAGATGTAAGGTCAATTAAATTAAATTGATTAATTTAATTACTGAAAGAGGAAGACTTAATCAAATAAACAATGATTTATTAAATTAAGAGATAGAATATGATGAAACGCTGAGAGTATGATTTAGGAGGAAATGTCATTAGTAATCTGGATCAAATGTGTCAGATCGGGAATGTACATTTTTCATGTCTACAAGGATGATGCAAAGTGTTGATACATCCTATGTCTCTTCCATTTTGACCCAAACTAAATCTTCTTTTTCATTTTTTTCGCTCTCTTTGTGTCCTTCTAGTTCTATGTATTTGGGGGAATGAAGATAGTTTTGTGCTCTCTAAACAAAATTGCAGCAACGAACATACTGACTCCAAATCCATAGATCCCTTATGTGTTTGGTATTTTTCATTTTTGGGGCAACCCCTTTTCTCTTTCTTTTCCCTTCTTCTTTTGCATGACAAAACCTCTCTTGGACACCTATTACTCGACATAGGGCTTTTCAAGCAGGCTCTCATGTCCTTTTCACTCTTTTTGAATTTTTCCTTTCTCTACTTTAAAGCAATTGCTCACAAAACGGTGTGTAGCAATCCATTTAAAGTGGGGGCATACATTGACACTATTTTATTCTGCAAATTTGCATTAGTTTAATCCTTGATTCCTAGTGCAGCTTTTTCACTTCACATGATGTGTTTTCCCACTTTGTGGATGACATTTAGTATAGTGTCCTTTATAAGTTTGACTTATCCTAGCATATTACATTCCTCTTAGTTGCCTGATGTAACACATTCAATCCCCTAAGTTGTGAGTCTTCTATCCATTTATAGGTCCTCTCTTGGATACATTAGACACAATGTTCTTTAAATCGAAGACCTCATATGAACTAAACAAGACTCCTTGGAACACTTTTTACATTCTCATTTTTTGCATTTTTCTATTTGTATTTTGTTGCACTTTTGCATTTTTGCATACATGGCCACCTTGCATAACACAACTTGCATGCCTGTGGTGCCATCTTGCACTTGTTCATGAGTTGTAAGCATCCAAGGCTTTTCTTGTCTCATGAACCACACCCTTGTCTTTGTGGCACCTTATCAAAGTTATCAGGAGGTATAACTTTGGTATGGTTGAGCGGGAAGCCCAACTAGTGGCATGACTTTCCCCATAGCCACCTTTTTGTGTGTGAGTGCATACCAACTATGTGTATATATCTCACCACCTTTTGGAATTCTCACACGATGAACAACTTAAAGTCTCATTGGCCCAGAGTGAGTACATCCTTTTTTTTCAGACAAACAACCTAGATCTAATGGACAACTAGTTGGACAAATGGTTGAAACTCGATCCGAATTTTCTCCACCCATTCACATAACTCCTTGTGTGATCTTTTGTACTTATGATGTGGTTTGCAATGGGATCTTAATCCTGGGGGCTTGATCACCTCTCTTGATCATAGTCATCTCACCTTACTAGCATGATTACATTAGACCCTGCTCGACATGCATGATCCAACTACTTTAGTGTGAGTTTGAAGCAAGTTCACCCTCTCACTAAAGTGGGGCCTAAATGTGTCACCAAAAAGTGTAGTCTTTGGCACTTTTTTACTCATTTTGGCCTTTTGCCTTAGATTTTGGCCTTGTTTTACCTTGATTCAGCGTTGTAAGCTTACAATTCAACAATAGCATAAGGTGTTTTACTAAGGTGTTGTGAAGTGTTGTAAAACATTTCCTCACTTTTCTAAGACCCTTTCAACACAATTCACCTAAACAACACCCTTTTACCCCTTTCCAAGCCTTGTGCCAAGGTGTTCTAAAGTGTTGTAAAGCATTTTCACACTTTCCTAGGCTTATCATCCATTAATTAACCCTTTTCTTATGCTAATTTGTCCTCTTAAAGTACTTTTAGCCCTAACTTAAGTGTGTTTCGGGAGGCAAAGCTGATAAACTTCATTAAACATCATTTTATTCCCAACCACCACTTGAAATTTCCCAAGTGGACTAGGTCGCCACCTTGGGCGACCTAGTCCCTTCTACCATAAAATTCAAAATTAAAATAAAATCTAACGGGAATCTTTTCTCCCAAACCCTAGTGTCAACCTATCATGTTGCATTTTGGGAAAATTAGGGTTTAGTATGTACAAATAAGGGCTTTCATCTTCATTTTTCCTCTGTCACACTCCTACACCCTTCCAAGCTCATTTTTACATCTCTTCACAAGTACTCTTGCACTCAAGGCTTCACAAGCAAGCAATCAAGCACAAAGGCATGACAAGCAAACTCCTTTGGAATTATTCTTGCATGTTGTACAGTCTTCAACAACAAAGGATTTGGTGAGCAATTAAATTGTTTATCATTCAAACATCTCTCCTTTGATTTGTTTCTCATTTGGGTTTAATTACTATCAAAGGGGTTTGACTTAGGTGAACCCTTATTCCCTAACCCCAACATTCTCTTGGTCTTTGCATGTGTTTGCAAGTTTCTCTTTAGATTTAGTGAAGTAGAACGTGTTGGAGAGAGTACTAACATTCCTTCCAAGTCACATCAAAACATCAAACCGTAGAAGGAGCAAAAGGACAAGCTACAGCTCATTTTCAGGAGTTTTAGACATGGACTATTGTAGAAAAATGAAGCATCAACCGAGACCCACATAATTAGAACCTGAATCCTCGAAAAGCATCAAGAGGACTAGGTCACCAGTATTGGCGACCTTGTCCCTATGCTAAGCCTAAAAGAAAGGGTTTTTTGCATTTTTGGGTACCCCTTTTCCCGAAACCTAGTCCAACAAAATTTCCCAGCAAGAGGTCTAGGTCGTCCAACTTGGCGTAAGTGTCCCTCTGCTTGTTTCAAACAGTTTCCAAAATACTTTGGTGCCATTCATCTATAATATCTCATTTCTAGGTGCACAAGCTCTGAACTCTCCCATTTACCTTCTGTTTTGTACACATTAGGTCAGCTTAGGTTAGTTTACATTAGTTTACATTTACTTTGTTTACAATTCATACATTATGTTATTATCATTTCATTTTCAGTTTTCAACCACAAAACACACACATATCACAACCTTCATCAATCAACCCTCCCTTTGAATGCAATTGGCAAAAATACACATATCACCAAAGAGAAAGAGAGTTTTTCCTACACACCAAGTGCTTCTAAGATGAAAAACCCTAAAAATCTAGTAAAGAGAATCCTTTTTTCCTTCTTTGCATATGTTTTCGGTGGTTCATATATTTAATCTTCTCAAAATATTTGAACCCTTTCCAAAACCTCTTTTAATTAATCAAAAATTTCTTCACACATTACAATGTCAATCAAAATATTTGAACCCTTTCCAAAACCTCTTTTAATTAATCAAAAATTTCTTCACACATTACAATGTCAATTCATTATTATTTCTTTAAATATGTAAGTTCAACGAGAGACATCCCTTAAATGCCTTGCGTGCCCTCTTAAAAGAGTGAATAAATCACTATGCTTGTATTTGTCTCCGAGAGTGATCTAGAATATGGTGTCACATCATGTGGGAGGCTCCATGTGCTCTAATCAAATTGGCTGTCTTGTAAGCGGGCTTTCATTCGACCAACCAGCTATCTATTCACACCTTTACTTTGTGAAACTTTTGACTTCATTAAAGCAGGCTGTCTCCACGTGTCACCATGCATGTAAAGCTTTCACGAACGCATGTTCTGGGAGGTAGGGTTGTGGCAAATAAAGAATCTCTCATCACGTAAAGAAATATTATATTATTTTCGGAATCAGTGGAACAGCCAGCCTCCTCCAATGAGGCAACGAAATCCTTGAAGCTTGGGATTACTGGACCATACCTTTGTTCCCTCACATGCCATCTGTAACTCCATGTTTAATGGGAATGAAGATGATTCCAGAATTCCATGTTTTACTCTATTTTAAAGTAATAGGATAGCTTTTCTCCACTATAAATGTTCTCAGCATTCTGGGTATTCTTCAAGTTCCGGAGTTTTAGGTTCTTGATAGACTTGCTTCTTGGGCTTTTGTTATGGGTCACCAATACCCAGAGGAGAAGAGAGAGAGTACAGCCATGCAGATTTGCAGCAAGGGCTGTACTCTCTTCCTTCTTCCGTGAGTCTTAGGTGTTAATTTCAGTCCTACAAGAAAGATATGGGTTTTTTTTTGGTTATATGCTTATTTAATAGGTATGTTTTTAGGGTTTCTTTGATAGGTCTGATTTTAGGCTAATTCTAAGTTTTCATTTTAAGAATAGTATGTTGTTTTCTTTTGGATTATCTTTACTCTAAATCTATTGCAGGTTTACATAAATGTATTGTGGGTGTGGAGGTGAGAAGTTATTTGATACATTGATCTATTCAGGAATAATGACTTAATCGGCACACTTCATGTTTCCCTGCATCATATATTTTCTGTCCAAGCAGATCGTTTAATATTTTGCATAAATGTTTTTTGGCCATAAAATAGAGAGAACCTGGTGCATATTGTCTTGAAGGTTGCAGTGTTTTATCATTCAGTGTTGTTTTATGTTGTTTATGAACACTGTTTTGCTTCTACGTTGTTATTTGGGCAGGATTTTTTATTAATGCATATCACTTCCATTTAAGGGAAAAAGAAAATAGCTATATATTTGTACAAATGGCGGAGGTATGTTGTTTCGTTTATTTTTCTGTTGTTTCTTTGAATTTTACAGAATTAATGGTATTATATTTTTTAATATTAGAATTTATTAGGTCAGGGGAAACTATTTAAATTGGCTAAAGCATTCTTTTGCAAGCAGTCACACGTGTCATCGTCACCTAAAAAAAATTACTAGGTGCATGCAGTTTATAAGGGGACTATCCTATTTTAAATATTAAAAACTAAAAAAAATTAAAAATATATCTGATCTTATTATTTTGTAACATGCATTTCTCCACAATATTTAAGTAATGGTGAAATTTTTATATTCAATTTATTGTTCAATTTATTTATTTATTTTTTCAAAAATAGATCTTAATATATAGTGATAAATGAAACAATTTGTATGAATTTGAATTTATTTTTTTAATTTTTTAATTCATCTTGTATACATATATTCTTATATATTACATCTTCCCTCTTTTTTATGATTTAATGTTTTGGTCTAGACTCTTCAAATTTTCATTGATTGACCCCATTCACTTTTTTCAATTGAATCAATTAAATCACACTTTCAACATTATTTGATCTTATGTGCTCTGAGTAGGAGAAAAATATCATTATACATACAAGAAAGTTCAAATTGAAAAGACTAATATATGACCATGACTTGAGTCTATACCTAAAAATTTCTAGGAGTACAAATACTAATGAAAAGACATAATTTTGGCAAATTTCCTATAAAATCAATCATTTTTGAATCTCAATGTTTAGCATTCCAATTCTCACTTTAGATTTTTTATAACAAGAAATACACTTTATCATTTAATTAGTTCCCTATCATAAATAATTAATCTAAATGAATTGTGTTTAATTGATAACATTTAATTAATTAATTTTAACAAATTTTAACAAAAAATAATTGATTTGTAAAATACTTTAAATTTATTTGATATATAACATTATATAATATTATTGTGTTTAAATTTGTTGAAACGAGGTTTTTAAATTTAATTAATAAAATGTTTGACAATTATAAACATAAATTATATATACTAGAAAAAATAATCAATAATTTCATTAAAATATCGAGAAAAATAAAATTATAAGCTTAAAAATATCAAAAATATCACTTTCAATAAAATTATTTAAAAATTAAGATTGAAAAAATAGTGAGGTACAATTTTGGACAATCTTTAATTGAAAGCTCTATGATTTTAAATTCTCTATTTTTTTTATTTAACGACAATTTTTTAATAAATGTTATTGTTATCTTAATGTATACATTATTTTAAATTATATAGTATAGTTAGTTTAATTTTGTCTATAAATAAATTAAATGTATTTTTAACATATTAAATAATATGTAAGATCTATATTTACTTTCATTGTTAGTTTTTATGATAATATTGAAAATTATAAATATAAAAATAAAAATTATATTTTTTTATTTTTTTATAAATTGTGTATATAGATGGAAGATTTATGTCTATCTTTCATTTTGAATGTAAAATTAAAATAAATTAAGAAATTTAAAAATAAAATTCTTGGAAAATGAGAAAAAATTAAATATAGTTAGAAATGTTAAAGATTTTAATATGACAATATTTTTTTCATTACTTTAAAGATATGTATATTGAGTAATTATTTAATATAAAGTTTTAGAAAGGGATTTATTTTTAAAATATTAGTGTAATGATGAATATTGCATACACATGTTATTTTCCCTTATGTTATGTGGTTTCTTTAGTTAGAGTGTTCTTTATGTAATAATGCATCCTAAGTGTTATAATATTCCATTAGTTTGTCTTCTGACATCGCTCTATTATAATCTCATTATCATGTCCTCTTGAAGTATTTTCATAGTATATAGATCCTCTATTCACTACCTATAGTAGATCAACAAATGTGGACATGAGCTAGAGCCTCCCACAATTGAAGATTTGTACTCCAAACTTTCAAATTTAAATTCACACTTTAGTGACCTTCACACATGTATTTGTCAGGCAATCTATCATAAAATTTATTTTATTGGTATGTTATTTATTTTTTATTTAAGTAAAATTCAATAATTCATTTGAAATAATTGAATAAATATAGGACAGTTAAAATTTATCAAGACATAACTCAAAATTGACAAAACCATGAAAAATTATAATATTGCATTAACATTTATCACCCTAAGAATTTTTTGTGGTTGCATGCTATATGTATTCACTTTTTAATGTTTGGTACGTTATTAAGCCTAGGGGATTGGCTGAGGATAAAATGATCCTCCCAATTCAATAGGTTCCTTTAGGTATTTCTTTACAAGATTAATTCCTTATAAAATTCAAATATTAGATTAACAAGGAAAGAAACTTCTCAGTCATATTTTTCTAGTTCATTCTTGTAGCTATATTATCAACTATGTGCTAGTTAACATTTTCATGAAAAAAAATTAATTACATGTCCATTGTGAATTTCCATATTTTTAATTAAAATTTTGATTTTTCCTAACATTATTGTATTATGGAAAATCCATTCATAACATATTCAACATCATTTTCCCATATTTATAACATAAAGAATTATTGCATTTAAATTCATTAGTTCAGTATTTATTATGCATAGTCACAAGTAATCTATCTAGGTCGATTCTCTATATAATTTCTTTAATCTTGCTTCATGTTTTGGTATTCTTTTCACCCTCCCCAAGTAACTTTGATTTTAATTCCTCTATTGTATTCTTAGGTAATTTATTTTTAAATATAATCTCTTCATAATTTTTCAAATTTTATATGTTTTTATATCACTTGATCTTTATTTTTTCTTATTTGTATATTGATATCCCATTCCCATTCTTACATTTTTCTTATAATCCCCCATTTAAGGTTTGTGGTGGCCCAATATGCATTGTATGGTTTTACAAACAATGTTCCCCACAAGAGCTACCATTGTAACTACTATTATTTAACATTAAGTATAGGATGATTATTATGAAGCACATTTCAAATAACAATAATTTTAATACAAGACTACTAGTTTAGCAAATATAGAAATTCCTTAGAAAATTACACAATTTTTTTTATAATTTATCACTTATTGATCTATTTAGGTGGAAATTTCTTCATGGAATTATATTTTAATGGGAAAAATTCTACATAGTTTTTCCCTATTTTCATGACCAAATATGGCATGTTTCTTGATTTGACCTCTCCCTCTACTATGATAGAAGTCCTTATTGTGCCTACCTTCTACTAGGAAGTTTCTAAATCTACCCCTTCTTCTTCCTATTATAATAATATCTCACCTAATTCATTATTCAAGGAGAAGAGAATAGTGGCAATGGGAGAGAGGGAAAAAGGATTTCAATTTTCTCTTGGTCAGCAATGGGTGTCTAGTTTGAAAGTGGCTGGTTTTTCGCTAGTGGGAGCCTCTTCTGCGGTAGTGGCAGGGGAGCTGGCAGGTGAGGAATAGGGGGGAGTTGTGTTCAAGGACTCGGGTCAGGGGAACTAGGAGGACCCAGGAGACAAGCGAGACTCAAAAGGTAAGTGTTTTTCTGGCCCTAATCTGAATGGTGGTGATGGTAGGACCAGGGCCTTTGAAAACCTGGATGTGGAGAAGTAGGTGGGGGACAAGGCTTGGGAGGATTCAAAAAGAAGATGGCCTTCTCTATTTGGCACCAATCCTATTGGTAAGTCCTCCCTCCCTTTGGTCAGTAATATTTTGGTCTCGTTGAGTGGGATGTTTGCTATCCTTGTCCCTGACCTAGTCATTGACCACAACATTTCTTTAATGGCTTCTTCTTTGGTGGGAAAATTTATGGGTCTGAGACCAAACATTGAAGTGGTGAGGGACTTTGTTAGAAAGAAGTGGAGAGGAAAAGGTCACATTGAGGTTGAGGCCCTACCCAAAGGTTTTTTATCTTTTTCTTTTTCCTATGAAGAGGATAAGATCACTGTGATGTGTGGTGGCCCCTAGGTCATTGGAAAGTCATCTTTGGCTATCAAGAAATGGTCCCCAAAAATGGACTTCTTGGAGTCTTTTTTTGAAGTCGTGTCGGTTCGGGTTCATGTTTGCAGGCCTTCCAATGGAGTTCTAGAATGAAGATGTATTTAGAAGAATTGTGAACTCCTTTGGAGAACTTCTATCCATAGACACCATGACCTCGGCAAGGAAAATGTTGGTCTATGCTAGGATTTGTGTGGGCATCACTCAATCTACTGATTTACCATCTTCCATTGAAATAGTTTTGAATCTTGGGAAGTGGGTCCAATATATTGAGTTTGAATCTCTTCCCTTTGTGTGTTTTAACTGCCAAAAAGTTGGGCATTGGGCTAGGAATTTCCCTCTCAGTGTCTCCAAACCTGAAGCTAAGTCAAGTACTAAAGAATCAAATATATGGAAGGTAAAGATAATAGAGAAACCTTTGGAGGAAAAGAATAAGGATGAGGTGAATATATCAGAGGTGGGTCAAGACAAGAATAAGGAGGATAAGAACTTCAATTTGGAGGACATAAATGATGGAGACCCTTTACCTAAAAATTTTATGGACAATGTTGTTTGTAGTCAGAACAAGGAACCCAAGTTCTTGGGTACCAAAGGTATCCAAGACAAGGAAGAGGTTGAAAGCACAAGAAAGTTGGATGATAGCTCGAAGGCTGAAATGAAGCTCCAAGACAATTTATGTCAAAACTTGGAGAAGATTTATTCTAGTGGTCAAGAGGAGGGAATCATGGTTAGAAATGATAAGGTCTATGTGGCTTTAGAGGAGAAGGTTTCTTTCTCTTCACCTAGGGACAACTCTCATCATTCCCCAGTAGTTGTGAAGGATACTTTTGGGAGCCTGAAGGAAAATAGCAAGTCAAGGAATGCCTCAAGGTTTTCCTCGATGACTAATGATGCTCTAGTAGATGATTTCTTAGATGGGAAAGAATTTATGGGTCTTGAGGACCTTGAACTTGATGAGGATAGCTCATACAAAAAGGTAGAGAAGAAAAAGAACAAGAAAGGGGTAAATACTTTGGGGGTTTCCACTAGAAATAGATCGAAAGCGAATTGTGGAACCTAGAGAAGTTCGGGTAGAAAATCAACAAGATGGCATAGGGAGCATGAATGCAATCAAAACATTGTGGATGGGACCCAAAAAAACATCCTGAAGATTTTTTAGATTAGCACCCCATCAAGAAAATGAAGTTCATGTCTTGGAATATCAGGGGGCTAAAAAACCCCCACAACCAAGAAATTTTGCATAATTTTGCTAGGGATCATAAGCCAGATATTGTTATCATTCAAGAAACCAAAATTCCTAAAGAAACGGTGGAGAAATTGAAAATATTTAGGAATAATGGTGTTCAAACTTCAGGGTAGGAGCTTGAAGGGCGCCTCCTATGGGATTGTGACATTTTGGAACCAAAATCATATCCAAGGTACCCCACTTTGGGATGATGCATATATAGTAATATGGTTAGGTATTTAATAAGTAAAAAAGATTCTTATAGAAATTTTCAAGGGGTGCATAATCATGGAGGTTCTTCCTTGACCACTCCATATTAATTAGGCTTCTATCATCTCTATACGGTGAACAAAAACAGGTTTTATGTTATTTATTTCAAATTTTCATCTCTTCTAATCTTGTGCTCTTTTTGTTTCATTACATGTGCAATGATCTTGAGTGTGTACAATATAGTATAATGTGAAGAATACTGAAATATAATAGATATGATTATATTTAAACAAATTGTATTGACATTTATGCCCATGTGCAGATGTGTGAATAATGTCCTTTTATAAAAGAAAAAAATAACTACCATGAATAAATGTGAAAATAAAAAATGTTACTTTTAGTACTTGAACCACCAAAAAGGTTAATACTATGAAGAGAAAGAGGATTCCCCTTACTAGGCCCCTAGGTTTTCTCACCTAGGAGCACTTGGTTTAGGAATGACACTCTTTCACCTTAGTGATAAGCTCTTTTTGGTGATTGCATTCAAAAGGGTACGGGCTGAGTAGGGTTGTAATGTGTGTGAGAAGTGTGGCTAGAGCTGGAAATGAAATAAAACTAATACTAACTAAAGAAATGTAAACACAACAATGTAAACCAAATGCAAGCTAACTAAATGACCTAAATGAATGCAAACTGAAAAAAATTTGGAAAATGCAGAGATGGTGCACCTAGAAAATGAGACTTGCAGAAGAGGAGCCCTGGAATGTTTTGAAACTTGTTGGAAATATGCAAAGGGACACTTACGTTAGAATGGGTGACCTAGTCCTTCTGTCAGGAAACTTTGCCACACTGGGTTTCAGGAAAAAGGGTATCCAGAAATGTCAAAACCTTTTTTCAGGCTTGGTATAGGGACAAAGTCACCAATGATGGTGACCTAGTCATCCTAGTACTTTCAAGAGATTCAAGGTCTGATTTTGTGAGTCCACACTCATACTTTCCTTTTTGATAGATGCCCATGTGCGAATCTTCAGAAAATGACCTACAAGTTGTCCTTTTCTTCCACCTAGGATTTGATGACTTAAGTTGACTTGAATGGAATGATTGTACCCTCTTCAATACTTTATTCCTTTCTAAATCTGAATACAACCTGCAAAACACATGCAAAGTCAAGGAAAATGTTGGTGTTAGGGAATAAGCGTTTTCCTAAGTGAAACCCCTTCGATCGTAACTAAACTCAAATGAGAAACAATGAAATGAAAGATGATTGAATGATAAATCAACGTAAACACTCACCAAACCATTAGTTGTTGAAGTCTGCAACATGGAAGAACTAGCTCCAATGTAGGTTGCTTGAATTGCCTTTGTGCTTGTGTGCTTTCTTAACAAGCTTGAGTGCAAGAGTGCTTGTGAAGATGAAAAATGATCTTAGGGGGGGGGGAATGAAGGTGAAAATGCTTATTTATACAAGATATGTCCCATTTTCCCAAAAATGTCACATGATAGGCTGATATTAGGGTTTTTTATTTAATTTTGAATTTTAAGCCAAAAGGGACTAGGGCACCCAATGTGGCGACCTAGTCCACTTGGACAAATTCAAGTGGTGGTTAGGAATAAAAAGGTGTTAAATGATATTTATCAGTCTTGTCTCCTAAAACACACTTAAGTCAAGCCTAAAAGTATATTAAGGGATCAATTTATCATTAAAAAGGGTTGAATTAGTGATGATAAGCCTAGGAAAGAGTGAAAATGCATTACAACACTTTGGCACAAGGCTTGGAAAGGGGTAAAAAGGGTTTATTTAGGTGAAGTGTGTTGAAAGGGTCTTAGAAAAGTGGGAAGATGTGTTACAACACTTCACAAAACCTTTCTAAAACACCATTAGATTTTTCTTGATTTGCAAGAATTCAAGACTAAATGAAGGCAAAGCAAGGCCAAAATCAAAGGGAAAATAACTAAATGAGTGAAAAAGTGTCAAAGGCTACACATTTTGGTGACAAATTTAGCCCCCACTTTAGTGAGAGGATGAACTTGCTTCAAACTCACACTAAAGTAGTTGAATCATGCATGTCGAGTGGGATCCAATGTAATCATGCTAGTAAGGTGATATGACTATAATCAAAAGGGATGATCAAGCTACCAAGATCAAGATCCTATGGAAAACCAAACATAAGAACTAAAGATCACACAAGGAGTGATGTGGAAGAGTGGAGAGAGAGAAAAAGTTGGAGTAAGCTTCAACTATCTGTCTAGCTAGTTGTGGATCACATCTGGGTTGTTTGTCCAAAAGAAAAGGGTGTGCTCACTCTGGGCCAATGAGAATTTCAGTTGTCTGTAGGGTGAGAATGCCAAAAAAATGGGATGAGATACATACACATGGTTGGTATGCACTGGTGCACACACAAAGGTGGCTATGGGGAAAGTCATATTGCTAGTTGGGCTTCTTGCTCAACCATACCAAAGTTATAGATCCTACTAACTTTGATAAGGAACCACAAAAGAAAAGGGTGCAGTTCATCAGACAAGAAAAAACTTGGATTCTTAGAACTCATGAACAAGTGCAAGATGGCATGACAGGCATGGAAGTTGTGTTATGCAAGGTGGCCATGTATGTATAATACAAAAATGCAATATGTAAAAATGAAAAATCTAAAATGAAAAATGTAAAAAGAGTATTCCAAGGAGTCTTATTTAGTTCATGTGAGGTCTTTGACTTAGGGAACATTGTGTCTAATGTCTCCAAGAGAGGACCAATTGAAGAATAAAAGATTCACAGCCTAGGGGATGCAATGTGTCACATTAGGCCACTAAGAGGAATGCAATATGCTAAGATAAGTCACACTTATGAAGGAAATTACACCCAATATCATCCAAAGAGTGAGAAAACACGTCATATGAAGTGATAAGGCTGCACTAAGAAGTAGGGAAAAACAAATAAAAATGTAAAATAAATAATGCCAATGAATGCCTCCACTTTAAAGGAATTGGTACACACCATTTTGTGAGAAATTGCTTTAAAATAGAGAAAGGGAAAATGAAAAAAGAAAGAAAAGGACATGAGAGCCTACTTGGAAAGCCCTATGTCAAGTGATAGGTGTCTAGGAAAGGTTGCGTCATGTAAAGGAAAAGGGAAAAGAAAAGAGAAAAATGTAGTTGCCCCCAAAATGAAAAACCAAAAACACATAAGGGATCTATGGATTTGGGGTCAGTATGTTCATTGCTATAGTGTTTGCGTAGAGATCTCAGAGCTGTAATCATCTCCCCACATACATAGAACTAGAAGAAGGACACAAAGAGAGTGAAAGAAAATGAAAAGAAAGAGTTGTTTTGGGTCAACATGGAAGAGACATAGAATGGCTCAACGCTTTTCATCATCCCCAAAAGTACAACAAAAACAAAAAGAAAAGGCAAAGAAAAGGATCCTTTTTTTTTAGTCAACATGAAGGAGACACTGTGGTCTCAATGTCTTGCATCATCCTCAAATGAAAGGCAAAAATTAAAAAAAGAAAAAGGAAAAGAGTCCATTTGGGTCAATATGAAGGAGACATTGTGGTCTCAATTCCTTGCATCATCCCCCAATGGAAGGAAAAAAGAAAAAAAAAAGGACAAGAGGGGTTCATTTGGGTCAACATGAAGGAGACATTGTTGTCTCAATGCCTTGCAACATCCCCAAATGGAATGCAAAAATAAAAGGATAAAAGCGAAAGGATTGCATGACATAGAGAAGAATGAAGATACATATAGAAGAATTTCACCAAGAGGGGGAACATCAAACATAACAATACTGGGAAAACATGTCACATAAATGTAAAAAGAAAATAAAAAACTAGTAAGGCACATGTGCGTCACTCAGCAAGCAAGTAATCCACCTCCCAATCTTGCTCAGTATAGAATTCAGGTGGGCGACTAGCTAGTGGGACAACAGGAATTTTCGAAAGTGTCAAGGTCAATGCTTGTCCTAGGAGAATTATCATGTGTGCTCATCAAAGAGGAGAATAATGAATTCAAATTTTGGTTTACCTCTTCATATATCCTAGCATTCTCATCATCATCATCATCACCATCATCTAGATTGATGATAATGGTAGGTCTAATGACAATATCATTGGTAGCATGCAGGACTAGTGGTGATGGAGGTATAGGATCAGGTTGCGGTGGTGGGGGAGGTA
The DNA here is from genome assembly GCA_007115665.2 of Sequoiadendron giganteum. Lineage (NCBI taxonomy): Eukaryota > Viridiplantae > Streptophyta > Pinopsida > Cupressales > Cupressaceae > Sequoiadendron > Sequoiadendron giganteum. The sequence goes on along the minus strand of CM021101.1, from coordinate 790,773,563 downwards.
GGTCCTCAGGTAGTATGTCAGGTAAAGGTGGATTAGGATGTTTCAGATTGTCTTCATCCCATAACTGGTGAGCAAGAGCACAACTGCGATGCCTACATTCTATGGCCTCTTTATTCCTTTTTTTTTTTTTTTCAAGTGGTATAGAAGGGGTGGGTTGGTCCACCATAGGTTGTTTATCGCTCCATACGGGAGGAACGAGGGGAACCGCTAGTGGCTCATCCACTTTATCTGTAGCTTTATACAATTGTTTGATGCGAGGGGGGAGGATAGAATTGTTGTCATGATCCAGAGGTCTCCTAGATGATGTGGAGGAGGTTTTAGGTGTGGGCTGATTAGGCATATCAGATTCAGGTTACAACATAGCTTCACCAAGGATAGGTGATTCTAAGGTAGATGGGGGTATGTTGCGGAGAGAGAGTTCATACATTTTCTTTGCTTTAAACTTCCAATAGGCAATGAAAAAGAAATTTCGTCTAAGGGTGATAGGTTCCATGGGCTCAGGCCAAAAGGATTCCAAAGAAAAGTTTCCTTTAGAGGATAAAGGATTAAAACCACTATGGTGAATAGTGAATATTTCATTGTCAATAGGAAATTTCACACATTTGTGAATAACAAATGGGACCACTTTCATTGAACGAAGCCACAGGTGGCCTAGTTGCAAACAAATTTGGTCTGAATGTGGAATGATAGAGAATTTCACATTCAATGTCTTAGGACCTATCTATAATGGGAGGGTGATTGATCCAATTGTAGGGCATGTGAAACCATTATGAATTTTCATTCATGCAGTCAATCTATTATAAACATCTTGAGCAATGTCCTGTAATACTAAAAAATATTCGGTGATCACATTCTCACTTTAGGCGGGATCTATGAGTATCCCATTAGTGGGATAATAGAAGATTCTACTGGTTATGTAGAGAGGATCATCAAGAAGGTTTTTGAGTAAATCTTGAGATGTAAAAGTGATATCAGAATATCTTTTTGTTTGGCCCTTATGATGGATGAAATCTATCGCTCCCACCATCTCATCCATATGTTTGACATGGGTGACATTCAAAAGAGGATTAGAGTGTGCATGTTGTGTCTCAACATTCATAACATCAGTTTGTGAGTTTTTTCCAGCTTTGACAAATGAGACATTGCGTTTAGGCATAGGGTTGGTAAAAATCTGTAAGTTTTGGTTGGGGGGTGCCACAGACTTATTACTTGTATCGTTGATACAAGAAAAAGATAGAAAAATTGAGTCAATTAGGTCTTGCACAAGGTGCTTGAGACACTTGCGTTGTTCTGTGTCATGTCCATTATGTCGATGAAAGTAGTGATAACCATCAGAATTATAGGATGGGGGTAATGGCTTATTGGGATCGAGTGCATGGATGGGAGATAATGATATCATTTGTTGTCAGATAAATTGAGTCATGTTGTTATGGAGGGTGTTAGGTAAACTGTGAAGGTGCATTTAGGATCTCCATAATTGAAGGGTATGTAAGATCGGACATCGACCACTTGGTTATTGGTAGGTGGAGGGGTTTGGGAAGGAGGGTTGTAATGTAAAAACCTTTTTTTTGGTTTTTGGAATGGTTGAGAGTTGGGTTGGGTGGAAGCATCGAACTTCTCAACTCTACTAGAAGTGGATCACGTATCACGACTACTAGTGGAGTTGTGATAATCGCAGAGTGCTTGGCACAAGTGCATGAAGGAAGGGAATTTCATGAGGATGATAATGTCTTGGAGAGGTGTTAATAGGTTTTCAATGAACATCTTTTGTAGATATGTGTCAGGGATCTTGACATCAATTAAGGAATAAAGTTCTTGATAATGAGAGATAAATTTGGTTATCTTCTCATTAGTGTCTTTCTTGCATCTCATGAGATCAACCAAGGTTTTCTTGGGGGTCATGTGGACTTGGAAGTGGTTGATGAAGGCATCCACTAGTTAATTGAAGGAACTAATATAATTATTTGGTAAGGATGAAAACTAGTCCAAGGTGACCCATCTTTGAGGGTCCTAAGAAACAGTTTAGCTAGCAACTTATCATTAAGAGAAAAGTCACTACATAAGGCAGTATAAGCGTAATTAGCGTGATTAGAAGGGTCACCCTTCCCTCTGTATTTCTCGAATCTATTAATTTCTATCCCCTATGGCATCAAGGTACATAGGATCTCTAAGGATAATGGATTTCTACAAACGTAGTGGGTAGGTGAACCATGTTAGCTTTGGTTGATAGTGGAGATTTGTTGTTGCATGGAGGTGATGATGTGAAAAAGATGTGTGATAAGTGGATCGACATAAGTGTTGTGAGGTGGAAGGGAAAGTGGTGATGGAGTGAATATAGTGGAAGGGGAAGTAAATAGGATGCTAGTGGTAGGTATGGTGGAAGAGGTTAAGGGATGTGATGCCACAAGAGAAGTAGGAACACTAGTAGGAATGCCAAGGGAAGGTACAACATTACTAATATATTGCACGGTTGTTGTCACACTATGAGATGCATAAGTCGGGATGGAAGCTATGGTTGAGGGGGGAGGAGTGGAAGGTCCTCCTTGGACAACAACATGGGTGGGTGAGTGAGATAACCTAGGTGTATAAGAGGCATATTTTTTGTATATTTCTCCTATCTTCTTCATAACACCGAGGCCATCATTGCAGTCTAGTAGGCGGTGAAGGTTGTCTATGGTGGGGATGGTGGTGGCAGATATGTTCTGAAGACTTAGCTCATGTTGAAGGTTAGCTTAATCAACATGGATGTGAAATGGCTTGTCATTTGGGAGGTCATCAGTTTTGTTGTAACCATTTGTGTCTCCTAGGTGCAGAGAGTTGCTAGGGATGGTCTCTAAGCCTAGTGTACAATTGTTGATACTAGGAGTAGAAGACTGAGAGATCCAGAGATCTACAACAATAGTGTTATCATTATATGCCATGAGTCTAGAGATTCATGGCACAACAATATCAGCAAGAGAACACCAAATTCTGATTCAAATTTTCCTAAGGGTGGGGTGGATGCAAATGCAATGTAAGCAAAAGAGACTAAAGTGCTGAGAACTAAACTTTTGAACATGAAAACAAAAACGCACAACCAGAGCAATGAAATGGAGGAAATGATTGAACAATACCATAAATTATAGAGTGACTAATGCAAGAGGACTAGGTTGCCTAGTGTAGTGACTTAGCCCTAGTAGTGTTGTTTTTGATAATTTTATGAAAAAAATTCTATGTTTTATGATATTTATGCCTTTCTGATAAAAACACGGAACATGTAAATGCAATTTTTTTGTACTTTTATAATAAAAAAAGAAATGCAAAGTGCAATCTAACATGAAATTTACACTAATGCACTTTTTAATTATCCCTTGGATGCCAATAATGCAAAAATCTTAATGCAATGCAAGCTTTTTCCTCAAATGAAATGCAGAAATCATAAGATTAACAAGTGATCTTACATTAGGTTCACCAAAATGAACCACCAAAAGGGTTAATACTATGAAGGGAAAGAGGATTCCCATTACTAGGCCCCTAGGGTTTTTCACCTAGGAGTACTTGGTTTATGAATGACACTCTTTCACCTTAGTGAAAATCTCTTTTTGGTGATAGCATTGAAAAGGGTATGGGCTGAGTAGGGTTGTGATGTGTGTGAGAAGTGTGGCTAGAGCTACAAATGAAATGAAACTAATACTAACTAAAGAAATGTAAACTAAATGAAAGCTAACTAAATGACCTAAATGTATGCAAACTAAAAGGAAATTGGAAAATGTAGAGATGGTGCACCTAGAAAATGAAACTTGCAAAAGAGGATCCCTAGAATGTTCTAAAACTTGTTGGAAATCTGCAAAGGGGTACTTACATCGGAATGGGCGACCTAGTCCTTCTATCGGGAAACTTTGCAAGAACGGGTTTCAGGAAAAAGGGTATCAAGAAATGTCAAAAATCTTTTTTAGGCCTAGTACAGGGACAAGCTTGCCAATGATGGCGACCTAGTCCTCCTAGTAATTTTGGGAGATTCAGGGTTTGATTTTGTGGGTCCCCACTTGCACTTTCCTTTTTTGTAGATGTCTATGTCCGAATCTTTAGAAAATAGCCTGCAAGTTGTCTTTTTTGTTCCACCTAGGGTTTGATGACTTGAGTTGACTTGAATGGAATGCTTGTACCCTCTTCAATAATTGATTCCTTGCTAAATATAAATACAACCTACAAAGCACATGCAAATACAAAGAAAATGTTGGGGTTTTTCTAAGTCAAACCCCTTTGATGGTAACTAAACCCAAATGAGAAACAATGAAAGGAAAGATGATTCAATGATGAGTCAATGTAAACACTCACCAAACCTTTAGATGTTGAAGTTTGCAAGATACAGGAACCAACTCCAATGGAGGTTTCTTGAATTGCCTTTGTGCTTGAGTTCTTGCTTGAGAAGCTTGAGTGCAAGAGTGCTTGTGAAGATGAAAAATGATCTTAGGGGGAATGAAGGTGAAAACCCTTGTTTATACAAGATATGCTCTGATTTCCCAAAAATGTCACATGATAGGCCGACACTAGGGTTTTGGAGGAAAATTCCCATTAGGGTTTTTATTTAAATTTAAATTTTAAGCCAAAAGGGACTAGGTCACCCAAGGTGGCAACCTAATCCACTTGGACAAATTCAAGTGGTTGTCAAGAATAAAAAGGTGTTAAATGATGTTTATTAGTCTTGGCTCCCAAAACACACTTAAGTCGAGCCTGAAATTACATTAAGGGATCAATTTATCATTAAAAGGGGTTGAATTAGTGATGATAAGCCTAGAAAAGTGTGAAAATGCATTCCAACAGTTTACAACACTTTGGCACAAGACTTGGAAAGGGGTAAAAAGGGGTTATTTGGGTGAATTGTGTTGAAAGGGTCTTAGAAAATTTGGAAGATGTGCTACAACTCTTCACAACACCTTTGTAAAACACCATTAGATTCTTGTTGGTTTGCAAGCATTCAAGACTAAATCAAGGCAAAACAAGGCCAAAATCCAAGGGAAAAGGCCAAAATGAGTGAAAAAGTGTCAAAGGATACACTTTTTGGCGACACATTACTATGTTAGGTTTGGTGAGGAAACGTCAAAAAAATGAAAATAAATTATCTTAAAATTTATTTTTACAATCAAGATTATCTCTATGTTTGTACATCTAATTTGTAACCTATAGATTAATTTTATCTTTCTTTTGAATTGTAAAAAAAAAGTTATAATATTTTCAAACTAATAATTTATATATAAATATAACTCAACTTCTTTATAAGAGTTAAAAACTAATTATACAAATTTAATCTTAAAAGTACTAAACATTAATTCTTCCATTTTTATCTTAATTTTCCTTACCCTTACTACTTCCATATTGAAAGGAATAAAAATGAAAATAAAAAATCCGAACTACATACATGGTTACCCTTATTACCTTTTTTCACCACAATTCACATTTGTGGCCCTATGTTTGAACTTAAATTCAAAAGGAAAATGATAGTAGAAGAGAAGGAGATACATAATATAGAATAATCAATATAGATTTATGCTTTTAGCATTATAGATACTTTTATTTTTCAATATGTTTTTTCATAGTTTTCTTTTCTATGATGGGTTATAAATATTTATAGTGATTTTATGAGATATTGATTCATTATGTTTAATTTTTTTTTTTTTTTTATAATTTATTAATAAATAAATAAATAATTCTTTACATTTATGTCATTAAATATTTTTTATTTTAAAAACAAAAATATTAAAAGATGCAACAAATTGAATGTATTTTTTAGTGCTCTAAATGGTATCCTCCTACTTCCTTCTATACATTCATGAACCTAATGGTATTTATCCTACTCAATATTCACATCACTAACATGTGTGTTGATTTATCACTATTTGGGGGTCTAGTCACTAGGGTTTCTTTGTTACCCTATTAGTTTTCTCCCATTCTCAACTCTTCTCCTATCTAGGTGATGATATCTACTCATTTGAACTATATGGAGGGTTTTGTGAGAAATACACCTTTTTATTTTATAGGTTCTGGTAGTAGCTTTGGATTACAGTGCTATTGCTACAATTAGTGCCTCCTCTTTTCATTATGTTCTCTATTGCTCATAATGGGGTGTGCAAGTTCAAATGTATAGTTTATGGTAAGGACTCTTATGCCAATTTAATTTTTATCTGTTGTGCTTATCCTCTATGTCCTCATGATGGTGCAAATATTGGCCTTCCTACACCTATATTAGGGAGGTCTATGATTCATCTCCCAAACCTTCTTCTTTGTTTCTAGTGCAATTCTAATTACATTGGCATTGGTAATTCATTGGGACATTTTATTATGGTTGATCAAACCACTACTATATTCTCTCACCACCTATGCCCATAATCTTGCTGAATTGGATTTGTTTATGTCTCATAGAAAATTTTATTTTACAAGTTGTTGATTGTTCCTAGACTCGGAATCTGGATCATGAAGGCATTCCCTTTTGGTGTAGGTGGTGCTTTGCTACAAATCATCTAACTTTCACTTGCCCATGGTTGAAAGCCTCCATAACCGCTCTTGTTGGTGATGTTGGTGTTCTCCCTTTGGGATATGTGGTTGCCCCTCTAAAATTATCTTCTGCTATTCAAAATTTATCTTCTTGTTTGTTATCTCCAACTAGAGATCTAGAGAGGATGAGAAGTCCTCTCTCCTTTTTACAATGAAAATAATGAATTTTATTGAACAATAAAGAAGGAAAACATGTCTTCCAAAGCATGTCTCTTTTTCAGATACCTAAATTAAGAATGCACTTTATTGAGTCTAATTACGAAATAAGCTGATTATGAACACCTTTGTTGTAGTTCTATTTGAAAGTTGAGTGTGATTACCAGATAGCTTTATAAAAATATTGGAACCCTTTCCAAAACCTCTTTTAATTAATCAAAAAAATTCCTCACACATTATCATTTCTTTTAACATACATGATCAACCAGAGACATTCCTTAAATGCCTTGCGTGCCCTCTTAAAAGAGTGAATAAATCACTATGCTTGTATTTGTCTTCCACAGTGATCTAGAATATGGTGTCACGTCATGTGGGAGGCTCCATGTGCTCTAACCAAATTGCCTGTCTTGTAAGCGGGGCTCCATTCGACCAACCAGTTGTCTATTCACACCTTTACTTTGTAAAACTTTTGACTTCATTAAAGCAGGCTGTCTCCACGTGTCACCATGCATGTAAAGCTTTCAAGAACGCATGTTCTGAGAGGTAGGGTTGTGGATAATAAAGAATCTCTCATCACGTAAAGAAAGATTATATTATTTTCGGAATCAGTGGAACAGCCAGCCTCCTCCAATGGGGCAACGAAATCCTTGAAGCTTGGAATTACTGGACCATACCTTTGTTCCCTCACATGCCATCTGTAACTCCATGTTTAATGGGAATGGAGATGATTCCAGAATTCCATTTTTTACTCTATTTTAAAGTAATAGGATAGCTTTTCTCCACTATAAATGTTCTCAGCATTCTGGGTATTTTCAAGTTCCGGAGTTTTAGGTTCTTCATAGATTTGCTTCTTAGGCTTTTGTTATGGGTCACCAATACCCAGAGGAGAAGAGAGAGAGTACAGCCATGCAGATTTGCAGCAAGGGCTGTACTCTCTTTCTTCTTCCATGAGTATTAGGTGTTAATTTCAGCCCTATAAGAAAGATGTGGGTTTTTTTTGGTTATACGTTTATTTGATAGGTATGTTTTTAGGGTTTCTTTGATAGGTTTGATTTTAGGTTTTCATTTTAAGAGTAGTATGTTGTTTTCTTTTGAGTTATCTTTATAAGATATAACTATCTTTCATCTTCATCATCATATAACGGTGGTCTATTTAGGAATAATGACTTAATCGGCACACTTCATGTTTCCCTGCATCATATATTTTCTGTCCAAGCAGATCGTTTAATATTTTTCATAAATGTTTATTGGCCATTCTTAATATACAAATGGTGGAGCTATGTTGCTTTGTTTATTTTTCTGTTGATTAGGTGCATGCAGTTTATAGGGGGACTATCGGATTTTAAAAATTAAAAATAAAAAAAATAAAAAAATATATCAGATCTTATTATTTTGTAACATGCATTTCTCCACAATATTTATGTAATGGTGAAATTTTTATATTTAATTTATTGTTCAATTTATTTATTTATTTTTTCAAAAATATATCTTAATATATAGTGATAAATGATAAAATTGTATGAATTTGAATTTATTATTTTAATTTTTTAATTCATCTTGTATACATATATTCTTATATATTTACATCTTCCCTTCTTTTATGATTTAATGTTTTGTTCTAGACTCTTCAAATTTTCATTGATTGACCCCATTCACTTTTTTAAATTGAATCAATTAAATCACACTTTCAACATTATTTGATCTTATGTGTTGTGAGTAGGAGAAAAATATCATTATACATACAAATAAGTTCAAACTGAAAAGACTAATATATGGCAATGACTTCAGTCTATACCTAAAACTTTCTAGGAGTACAAATACTAATGGAAAGACATAATTTTGGCAAATTTCCTATAAATCACTCATTTTTTAATCTCAATGTTTAGCATTCCAATTCTCACATTAGTTTTTTTATAACAAGAAATACACTTTATCATGTAATTAGTTCCCTATCATAAATAATTAATCTAAATGAATTGTGTTTTAATTGATAACATTTAATTAATTAACTTTAACAAATTTTAACAAAAATAAATTGATTTGTAAAATATTTTTAATTTATTTGATATATAACATTATATAATATTAGTATGTTTAAATTTGTTGAAACAAGGTTTTTAAATTTTATTAATAAAATGTTTGACAATTATAAATATAAATTGTATATATTAGAAAAAATAATCAATAATTTCATTAAAATATTGGGAAAAATTAAATTATAAGCTTAGAAATATCAAAAATATCACTTTCAATAAAATTATTTAAAAATTAAGATTAAAAAAATAGTGAGGTACAATTTTGGGCAATCTTTAATTGAAAGCTCTATGATTTTAAAATCTCTATTTTTTTATTTAACGGTATTTTTTTAATAAATGTTATTGTTATCTTAATGTATACATTATTTTAATTGATATAGTATAATTAGCTTAATTTCGTCTATAAATAAATTAAATGTATTTTTAACATATTAAATAATATGTAAGATCTATATTTACTTTCATTGTTAGTTTTTATGATAATATTGAAAATTATAAATATAAAAATAAAAATTATATTTTTTTATTTTTTTATAAATTGTGTATATAGATGGAAGATTTATGTCTATCTTTCATTTTCAATGTAAAATTACAGTAAATTAAGAAATTCAAAACTAAATTTCTTGGAAAATGAGAAAAAATTAAATATAGTTAGAAATGATATAGATTTTAATATGAAAATATATTTTTTCATTACTTTAAAGATATTTATCTTGAGTAATTATTTAATTTAATGTTTTAGAAAGGGATTTATTTTTAAAATATTAGTGTAATGGTGAATATTGCATACACATGTTCTTTTCCCTTATGTTATGTGGTTTCTTTAGTTAGATTGTTCTTTATGTAATAATGCTTCCTAAGTGTTATAATATTCCATGAGTTTTTCTTGTGACATCACTCTATTATAATCTCATTATCATGTCCTCTTGAAGTATTTTCATAGTATATAGATCCTCTATTCACTACCATATAGTAGATACACAAATGTGGACATGAGCTAGAGCCTCCCACAATTGAAGATTTGTACTCCAAACTTTCAAATTTTAAATTCACACTTTAGTGACCTTCAGACATGTATTTGTGAGGCAACCTATCATACAATTTATTTTATTGGTATGTTGTTTATTTTGTATTTAAGGAAAATTCAATAATTCATTTGAAATAATCAAATAAATATAGGATAGTTAGAATTTATCAAGACATAACTCAAAATTGACAAAAACATGAAAAATTATAATATTGCATCAACATTTATCACCCTAAAAAATTTTTACGGTTGCATGCTATATGTGTTCACTTTTTAGTGTCTGGTAAATTATTAAACCTAGGGGGATTGGCTAAGGATAAAATGATCCTCCCAATTCAATAGGTTCCTTCAGGTATTCAATTAAAATTTTGATTTTTCCTAACATTATTGTATTATGAACAGTCCATTTATAACATATTCAACATCATTTTTCCATAGTTATAAAGTAAATAATTATTGCATTTAAACATATTAGTTTAGTATTTATTATGCATAGTCACAAGTAATCTATCTAGGTTGATTCTCTATATAATTGCTTTAATCTTGCTTCATGTTTTGGTATTCTTTTCACCCTACCCAAGTCACTTTGATTTTTTCCTCTATTGCATTCTTAGCGAATTTATTTTTAAATATAATCTCTTCATAATTTTTCAAATTTTATATGTTTTTATATCACTTACTCTTTATTTTTTCTTATTTGTATATTGATATCCCATTCCCATTCTTACATTTTTTTATAATCCCCCATTTAATGTTTTTGGTAGCCCAATATGCATTGTATGGTTTTACAAATGATGTTCCCCACAAGAACTACTATTGTTACTACTATTATTTAGCATTGAGTTTAGGAGGATTATTTTGAAGCACATTTCAAATAAAAATAATTTTAACACAAGACTATTAGTTTAGCAAATGTAGATATTCCTTAGAAAATTCCTCAATTTTTTTTTATAATTTATCACTTATTGATCTATTTAGGTGGAAATTTCTTCATGGAATTATATTTTAATGGGAAAGGCTCTACATAGTTTTTCCCTATTTTGATGCCCAAATATGCAATGTCTCTTGATTTGACCTCTCCCTCTACTATGATAGAAGTCCTTATTATGCCTACCTTCTACTCGAAACTTTCTAAATCTAGACCTTCTTCATCCTATTATAATAACATCTCACGTAATTATTATGATATCACTAATTCACTACACATGGTATTATTTTTAGTTCTATCATTTCCAATTCCACCACCAATGTGACGTTTTCCTCCCACCTTTATACAATAATCACTAACTCTACTATTTGTATCCTTTTTTCCATTTCATGTTGCATTCCTATTTCCATACCTCTCTTTCATACGAACCTATCATACTCAACCTAATTTTATAAAAAAATAAAAATAAATTAATCTTAGAAAATTACACAAATATTTATAAATAAAAATATCTATCACTAAATACCAAAGGGTAAAAATCCAAGGAGGTTTCTCACAAACCATCCACCTATAAGAACCCAAAATAGCTAATAGAGTGATAAATCATAATAAGCTAAGATAAAAACAATAAGCTAGATCAATCAAAATAATTTTGAAGGAGAGAAAGAAACTATGAAGATTGGGTAGAATATAGGGATGCCAAATTTAGGACCTTCCATGTTTAATTATCTATTGGAATATGGCTTCTAGTGTTGTCACTAATGGCAACCTAAGTTATGGATCTGGTATGCACTTCAGTTTCTATTCATACCAGAAGTCAGAGTGAAGAATCGGGTATCTGGTTAAAGCTGAGTCTAATGATCAATATGCATTATTTGATTATCAATTCATTTTGTGCATCTCAGGGAAGGTCATTGGCTATTTGGAATACCTTATTCTTGAGCTTTGTGCCTACGCATCAATCGGTGTACATGTAAGAGGATCCGGTGTTATAATTTTTTGTTTATCAGGGCTAGAAGACCGACTTGGCGGATATAGCCATTGCAGATGTTTAAGGAGTAATTGCTTAAATGTTTTTGTGTTCAAACATATTTATTTAGGTCCTCACTATGCTATGGAAAACTATGGATGGTACATGTTAATAATCATTTAAGGATTTAGCTGACGGTTGGAAGATATTATATGTTTTGTTAAAGCCGAGATGAAGATAATACTATCCTTTGATGCATATACATAAGATCAATTGTTTATATAATTTTGGTATTGAAGTATGTTAAATGTGAAATATATTATTGTGTGATACAAAATTTGAAAGGTAAATTATGCGATTTCATCTATACACAAAAGATTTGCTTAATCCGAACTATTACCTGGAATTAGAAGATGTTATTCGATCATTTCAATCCTTCAGATGGATTTAATTTGAAAATTTTGTAAGGCAGTGACCCTAAATGCAAGTGCATTCCCATTTTGTAAAATTTATATTTGAGTAATCAAATTTTGGATTGACATCCACCGTGGTTTTTCTCCTAATAGGGTTTGCATGTAAAAATCCTTGTGTTATTGTGTTGTGGATGATTGCTTTGTGTGTTTTCATTTTTCCTTTGGTTTAATGTTGAAATTGTTTAAATATCAGAATAATAATGTAGAAGATTGTAGAACACTTTTTCACCCCCCCCCCTCTCAGTGTTCCCAGATTCTAGCAATTGGTATCAGAGCGGGTTCCTCAGAAGGAGCTAGACAACTTGAGGAGGATCTTGGAATGTAATAGACTCTGGTAGTCTTCAACAACATCTTGTGGTAGCACTTGATGACCTTAATCAGTCTAAAGAAGAAGTCCAGCAATTAAAACCAAACATTAAGGATGTTGAGAAATTCATTCAGTCATTAAAGGATCAGATTGTAAAATCTAGGGAAAAGAGGAAGGATCTTTGTAATTAGATTAAGCAGAAAGAGATCAAAAACATGGATGATGCTCACTTGAATCAAACCTTGAAGGAAATAACTCAAGAATATGAAAATCTTGCCAGTCACAATGCTACACTAAATCATGAAATGGAATTTATGGTGATGAAGATAACTAAGTAAATTGAAGAAAGAAAGAAGAATGAGGAGAATCTTGCTCAGTCCTTAAAAGAAATATCTGATGAATCTAGAAGAATAAATGGAGAATTCATTCAGTTAGAAAATGAATTGCAAAAATCCAGAAACAATGAAGAAGAACTTGAAAAATAGATTATTATTCTCAGGGATGAACTTGCTATTGAAAATGAATACAAGGAAAAGTTTAAGGTTAGCTCAGTTAAGCTAGATGAGCTAACTCAAGGACAGAAGAATGCTAAAGACAAGTGAGGTCTTGGATATGAGAAAGGAGAAAGTTCTGGATCTAGACAAAGAAATTTCAGGTAAGGAAATTAGATGAACAAAGGTGGAAGGTATCCGGTAAGACAAATTAATGCTCAAAAGTTCAATGGATATTATGTTTCTTGTAATAAATTTGGTCATATGGCTACTCAATGTAGAAGTAAAATAAAATAAAGTGATTCAGCTTTCTCTGGTCAGTGTTTCAATTGAAATTATTTTGGTCATAAATCAATCAAATGTAGAACCATGTCAAACAACTCTGTTAGTAGAATAAATGTTGAATGTTATACCTGTGGAAGATTTGGGAATATTACTAACCAATGAAGATCAAGAAGAAATAAATGGAATGATTGGTCTGGAAAAGGAAATATTGTGTGCTACAAATGCAATAGATACAATCACATTGCAAGATTCTACATAAACTAAAATGTGGGTAGAAGAGGTCTTGCATACAAAGGAAAAAACTCATAAAAAGATGATAAAAGAAAAGGGAAACTGACTATGGATGAAATAAGAGATCAAATTAAGAAGACATGGGTAAGGAAGAATGAGTATGATGTTGGAAGTGGTTCTACACTAGAACCTACTTCCGGTAATTCCTCTAGAAATTGATTTTAGGCCATTGGCTTAGGGGGAGTTTTTCAAGAAAATCCTTTATTCCCCTTACAATAGTTAGCACTGGAATACAATAGATTATCAAAAGTTGTGCTAACAGTTTGCAACTACATTGGAGATCACTTGTACATAATTTAGAGAAGTTGAAGGTATGTCAAATAATTTTTCTCGCACTGTCTGAGAAAGAAGGGTATCTGGAACACCTAGGTCAAAAGCATTTATTATGACTAAAATTTAGATAAAAGACATGTTGAAACCCTCATTTGTCACTTTGCATCAAAAAAAATAAGAAGGAGAGTGCTCTGCAAAAAAAATTCAAAGGAGTGAATATAATTCACCGGTGAATCTCTAAATCCATCAGGTATTTCAGTCATTTGTGTAATTTTCATTTAATTTGGTGCTCGGTAGAAGAACTTGTTTGGTACACAAAATGGAACAAGTCAAAGGAATTGTGAATTTGGATGAGTTTAGCAATGATAAGATTAGAGCTATAAGAAACTTGTTATCGCTCAATGAATTGAAATGGCTGGAAGGTGCAAAAAACAAAAGTCTCGATATTTGGAGTAAATTCCCCTATTTCAAAAATGCAAAAATTGCTAAATGTATTCTAGACAGATTGAATGATGAAACTCTAATTCTAGACAAATCCTATCATATTTTGAAAGAGGTAATTAGAGTCTTAATTGGATTATGCAAAATTGGGGATATACCGAGAAAGAAGTCTATTCGAAAAATAGAAGTTGAAACCCTAATTGAAGTTGTTGGAGACCAAAGGGCATTGATAATTTTGATAATCAAATATTTTGTAACAAGGTACATTTCACATGGAATATCCTATAAAAAACTTTTGAGAAACAAAAGAAGGAGCAACCTCGGCTGGTGTAGTTTATATCTCTCACAAAATGATAATGGAAGATCAGTACTTTGAACTATGTGGATTGCTAAAGGATCAACTAATGGAGAACGTGCAATTAACAAAGGAGAAATGGTTATCCTTTTAGGTTTGGCACTCTGATTTCATGTCTTGTGATATATTTTCTGAATTGATTGCCATTGAAGAACTATGTGGTATGGAAAGAAAATGAACCAGTTTGCAAGAAAATTTATGAACAGTCTAGCAAACTAGAAAACTATGATCAAGAATATGCAAGTTTCTTTAGAGGTTTACTATAAAATTTTGGATCACTATACACTTTTGTTCCAGTAAAGGCACTTGTTGTTGGTTTCTCTTTCGGTAAGGTGGAGAGAAAGAAGAAAAGAGAAAAATAAATTACTATCTGTACCCCTCTAGTATGCAAGACTCCAAGAGTTGAAGGCAAAGGAAAATAATAGGTGGTTGTAGATATTCCAGATGAGGAATCTGATAAGGAAATTGAGATCACTCAAGGAAAAGAATTAGAATAAGCTAAACTAGAACAAGAAAAAGCAAAAGTAAGTGAAGAAGAAGATGACTTAACCAAGTAAAAGTTACTGCAGCTTACTCATGAGGAAGCTGGAATGCAAAAAATTGCAAAATTATGGTCTATCAGACCTTCATATGAACATGATATGATTTTAAGAGTACTAAGTGATCATGTTGTGCACCACTAGTTCAAATTAGAGAGTTTGTACAATTTTCTACCTGAAGAGATGATCAAATGCATCAAGGAAATCATGGACTATGAGTCTCAGAACAAGAAAGAAGGAATAATTCTACACTTGAAGGAGCAGTTTAGAGTATCACTTACCAAGTTGAAAATGAAAATGAATGAGCTGAAGCAATGCATAAGTACAACAATCAACATCTATAACTATTGCATCCGTTGGCCTCATGCAGTTGCGAAATACAAAGAAAAGTTGGAGCAAATTGAAACAGAACTGAACAAGATTGGACAAATTTTTGATATGTTGCAAGATCATGATGAATTAATCAAGAAAATAATTCAAGAGTTACAGTCTAAGCATACCAAAGTTCAATTCACTAGAAACAAGCTTGTGGACACTTTTTGGAATGTAAAGGAATTAACGAAATGTAAAATGGAAAAATTGATTGAGATACTGAGGAAAGGAGAAAAACTAGAAGAAACCATCACTATTCTAGAATCTTTCATCAAGATTATCAACCGAACATCTGAAAACAATAACATGATCATAATAATTGGGATTGCAGTAGAATCTTGGAAGAAGTTTCTTCCAGAGATGAAAGAAAAACACAAAATAATCTTTTGACTCTAGTAGCAGTTGTTCTTTTTCAAATTTTGAATTTGTTTTGAATCAACAAGTTTTTGGTCATATTTAAAAGGGGGAGATTGAATACATGTTTGGCATTGATGTCAAAGGGGGAGAGAGAGCAATGAAAAATTCCTTATCAATTTTAGGGGGGGCTATGTTTTTAAGTTTTTAAGTTTGGGAGTGTACTCATATTAGTTTTGACACTTAGTCATTTTTCACTAAGTGTTGCCATCAATGCCAAAGGGGGAGATTGTTGGCATATGGATTCTAGTGTTTTCATTGATGGAAACCTAATTCATGGATCTAATACACACTTCAATATCTATTCATACCAGAATTTAGAATGAAGAACAAGGTATCCAGTTAAAGTTGAGTCTTTCGATCAATATGCATTATTTGATTATCAATTCATGTTGCACATCTCAAGGAAGGTCGTCGGGTATTTGGAATACCTGATTCTTGAGTTTTGTTCCTATGCATCAATCGGTGTACATGTAATAGGATCCAGTGTATTAATTTTGTATTTATCAATCTGGCTAGAAGGATGACTTGGTAGATATAGTCGTTGCGAATGTTTAAGGAGTAATTTATTAAAAAAAAATTGTGTTCAAACATGTTTATTCAGGTCCTCACTATGCAATGGTTGACTGTAGATGGTATTCATTAAGAATCATTTAAGGATTAGCTGATGGTTGGAAAATATTATATGTTTTGTTAAAGCGGACATGAAGATAATATTATCCTTTGATGTGGATATATAAGATCAATTGTTTATATCCTTTTGGTATCAAAGTATGTTAGATGTGAAGTATATTATTGTGTGATGCGAAATTCAAAAGGGAATTTTTGTGATTTCATTTGCACAAAGAAGATTTGAAATGCGAGTTGTAGCAAAGCAGAGTAGAAGAGAAGAATCAGACAAAAGGTCTTAAATCGACTAATGTGCTTAACTAGAACTGTTACCTGGAATTATAAGATGTTATTCCTTCAGGTCAACCCTTAAGATGTATTTAATTTGAACATTTTGTATGGTAGTGAGCCTTCCTATTTTGAGCAATGAGCTATAGGCAGTGAGCCTGAATGCAAGTGCATTCCCATTTTGTAAAACTTATACTTGAGTACTCAAATTGTGGATTGACCTCCACCATGGTTTTTCTCCTAAAATTTTTTCCACATAAAAATCCTTGTGTTATGTTGGTGTGGATGATTGTTGTGTGTGTTTTCATTTTTCCTTTGGTTTAATGTTGAAATGGTTTAAATATCAAAATAATAATGTAGAATATTGTAGAACATTGATTCACCCCCCCTCTTAGTGTTCCCAGATTCTAGGATTAGCATCAAAGGACCATTTGGACAAAGAGTTTTCAACAACATTCCATTCGCTAGGGATATTAAAAAATGAGAGGGACTCCAAATTTTATGAAAGGTGAAAGATTAGATCAACATACCTCCTAGCTCATCATCCATATGGATTTTATGGAACTTATAAAATTAAACCATCCCACCCAACTAATCCTCCACTAAATTAAAATCCCTTATTTAATGCACCTCTTGTTATATCCTCCTTGGTAGAATCCTCTATCTTATAGGAAATGGTTGTACATTACTTATATTTCTTAATATAGATAAGGCTAACTTACTATTTAAATAAATAAATAATAGTATCTATGTTATCATACTAATGACATGATATTATCTAAATACACTCATCTAAAAAATATATTATTTTCCTACAATGGATTTATATCCTAGTTAACATGTAAATAAATACATTTCTTGTGAAAAGAATGAGGACACGATACATGCTTCATCATAAGCTCCATAGTCTATTACTATACCACAAACTTTCTCTTCATGGGGCCTTGACCTCATTAGCAATATTAACCCCTCATCCTTGCGTGACATGAATTCATTATAACTTCTACCAGATAATTCACTAAGTAGTTCAAGTCCATTCCATCCAATTTATCACTAGCATCCAAATAGCTAAATGTAGCCTTGGTCACCTTACTTTTCATTTTGAAATACCTTCCACAATCATTATTGTTAATATAAAATAATTTAAAAGAAATAGTGCAATCCATTTATTATTAGTTCCATATAAAATAACATACAATCTGACCTTTATTACCTACAATAAAATTTTTAAGTTGAGGTGTCAATAAAATCATCATTAAAATACTTAAAATTATCATCAATAATATTTTCCATAGCTAGAATCTTCTCTAAATTATTCCCTATGGGTCTCTTGTACAAAAAATTGTACCCCAACAAGACTCACACCCTATTCACTCATCTATGACCACCAAAATAATCTTGCTAATTGAGGTCCATCTACCCTCTTTATGCATATATTTGTATAACCTTATTTCAAAAGAAGAACATAGAGTAGGATGGCTTAATGAGCTTGAACTCCTTCAATTGTATAAACAATTTTAGTTACCTCAAAGCATACCAAAATTATTTTTTCATAGCTAGAAATAAAAATTTGTAAAAAATAATTTTAGGTTGGAGACCTTATCCTTTTGGAAATTCAAAAGAATACCAACTAGGATAGAGAAAATAAAGGTAAGTTTGAACCAAACTAGTTGGGTTTCTATATCATCATTTATAAAATTAGATCAATAGCATACAATCTAGTGATTATAGAAGGCCATGAAATATATGACATCATGAAAATTATCCACATCAAATGATTATCCCTAATCATAAGGATATTCCTTTCAAAATCCCAAAAAACCAAAATAAAATAAAATTAGGCAATATCTCTTATTGATGAGCACTCATTCCCCCTCAATAAAATAAAACCCATTACCATCCCATTTCTTACCTTATAAACCCCACCCTATGTTTCTCACTCAAGTTCCCTTTCATTCATTATCACGCATTTATGCTCTTATGCATTCCCCTCATCCCATTTGTCACATACATAAACATGCTCCAACTTGGTTCATTAAATTAATCATTGAAGGATCCCTCATACATATTAATGCTTTTGTGTGTACCTCATATTAATAAATCCATTCACTCATTCACAAAATTCCTTTGCATATACTTTCATCACTACTATCCTCCTTTTCTAAATTTTTGGTCTTTAATTGGTGGCGCCCCTTTGTTGAAATTCCATGTGGAATGATTTATAAATATATTCCGCTACCACCTATTACATGACCATACATTTTCTCGCATCCCCTATACCATTCATCTAGGTAAACATGCACTATGCATTATTCATTCCTTCCTTGTTCATAACATACTCTCCACCCTCTTTACCATTTTCTTTCACCCCCTTAGGATTTTCCCCACATTATAATTTTTAATCTACAATTTTATTCCATCTTAAATCCACTCACTCATGTCCCTTGGCTTTAATTTCTAATAATTCACACCTTCATGTGTTTTTTTTTTTGTTTTTTTTACTATATTTGTGTTTCTATTTAGTCATTTCCTATTTTCCATGTGCTCCATGCAACACACCATAAAAATGGTCATCATCATTTATATTATGATGTATCTTGCAATTTTCCCTTTGGATTAATAAATTATCTATAGCTTGTTTGTTATCCCATCAATCCTTATAAACATGGCACATTGTCATCATGATTCAGTATATCATGGTGCATAATACTAGTGCTACAAAAAATAATAGTTTTTTCTTTACACAAGATGTTACTTTTACAATGTTCATAATTTCTCATTATCACTCTTATTATCCTCTCTTTCCCTCTCCTTTTTCATCAATATTCCCATAACATCCTCTCTATATTTGTATTCTAATCCATTTTCTAGTTTCCACATTCATCTTACTCATCTTCTATCCAAAAAAGTTCCAAAATAACACTATAATTTTAGCATTGTATATTTTCATCCTTGACAGTTTCACACTATGTTTTTCTCCCCCTTAAATTATTGGACCTAATTGAGCACCTAATTTCATAAATGATGCACTTTTGTGGCCCATTTTTTGATAATTTACAAGTAAAAAACAAATGCATACATTAAATATTTTTCCCTTGGCTTTTCAAATCTTAAAAAAGTGGGTCTAGACAAGGGTGCGGTTATCCTCTTAATCTAGCACCAAATTTACATAGGTCAGAGGTGGTATCTCATTTAATATTTTACTCTTGACACTATGTATCTTGGAAAATAGGACTAGGACATTGTTTCCCTAAGCACCTATGTCCCACTATTTTTGCTCCAAATTTTGAATATGTTGGAGGTGATCTTTTATTATTTGAAATTAAAATATCCAAATTTGGCTCTCATTATTTAATTTTGGTAAATTACATTAAATGACTATAAATGCTTAGTTATTGTACCATTTTAAAACTAACACTAGAAATATAGTAAGAATAAGGAAATTATTGGACAATTATTGTCAAGGGAATTATCAATAAGGTCAAGAGAATCCATTACAATATTTATTACAACAATTAAAGATATAAAAATTATGTCAAAGTGTATGTGAATTTGTTTGTATTTATGTTTTTATATTATTTGTGACATCTAACCCTTGTAGGTCTTCAATAAATTCATGCAAGAAAGATCCAAACCTTGAGGAGATGTGTATGAATTCAATCTTTCAAGGAAGCTATTGAAGGGCAGTGAGTTGCATCACTTTTTGGATTCATCACTCCTTTTTATCATTTATCCTTTTATCATTCACATTGCCATTGTGGAAGTGGAAACACTAATACGGGGTTTTACTAAGACAAGCCCTTAAATGGAACAACCTTTCTTCTCTCTTTGAATGTGCAAGTTTAAGGCTTGGAGAGGATTGTATAATGTTTGAAGATCAGTTATTCACTATTGCAATTGAAACCATACACCTTGACAACTCATGAAAACTCACATAAATATTCAACAGTGATTTGGCAAATTTGTAGGAAAAAATTGAAATATTTGATCTAGATCTTGAGGACTATGAAAATAGATCCAAAAAATACCTACAAGGACAGTGGAACCTATGGAGGAATTTTCCCTGTAAATTAGGCTCAAATTTATACCATAGGTTCACAATGTCCTGCTCAATTCATTTTTGGAGTTTTAACTTCTCTATGATATCTCAAATCTATTATATTTGCATCATTAGGTCAATTGAATGATTTCATTTCATCCTTAAGATAATTTCAGATTTGATCAAGGGCAGGTTAACTCACTTTATATGTTGTAATTCAACCCTACATCATGTCCAAATCCATCAAACCATTGCTACCTTAAATCTATATTGAAACATTTGGAAAAGTGTATAAACCTTAGGGTCAAATCTTAGGGTTTCACTTTTCTATGTTTCATTTTGGTGAACCTGACATGTTAACATTATAGACCTTCTAAAATCTGAAGAAATTCACCCTAGATCTAGGTTTTACATTTCATTATTTTGCATTTTCATTTAGGCATTTGTTTTGCACCATAAAGGCATAAAAATTGAAAAAAATGGATATAATATTACATTATAGGTTGCAATAGGGTTAATTTCATTCATCGTGATCTCAGATGTACATTTCAATTGCATTTATAAATCTACATTAGGTCATTTAAATTTGAAAATAAATCTGAAAAATGTTCATTACATTCATTTAGGCATCTTGCATATATCTCAAAAAAGAGAAAATTTTATTGCCTCATTTCAAAAAGGCATTAACATCACCATTTTTTCAGATTTTGGCATATTAACATCAGTCATTTGTTTCATTTTAGATCTAGAAATTGCATTCACAATGGCCATTTATTGTTCAAGAATTTTCAACATTTTTGCATACTTGCATTTTGAGTTACATTATAGTAAATTTAGAAAATTCTGAATAAAATATTCACTGTCCGACCTATCAAAAAAAAAACCTGAGATATTTAAATAGTATTGTACATAGTCAAATTTTTATATTTTCAAAAACCTATGTATTACATAGGCACCCTAGGCAAATTTTTTCTAGACATTTTAAGCTAAAAAATTTGTGTGAACTCCTATGTGTCCTCTATTCAGATCTAGTTTTTGTTTTGCATTTTTAGTTTTAGACCCATCTGATTTTTCTCATTTGATCCATAGGGCTAGTAACAACATGTTTCCTTTTCAAAGATGTTGTTTCAATATGGTAACACATGGCATGTATAGTTATCATTTTTCAACTTATGAGCACAATCTAAGGAAACAAAATAAAACCATTCGCAATCATGTTAGTTCTTATTCCAATATTTCTCCTACTTTGGAGAAGGTTTTGGTGCAAGAGGATGCAATCATGGATAACCATGATAATAATAATCGTTCTTCTCTAAATACCTCACCTATTTGTGATGAAGGTATCTTGGTGTTAGAGAATCCAATTATTGAGCATCACATTGAGAATATTATTTGTTCCTTTCCCAATACTTCACCCACTTGGAAAGATAATATAGGAAAATAGGATGAGATAATTGATACATTTCTTTCAAAATATAGTAATATGGATTGCATAGATCAAGATGCTAAGTTATCATTAGATTCCTCATTGATATAATATCAACAACTAGTTAACTTCATTAACATTATGAATGAAAAATTGACTATTAGATCTCCTTTAATTATTGGACCTCCTAAAATTCCTCTAATTATTGGACCTCCTAAGTCACCTCTCATTATAGGACCTTCTAAACCTCATGGCCATATCCTAAACTTTTTAGAACAACTCACTAGTCATAATGTTTCATAGCAACCAAGTTATCACATAGTTTCTCATAAATATAACACTAGAAGTAACAAGCAACCTAAAAAAAATCCAACATCCATTTCATTGCCTCAACCATACCTTCAGCCCACACCTAATATTCCTCATCATAGTGGTAAAGAACATGGTCTTATTGAGTAACATCATCATACTCCAACCAAAATCTTACTTTGGGATTTGACTCAAACACCACCTACATACCACAATATACTCCAAGAGGATTTGTAGAAGATTGATGTTCCAACTTCTATTAAACTGAATGATGTAGTAGCCTTGTTTGATTTTATGCAAGTGAGAAATTTGGATATTACGTTCCCTCAACATGAATTTCCCTTAGTTGAGATCCAAAACAAAAATTAAGCTTTAATGATAATGGTTAAGGTTAACAAAAATGGAATTAGGCATACTCTAATAGATAATGGATCATGTCTTAATGCTTGTAGCGTTGATCTTCTAGATATTTTTTTGTGGACAAGAATCTTATAGAACCTAGTGATATTTTATTTTTTTTCTTTGATAATGTTAATAAGAAACCATTAGGATTGATCACATTACCTATCTGAGTAAGACCTATCACTTTAATAACACCTGTTTATGTTATGCCAAGACCTCTTTCATACAATCTCCTACATAAACCATGGATTCATGCCATGAAGTGAGTCTTGTCTACTCTTCACCATGAGATGAAGTATGAATATAATAGCAAGACATACACGATGAAATAAGATAAAGAGAGTTATAAGTTACAAATTTAAGTTGAAAATAATACTTATAACTCTCTCAATACTTTGATTCCAACTTTAAAAGTAGAACCCATGATGAATATTTAGGTGATGATTGGAGACTATTAGATTTTACACATTATTTCAAAGGGGAGCCTAAAATATTTCCATCAAATTCAAAGTAACTTATAAAAATTGATGATAATTCTAATTGAATGTCATCTATAACAAAACTCTCAGTTAATGATTATGGTTCATTAAATTTTAAATCATCCTTTATGGGAGGATACAAAACCTTACAATCTAAACCTAGGGATTCTTGTGTTGTATCTAGTTCTACATTAATATATTCAAAATAATCATCCCATGATGGTGATGGGGTCTCTTTAACTTTCGTTTATCATGAGTGTAAGATTCATAACTTTAAAAAAATTAAAAAGGATTTGTGTGCTTGGGAAAAGGCCAATTCTTATCAAGAGCATGTAGATTCTATTTCTTCATTTGAGTTGAAAGAATTTTATGACCTTGGATACAAAATTATTTCTAAAAATGGATATAATGTAAACATGAAAAAAAATGTTAAGGTTCAAATAAATTCTATACCATACTTTTCTAAATAGGGTCTAGGTTTCCAACCTCTATCCCCATCTTCATCTAATGGTTTATCATCTATTGTATGTATGAAATCATATAGTAAGTGATGTTCCTCTCTTTTGTAAAGATAAGCTTTCTCACTTACTATATGATTTCAAATAACTAGGCATAATAATCATAATCAACCTTAATCTTGCCTTATTTGGATTATTGTAAGGTGTTGTAACTCACTATCACATTTCTCTAGGATTTTAATTAATAATTGGGATTTCTTATGCTTTAATTGGCCCTATTTTGCATCCACAAGTCTCATTTATTACATCTTTTCAAGGATAATCTTGACACCAATCATTGACCAATCATAATTTAGTTGTTCTTGGCTTCTGTGGCCCAGATTTAGGGATCTAGTTCTCATTTGCCACCTTAGGTGAATGGGTCCCACCTAGATCTTTTGGCCCCGAAGCAGGTCTTATAGCTTTCTAAGAACTTTTTCAAATATTACAAAAAATTAGGCCTAGGTAAACTCATTCATCACCTTGGGTGAATTAGTTCAGTGTGACCCAAATTCAAATTTAATTCAAATTTTTAGTGGGATTTCATTCTCCTAGATTTGATGTCAGCTTGTAGTGTTGTAATTTTAGGAATTATTGCATAATTGGGTATAAATACAAGAATCTTTCACTCATATTCTCGCCTAGCAAGTTTACAAGTCATTGAGCATTCACAAGAGCATTGAAAGACATTCAAGGGCAGATTATCAATAATTTTAGAGCATCTTCAAGTGTCAATCATCATCTCAAAGATTGCATTCTTCATGTTTTTAATTGTGCTAGCAATTTTCATATAGAGTTTATGATTCAAGCAAGTATTTCAAGAAAGATCAACATCATTCAAGCAAGAGTCAAGAACCACATCCATTGCAGCCATTTCAAGCACATTTGTACCACCTTATTGCTAAGGTTTGGTGAGTTCCAGCATTTTTATTTGTTCATTCATCATTCTTCGTTCATATTTTATTTCATTTCAAGGTTTAATTACCAACAAAGGGTTTGACGAAGGAAAACCCATATTCCCCAAGCCCTCCAAAATTTCCCCTCTTCTTGTGTGTGATTTGTAGGGCTCAATTGTATATTTGTCAAGGACAAAATTTGGACAAAATTTGTCAAATCCCTAAAGTTGTCAAAATTACATCAAGCCTTGGAAAAGGTAAGAGAAGACCTACAGATGGTAATTTACAGTTTCAGATCTGAAAACTAGTAAAAAAAAGTAGAGCAGACCGAGAAGAACAAAATCAGGTCTTGAACTTCTAAAAATGGAGAAGTGGACTTGTGTTGCCAAAAAGTGTAGAATTGACACTTTTCACTCATTTGGGCCCTTTCCTATGGATTTTGAACCTCTTTTTACCTCTTTCCAAGCCTTGTGCCAAAGTTTTGTAAGTGTTGAAATATATTTTCACACTTTCCTAGGCTTGTTATCACTAAATCAACCCTTTCGTATGCTATAATGACCCCTTAATGCACTCAATAGGTCTTACTTTAGTGTGTTTCAGAAGATAATACCGATAAGCATTAATAATCATCTCTTAATCCCTAACAACCAATCAAAATTTCCCAAGTGGACTAGGTCACCACCTTGGGCGACCTAGTCCCATGTGACATAAAAATCAAAATAAACTTAAAATTCTTGCAGGATTTTGCCTCCTAAACCCTAAGGTAGGTCTATGTGGTGTTATTTTCAAGAAAATTAGGGCATCACATGTATAAATAAAGGTTTTTCTCATCTTTTTCACCTTAATTCCTCTTCTTCCTCCCAACTCTCTCAAAAACTAATTATTCTCAATCACTCATCTCCCACTCTTCTCAAGAAAGCTAGGGTTTGAGCATTCTAAGTCAACAAGACATATTTTCTAAAGCATTCAAGGGATGATTGCTTGAAAAAATAAATCTGTCTCATCATGGAAAGGTATTAACTCCATTGTTTCATATTCATGCTTTAATTTTTCTATTCATTTTAATTTAGTTACCTAAAAAGGGGTTTGGCCAAGGCTAATCCCCAATCCCTAACAATCAACATTTTCTCCTTCTCTCTTTATGTGTTTACAAATTTAGGTACATTGAAGATCATTGAAGGCTTTGAATAATTTTTTCAGAACTCTCCTTTCTTTCAAAGTCCAAACATCCACCAAAAGTCACTTTCAAGCCTGAGAATCAGTTTTTCAGAAGCAGACACCTATGAAGAATTGAAGTGCAGACCAAGGGCTTCCATTTCCCCTTTCGAATTTCTAGAAATATAGAAGAGGACTAAGTCACTAGAAATGGCAACCTAGTCCCACTAAGAATTCCTTTCAGGGATTTTTACATGTATTCAAACACCCATTTGGCATAAGTGGACTCCTAACCAGTTTTCTCAAATCTGGGACTAGGTCACCTAGATTGGCACAAGTGTCCTAATCGGATTTTGCAATATTTTCATCAACATTATAGAACTCCATCTGATCCTTCTTCATATTCTAGGTGCACATATTATATATCACATCTTTTCATTTAGTTTAGTTCACATTTCTAGGTCATTTTGTACATGTTTGCACACAACATTGTGTTTTCTAGCACTTTGCATTTCAATAGTTTACATTCATCATTTTTTTTTCAGTTTATTGCACTTAGACATCATATTTAAACACATTCACAAACATAAAAAACCCCTAATCTTGAATGAAACACCAAGAATACTTAGTGCGAAAGAGGCCATTTCTCAACCAACTTCTAGGTGAAAAACCCTAGGATCCTATTGGGGAATCCTCTTTCCCTTTAATTTTTGGTGGTTCATTTTGGTGAACCCGAAATTCTTGCACACTTATTTTCTGCTTTGGAGTCCATTTTCACCCTAGATTCAGCTTGCATTGCATTATTCCTTGTTTACATGACATTCTAGGGTTTCATATTTTTGCATGCATGAAAGTGTATATACTTTTCATTCTTGCATCTCAAATCATTGTAAATCATCCCAAATCTGTACCTACCTTTATTATTTTGGTCACCCAACACCATACCCATCCTAAACAATTGCAAATTTCTAGAAATTTCAAAAAAAATCCTAACTGGGACTAATTTTCCATTCTGGGCGACCTAGTCCCTTTCCAGATTTCTCACTATCTTTTACATCACCAGAAACCTCATTTAAATGTGCTTTCTTAGGATCCTAGAATCATACACTATAAGTCTAGAAAGTTTTGGGAACATAGGTTTTATCCTTCTCGCTCAAAATCATCATTTTAGGATGGTCCTTCTTGAAATCATTTCATCATTAAATCTGAAAATGTTTACATTTCTGCAATTTTGCATCACATTAATAAAAGTAATTTTTTCTTTTACATATACAATGTTTTTATTCATAAAAAATTACATAAGTTTGTTAAAATTAATTTTCATTCTTGCATGTATATTATTTACATTCTTAAAGCTTAGCATATATTGGATAATTTTTTTTTGTAGTATTGCATATACATTGTTTATATTGTTGAAAAATTGCATGAACTGGTTACATGTAGTTTTCATTTTTATTCAAATAATTTTAGTAGCTTACATAACTAGACATGCAAAGAAAACATCCCTATACCCTCCCTATGAGAGTTTTTTAGTGCAAGAAGAGACAACCTTGGACATTCCTAGCGATCATATTTGTTCTTCTCCTAACATCTCTCATCTTAGTGACAAATATATTCTATTAGAAGAACTAATCAATGAGATTTATGAGAATCCTAGTTGTTTCTCTCCTCTTACCTCTCTTAGTGGACAAAACATTAATGCACAAGACAACACAAACATCGATAATAATGACAATAACATGTTTTTTTTTCTCCTAGTATTTCTCCTTGTTGTGAAGAATATACTTCGTTGTTAGAAAACATAATAAGTGAAGGTCATGAGAATATTAGTTGTCACCCTTCACCTAAAAACACCCTTCTTACACATGATAATCCAATCATTGATCATTCTCCTACTTGTGATGAAGTCCTTTTAGAAGAACCAATCTTTGATTGTGAAGAGAAATTGACTAGTAGTTCTCCTAAAACCCTTCCTCCTAAGGAGGATATCATGATACACAAAAAGGATAACATTGAAAATAATAACATTCTACCCTTAGAAGCAAATAAAGAGCCAACCTTAGGTTCTCCCTTGCTCATGGATGTTAATATTATTCAACCTCAACTTGTCTTGTACCCCCCTTCAAACAAACCTTCACCCCAAATCAAACCTTAATTCATCCTTTACCCACCTATTGATAATGTGTTGCACCAACTGAGTCATACTACTATTGCTAATACACATACGCAAGAAACAATCCACAACCACAAAAACTCACCCTCACATCCTTACCTTTGCCTAATCCCATATTACATGTTTCCCCTAGCTTAAATTCACTTCTTAGGGAGTATGACCTTATTAACCGACTAAGGAACACTCTCGCTAAGATATCATTATTGGATCTTATTCAAGCCTCCCCTCACTATCACAACATGATGCAAAATTCCTTACAACAAGTTCATATCCCTTATAGTATGCAACCAAATGACATAGCATCTATTATTCACAAAATTATTGCTGATATTTTTTTCATCCAAGTCAGCTTCCTCCTTTGGATGCGCAAAACAAAATGAAGATTTCATAATAATCTCTCAATACGACACAAACAAGGTCAAGAAAACTCTTGTAGATATCGGTTTGTTCTTAATGTGTGTAGTGTGAACCTCCTGGATAAGCTTCGAATTGCTAGATTAAACATCAAACCCAATTCTCTTTCTATTAGAGGATTTTGCAATGTCATGAAGCAACCGTTCAGTGTGATCACTATACTTCTTACAATTGGAATGGCCACATTAGAAAAAAAAATCCATGTTAAAAGCCTCATGGACTTTCATACAATATTCTCTTAGGTAGACCGTGGATTCATTCAATGAATGGAGTTCCTTCCGCTCTTCATCGTAAGATGAAGTACATCTACAACAACAAAGTGTACACACTTGAAGTCAGCCCTAAACCTAATAGTTGCTTGAACATTGAGAAATACAAAGAGAATCATTTCAACACATTAACACCAACCACCCAAGTGGAACCCACACAACAAAAAAATAAATAAAAACATATCGAGAAAATCATGAAGCTCTTAGATGATGATTTGGGTTCCTTAGACTTCAAACCTCCTTTACTAGGAGAATCCAAGATCATAGATAAATACTCTAAAAAGGGAAACACACTCTTGTCAACACAAGACTCGGCTGATCCTTTGAAAGAATCCACCTCAACTACTTTAGGAAAATAAGCCAATAATGAACAAACTCCCGATCCAAAAGTGATGAAAAATATTTATGGAAAAGGTTATGATCTCATGAAACAAATTGGCTATGGTGGAAAAGGATATGGTGCTAATGAACAAGGTATCCACAACACATCATGGTCTTGGTTATTGTCCTTTAATCAAAATAATCAAACCTTCCCCTCACACCAACACTATCTCAAGCCACCCTTCTAACCCACCATGTCTTGGGTGTTCTCCTTGTTGTGCCTATAGCACACACACTCCATTCTGAATGAGGACCCTCTCTTTTTCTCTTTTTTTGGGTCACTTTTTATTTCACCTCGCTTTGTGTGCCCCCTTATTTTGAGTCCTAAGTGTCAATTAGTCTTAAATTCACCATCTTAAGTTGACCAAGTTTCACCACCCTCTAAATGTTCATGTCTTTGGCCTCTATGAAGTACCTTTTGCAATTTTTCTTGAGTCCTTTAAACTATCGTGTTTTGCTCCTTTGGGGTCCGCCCTTGTGGGCCGCCCCCGATGGAATTCTGACTTTCCTTCATTGTTTGTGTCAAAGCTTAGTCAATTCATCCACCCACCTTGCGAGTCCACATTTGTCTTGTATGTTTCCTTTATCGTCCACCAAATGAAAAAACACTTGGTTGTTGTCCACCTCGTGGACCCCGTCATACATTTCAAAATCCTTTCCACAAACCACGCCTGCATTCGTACTAGCATTTAATGCTGGAATTTATCATCAAAATTCATATAAATAGCAAGGATGGGATGTCTTTTTCATCAACATTCTCTCTAAATTTTTCAGTGTGCCTCTTGCCTTCTCCGCCTCCATGCCCATGACATCCTGTGGATATCTCAACAATCATGTTTCATTAATTCTTCAGGATTGTCAAGTGAGTCTGTCATTACCTTCATGCCCACATACCTTGAGTAAAAATTTTTAGGACATATTTAAATTATAAAGGGAAACTCATTGAAATCCTGAAGCAACTGAAAGACCTCCCTATTCCACACAAACCCATAAACTAGAAAGATAAAAACTATTAAAATCAAACTTTAAATGCCCTTTGCAGAACTAGACCCAGGCATGACTATTCTTAACCAGGATCGTCGAGCCCTTGCGACTCGCGAGTCTTTTTCCACTGTTACCTTAGATTTCCAAGTGATAATTCTTTAACTATGGCCACTACCCATGTCAGGCCCACATCTATAGGTGGATGCCATTTCCTCACTGCAACCATTCAACTAAATGAAAACCCTAAGTTATTAGGAGCCTCACAATTTATGCAGATCTATGAGTGTTGGATTCCGCTCATGGATGGTTCCTTGAGTTTTCATTCCAAATGGTTGTGTGACCCAAACCTTCAACCTAGCGGGCTCCACGGGACCCTTCTTGATGACCTTTTGAGCGAAACTATACACTTAGCCAAAATCGAGCCCTGGTCGTCAACCCTTGTGGGTCCACTCTTGCGGGTTGCTCATTGCCAATGGATCTTTGTCTCCCAACCATTTTGAATGGTCATCATATGCTACCCTCTCGCTCTCTAGACCCTGCCAAAAATATTTCCGTCAGGAAAGCATTCCCGTTGTGAAAATCTTTCCAGTCCATTTCCTACAGACCACTATCCAATCTTCGTCATCATTGCAAACACCTAACCCAAGTGGTGAAGTTGGCCCTTCCGCCCACTCTTCAGGCCCAACTTCCATCCTTTCCATCCTCGCTCCCCCAAAATTTTCTAAGTGTTGACCCTTTGTAGGCCGACTATTGCGGATCATCATCTATGGGCTGCTCCATGATCTTTTCCATTTCTAAACGGCCAACTACTCTCACCCATCTATTTTGTGGACTTTGCATTGTCTGTCTCTCTCTAGTTCCCTCACATGAAAACTTGTTAATATTGGAAGTAGACCCTCTATGGTAGGTGGTCATTTCCAAGCTATCGACCCTTGACCTCCGATTTCAAGCATCCAAGCCTTAGCTACCTCATGCCTTGCGAGGTCTGACCCTTCTATAGCTATTTGAATTTCCTCAAGAAAATGTGGCACGCCGATGACTCATACAGGCTCAATGGTGCAAAGCATCGCTTGTAGGCCATCATCCCATCTTTGTTGTTCCAAGTGGCCACCACCTAACTGTGTCCGATGAGTTCCTACCCACACCTTTCTAAAGGACTTGAACTTTAAAGATTTTTTTATGACCATCCTCCCAGCATATGGATATCGCTTTGTGGGACTTCGTCTGTGCCCTTCCACCATGCCAAGGCCATCTCCAAATGACAGAACTCTTGAGCGGTTGAGACACCACCTGCCTCTACAACCCTTGGACTTGCATGCCAAAATAATTGAACTATAACTTCTAAAAACATTAAGGATGATCATATCCAAATAGCCAAATGACCTAATGCATGGAGGGTCCCATTTTGCATAGACATGCTGATGTGGGTGGCCACCTGTGGGATGTCATGCCCTCTTCACCATCTACCCGTTACCTCCTCCAAAACAACCACTAGCCTAGGGAAACCCGCATCCCTAGGCCCTAATTGCTCTATCTCTCCCGAACAAAAGGAAAACAATGATTTCTAATGAATGTTATAATCCTCAAAAGATGAATTGATTGATCTAACGATGCTTTTGTAGGATTCTTCTAATGCTCTCCTTATTTCATATATAAATATTCTTATTGTGCCTTTGCTTGCAAGATTAACTCAACCAACTACATGACCATTAGGGGAATCCACAGAGCAAGAAAATTGAAATAAATATACTAAGGCCTCAAGAGGAAAGGAGGACAAAGAAAAAATAAATTATTAGTTTTAGGGAGTGGAGGTTACCTCCAGGGTCACTACTGAATGGGATAAAATTATAGACACCAACCTCTGACATATCAATATAGATGAATTCAGAGAGAGGGTCATCACCAACCCCACTACAAAGAATGCAAGGAGAAACAAAAAGAGTGGTTTGGGTAAGGCAGTTAATTTCCCACTAGCTCTTGTGGCCCCTCAATTGGTGATGGCTTGCAGAGAAGCCTATCAAGAGAAGAGCAGAAAGGTTGTAGATCAAGAGGGTAAAGTATTAGCCGACCTGTCTTCCAAGTCCATAGCTCAAACATTTTGCATCCCTACTTTCAACCCTATTGAGCAAGCAATAATGGAATATGAAAAGAATATGTGGAAGGTGGATCCTTTAAAATGTAAGAAAGTGATTAACTAATATTGGTTAAAAGATAAGAGGGGCATTGTAAAAAATGTGCCTCAGGAATTGTTGATAAGTGATTTCTCTGAAGACTGCCATGAATTGGTAACCTTGTTAAGTAGATTCATGGGTATCCCAATTGTGGCCTATTTCTATGAATGAATTTTCTATTTTATAGAAGAAATTATCAGAGGAAAAACCAAATTTGACTGGGCTTGGATGATCAGCAAAAACTTGCACAAGCAGTTTCTGGCGGTCAAGAAGTCCCACCAATATTATATGACCTCCTATTTTGTATACCTTCTAACCAGGACCATTCCATACAGAGGTCTATTTGTCGCACAAAACATGACTCCGAGAAGAGGGCTCAAAGTATATGACATGCATCTGTAGCTCCAATACAAGAATTTCAAGAAGGATTACTGCATGGTGAATGATGCCTTCATCGGGCACATTATCAAACTTCTCAGATGGGATTTCGATAGAAGAGTGATGCATAATGCTTGTACATTTATTCAGAGGTTCGGGTTCATATTTATTCATTTACCCAAATTCACCTACATCTGAACCAAGTGCTTCAGTGAAAGGCCGTATAAGCTGCCTCGATACCTAAATGACTAGTTGATTTTGTTAGAAGTGTCAAGGCAGCTACAAAATTCACATACTCTCCTTGCTAGTAAACACTGGCTGATAGTACCATATAATCTCACATTTGAGAATGGAATGTATGGTCACCCAACTACCCAATGTGTTGAATATTTTGAGAAATAAATCGTTGAGTAAAATATGAGTCTCTACACTCCCCGACCAAGAATGGACCCATATGACAAGTTGAAAAATCTCATTGGAAAGGAATACGCCCATTTGCATAACATTAAAGATTTATGGGCCAACTTTTTGGATGACAAGGAGGTCTGCATGAGGCACAATATGTGTATGACTAGGTACTTTTTCAAGACAATTAAACTATTCCCAGTGCCAGATAAGATTTTTGAAGATGACAGAATTGTTATAGATCCAAGATTTGATGTGGTCACAACCCTATCGTTGCCCCTTATATACTGGAATGAGGAAGAGTTCAATGACCTTGATATTTTAACAAAACCAATAGAGCACAGAACAAGGCAATGGATCAATGCCCAAAATGCTTAGTTAAAGCTTCAAGGGGCTGATCTAACCTACAACGAGCTCGAAGATGAGATCACGAGCGAGACCAATAGTGGGAATTTTGCTACCCAATAGAAGACGTTCCCAATTCTCCTCTAGCCACCAGGTCACAAAAAACAAAAGGAAATATCAGAACACTAACTGAAGAATAGGGTGTACTCGAGGAAGGCTTCAAAGGGTGAGACCTCAAAGAAAGAAAAGACATCGTGCAGATTCTCTAAGATGCATATGATCCAAGAGGACCCCTTGCATGAAGGAGAAGAAGGAGAAGAGGCCGAGAAACCCACGCACCACCTGCCACCTTTATTCTTACTACCACAACTATTAACACTACTATTACTCCTCCTCTGGCATCTCAAGCATTGGCCATTTCCTCCCTACTCGCAATGGACATCTTGGTTCACCTTGCCTCCACCTCACCTACTACACCTATTATGGTAAGAGACTTCTCCTCTGCAACAACCTCCCTTCTTTCTTCCTCCTCAATGTCTCCATCATTTTTGGATCCCCTAGCCTCCACAACAACAATGCCCTCCCTCACTCTTCCAGAAGCCTTTTCCATACATATGAAAAAAATCCCTATGGAGCTCTCTAGAGTATTGATGAACCCCACAGTATAGGATACTTTAGCTCAGGTTGTTGTCGGTCTCCTTGTCCCTCCTCTATCGGAACCACCCAAAATGGAGATGATAATGTATATTTCAGAAGAGCTTGAAATGCAAGAGAGGTAGGCAACCAAAAGGGGGAAATATTTTGAACCTGAAGATCCATTCAAGGATGACTACCATGGGCATCCAAAAAATCAACACTTGGTCGTTGATGAAGTCATATATGAATAAGAACGGTCACAGTCCTCAAAAGAAGATATCGAAGACTCGGATGCCAAGTATGTAATAGAGTCCTCTTACCAAGAACTTAAAGAGGAGTTGTCTGAAAAACTCAAAGGTTTAGGGGAGGACTTTGGGAGGAAATATTTTGAGGAAAAGAAAGAAACAAAAGGGGATATGGAAGTATCTAATGATCCTCCAATAATAGAACAAGACAAAGGCATCAACCAACAAGAAGAAGTACCTCCCGAGAGGGAAGAAGAAGAGAAGAAAGAAGATGAAGCTAAAGAATAATATAAGCTCAAAGAAGAGGTTGAGATGAGAAAGATCCTTGAGGAAAAGCATCATACAAAACTCAGGTGGGAAGAAGAAAAGGTGCCCGAAGGGGAGGATGGCCCCAAAGAAAATACTGCTACTACTGAGTCACAAGAATAAAAATCCATTTTTATCTAAGACTCAGATGAAGAAGAAGAAGAGGAAATAGAGAAAGAAGCTTCGGATCATGAAGAAAGGGTGATCGAACATGCTCAGGGAGAAGAAGGTGGTCATGAATCACCAAAGGAGGGATCTAAAATGCCCGAATGGATTTAAAAGAAGCTACTAAAGAAAACCCCCACACTTGTGGATCCCAAGGAAAGGCTAGAGGCTATCCAAGCATGGGCTCAAATATAAGCAAGGAAAGAAAAGAAGCTAAAGGTTAGATTGCATATCATGATGGATGCATCGGGATCCCGTACAGTGCAAATTGCCATCCCAGTGCTAGATAAAGAAGAAGGGGTAACTTATAATATCTCTACCATTGACTTGGGTACGGCTATAAGGGAGCAGAAGATTGATGAACTGTAGGGGTCCATGGCTAGGATTGTATACCAAATGAATAAGCATCAGTCCTCCAAGGATGAATTGAAAGAGCAGGTGGAAGACCTCACTGTCTATATACAACAATGATCTTTTGTGGAGGAATTACCAACTACATCGTTAGCCCCACCATTGCTACTACCCAAGGATCACATAAGTAAGCTGGAGAGAATAAAAAATTGGACTAAGGCCACTGAATATTGGTTCCAGAAACTGATTTACAATGGAGATATAGACATTGGTCATGTCATTCGAACAACAAACAAGTTTTGAGATGTGCAAAAGAAACTAGAGGGCATCAAGAAAACCTGTCATTGCTTCACTAAGCTTTATAGGATTGCTTATCCTAAGCTCAAATCCATCCTCAAAATGACCGAGAAAACATGGGAGAAGGAGATGGGTTTTGTAAAGAATGATCATTGGCTGGTTGAGACATGGAATATGAACCTAGATCACAAGAAAGAGGTCTTGGAGGAGGTGCTTCATGAAGTGGATCTCAACCTAGAATGGGTCAAAGAGCAATGGGAAGATTGTGAAGAATATCTAAAGCTGATGACGGATTATGACATGCCTACTGTTGAGCTAGACCCTGAGAAAATAAGGCCATATTTTCATAAGAAGATGGAAAATGGGGCTACAGATTCACTAATGTTGCAGATTCACTAATGCCAAATTTTATGGACTTTTCTACTAGGGCCTTTGTCCAGTTTGAACAAATGGCTAAGGCTACATCCAAGTGCACAAATAATTGGGAGCTGATCATGGGCCGGTAAAATAAATTTTCATTTCAAGTGCTCCAACCTAATATAATGGAGTGGGATAAGCTCTAAACATTGACAAGAAAATTCATGGAGTATGCCACTATAAAGAAAAATGAGGGAAATATTTTCATTGATGATGAATTCCTCACTATGTAACTACAACAAAAGGGAAATTAGCAAGAGACAAAAGTGCTACAGTGTCAGAAACTAGCAGAAAAAATAGGCTAGAGGACAAGAAATGTACTTTAAATTGTAAAATATTGGGGGTACATGAAACCATAATTTGTAGTGAATCTTGGCCACACAATGAGATTAAATCTTGGACATTAATTTTTCTTTATGAAAACTATAAATAGGGGGTCCCCTCTCATTTTCAAGAGAGAGTTGAGTTGTTGTAAAGAGATGCTAATAAAATTTTAATATAAATTCAGTAATTTTGGTGGATTCTTGGGTTCTCTGCATGTATCATGATTCTTCTCTTCATAGTTAATAGATTTGAGTAGATTTAATTTGTTGTTATATGTATTTTTTAACATGCTTTGGTATATTAGTTGATGTTGTTCATTGATGTTGAAGAATTATGTTGTGTTGATGCCCTTCCTTGTTCATGCTTTTTGTTGTTTATTGATGATAAATAGTAGTGTAAATCTAGTCTAAACATACATTGATTTTTTCACTTAAACTCCATTTTTTATTTGTGTTCCATGGTGAATGAATAGTTGGAAATTTGTAGATGTTAGAAGATAGCACTAGTTTCATGATACTCTTAGCTGACTTTGTTAAGTGGAACATAGTTCTAGGAAGGTTGTCCACTGTAGTATCCTCCATTATCACTATTCATCAATAGTTGTAGCTCTAGGAACTTCTTCCTCTCCCTTCCCTTTTGACCTTTCTTTGAAATATTAATTTAGGAAAAGTTAAAGCATCATTGTAAAGCCAAATTTGATGATAAAGGTGGATTCTAGACTATTGCTTTGAACTTGCAACAATTGCACATCAATTCCAACATCTTAAGAACTCCATTTCAAGAAGCAATCTCCCTCCAACATAACACACATAAGGATTCCTTGTGATTACCAACAAATCACATGAACCAATTAAGAAATTCCAAGCAAGTCATGACCTAACACCCAAGAGACCTTCGGGTAGTGATTTGTAACTTGTTTGCAGATTTTTTCCTTTCAAGAGAGGTGATTCATCTATGCATTACCTATCTTGAGAAGTGCAAGAACAACCATCAATAGAACTGGCGCTATAGGGAGGGGTTGAGCCGTGTTAAGCTAGATCGAATCGGTTCATTCTCCCCTGAAATATTTCATAGAGTTCTAAGATCCACACCAAATAAAGGGGAATTTCAAGAGCTACCACCCCCTATGAAGGCTAGAAGAGCTAAAAGAGGGGAAGCTTCCACCTTTGACATATCCAATCAGCCCACTTCACCTCCACTCTCATCCTCTCCTTCCACCCATTTTCCCTCACCTTCTACTTCACCCTTGGTAGCATCCTCTTCCCATGTGCCCCAAAATACCTTCCAAGCTTCCATCTACCATAGTCGAGGCATTTCCTTCAAGCCTAACATACTTCATTTCCTAGGTGTTGCCCTAGAAACTGCTACTACCCCTTTACAACCTCAAGTCAATCTGGTGTACCCTCCTCCACCTCCACCTCCCATAGTGTGGCTGGGTAATAATCCATCTCCATTTTCCCTCAATTATTACCATGACATGCCAAAGAACCTGGAAGGATTTTGCACCAAGTTCAATCCTCGGGACCGATAGAGGATAGTAAAGGAACATATCAAGATATTTCAAATAGCCTTAAAGGATATGTAGATTGGACATGAAGACATGGCATGTAGGATCTTCATTTATTCCTTGGGGGAGGAAGCCTTTTACTGGTACATTCACCTACTAACACGATCCATAATCACTTGGGATCTATTAAAGAATACCTTCTTACAAAAATTCAAGATCCAAGTCAGGCCTTCTAAGTTATACCACCAGTTCCTGGCCATTCAAAGGGAAATCAACAATCCAATCAGCTCTTTTAATGAAAAATTTCACTGAGCATACATGAGGTTGCAATCTTCGTATGTGGTTGATGATGCATCCAACTGATTAATATACTATGCAGCATTAGACAACCTCACTTCTACCTTGGTGAAAAGGATGAACCCGCCTCTAGCCCAACTGGTGGATGCTTATGCAAAAGGAGTTAAAGCCAATATAGATTTAGGAGAACACATTTCTGGTTTTCTACCCTATTTGGGGCCCATTGCCCATCCACATCAGATTCAGGGGATTACCCAAGCCTTAGCACAAAATACACCCTTGATAAATCAAATTTTTCCACTCGCGATGGTGCCTCACCCTAGACAACCATTGAGTCAAGTGCCTCCTATGCCTTAATACTTGTAGCCATAACATTATTAGGTTTATTCTTAGCCACCCCAAGTGTTGACATACCTCCAAAGTTTTTAGTTTCCACCTACTCAACAAAACCAACTAGCTAGTACAACCGATCTTCCTTTAGAATTCAGCTTCACAACCAAGAAACACCAAAAAGGATCGAATAGATGAGCTAACAGAGATGATTAAGAAGATGTCAACTGAAATGACATTTAAGGAATCAAAAAAACCAGCTACATGCCTCACAAATAATTATTTAAGCTAATCTCAACTGTGACAATCATGACAACCGCAATGCCCATTCTTCCCCCAAACAAAATTATGAAACAGGTGAGAATTTAGGAAAAAAAAATTCAGAAGAGCCTCATAAAGACAAAACTAAATGTGGAACACAAGGAAAAAGAATGGTGTTCCAACACCACTTGATCAGCTAAGCAGTAGTGAGAACAATACAAGCAGGGTATACTTAGCCGAGGCTGCTCTATTTGGATGGTGTCAAATCCACAAGACAAGTAGACACTCTGAATTATATTGTTTAGAGTTCCAGATGATCGCCGATATTTTCCAAAAAAAAGTCCAGAATGTTGTCAATAGTTCAGGATGTAGGGATATTGTCCCATTCGAGTCATATGATTCCTCAATACTGGTCATCAACCAAGCTCCTTTCCCCAAGGGTGAGAGCAACGCACATGAAAAATTGATTGCTACCTCAAATGATGATAAGGTATAAGAGGTAAGTGATGAAAGCCCTTTGACTCAACTCTTTAGTTCGGTAGATAATGGTCTAGTAGATGAGGAAGAGCCAAGAGAGGATGTGGTCCAAATGTTTCACCAAAGGGAAATCCCATATGATTTAAGGAATAGGCATGCAAGCGGCCCTTTCATAACCTCTACTCCACCTAATAACTTTAGCACTTCTCCTAACCCGAATGCTAGTAATAACCTAGGCTATCCCCATGTACCCACTTTGTACTTTAATAAGAATAGACAGTTAGGTCAAAACCAACATCAATATGTTGGCCCCTCCCAAAGTACCCCCTTTGGAGCTAAAATTGAATAAATGGGAGAGTACATAGTAGAAGAATCTAAGAAGTTCAAGTTGAGTTTATTTTCTTTCAAGTTTCTTAAAGTCCCAATAGTTAGGAATGCCTTTTTTAGAATGATCAATGGGACTCCTTCATCTAGGTCAGCCCAAGAAGTACCCATCAAGAGGGTCTCCTTTGATGACTCACAAAATAAGCCTATCATTTGACAGGAATTTAGCAAAAAAGAAGACCCGCCTTTAAATCAACAAGCAAACAAACAACCTTCCATGGAATTAGATAGCCCAAAATAAGGGTAATGATAAAGATAAGCATCAAGTAACCCAAGTTGACATTTTAGGAGGACTATTTCAAGGAAAGCTAGAGACCCCTCCCTTATTGACCACCATTAGGATATTTGAAAAGAATTTACATAACTATTTTCTTGATTTAGGAGCTTGTACTAATGTCATGCCCTTGGTAGTGTGCAAAGCTCTGGGAATAGTTCCAACTCCCTCTCGATGCAAGGTGATGCAACTAGACAAAACAAAGATTAGCATAGTTGGGGGAATTAACAGAATACCTATGTAGATTTCTTCTGATCCTAGGGTACAACAGACAATTGAAATCCAAGTTGTCGATATTCTCAATGCTTATGGTATCATTTTAGGAAGGGATTTCACCCTAGAATTGAATGGATATGCAGATATTGATTATTCTCACCTATGGCTGCCACAAAAAGGATTGCCAAATCATATTCGTATCGAGAGAGAACCACAAATGAAATTCATGATCACGGAGTATAACAACACAAATGAGGTGTTTTTTCCTAAAAAAAGGGTGGGGAATTACTACCTCATGGCATATTCAGATGAGCAGGAGTGCTACAAATAAAAGGTGCCAGATGAGGTCCTCCTTGTGTTGTTCAATCTACATATCGGCCTAGCTCCCACACCCGAAATTATAGAGATATTGATTGAATATGATGATGAATATTCCTACGAGGATGGTAGTCTTGGATTACTAGATGGCTTCCAATATTTCATGGAGAAGTGTGTGCAAGATCAACTTAGTCTATGCACAAGAATGAATTTCCAGGAGCTACTCTTTCCCTATTGGTGTAGGGTACACAACACTACCCACTCAGAATTTGAATGTTTCCTATGCCAAACAATAATTGAGCACATCAAAGGACATGTTACCCTAAAAGGGGAACATCATATGGTACAGTCAAACCAAGGTCATGTTGAGCCCACACATTCTCCCAATTTGTTGAAGCAAATACACTGTAGAACGAAAAAACAAACTCTATGGATTCCAAGATTGAGGGTTCTTCCATGTTTTGGACACTATGCTTCAATGGGTCCAAATCCAAATAGGGAGTTAGATCCTATTTTGAGTTGATCAACCCAACAAGTAAGTCGTACTTTACTGTTCACAGACTCTAGTTCTATTGCATAAACAATGTGGCGGAGTACGAGGCGTTGGTTCTTGGTCTCCTGATGGCCTTGAGGAAGAAGGTAAAAATGTTGTATGTCTTTGTTGACTCAGAGTTAGTCATGAAAAAATTAAGAAAGCTTTACTCCTTTCATGATAGAAGGCCAACCAATTATAGGAATAGGGTATGGGATCTTTTAAAGATCTTAGATGGGTTTAATATTCAACTGATCCCATGCTCCCAAAATCATACTGTAGATGCCTTGGCTCAAGCAGCCAGTACCCTTCAACCTATTTCACTATCTAGCCTCAAAAGGTTCACTATTGAGCTTACCTCCACCCCATTTGTGCTAGACAACATTGCTAATTTTCAAGTGTTCAATGATGATAAACACATATTGGATTTTATCACTAGCTCCAATGTGTTTTCAACTCATATCATTGATGAAGATGAGCCCAAAGAGCCCGAATTGGATATCGAAGGGGTCATTAACCTTAGGACCAATACTATCCCTAGAGGTCTCATCCAACTTGAGTGGATATTTGACTTGGATGATATTAGAGATTAGGATCAACAAGCAAAGGACTCTATGAATAACTAGTGTGATGCCTACAACCTTGGAAAAACCAAGGAAGTTAAGAATGTGTTCATTGGTAAGGTGTGCATGTGAGAAGAGAAGAAAGGGATAGTTGATGCTTTGCATAATTATCATGATGTAGTTTCTTGGAGTTATGAGGATTTGAAGTTGTATGGCATATTAATCATCACACACACCATTCCTGGTAAGCTAGGCATAAGATAATTTCAATGACAAAGAAGTACAATAGTTTTTTTCTACATAAATTATATTTCCCATCAAACACTCCACATGGGTGGAAAATTTGGTGCCGATGAGAAAGAAGAATGGTGGGAAATAAAATTGTGCAATTCCAGGACATACACAAGATGGCGTTCACCACCAAGTTGGGAACCTTTGCATATAGACAAATGTCGTTTAGACTGATCAACGATGGTTCCACTTTTCAACGTGCAATGGATATCACTTTTAAAGACCTGATAGGAAAGTGCATTATCATCTATATGGATGATCTCTCAGTGTTTTCGAAGAAGTAAAGTGATCATGTCATTGATCTATGCAAATTCTTTCAGAAGTGTAGGGAATTCAGAATTTCCTTGAATCCAAAGAAGTGCATCTTCAGGGTTATTGAAGGCAAGTTACTTGGGCACGTTATTTTAGAGAAAAAAATATCAATAGAACTAGAATGTATTCAAGCAATAATAAAAATTTAGCTCCCAGGAAGCAAGAAAGAGTTGAAATCTTTCTTTGGGAAGATAGATTTCATCAAGAAATTCATTATGGGCTTTGTTGAAATAGTCAAGCCACTCAATTCCATGCTAAAGCAGGATGAAAAAGTTGAATGGACCCCAGAGGTGAAGCAAGCCTTTGAGGAGATCAATAAATTGATTTCTAAAGCACCCGTATTAGTCAGTCTTGATTACCTAAAGTTGTTCTACATTTATTTGTTTGCTTCAGACCATTCTTGTGCTAGCATATTGACTCAAAGAGATAATGAAGGCACTGAGCACCCAGTCACCTTCATGAATGCTTTGTTAAAGGATGTTGAGCTAAGGTACCACAATGTGGAGAAACAAGCATATGATCTGGTCAGAGGAGTCAAGAAGTTTAGACATTACATCTTGTACAATAAGGTGTTTTCCATAGTGCCTAACCTGACAGTGAAGATGTTGCTAATGCAAAATGAGCTAGGAGAAAGAAGAGAAAATTTGGGTTACCTTGCTACAAGAATATGACATGGATATTTAGTTGATGAAATTAGTAAGGGAGAAATCCCTCACTCGTACAATAGCTGAAACACTACTGGAGGTAGGACCTAAGCTTACTATCGAGCAGTACCAACTTGAAGATGTCTCCCCTAGAGAATGGAATGATGATGTTATCTAATTTTTGTTCCACAAAAAGTGCCCACCTCACTTTCAAGGAGTTTAAAAACATGCTCTAAGGCTAAAGAGTAGCAACTATATGTTGCAAGCTTCCATTCTATATAAGAGGAATTATTAAGGGATCTACCTCATATGCCTTGGAAAAGAAGAAGCACTATAGGTTTTAATAGAGTTTCATGATAAATTTGGCACTAGTCATGGGTCTGGTCCTTCCACCGCTCATCAAATCTTGTGGGCTTAGCCAAAAAAATTCAAAGATACATACAATCATGTTTGAACTTGTCATGTCTACCAGACCGCACTATTGTTAAAGAAAGAAATGTCGCTCTTCTGCTCCAACCAGTCCTGGAGGTGAGATTGTTTTGTTAATGGGGCCTCAACTTCATTGGTCTGGTAAGCCCACCATCATCTATAGGTCACAAGTACATTCTAACCACCTCTGACTATTGTACTAGATAGAAAAAAGAAATTTCATGTAGGCAATGTACCACAGACATAGTTACTAATTTTATTAAAAGTTTTATTTTGAGTCATTTTGGTTGCCCATTTTCCTTTGTTTGTGATAATGGCCCCACATTTTCCTCACTAAAATTTTCTAGTTGGACCTTTGACTATGGAATCACTCTCAAATTTTCATCCAATTACTATCCTCAAGGCAATGGTCTTGTTGAATCCACAAACAAGAACATGATCACAGTGATTAAGAATCCACTTGACAAGAACCCCAAAGATTGGAACACCCAATTGCATTTTTCCCTTTGGGAAGATCCCACATGCCACAAGGCTTCAATGGGTGATTCCTCATTTCATCTAGTCTATGCACTAAATCCTGTCTTTCCCATACACCTAAAGATCCCCACCCTCTAGTTCATCAACACTTATTATGATGAGGGGAATCACTGAGAGGCCTGTCTAGCTGAATTGTTACATCTAGAAGAATTATGTGATAAATCCATTGAAAATTTAACCAAACATCAAGGAGTAGTCAAAAGATGGTTCGACCATCGAGCCAAAGTTAAGGCCTCTAGAATTGTTGATTTGGTCCTATGTTGGGAAAATTCCCATGAAAAATTTGACAAGCTCTAGCTTGGCCCCTTTCAAATTTTTGAAATTTTGGGAGATAATGCATTTCACCTCTAGATTCTAATTGGAGAGGATG
The DNA here is from genome assembly GCA_007115665.2 of Sequoiadendron giganteum. NCBI lineage: Eukaryota > Viridiplantae > Streptophyta > Pinopsida > Cupressales > Cupressaceae > Sequoiadendron > Sequoiadendron giganteum. The sequence continues at coordinate 790,729,571 of CM021101.1, read as the reverse complement.
TCACAGTTCCCATCAATGGGTAGCACCTCAATTATTATTTTCTTGCCTAATTTATACGAAGCTGGCCTTTGTAAATATTTGTATATAGGTTAATGTAGGTTTCCTTGGTTTTTTTGTCCTGCTAAGCTTCTATGTTTCTCATCCTCCCATCCATTTTGTTTTGTGGAGGGTGTTCCTTTATTATGCATGTGGTGGTCATGATCGGTATGATTAATGGTTCACTTTTTTTCTCGCTCATTTTGTTCTTTAGATAAATACTCACTCCTAAACTATTGGTCTCTGATTGTTGTTGTAGGGTGGTTTCCTTACTTGAACTCGAGCTTTGTTGGATGTTGTGGTTGTGTTACTGATATGTGGTTTCCATTGATGTCAACACTAATATCATTGATGATTCTGAAGGATGTATATGTCAAGGATATTGAGAAAATTAAAATAAATATGTTGTAGGCAGTCTGTGAAGCTATGTTGATCAGAATGGTGGAAAGTTGTGTACGTTGATAATTAGAAGTCGTGCATTAAATGGTTTTTTTTCTTAGCCTATCTAGTATGTTTTCTGGAAGTTTCAGTGGTACACATCAAGATTGGAGAAAGTTATGAGTTTAGGAGCTCCTAAAGTTATTCTGTTACTATAGTAGTTATTTCTAGAAGAAGAGAATACAATTCTGGTAAATTGAGTTGTTGCATATGTTTCTATGATGATCAGTGATGCTTCTAGATCATGCTTTATCATTGTGGTATGTCCACGTTAATCGGTGTGCTCATGATTGAATATTTTCTTTTTGTGTTCAATTTTTCATGTTCTTGGATGACATGATTGTGGTAGCATGTTGCGGATCCTTATGGATTATTTTTTTAATGTTTGGTATGTTCGAGGATGTTGTTTCAGGTCTTCTTTATGATGTGACTGACTTAGGTTAGTGCACATTGATATTTATTCATGAATTGGGCTAGCAGTTTGTAATTCATCTATTCTTTATTTGTTGTCGACAAAGTTGTTGATGTAAATTCATGTAGAGGATATATAAGAGTGAATTTTTTCTTCATTTTGAAGTGTTCAAGGTATGCTCAGTGAATGTATGTGAAGTGTATGTGTGAATAAAGATCAGATTACTTGATTTCAAAGTAGAGTGTGAAGAATATTTTATGTGTCTAACCAAAACTATCATCAAGCTTTTGTAGACGCTAATTTCTTAGTTCAACCTCATTAGATGGATTTAATCTGATTGTTTAATGTAAGGAAGTGAGCCTTCCCTTTGAGCAGTGAGCTCTAGGTAGTGTGCCTAAATGCATGTGCATTCCCTATTCATTTTTCATTATACTTCTAATAGGGTATAATCTTGTGGAATAACATCCATCATGGTTTTTCCCTTAACAGGGTTTCCACATATAAAATCTTCATGTTCATGTGTTTCTGATGTGTTGTTGATTCATGCTTTCACTATTAATTATCAGATCTGAGATTAAAGGTTGATAAAGGTTAAATAAGTTTAAAATATGTAACATTTGATTCACCCCCCCTCTAAGTTGTTTATCCTTTTTTTCCAAAAATTGGTATCAGAGAAGGTTTCTATGAAGAATTTTAATAGCTTGAGGTGATTTGAGATGGCATCATACAAGAAGTATAGTCCCAAATTTGATGGTAAAAATTACTCTCTATGGAAGGTCAGAATGGAGTGTCATTTGAAGTGCATTGCTGAACCCTTCTAGAAGATTACAAAGAAAAAATATAATATTCCTTAGAATAGTCCTGTAAGAGAGGGGGACCAACCACTAAAAGGCCCTAGGTCACGAAAGGCCAATATCGCAAAGGCTACCCAAACTTACCTCAGTTAAAAGGAAGGTTAGGATAGAAGGGATGAGAATGATGAAGACTATGAAGTCCTTTGATCACTCTGGAATCCCAAGAAATAGAAAAGGAATAGACGAGTTGAACTTTAGAGTCAACTCTGCATCTCAAGTAGCTCTTTGTCTGAGGATGGAAGCATAATTTTGGGGTGATAGCACGATGCACTGGCATCTCACAGGTGCGTTGGTGTTCATATGGCTAGAGAACTAGATAAACAAGATTCAAACTCTAAAGGAGAGACTAACAACCCAGTTTAGAGGTTTTTGAAGTGATACAATGAGATTAAAAAGAGTGAAATTTAAATACTGATATGATTAAGTAATTTTATTACCGCAAGGGTGATGAAGATGATTTCGCACAACAGTCTTCTCGCCAGCTTGCTTCAAGCTTTCTCCACCTAAACAAAAAAAAAAGGGGAATCTTGGGGCTATTTAGGGGCCTACCTCACTCAGACCCCTTTTTTTTCTTTTCCACCTCCATGGACAATCAAATTTTCAATGATAGAAATAGACATAAAGAAAGGATATACAAACTACGTAAACACAGAACACTAGAAACAGTATGTGCTTACTCAACCAAAGGTGATAGAAGAGATAAGAGGAGTTTACCACCTCTGTCCAAAGTGCTCAAGGCTTATGGAGGAGAAGAGTGAGAGGAACACAAGCCTCTATCATCATGGTGTTTATCCTATGCTTGCACTATCAGAGTGATGGAGTAGTGGATAGTTGCAATGGAGTGAAAAAGTGTTGCTACAAAGCTTGTGAGTGCTTGAAAGAGGAGAAAATATGAAGAGATGAATCCAATATCTTGCAAAACTCCCTAAATGAATGAAGAGTGAAGAATATGAAGGAAAGGATGAAAAATGACCATATTCAAGTCAGCTAGCCAAAGAGGTACGGTACTCTTTGACTTCCAATTGAAAATGTAACGCCTCTGTAGTCTCCAGTCATAGGAATCTACTAGGGAGGTAAGCATGTCGTGCAGATGTCTACATGCCATGTGGGCATCCCCAATAGAAATGCCCCCACTGAAACACAAAATAGGCACCAAGTGTGATGCGAACAAGAGGATTAAGTGGAATTAAGCTTCCGCCTTAGGCTTTCTAAAGTGCAAGGGGGTAAAAGGGAATATGTGTTAGGGGTGAAAATTCATGTTTATACTTTTTTCCCCCACTTTAGTGAGAATGAGTGATGAGGTAAAAATAACCTCATCATAATAAAATTAGAAAAGCTTATTCTAACAAGTTCAATCCTAAGTTTGTCCCAATTTATTAAACTTTAGGAGAAATATAGGATTATCTTTAAGGAAAATTATACAATCTTTATTTTTGTTGATCAATTGAGGAAAGTTTCCAATATAGGTTTAATGGGTTGACTTGAGTGTTTTTGTATGGAATAATCAGTCATCTAGCAGTTGTTACAAAACATTGAGCCAACACGTGCCTTGAGAATAATGAATATAGATTATTCGAACCTCCACCTAAATCTCAGGTTGATGAACTGAAGATTTAGTTACTATCTATTTAATTTTTTTTACCAAAAACATCATGGCTCATCTCAAGCCTTCTCTATGTTTATGAGTTTTAAAGACATGGAAGTTAGTTAAAGTTGTTAAAAAAGACTTTTTCAATGGCTTTCCATGCCATCTAGAATCTAGGATCTAGTTATAAGTTTTTCTATAAGAATGTAATTTCAAAATAGATGAATAAGACTGAGTAGTAACGTTATGCTATTTACATGATTTCTGAATACTGGTAAATGAAAGAATTTTTATCAATTGTTGAGTTGTTGAACTATGGATGATAACTATTTATAATGGAAGGACTCCCGAACCTATAGTTTATGTGATTTGAGAATGAAGTGTTGACCCGCGAGCTTGCCACTCGAGGGGAGTTAGTTTAAATAGATAAGTACTTACTATTAAGTTGTTTTAGTTGTTACATAAATAAATGTTCAGTAGGAAATATTAAAGTCTGTTAAGAGTTGAGTCCAAAGTTCTGGAGCACCATTTTTTTTAGTATAAGTTATTCTTCGTAGATCTTAGAATATTTTATTGTTTAAGAAAATGTTTTGTAGTATGTTCACTTGCTTTTCCACTTCCATAGTTTATCAACTATTCGGTTTTCTTATTTCTATGCTTTCTAGTTTAGTTTTGATGCTTTTTAAATTAGTTATCTTATTCTTTTTAGTTTAAGTATTTCAAATTTTCCTAGAATAAATTGTTTTCCAGATAAGAAGTTAAATGGCCTTAGACTAAAATTGATTTCTGTAGTTTAAAGAAAAACATAAAATCTAAGATGAGTTATATGAATTATCTTCTATTGCAAACTACCTTGGACACTACCCAGTCGACTAATTGACATCTTATATTCTAAAGTAATAGGACCTAGTGACAACCTATCACTTTTTGGCACTGTTTCCGAGAATTTAAAATAGCCTTTGTGCTTAAGTGTTACTAAGAGACGGTTTTAATACCTCATTTTATGCCAAAAAAATTTCCATCGGCTTCCTCGTCTACATCATCAAGAAAAGAGGCCCTCACGGATAACTTATACTAAAGACACCCCCAAATAACGTACCAATTATTCCTAGGGAAGCCCAAGGCTCAGATGATCACACTTCTAAAGAATTATTTGTGCCTATTCCACCTGAGACTTTCCACTATTTACCTAACGAGCAACTAGCAGACCAACCAGTTATAGAGGAAACTGGCTTGGAGGAGTAGAATTCTCCAAACATCATGGGAGACCATAGAGTTGAACCTAACCATAATGAACCTTAGCGCCCTCCTAGAATGTTTACTTATCCTATTACCTTGGATGCAGATGATGATACTACAATGAAGAACATTTCCCCAGCTTTCCTTCCAACCTTCCATGGTTTGTCCTCTGAAGACCTAGACCAATTTCTCTTTGAATTTAAGCTCTTATGTCAAACATATGACTATAAAAATGACAACCAAAAGCTGAAGCTTTTTCCTTCTACTCTAAAGGATTCAACGATGTGTTGGTTTATGGGATTGGGTTCTGGTAGTATAACATCCCGGGGGGAAATGGAGATTGTTTTCTTACAAAAATACCAAAGTTACTATAGGGTGAGTGATCAAAAGGAAGAGTTGTTTAAACTAAGACAAAATGAGGATGAGAGTTTGGAGGATTATCTCGATAGGTTCCTTTTCCTCTCTAAAAGATGTGGAGAAGGGGCCATTAGTGTCGAGATTCTCAAAACAATTTTTCTTAAAGGACTTGATGATGACGCTAGACGAAGTCTTGATCTCATGGGGAAGGGTGACGTGTCTCAACTGACCCTTGAAGAAATATGTGAGTTATGTCAGAATTTCTCCCATACTCAAGGAGGAATCTGTAAAACTAATATTTTTAAAGGATCAAATCAGATAGGTAAGCTCTATGAAGAGATAGAAAATATGAAAACTGACATTCTCATTTAATTAAACACTACTTTAGATGGCATACAAGCTAAAACTCATAACCCTGAGACCTTGTCAATCTATTGTCCCAAGTGTCAAAACAAACACCTATTGCGAGAATGTCCTTTAGATAAAATCAATGTTTTTCAACTCTGTGAGAGAAAACATCCTACAAAATAGTGTGAGCTTCTCTCTGATATTAAGAATTCCAAGAAAAAAACTATTCAGTTTGAAGATGAGATAAATGCGTTAAACCAACTTCAAGGAGGTAACTTCTCTTATGGACATATTTCCAATTCTACATGGAGACCTCAAAATAACTGGGTTCATAATAAATGGACCCCATCTTTGAATCAGTCACCTCCCACACAACCTAACTAGGGAACTCCTTATTGGGGATCCCTAAATGGGGAAATCAGTAGTGGTTGAACCAACCACAACAAAAATGGTACCAACAACATGTTGCCCCGCAATGGAATTAGGGACATAATCAATTCTATACTGGACCCACGAGGAATCAACAACATAATTTGTTACCTCCAACTCAAAACCTTCCTCAGAATGAGCAGGTGAACCAACCTCAGCTTCCAGCACAATCGCTCCTTAATCCTAAGAATAATTGCCAGAATACACTAGTCTATTCTACTAAACATGAAAATGTTACAAGACTGAATGTGATACATTTCAGAAATGTATAGTTGCACTCTAGTAGAACTCTTCAACCCTGAACTATTGAAGAGGTAATAGAGGAACCTGAGCCTAAAAGTCCACTAAGAGATAAGTTACCTAATCGGGACACTTCCACCAAGGATAAAGAGCCTTTCTTACCAGCAGGAGCTGCTGATTTCTCTCAGGAGGAGGAAGGTCAGTCCTTGAGTCAATTTAAGAAGGAGTCCATTCCAAAAGAGAAAACAATGGAACCATATCCGGAATGTTTGAAGTTATTGAATCCATAGGATACTCTGGAAGTGACTATGGCTTACGAAACTACATTAATTCAGGAGATTAAGAAATTACAAAGTGAGGTCCCTCTATTCCAAGCAATAAAATTAATTTCTAAGTTAAACCAATTAATCAAATAGCTATGTATTAAAATGCGAGGTAGGAAGCCAAAAAAGATAAATATCATTCATATTGATGGTTACTTAGCTGATTTTCTATTTGGAAAGACTATTACTCCAAAATATGATGATCCTAGGAGTCCACTTCTAACTATTACAATCAACTAGGTAGAAATACCAAACACACTAGTGGATCTTGGGGCAGCTATTACCATAATGACTATGGATGTAATGGAAAAGTTAGGACTAACTGATTTACATCCTAAAACCACAGTCTTACAGATGGAAAATCAATCTATAGCCATCCCAAAGGGTGTCGTTAAAAACATTCTCATCAAATTTGATGGATGGGAATATCCAATTGACTTCTAGGTAATCCAGTCGCTTACACCTAAAGATAGTTATCCGATAATTCTTGGGAGACCATGGTTGGCCACGGTTGATGCTAAGATTGATAGCAGGGAAGAGGGAATGGCCATTTTGTATGGTCAAGATAGTAATTTTTTTTTCTTATATCCCCCTACTAAACCAACCGAGCATAAAAATGTTTGGGTTGATGAACTAGAAGAATCTAGTGGTCAACATAGTTTGGCCTCACTATCCATGGTAGTAATTTAACAACACGGAGAAGAATTGGAGGAAGAGTTAGTAAATGATGTAACATTCCTTTCTATAAGCTGAAATGAGGAAGAAATGATGGATGCCCGAAAATTTTTGGGCAACCAGTTGATATAAGCAGGATGGAGCAAAGTTATGCTACAATGGGAATGCCTTGTCCCTTAGCAATCATGATTCCCAGAACAATTCATTTATTTGAAGATATTAGAAGGTTTCATCGACTTATACCTCATAGTTGTCCCCTCAATAACTTGTTATGACCAATTTATACTATCACTTTAGTCCATCCTAGGATAAAATCGATTATGCTATTACTAGGAAAAAATTTGAACATCAATAGCTGGCTAACAAAAACACAAGAGGATAAGTTATTCAATGTGTTGGTAAGAAGGTCTAAAGATTTTTCTTGGGATTATATGACATGAGGGGAATTCACCCAAGTGTTTTTACTCATCACAATTATACTTACACTAGTATAAGGCCTGTTCGCGAGCCTCAAAGGAGACTCAATCCAGCATTAAAGGATCTGGTCAAAATAGAAATTGAGAAACTCCTCTAAGTAAGATTTATTTATCCTATCTCTGATAGTAAGTGGGTATCACCTATGGTGGTCATGCCAAAGAAAAATGGGAAGTGGAGAATCTGTGTAGACTACAAAGAACTCAATAAAGCCACTCATCAAGATTTTTTTCCCCTACCATTTGTTGACCAGGTGCTAGACAACTTGGCTAGAGGGAAATGTTTCTCCTTTCTAGATGGATTAAGTGGTTACAATCAGATACAAGTTGCCCCAATAGACCAAGACAAGACCATGTTTACCTACCCTTGGGGCACATTTGCATACAGAGTGCTTCCCTTTGGACTTTGTAATGCTCCGGCAACTTTTCAGAGAGTTGTTCTTGCTATATTTGATGCAATCATTAATGACTATGTAGAGGTCTATATGGACAACTTTACTATCTATGGGTCAACATATGATGAAGCTCTTCAAAACTTAGACCGAGTCCTACAAGTGTGTGAGGAAAATAGACTATCTCTTAGCCATGAATTTTTTTTAATAATGGTAGAACAGGGAATAGTCTTGGGACATCATATTTCCTTTGAGGGAATAAAGGTCGACCCTAAGAAAATTAAGGTCATTCAATAGCTGACTATCCCTCAAACTCAAATAGATGTTCAAAGTTTTCTTGGACATGCTAGTTATTACAGAAGGTTCATTGAAGGCTTCAGTAAAATAGCAGCTCCTATGTTCTTTCTTTTATAGAAAGAAGTAGAGTGTGTTTGGACACAAGAGTGTCAGATATCATTTGAAACCGTTAAGGAAAATCTTGTCTCTGCTCTCGTTCTGCAAGGACCAAATTGGAGTATTTCTTTCCATATTTATGCAAATTCTTCTAACAATGCTATTGGTGTAGTTCTGGGACAAGAAGATGAGAATGGAGGAAAATATGCCATATATTTTATCACTAAGAATCTTACTTTGGCAGAAAGAAACTATACAACCATAGAAAAATAATTCTTACATGTCATTCATGCCATTAAGAAATTCTGCCACTATATCATGGGATATAAGGTTATAGTTTATATAGACCATTCATCTGTAAAATACCTAATGAACAAACCCATCATTAATGGTTGAATTATGAGATAGTTGTTACTCCTTTAGGAGTTTAATGCTACAATTCTTGACAAACCAGGGAAATATAATGTAGTAGCAGATTTTTTGTCACAAATGAAACATGACAAGGGTGACAATACTCCTATATAGGATGAGTTCCCAGATGAAAATCTGTTTGTAGTTTCTATAAAATCACCCTGGTTCGCAAATATCACTAACTATTTAGTTGCTTCAGAGGTACCCCTAGGATTCACGACTAAGCAAAATAAGTGACTTATCAGGGAAAGTGCCCCATTCAAATGGATTAACAGAATGTTATTTCATTGTGGACCTGATATGGTATTAAGAAGATGTGTGAGAGTGGATGAAACCTACAACATTCTAAGGGCCTATCATGATGATCCTTCAAGAGGGAACTACTCTACGAAGAGAAATTCCCATAAAATATTAGGTGCCAGATACTGTTGGCCTTGAATGCATTAAGATATTAAGAACTATGTTCATCATTGTGATGAATGTCAGAGAGTAGGAAGACCAACTGCTTCTTCGAAAATGCCTTTACTGCCATAGGTAGTGCTGGAACCATTCAAGAAATGGGGTTTAGATTTTATCAGACCCATAGATCCTCCCTATCAAGGGAAAGAGTACATATTGGTTTGCACTAACTACCTGATGAAATGGGCTGAAGTTAAAGCCTTACGAGTAGCTAGGGAAGAGCAAGTCATGGACTTCCTCTATAATAAAATATTCCTTAGATTTGGAGCCCCTCAAACTATAGTTACTGATCAAGGACCCCAGTTTATGTCCAATGTGCTCTTGGCATTTACCAACCATTTTTAGGTAAGACATAGGAAGTATTCCCCTTACCACCCTCAAGCAAATGGCCAAGTGGAACTAACTAATAGAGAGCTTGAAAACATATTAACAAAAAAAGTTTCTTCAAGAAGAAAAGATTGGGCCAGGAAACTCCCCGAAGCTGTTTGGGCATACAACATAACTTGGAAATCCATGATTGGATTCAGTCCCTATGAGCTCATTTTTGGAAAGAAACCTCTTCTTCCCATTGAGTTTGAACTACAAACTCTACGAACAACTATGGAACTAGGTCCGGATTTAAAATGAGCCCAAGTTGAACGAGTTCTGCAACTAAGTGAATTGGATGACCTTCACCTAGACGTTGTCCATTAAACTGAACTAATTCAACATCATTAGAAAGAGTGGTACAACAAACATATTAAGGAGAGGGAGTTCCATAATGGAGAGTGGGCCCTGTTATTTGATTCAAGGTACAAAGATCATAGGGGAAAGCTCAAGACTCATTGGTTGGGACCTTATGAAATTTTGGAAGTCTTCTTGAATGGAACTATTTGGTTGAAACCAATAGATGGTGACACTCGAACCCTCATAGTTAACATTTACCGCTTACGTGTCTACCATAAGCTGATCGATAGGGAAGAATTCTCAAGAATGGTGGAAATGCAGGGCGAGGTCCAATGTGTTGACTCTACCAAGGTAGAGTCTATATGGTAAAAATATTTAAAATATATATATATATATATATATAATTTCGAAAATGTGTAATAAAAGACATGTATGCCAAGATATTTTTCTTCATTAATTTTTGTTCCATTTTGTAGGACTTCTTAAATAGGAGGAAAATAAATTCCCGAAAACCCTCCAAAGATGCTCTGGAATGTTATGATCCTTATGACTGATGCTCCAGAACTTGTACAAAACTCGTCATGTCAAAAAGGTATTCCTGCACTAAGGTTCAAAGATCCCGAAGTTCAAAATTCTTAAGTCTTGTCACTCCACCTTCATTTTTTTGTTGCTTTAATTTCATCTTTCGGTAATGCTCCGAAACCTTCATTTTATTGTTGCTCTTGCTACATCTTTCAACGATGCTCCAAAACCTTCATTTTGTTGCTACTCCAGCTACATTTTTTGGTGATGCTCCAGAACCTTCATTTCGTTGCTACTCTGGCTGCATCTTTTGGTGATGCTCTGAAACCTTCATTCCGTTGCTGCTCTGGCTGCATCTTTCGATGATGCTTTGGAACCTTCATTTCATTCCTTTTCCGGTTGCATCTTTCAACAATGCTCTGGAACATTCATTTCATTGTCATGCCAATTATGTCTTTGACGGATGCTCTAAAAATTGTCTGCCTTCTCCATCATGAATACAAACCTCTTGGGTGCTTTGAAACTTATGCACTAGTTTCGAGTGCAATGTCAATTGCGTACTCCGGAACTTGTTCATTCATATTTCGTCACCCTTTTCATAAATTCAAAATTTTGCGATACTTCCATCATTATATCTTGTACACCTGTCTCTATTTTTTTTATCATAAATAAAGCCACCAAGTTCTGTAGTCCTCATTAATAACTTCTTCATGCATAAAATTCTGTATTCACGCCATAATAAATCTGTCGTCACCTCAGCCAATACCTTCTCGTCATCCTGTCAAATCTGTAAGGTCGAGATCTTCGAACGATCAAAGAATGCTAGTAAGTACTAATTTTTGCTTTAAGTAGGTAGTTATTTTAGAATAAAGAATAATTAATTGGCACAAACTTCACTCCCAATTTAGCAATTTGTGCCACTCAGCGATCAACTACTTGTACGGAAAATCTTTTCGCATGCCTCCATGCAAATTGAAAATCATTACATAGTAAGTTGTAAACAAAACAAATAAGTGATTTCAGAGGAAATATTTTCAAAAGTGCAGGGTGAAATCTTTGTGCCATGATTGAAATCTTTGCAGAGTGGGAAAAATAAATTAGAGCCAAATTCAGCAGAAAATTGTTGGGATTGAGCAATATCTCCAGACTATTCGAAGAGGGAGGCTGGTTGGATTTTATCAGAAAATTTGAAGGATATGATGAAAAGCTGGTGATTTCAATTGCTGAGAACTACTCAAATGGTGAAGTGACACTTCATGGAAAGAATTTCAAGGTGAGTCCGAAAATAATTTCCTATTTTTTTCTGGATTAGAAAATTCAGGTATTAAAATAAAAGAAACCTCTTAGATAATGTACTAAAAATTATCCAACTTATTTGTTAGAGAGGGAGATCCTCACCCCATGGTAGTAATTAGCACTAGAGGATAGAATAAAGGGTTCCAAAGGACCTCCATACTAGAGCCCTGGGATACTTTCATTGCTTGGATCATAAAATATTTTACTTGTGAAGGTCAACTAGTTGTTGTAGTAGGACCTGCTTTCCAAATTCTGATCCATTTGTGTCATGGGAAAGAGAACCCTACTCTTAGGGTAAATTTTCCTAAATTTTTGTATGACTCTCTGAACTCTTCCATAGAAAGATATAAAATAGGGTGTGGGCCACTGAAGCACCATGGGTTAATTCAATTAATTTGTAAGTACCATTTTCGCAAGAAATCAGAGGGAAAATGGGAAAAGTTTTTAAAGAAAGTTGAAAAGCCTTCAATCCAAATGACAATAGAACCAGGGGAATCATCTCACCAAATTTCTTCTCCTTCTGAAGTGATTTCCCTTGAGGGCTCTCCAGCTTCGGAAGCTCCTAACCCCACCACGCTTGGTGAAGAAGTGCCAAACCTTATGAGTAATGAATTCAAAACCCATGATTTCCAGAACAAGTTGAGCTTATTTATTCTGATTTGAGTAACCCCAGAAGGAAAAAAAAAGGGAAAAGGAAAAAATAGGACATCCATCACCTTTCAAGGTCTTCTTCCATTGAGAAGGAGTAAGCGCCTTGCTTTTGAATTCTCTGAAACCCCAATGCAGGGTATGGAGGGAAGTACAACAAAGAAAAATCCTAAGCGACCATTTGAGCCAGTAGAGATTTCAGAGCCTACCAATGTAGAGGAAATACCTTTGGAAAGAGGAGATTCAGTCGAAGAGATTCCTTCCCACTCTACATATGTGGAGGAGGTCTTCACTGAGGAAATTCAGGGTAGAGAGCAGGAAGGAGATGAGGGTATTCCAAGTAATTTTTCCCCTATTGTTAATAGAATTATTGAAACAGTTGAAACAAGTGATGCCACTATAGAATTAGAAAAAAGAAAAATAAATTGATAATCTACAGAAACAATTTTACAAAAATAATGAATAGGTTGAATTGCAAAGAGAAGAATTGATGGTACATATTGTTGTAATAGATAAAAGGAATCAAGAAATATAGTGTTTAAAACTACAATTATAGGAAAATGACACAATGATTTATAAGTTGAAAGAGCAAACACAAGAATTGAGTTAAAAGAATAAAACTTATAGTGTTGACATTGCAAACAAGAATACATAAATTGAAAAAGTAAAGAAAAACTTTGTGCTTATGCTCATAGCCTTTGATGAAGACAAGAAAACAAAAACTGAGGAATTAAATGCTTCCATCAGCAGAGTTGTAGAGCTAGAACAAGACTTGGTGGAATGCAATGAGAAACCAAAGATGGAGCCCAAAGACATTCAAATAGAGTCAGTTGTAACTGATTTGTTCCAGATTCGCATTCCCCCACTGGTAATGAAATGGATGGAAAAGTGTTATTTCCTAAGAAATGTTCAAACTAAGAATTATAGGTTGAAGAAAGAACTGATACTCCTGAAGGAGTCATTTCACAGGGCATACAGAGGAAAATAGGATGCATGTCAAGTTGTTGACTGTCTATTAAATTGTAGAAGGCCATCTCTATTGTACTCCATGTTTTTAGACGAACAATGGATAAGATGGAAATTATTTAGAATCTACAATGATCAGCCTTACGAGCCCAATGATAAAGAATTTTTTAAGATATTTGTAGAGTCAACCCCTGAGGATCAAGATTTGATTTGTGAATTCTTTCTACATGATTTACTATTAGAAAATCACATAGATTTCTTTATTAATTTATTTTTTGGAGAGGTAGAATTAAGAGCCCTGTTATCCACCATGAGAAACAAGATTCATTGGCAGGAGCATACAAAAGAGTTTGCATAGGAAGAAAAGACAGTGGGTCTTCAAATAAGGTCCCCAAATTCTAGGCCTGGTGGTTTCAAAGACACTTTTTTGTCTCTCCTTGTTAATGACAAAATGAAAGAGCAATATGATGACAGTCTCAAGAAGTTTTACAATAATTTTATGAATCATGGGTAGAAATTGATCGGAAAGGCATGGCATGCTTGTGAAGAAAGGTTCACTCCACTACCTGCTTACCTCAAGAAAAGAGAGGTCATTTCCCCTCTTAATATCAGGTGGTCTTTTAGAAGAGTGGACTCTTTAGTCACAATCCTGAGAACTCTTAGAACAAATAGGATGGGAATGAAACACAAGCCTCCTTTTCTACTTCATCCACCTCCTACTTTCAATATTTCAACTGATCAGAATGATAGACTTTTTAATGAATGGAGAGAGAGTGTGATATTTCACAAAGGGTTCATTCATGACACTATAGCATTTGATGCAACAAAAAGAGAGGAACATGATCTCAGTGCCATATATGAGGAGTGGAATAAAACTCAGGGTTATAACTATGGAGCAGGAGGACCTACCAGGAATTAGGTTGGGGAGGAAATGATGAGGTAAAAATAAATTCATCATAATAAAATCAGAAAAGCTTATTCTAACAAGTTCAATCCTAAGTCTGTGCCAATTTATTAAACTTTAGGAGAAATAATTGCTTATCTTTAAGGAAAATTATACAAACTTTGTTTCTTTTGATCAAGTTTAATGGTTTGACTTGAGTGTTTTTGTAGGGAATAATCGGTCATCTAGCAGCTGTTACAAAATGTTGAACCAACACATGCATTGAGAATAATGAAGATAGATGTTGTGAACCTCCTCCTGAATCTCAGGCTGATGAACCGAAGATTTAGTTACTGTCTATTTAATTTTTGTTACCAAAAACTTCATGGCTCATCTCGAGCCTTCTCTATGTTTATGAGTTTTAAAGACATGGAATTTAGTTAAAGTTGTTAAAAAAGACTTTTTCAATGGCTATCCACACCATCTGGAATATAGGATCTAGTTATAAGTTTTTCTATAAGAATGTAAATTCAATATAGATGAATAAGACTGAGTAGTAACGTTATGATGTTTACATGATTTCTGAATACTGGTGAATGAAAGAATTTTTGTCTATCAATTGCTGAGTTGTAGAACTATGGATGATAACTGTTTATAATGGAAGGACTTTTGAACCTATAGTTTATGTTATTTGAAAACAAAGTGTTAACACACGAGTTGCCACTCGAGGGTAGTTAGTTTAAATAGATAAGTACTTACTACTATGTTGTCTTAGTTGTTACATAAATAACTATTCAGTAGGAAGTATTAAAGTCTATTAAGAGTTGAGTTCGAAGTTCCGAAGCACCATTGTTTTTAGTATAAGTTATTCTTCATAGATGTTAGAATCTTTTACTGTTTAAGAAAATGTTTTGTAGTTTGTTCACTTTCTTTTCCACTTTCGTAGTTTATCAGCTATTTGGTTTTCTTATTTCTATGCTTTCTATTTTAGTTTTGATGCTTTCTAAATTAGTTATCTTATGATTTTTAGTTTAAGTATTTCTAGTTTTCATAGAATAAATTGTTTTCCAGATAAGAAGTTAAATGGCCTTAGACTAAAATTGATTTCTATAGTTTAAAGAAAAATAGAAAATCTAAGATGAATTATCTAAATTATCTTCTTTTGCAAACTACCTTCGACACTGCTCGGTCGAGTAATTGACATCTTATATTCTAAAGTAATAGGACCTAATGATAGCCTATCAATGAGTACTAATGAGTGCTTCGGTAAAGTAGAGTAGTAAAAGAGTAAAAAAGTAAGAGAAATATACCTGAACCAACGAGGAAGCAGAGCACGGTTTGGAAAACTCAAAAGTGTAAGAGAGGACTTTGTAGTCCTACAGAACTACAAAGATAAAGTATGAAAGCACCTCACAGACCTATGGTCCTACAAGGAAGGTATTCTCCAAGAACTCTCACATAGAGGAGACCGAGCAGAAGGACCTTATAGACCCACAGAATTGCAAGGAAGGTATCCTCCAAGAACTCTCATATGGAGGAGACTGAGTAAAAGAACCTTACAGACCCACAAAATTGCAAGGAAGGTATCCTCCAAGAACTCTCACATGAAGGAGACCAAGAAAAGGGGACTCTGCAAAGTTAGAGAGGGTGATCCATTTACCTGTAGAGAGAACATGTTAGGAAGCAGCCAAATAGGCTAGTGAATAGATAGTCACATAGACCATCGCTAAGTTGTAAGAATTTTAAAGGAGTCCCTCGAGAACCCTTCAAAATCAAGGAGGGTCCACCCAATGGATGCACTATTTGAAGAGTGAAGTCTAGTCAGGCTATCCCCAAGCTAGACATAAGGATACAATGTAGGTCTAGTTGGGTTGTTCTGGACTAAACACGAAGAAGTGGAACTAGTCTAGTCAAGTTGCCCCCGAGCTAAACATGAAGATGCGAAGTCGGTCTAGTCGGGCTGCCCCGATCTAGATTCCATAGAACTCACTGAAGGCTTTCAAGGGAGTCCCTTGGGAACCAAACATGAAGAGGAGGGGTCCACTCAAGAGACATGCTTGTTCCAAAGCTAATGTCTTCTTTCTCGAGTCGATATGTCACCAAGGAAATATTTTGAAAGATGTTCACTTCATCAAGGA
Organism: Sequoiadendron giganteum; assembly: GCA_007115665.2. Lineage (NCBI taxonomy): Eukaryota > Viridiplantae > Streptophyta > Pinopsida > Cupressales > Cupressaceae > Sequoiadendron > Sequoiadendron giganteum. Next base: position 790,713,388 of record CM021101.1, on the reverse strand, counting down.
ATTCAAAAGGAAGGAGATGCACTCATGCAAAGGGAATACTAAGACCATTCCTGCTTCGAAGGATGGTTTCCAAATCCTTTATTTATGAAGTCAATATGAAGGAAACCCATTCTGTTAGGGTTTCAAATCGAGAATGCAATTCTGATAAGTGTGTGAAGTATCTTCGAGAAAAGAATCATTCGATCATGAATGCATTTTCTAAAGATCATGTAAAAGTAATGTTGTCACACATGAAAGGGACAACTCAAGAAAAGAAGAGAGAAAGATAAAGAGAAAGGTAAAAGGAGAGAGATTGCACACAAAGGGCATAGGGGGATCTGGTTTTGCGGGGTTAGATCTACCTTTATTTATATATGTAATAGGTAACTATGATGTAAGGTAGAAGATCATCAATCCCTATCCAAATCAGGAAGAATGCATTAAAAACAAAGTAAAATAAAAAATTGGGTCAACATAGAATGAGGCCTCAATGCTCCTGTTGCTTTGCATCACCCCTAATTTATCGAAAAACAATCACACACATGGAAGAATATAGATACATATAGAGGAAAGTTTACAATAAAAACACCATGAATGTTTCCAAGCACCAAAAAAGGTGACAAGGGTCATCCACGCACATATAGCACAATCACGAGGGGAACACATCACAAAACACACACACATCTAATCTAAATATCAAGAAGAGGGCCTCCCCCCTAGCACTAGTCAGCCAAGAGGTTATCAGATTCCCACTCTAGATCATCGTAGGGGGAAGGATGATGAGCCTACAATAGTGTAATTTTAAGGGGAGGAGATTTCGATCCTCCTGCAAGAAGGGCCAAGGTAGAGGGACCTGTGAGGTCTTTGTAACTCAACTCTTATGGGTTTAAGGTTGGTGACTTTGTAAATATCACTGAGAAGGTTGGACCTTCATCCAATGAGTTAAACATACACTAGATGAGAGTGCCATGTTTTACCTCGGTGGATGGAGGGGTTCACACCCGAGGTTCACCACTAGGATCACTAAGAGACTCAAGAGTGGTGAAAAACTTAGGGGAGGCAGGAGTTGGTTCCGTCACTAGGACACAATAGGTTAGTGCAGGGGTGCTTTTCAAATGAGGCATGATCTTCTTATGTTCTCTATTGCTGAAGGCACCACACTCCACCCTCTTCTTCATTGAAGGAGGTGCACTCCCAATAGATGAAGCAAGGTTGGTAGGAGAGGACAAAACCATACTAGATACAACTAATTATTAACCACATCCATTGGTTTTGTGAAAGGTGATACATTCGAAATGAAAATTAGCAGAGGCAGCTCCATAGAAGGAGTCATAAACATATACACCTTTCTAGGCGTATGTGCGCTCACAGTGGGGGCCGAAAGAGATTCAAAACTAGTGTGATCAAAGGTAGAAGAGGGGGAAGAGGATGCCATAGTAGGAGGTGTTGTCTTCTCTTCCCCCTTCTTCTATGAGGAGGCTTTCTCAGCTAGGAGATCCTTTTGTCGATGCTTGCACTCGGGTGCAAGGCGGTGTTTGCAGCTCTTCAAACTAGAAGCCAAAACTTGTGTAGGGATGGAAGGATCCCTCTTAGCCATGTGAGTGTCCTCCAAAACTATTTCTGGTGGAAGGACATGCTCCTACATGGGAGCAGAATGGATAGGTTCAAATATGGTGGAGGGAATTGACCCTATCACCTGAGAGGTGGATCCTTTTCTGGTTGGGGGAACAGGAAGAGTTCGAGGGGAAAATTCTCTCCACAAGCCTTTCTTTCTGCAATACAAATAATACCAAGGTCCTAGGGACCTATTAGGGAGATTCGATATCTTGATCTTCAGTCTTCGCCAAGGAGGCATCATCGGATTCAGTGGGTAGAACCAAAACTGGTTCAACCAATACTCTTCCCAAGAGAGAGAAGTAGATGAGTCAGCTCGAGAGGGAGTGAGCTTCTCCTTTCCTTTTCAGGAGGAGGAGGCAGCAGACTACTCAACCACAGGAAGGGTCAATTTTGGTTGTCTCTTTCCTCCAATCTTGTACTTCACATAGTTCTTGTAAAGTAGGTTCATTCTTTGTGGGAGTAGACTAATGGGAGAGGGCCAAAAGTAATCTAGGGTATAGCTTCCATGTGCAACTAGTGGTTTATAACTGGTGTCATGGAAAAAATGTTCCAAACTTCCATGAACAAACTTCAGACATTTATGTGCAACCGAGGGAACTGCATTCATAGCTACCAACCAAGGAATACCTACCTTCACTCTAAAGAGCTCATACCTCGAGATGATGTCAAACCTAAGGCTCATAGATTTAAGCCCAACAAGGAACGATAGGACAATACTCCCTATAGGAGGTATGAAAATTCCATCCTCTGTGCGGATGGTACTTTCAGGTGCATCATATCCATCCTTATGTAGGAACTTAATTAGCATGATCTCCTTAGTTATGATATTCACTTGAGTTTTTGGATCAACAAGAACACCTACTACAATATTCCCATTTATCCTTGTAGGAATGTAAAGAGGAGTTGGATCTCTATTAAAGCCCATCGGTAGGTCCTATGAGGTGAAGGTTATGCTAGTACCACTACTCATGGTCTGTGCAAAGGGAATAGGTTGGTTGAAGCAAAACTCTATCACACACACCAAACGGTACTTCTATAGATCATCCTAAGGTTTATGAGATAGGATAGTGACCCAATTAAGTTTTTGTTACACAACACTATCAAAACATTCCAACTATGCCTACTAGGGGTTGCAGGTTGGGTTGTAAGGAAAAATTCTTACAATACACACACCTACAACTCTCCTGGAGCATGAGGAAAGGAACTTTCAGTATCACAAAACATAACCAAAATGGTTCACATCAGTTTCACCAAAAATATAAGAGAGGGGGACCAACCACTGCAAGGCCCCAAGTCATGAAAGGCCAAGAGCGGAAAGGCTTCCCTAACTTACCTCAGTTAAAAGGAAGGTTAGGATAGAAGGGATGATAATGATGAAAACTATCAAATCCTTTGATCACTCTACAATTCTAATAAATAGAAAGGGACTAGATGAGTCAGCCTTCAGAGTTAACTCTATGTCTCAAGAAACTCTTATTGTGAGGACAAAACCATGATTCTAGGATGAAAGCATGGCGAACTAGCATCTCATAGGTGTGCTAGCATCCGTATGTCCATAGAAACATAAATATGAGATTCAAACTCTAAAGGAGAGACTAGCATCCTATTTTTGAGGTTTCTGAAGTGATAGAATGAGATTAAGAAGAGTGAAATGTAAATACTAATATGATAAAGGAAGTGTCTTACCACAAGGGTGACAAAGATGATCTCACACAACAGTCTTCTTGCTAGCTTGCTTCAAGCTTTCTCCACCTGCACATAGAAAAAAGGGGAATGTTGGGCCTATTTAGCAACCTGCCTCAGTTAGACCCCGTTTTGGTGTTTCCACCTCCATGGACAACCAAGTTTGCAATTATAGAAATGGAGATAAAGAAAGGAAACACAAGATACATAAACACAAAACACTATAAATATTACATGCTTACTCAACCAAAGGTGATAGAAGAGATAAGAGGAGCTTACCACCTCCATCCAAAGTGTTGAAGGCTTGTGGAGGAGAAGAGTGAGAAAAACTCAAGCATCTTCCATCTTGGTGTTTGTCCTATGGTTGCACTATCAGAGTGATGGAGTAGTGGATAGCTACAATGGAGTGAAAAAGTGTTGCTACAAAGCTTGTGATTGCTTGAAAGAGTGGAGAAAATGTGAAGAGATGAATCCAATATCTTGCAAAACTCCTTGAATGAATGAGAGAGTGACGAATATGAAGGAAAGGATGAAAAACGGCCATATTTGGGTCGGCCACCCGAAGAGGGACAATTATCTTCAACTTCCAATCGACAAATGTAATGCCTTTGTAGTCTCTAGCCACATGAATCTACTAGGGATGTAAGCATGCCACATGGGAATCCTTGATGAAAATTCCCCCATCGACATACAAAACAAGCACCAAGTGTGATGTGGATTGTGGTCTTAAGTGGAGTTAAGCCTCTACCTAAGGCTTTATAAAGTGCAACGGGGTAAAATGGAATTTGCGTTAGGGGTGAAAATTCATGTTTATATAGGTCCCACTACTCCTAATGAGATCAAGAAGCTGAAACTAATATCATAGCTATAGAAGCATTGATGAGTGCTTTGATAGATTTAAAGATGAAAAATGTGATAGGTCTAAAGAAAAGACATGAGATTTGGAGGAAATTAGAGACATTGTATGAAGGAGATGCACAAGTGAATATTGCTAAGCTAACAAGTCTGAAAGGCAAGTGGGAGACCATAAAGATGAGTGAAGATGAAAAAATTTATGCTTTCATGCAGAATGTAAATGAAATAGCTATAGGTATTACATGTGTCGATGGAGTCGTGGATGAAGATGAGATTGTGGCTAAAGTGCTCAGATCAGTTCCTACTTCTTACAAAAAAAAGTCTCATGCTATTGAAGAGCTCAAGGCAGTAACAAATGTCACAAGAGACATACTGATTGGTAAAGTAGTTTCCTTTGAGTTGAGTGAATTTGGTGAGCCTACTCCTAAGACATAATATTCATTCAAAGCTACTGTATCCGAAAAATTCCAACAAAGATATGATCTAGGAGAAAGTTCTAGAAAATCATTCAAATATGAAGATGAGATGAAATAGATTGAAGATGAAGAAAGAGAGCTAGAAGAGATGGAAGCATTGATTGTGAAAAGAGAATCTAGAGGACATGGTAAGTACAAAGGAAAGTTTCCTATTAAATGTTTCTCTTGCAGTAAGACAGGTCATTTTTCTTCTAGGTGTCCTAAAAGAGTTTCTAAGTATAAGCCTGAAAAGTCTAAATTTGAAAAGAAATTTTTTTATGCTGAAGAAGGTGCTACTGATGATGAATCTGATAAAGAAACTAGAAATGAAGATGGATGGGTATTCATTGATATCAAGGAAAATGGTACAGTGTCCATTGAATCTTCTAGTGAAAAGAATATTGAGAAAGATCTTGCAGCCAAAATAGATGAAAATGATGAGTGGGTGATTGACATCAGATGCTCACATCATATTATTGGTGATAAAAGTAAGTTTCTAAGCTTGGAGAAGTATGACAATGGTGTTGTAAGATTTGGAGATAACAATGCTAGTGTAATTTGTGGTAGAGGGACTATTTCTCTTGGTGGTAAATATAATATTGATGATGTCCTTTATGTTGAAGGATTGAAACATAATTTTTTGAGTGTTGGAAAGATGGTAGACAAGGGATACAATCCTTAGTTCAAAGATGGAAAATTTAGGATATTGGGAAGCTCTAGAAATATAATTGCTTCAAGTACAAAGACAAGGGGTAATATTTTTCACCTAAGTTCTTCTAGTGAAAATTGTTTAATTGCTCAAGTTGATCTAAGATGGTTATAGAATAGGAGGTTGTGTCATGTGAATTTTGATAACATTGTCAAAGTAAGATCCACTCAAGCAGTCAGAGATCTACCTAAGCTAGTGAATCCCACTAACACTATATGCAAGGAATATCAAATGGGAAAGCAAACAATAATTTATTTTCAAAGAAAAAATCATCATTCAAATAGATTACTGGAATTGGTACATATTGATCTATGTGGTCCATCCAGAATCATAAGTCTACAAGGAGAAAGGTACTTTATGTTGCTTATTGATGATTACTCTAGGATGATATGAGTTGCTTTCTTGAGAGAAAAATATGAAGCACTAGAAAAGTTAAAATGTTTCAAGGCTTTGGCAGAAAATGAGACAGGTTTGAAGGTCAAATGCTTAAGATCAAACAATGGTAGTGAATTCACTTCTTGAGAGTTCAATTCATTTTGTGAAGATCATGGAATCAAAATACATTTATCTGCTCCCCAAACCCCTCAACAAAATGAATTTGTTGACAAGAAGAAAAAAACAATTCTAGATGCTGCTAGAACGATGATGTTGGAAGGAAATGTTCCTCATATCCACTAGAGAGAAGTTGTAAGCACTGTTGTATGCACTATCAACCAGGTAAATGTTAATGGTAATTCAGGTAATACTCCTTTTGAGCTATGGTTTGGTTATAAGCCTACTGTTAAATATTTCAAAATATTTGGAAGTAAATATTATATCAAGAAAGAGGAAGATATTGGAAAATTTGATACTAGAAGTGATGAAGGAATCTTTCTGGGTTACTCTACTAAGAGAAACACTTACCAGTGCTACAATAGATGATTGAAGAAAATGGTTGAAAGTGAAAATGTCAAAGTTGATGAAGACATTGTTAGATCATCTAGATACTATGGATATGACTCATTTGATCAACAAGATAGTATAGATAATGTAAAGAATGTGCATACACAGAATCAAGTTCAAATTGTTCTAGTGAATCAAGAGAATCATGAAGGAGAAGCTAGTGGAAGTGCAGAATAGAGAATAAAAGAACCAGAATTCAGAGAGAATCCCAAATTTCTCAGGTATGTAAAGTTAAATCACTCTGAAAATATAATTATAGGAGACAAGAAAAAAGGTGTGCAGACTAGAAGAACAATTGTAGAAGAGTATTTCTTGATTTCAAAGACTGAACCTACCAAGTCTGTGAACCCTAATTTTAAACCTGCACATAAGCAACAAACAAACATAATATTAGATCAATATGCAAGGTGGAACAAGGATTCTCCATGAAATCCATTTACTAAACTTAGATAGAAATGAAATGAAGAACAAATGCAATAACCAAATTAAATCTATCTAAACTAAGCAAATTCTTGATCCCATGGGGGAATTTGCCCTTTCCCAACTCCTTAGTTGCAAACGTTGATGATGTGTGGATAGTTCAATCTCCTTGATGAGATTTTAGAATAACCTAGCTATGGAATTATGAAAATGATGAACATATAGAATGAAATGAACAAAATTGTCTCTCAATGTCAAGAGAGTAACTTTGCATGAGATTGTACTTGTTGAATTCGAGGAATAACCTTTCATTTATAGATTTAAAAATTGGAAGAATGAGGGATTTGAATGAATGTGGGATCATTCAACATCCAATGGGAAAGTGCCACTTGTGAAGATGTGAATGGTTGATGGTTGTGAACATTTTAGCCAAAGTGCCAATAAATGCAATTAGGTGGAATTTGAATTTGAGGAAATGACATGTGAGAGCGAAAAATGAATGAAATAAATGCCACTTGGCTCAATGCACAAGGACATGTAAGAGGAGGGAATTCTTTGTTGGAAGTACCCATCCACTTGTACTTTTTGAATTCAAACTTGAGGGAAAATAGAGATTTAATAAATGAATTAAATCTATTTTCATGTGCAAGTTGCATTCTCTAGAAGATTTTGGTGATAGGGATTAACTTAATCAAGATTTGATTAAAATAATGAGAGGTTAGATGATTTGACCATTTTGACTTAGATTTTAGGATTGATTTAAATCAAAAATGAGAGGAAAAATTAATTAAATAAATGTTTTTGATTTATTTAACTAAAAGGGGAAACGTTAGATTAAATTTAATAAGGTTTAATTTATTTAATTTAATAAGAATACTTCAGAGAATTTAATCAAATAAAAATGATTTATTTAATTAAACCGAGATTAGTTAAATTAAATTGATTAATTTAATCAATGAAGGAGAAAGACTTAATCAAATAAATAATGATTTATTTAATTAAGAGATAGAAGGTTATGACAATCTGAGAGTGTGATTTTGGAAGAAATGTTGTTAGTAGTCGGGATCAAGTGTGTTGAATCGAATCTGTATATTTTTCATGTTTAGATTTTGCCCCTCTTTGAAGCAATGTACCTGTTGCATTGATTCAAAGAATAAACTGATATGATCAAAGTTCAAAATTTTCTGATTTTCCAAATGCCCCACTACTACCCCAGTAGAAGGATTATGCTGGCATATTGGCCCCTTGAGAGATAGAGCAAAATTTTGATTTTTTGGATGATCTCATGAAAAAGATGACAAGGTGCCTAACAAGCCCAAAAATGCCCCAGAATGTCAAAAAATGTGTGAGAAAGCTAGAGAAGATGCAAAATGGCCTTTGGTTGGACAAAAACAGGATTGGGGGACCAAAATTCTAGTTAGATCGTCAAATTAGGTAAAAAAACCATAATTTGCAAGCTTAAATAGACCTTGAGGGGTCACTTTCAATACATTTGCATACTTAGCCCTTTGAAAATTTCAAACTTTGAGCTCTGAGTCTTGGTCAAGATGGTGCAATGATAGCTTCCTAGGCACATGGTAGAGAGAGTATGAGTACATCAATGGCTAGTCACTGTAGGATCCGTAGTATGTACCCCCATCCCAACTTTTGATTTCTCATTTTTTCATGCCTTAAATAGGGTCAAATTTAATTTTAAGCAGCGTGACACTATATAGCGCCATTGAAATTACTTGGTCAGCATTTCCTAGTCCTAAATAAGGCCACATATGCAAAGAGCATCGCACAACACAGTTTGGAGACAAGGGCTCCCAGGGTCAAAGTCAGTTGCGAGCACAAATAGCATGGTGCGACGCAGTTTGGAAGTTAGGGTTGTCAAAGTCCGCCCCCTGGCATAGTTTGGAATTTTACAAACTACGCCACATTTGTAAACATCATTGCATATACTATTTCAAATCTGAAAAAAATGATGCAAGTGAGATTTTTCTAGGAGACTTGATGCGATGGTTTTTCCTTGCATGGGAGGAGCTTTATATACTTCATTCGAGGGAGCACAGATGGTCGATGCTCCACAGATTGCAAGGTATGCATGTAATCTTCAATATCAACTTGATATTCTTGGTCTTTGGTATATTGCATACGTCCCTCCTATTCGGACACATTTAGGTATGATGACAACTTTGGCTGAGCGGTGGCATAGTGAGACTTCTTCCATCCATCTGCCTACTGGTGAGGCCACCATCACTCTTGAGGATGTCTGGTGCATTCTTCGATTGCCTATTCATGGAGCTAGAGTGATTTACAATCTAGAGGAGGGTAGGGATGCCTACTTTGACATCATGGGTGTGGATGATCTTATCATTTCTAATGGATAGATTGACCTAGAGCGATACTAGGGTAGAGCTTAAGATTGATTGTTGTTGCTATTACTTCAGGTCTTGTAGCACCTGATCAGTGGGGTCGATATTTTAGTCCAAGATGGGGACTGGCATGGCATCGGATATGCATTCATAGAGAGTGCTTTGCTTGGGGACCAATTTTTTTGGCCTCCTTATACATGGATAGTTGGGCCCTTGGAGCCGGAGTTACTTTATTAAATATCTAGGCATAGGAGTAGATCCTAGTGCTCCATCCAGATGTTACACCAGATGTCCTTGATATCGATGATCCTATTGTCTGGCATTATGGTGGGACACAAATTCATTTTACCCACACTAGCATAGGTGGTCTTGCTTATTGGCGATGGGTTCTTGATGAGATGAGAGAGTTCATCTGGAGACCTTGGATGGGCATAGGCCCATGGTATGATGATGTAGATTAGCTATTTTTTGCTCGACAAGATAAGTGGATGTAAGGTTAGGAGAATACCATGATAGAGAGGTATCTCTGAGACAGGGTGACCCATCAGTTTGGAGAGATGTAGGATAGGCTTGATGATCAGTACGTGCCAAAATTTTCCCATAATACAAGAGAAACGACATGAGGTCATCCCATCCTAACAATTGAGGTAGTGTCCTCCTTTAGAGAGTTATTGGCCCAACCGTGGCCATATGATTAGGGGTTAGCAGATGCAGGGTTTACTCTAGTGTACAGAGCTTGATTTAGACCTACCTTGAGATTGACATTTCCTGGTGCAATACTCCCATGATGGAGACCTAGATGTAGGACAATGATAGGGGGAGAGGACAAGGAGGTAGAGGTGGCAAAGATGGAGGCAGGTATGGAGGTGGACCACCTCATCATCAAATACCTCCCAGAGATCTGGCATAGCAGTCACCTCTAGGAGTAGGGGCACAGGTGGATTAGTCAAGAGATGGGGGCAGAGTAGTCCCGCAACATAATCCAACAACATAGCTAGACCACTAAGATGTGTTGATCTAGCAGTTGTAGGGTCAAATCTAGGTATTGACAATAGAGAGGGATGAGCCTAGGCAGTAGGTTGTGACAGTTACTACCGAAAGGGACCAGGCTCGATCCAAGAGGGATAAGGAGATCGGTCAGCAGAGGCAGCTGGAGAGTACAACTTCATCATCTTAGGGATGATTAGTTTCTATATGCACATCTAGAGAGGTAGTCAAGGAGACCGAGTATTATCGGCAACACTATAGACAGGTAGTGCCAATAGTAGGCCAAGTGCTAGACTTCTCCTAGCAAACAAGGATGATGCCCCCATAGGATCACAGTGAGAGGTGGGTGGGAGAGGGCAACAACCAATAGGGCTAGCCCTTGATTATAGATAGATTCCATTTTTGATTTGTGGGCCTCGATTACTTGGCCCTTTTTGTACTATATATGTTGATTGTACACTTGATCTGATTTTGTATCATGACATTCAATTTTTGATGATTATATATGAGATGATTTGCCTTTATGAAATTTTTTCTAGTGTATGATATGCATTTCTTAATTTCCTATATACTATGACATGTTTCTATTTCTTATGCTCATGCGATATGATGTATGTTTCTAATGGATGCACTTCTTTTTTTGTTTCTTTTTCATGCATTTCAATTATGATGCTATAAATGTAATGTATGCTAATAATGGTGTATTGTTGTGCAAATGGTAATGGATGCTAATGATTATGTATGATGTAATGTAATGATTTCTTAAGATTCTTAGAATAACAAATTTATATTATTCCTCATAACTTAAGGCAATGATATGATGTAATATGCATTTTATGCTAGTGATTTGGTGGATGCAGAGTGTATGCATTGTTGATGCTCTGATTAACTATCATGATGCCATGTTAGTATGTAAAGAATATAGAAGAACTTAGAACTCATTAGTTAGTCAGGATGATGGTGATTTTCTTGCCAGGAGTTGGGATTTTCAAAGAGTCAATTATGTTATGTTTGATAACACACCTAGGTACGATGCATCAAGGTATAAAGAACCAGGATGGTGTGGTACCCAATGTGATGGACCTTGACTTTAAAATCAGATAGGAGTATTCTTGTTCACACTTAGCATACACACTTCATTTAGGATGTAGTTCAAACATTCTAAATATCTTGGGCCAAAACATAAGAAAGCACGCTCTCCTATGTGGTCAACAAGATATCTAAAACATCCTGCCCACAAACCAAAAAAAGTACATATGACTAAGTTATTTTACAAGTGTATCCCATAGGTGTAGTAGATAAAAGAGACAATGATCATTGACCCATTCCTTTCTCTCTAAACCTCTTTTGTTTATGCATCATCGAGAGGTCCTTGGAATGAGCACAAAATAAGATAAGCCAAAAGAAGACCAAATAAAGAAAAGCAACAATCTAATGATCTTCATACCACTAGCCAAGACTAAACGACTATGAGATACCTGATGATTATGTCCATCTTGGGAAGGATTCATCCTAGGACATGTTGTCATCAGGGTTTTGGTGAGACTAATTGGGTGATATGTTTTTGGTACTCCGAGTTGATCAACTTGCTTGCCTACTAATTTAGAATTTTGGAATTTTGATGCTTGGGTGTTCTTTTTTGAACCTGCTAGACTTGCTTCTGACTAACTCATCAAAGGATGAAGGTGATGACTAATATTATTATGAGTAGTGATAGATGCGAGTGAAAGCGAGATGAGATGAAAGCACCATTTTGGATGTTTTGGATATTTTGAGGTTGTTTTTGGAATTTTGAGATGTTGTACAAATGTTTTTGGTATCATCGAGATTTATGATGAAGGGACTAACTTAAAGACCTATCCTAGGGGTCTTGGGAGCTGATCCATAGATTATCCTTGCTTATGTTATGCATGCAGAGACCATGTAGTTCAACTGGTAACAGACTCGATTGAATGATGATAGATGGGAAAACGGGTTGCCATTTTATTGTGACAGATGCCTAAGGACTGACCTAAACTATCTCGGGGGATGATCAAAGATCAACCTTGCCTACATTCAAGCTCAAACATGACATAGTTCAGACAAGGTGGAAGACTGAAAAGACTCAATGATTAAATTTTTGAAGATTTTCTAAGATTTTCGACATCTTTTTGGATTTTTTGATGAATTTTCTGAATGTTTTTGGATTTTATGATGTCTCGAGAAGGGAATACAAAAAAAAAATATACAAATCCAATCCAGTGCCAGTTTTAAGGATATGCCCCTAACGTAAAGTGATAGACTACTTCAATAAAGGTAGGACAAACTTACCTTAGGAATATGCCAAGTAGTACTATGGTCAAATATGATATGAGCACCAACTCAGGCTATGGTACGGATGTGAATGGATGGGTGGATGGAGGATTAATGAAATGTGATGGAATGGATGAGTGATTCATGCAAATCCTGGTGGATGGGGAGTGCTTTATTTACGCTTGGTTCCTATTTACCAGGTTTCCACCAAGGTACTTGTCCAAAGTGCCACCAAAGTGGTTTTCACTAGAGGATGATTTTTTTTCTTTACTTTTTCAATCATTTTTCTGGATTTTTTTTTTTTTGGATTTTTGTATTTTTTGAATTTTTTTTGTTGTTGCCCAAATGCTTGTTTGCTAGGTTTTCATCAAGGTAACCATTTTTTCACGACATTTTTTTTATTTTTTTGTATTTTTTGGTTCTATACCTTGCAAGCTCTTAGGCATAAATTTTTTTGAGATGGGAGTTGTTCAGAGGCTCCTGCAGAGGCTTGCCTTCTGGTGTTGATAAATGATATGCTCCTAATTTATAGCTAGTTGTGATGATGAAAGGTCCTAGCCAGTTGGGTTCAAATTTACCTTTGCTCTTTGGATTCAACACATTCCTTTGGTTCTCTTTTAGCACAAGTTCGCCAACTTGGAAGGTGTGTTTCCTGATCTTTTTGTTGTAGCTATGTTTTAGGCGATTTTGATAGACTTGTAGATGGTTGAGGGAATCCATACATCATTCATCTAATAACTCTAGCTCATTCAATCGTGAGATCGTGTATTCTTCATCTGTGATGAGGTTTTTCAATGATATTCTTAGTGATGGGAGCTTGATCTCGATTGGGCGGATGTCTTATGATCCGTAGACTAGGGAGAATGTGGTGGCACTTGTTGGCGTGCGGATGCTGGTGCGGTAGGCTGATAAGGCAGGATTTAATGACAGATGCCAGTCACGACCAGAGTCATTATCTATTTTCTTAAGGATTTTTAGAATGGTTTTGTTGGTAGCTTCTACTTGGCCATTGTCTTGTGGGTAATATGGAGTAGAAAAGTGATGTTGGATTTTGAATTTGTCAACTCATGGATATCCTAATTCTTGAAAGGTGTCCCGTTATTAGAGATAATGGATTGGGGGACACCATATCAGAAAATGAGATAGTTTAGGATGAACTTGGAAATCTGCTTTCCTATTATGCAGGTCATTGGAGTTTCTTCGACCCACTTTGTGAAATACTTTGTGATAGTGACAATGAGCTTGTGGCCATTGGATGAGGTGGGTGTGATTTTACCTATGAGATCGAGCCCCCATTGTGAAAAAGGCCAAGGTGTAACAATTGGATGGAGTTCCTAAGTTGGTGCATGAATAAGGTCTCCATGTTGCTGACACTATAAACACTTTTTGACAAAGTCATGTGCCTCTCTTTCTATTGTTGGCCAGTAGTACCCAGTTCTTAGTAACTTCTTGGCCAAGGTCATACCACTCGAGTGTGAATCACAAGTGCCATTACGTACCTCAGTTAGAGTAGTCAAGGCTTCCTTAGGTTTTAAGCAACATAATAGGGTTCCATCAATGCTCCTATTCTTAGGTAGGTGTAGATTTCGTGATACCAGAGATCACCAAGACCAACAAGTTCGCACACATATTCATACTCTAGTACCTCGAAAGCCGGTACGAGAAGCTTCTCTATCAAGAATTAATTTTTTAGTACATTGCAAGGGATATCTAGTACGGATCCAATTGTTGCAATGGCATCAGTTGCTCTGTTGTTAGCCCTCGATATCTAATCAAAGGTGATATCAATGAAAGATTCTTTGAGGCTTTCTACTAACTTCTTATATGGTGTCAAATTATCATCCTTAGTTTGGTACTCGCTATTGAATTGGATGATAATAAGATGTGAATCCGCATAGACCTTTAATGCCATGATTCACCACTCTGCTGCAATTTTGAGACCTATGGTTAAAGCCTCGTACTCTGCAATGTTGTTGGTATAGGGGAATGCTAATTTGTAGGATCTAGGTATACATTCCCCCTATGGGGTGATGAAAAAAACATCGGCTCCTGATCCATGTTGTGTGTGGGAACCATCAAAGTAGAGTTTCCAATGATCGACTATGCTCAAATTGAAGATGGACTCGTCTAGAAATTTTGATATGAGTGGATTCTAAGTATATATGGGAGCTTCTACTAGTTGGTCTGCAATGAGTTTTCCTTTGATTAATTTTTGCTCCACATATTCAATGTCATATTCTGATAGTATCATGACCCACTTAGCCATCCTTCCTGTGAGCATAGCTTTTGACAGTATATACTTTAGGGGATCTATCTTGGCAATGAGTTTGATTTTGTGTGCCAGCATGTAATGCCAAAATTTTTGTGAAGCAAACACTACTGCTAGACATTCTTTTTCAATGAATGAGTATTCTAACTCATGGCCAACCATTGTTCTGTTGCTATAATAGATAGCCCTCTTTGTCCCATTTTCATCATGTTGAGCTAAAAGAGCACCTAGGGCTAGTGTTGTTGCTGAGATGTATAAGATCAATGGTTTTCATGTAATCAGTGGCATTAATACTGGTGATGCGAGCATATATTCTTTGATTTTATCAAATGCTTGATTTCACTTGCTGTCCCACTTGTACGCCATGCCTTTGTGGAGTAGAAGTGAATATGCAACCTATTTGTCCGCCAATTATGCTATGAACCTCCAGATGGATTAGAATCTGCCTTGTAGGCCTCTGAGCTCTTTTAATGTCCTTGGTGCTTCCATGTTGAGGATTTCTTTGACCTTTGCAGGATGCACCTCTATTCCCTTCATCGATACTATGTATCCCAAATTTTTACTTGATTATACCCCCAAGACACATTTCTTTGGGTTGAGCCTGACCTTGTACTTCTCTAGTCTGTCAAAAATGGCACCTAGGGTTGCTATGTGATTTTGTCTCTTCTTTGATTTAGCCAATATGTCATCCACATAATATTCAATGGTTTTTTGTATCATGTCATGAAATATTAGTGCCATGGCCCTATGATATGTAGCCCTTGCATTTTTTAGCCCAAATGGCATCATATTCTAGCAGTAGGTGCCCCATGGACATGTAAATTCAATCTTATGCTGATCCTCCTTTGCAATCATTATCTAGTTATAACTCGAGAATCCATCCATCAATGATAGCATCTCATGTCTGGTTGTCATCTCCACTATCATATCAATGTTAGGTAGTGGAAAATCATCCTTAGGACATGCCTTGTTGAGGTCTCTAAATTCTATGAAGATATGGATGCCCCCATTTGGTTTTCAAACTAGTACAAGATTGGATACCCATTCTGGATAGTCAATTGGGTGTATGAAGCCAACATCCAAGAGCTTTTTCAATTCTACCTTGACTAGCAAGGCTATCTGGGGATGCATTTTTCTTAATTTTTTTCTTACTACCTTTGCTCTAGGGTAAACAACCAAATGATGAACCACAACTTCCAGATCCAGACCTAGCATGTTAGCATAGGTCCATACAAAATTTACCTTCCTTTGCCTTAGAAATTCTTCTAGAAGTTCTTGTTCTTCTATTAGAAGCAACTCAACGTAGAAAATAATTTGTGGTGTTGTCTATGTTCCCAAGTTAACGGGATTACACTGTTCTATTAGGACTGATGATTTCTTTTGATGTAGTGCAGTAGGGGGGAGATTGAATCCCTCATCTTTCGGTGCCTCAGAGAGGTTTTCATAGTTAGATGCGTCCTTTATTTTTACTATTCTTTGGTTAGAGAGTGCCACAATGTGGTTTTCACTCAATAACTTTGAGCTTATTCTCATTCTTTTTCTTTTGCAACTGAAGGACTCAATGATCTCCCCGTAATATGCTTGTGTTTCCAATGTGATGTCAAAAACAGCCTTGTGATCACCACATGGAACTGCATCCCTTAGTCCTATGAATTCTAAGAGTGCCTCATTGTTTTTGAATGATTCTAGAATTGGCGGTCCTCGTTGGTCATAGTTGATGAGTTGAGGGTATACTAAGTTGATTTTTTGGGTTTGTTGGTTTGACTCAGTGGGTGGGGCACTAATCATTAGTAAGGATGAATCCTCAAACAAGAAGGGAAGGCCAACAATGGTATCCTCATCATCACTACTAGCGGAGACATCAGTTATGTCAAAGGTGAAATTATCTAGGGGGAGACCTGTGCATATGGGTAGTCGAAGGGTGGTTGCTGATACTTGAGAAGGGGTTTGATTGCTCTATTGGGAGTACCTCTTCCACATATGGTTATACTTGGGGGGTACATCTAAGGCCAAGGTTTCTCATTCTTGTTTCTATAATGATGGGCTCTAGTCGTCCATCACTATTTCTTCCCAGGATTTTGTTCCTATTGTAGCCCATACCAAACATTATTTTCAATCCTTCGTTGGCTTCGTCCATGGGTAGAGTGGGTGCGGGCCCTTCTTCATGGTATAGTGTGCTTGAAATTTTTTCATCATCAACATTTTCCTGACTTATGTCTTGCCAATGGTGGAATCCAAAAGGATCTTCCCTAAGGGGGCGTCCTAGAAGGATGTTGTATGTTAGGTTGAGGTGAAGGACCTGACATGTGGTGTCCATGTTGGCTAGCCCAACTTGGATTGGGATTCTGATAGTGCCTTGAGACACTCTTTCTTGATCATCGTATGCTCTTATGGTGATTCCTTTGTTCTTGTCAATGGAGTCCTCCGAGAGTCCCAAGTTCTTTATAAGTTTGAGAGAGAGAATGTTAAGGCCTACATCTCCATCCACCAGGACCCTTTTGAATTAATTTTTGTGAATCAACACTTGAAGGTGAAGTGCATGAATACGAGATGGCTTGGCGGGGAAATCTTGACTAGAGAATGTGAGGAGATTTGGAGTAACCATATTACCAACCATAGCTTGAAACTATTCCATGTCAAGGGTAGTAGAGATGGTGGATGCCGCTAATGCTTCATCAAGGATTTTCCTATGGGCCGCAGAAATTTTTAACAATTCCATGATGGAGATTTGGGTGGGAGTTCTCTTTAGCTGGTCAATGATACTATAGTCATAAGGAACAAATTTTGTACTTGAAATGGGGGTCTTAGGTAGCTGTGATGCCCCTACAATGGTGACCTTGCCACCACACGTGGTGACTCCACAATCGGCATTGGATCCTTTGATGTTAATGACCGTGACCATTTCATCCACACATCCGACTATCTCTTCATATACTAGGTTAGCACTAGCATAATTTTGCTTCCCTTTGTTGTTCCCCTAGCTATTTCCTTGATTATGATTTGGCATTCGATTTGTATATATTTTAAGGTCATGGTTTCTAGCTAGCTATTCAACGTTTATGATCTTGTCCTCAATGAGGTCTTGGATGATATTTTTTAACCTCATGCAATTTGTGGTTGTATGTCCCTTGATTTTGTGAAAATCATAGAGGAGGTTTTCATCGTACCATGGTGGTTTGGTCATGGGTTCCATGTATTGCTCAAAGTTGGAGATTTTGATAAGGTTTTCTTTGACCAACTTATTCATTATGGATTCAATTGATTCTCCAAGAGCCATGAACTTCTTCTTGGGAGGATATTTGTTTTGGGGAGGTGGTCCTTGATTGCCCAAGTTATTGATTTGGTTGTTAGGAAGTGGTTGTTGTTGTGCTATTGTATTAGTTTTCATATTATTGTGATTGTGATTTTGTGGCTGGTGATGAGTTTGGATGTTTTGTTTAGGAGAATTTACGACCACCTTAGCATCAATCATGTCATTGTTTGTGATATTTTTGTTCCTCGACCATGTTTGAGGTTTATCGTTATAATTGTTGGACGGGCAGTTATCCTATGGTGGAGGAAATGTCGATGCGCCTCCTCGCATAGTAAGGGCTCTTTCGATATTGAGCACCTTTGGTATCAACTCATCATATGTTTTGATGCATTGCATTTTTAAGTAGAATGCCAAGTTTTCATCTAGATTAGATATGATTGTGCAAACTTGTTGTTCTTCCAGCATAGTCCACTTGCTTTGATTGGCCTTAAATTGCTATCTTTGCAAGAAGGATGTGAAGAGCTCTCCTTTTCTTTGTTTAAGCATTGATAGTTCCTCCAAACTAACATTTGCACCCATTTTGAATGTGTAGCTTTTAAGGAAAGCTTCCACAATTTCTTGGAATGTCTTAATGCCTATGGGTAGACGAGAAAACCATTCCATGGTGGGACTGGTTAGACTTTGAGGGAAACTCTTATTAGATATGTGTCATCATATGCAACCTCCATGTAATGTACTTGAAATTCCCTGACATGGTTTTCAAGGTTTCCCATCCCATTATAATTATCAAATTTGGGGATATCAAATCCCTTTGGGAATGGTACAATTGTGATACTTCTATCAAACAGATAAGGGCACAAGTTTCCTAGTGTTCTAGTTGTTTTTCCTGCTTGAAGGTCCAGTACCTGCTGCGAGAGCAGTTTGATTTTTGTTGCAACATCATTTTGCGGATCAGGAGGTGGGATGAATGTGTTTTGAGGTGTTTGATTGATGGGATGGGTACTAGTGGGTGTCTGTTGCAAGCTCTTCTATGCATTCAAGGCCTGCTGATATGTTTGCATTTGTGTCAACAAAGCTTGTTGTTGATCTTGTTGTTGTTGTTCCAACGAAGCTTGTTGTTGGTCCATTTGTTGTTTTTCCCATAAATCTTGTTGTTGGTCTAATAGTTGTTGTGCCAAAAAAACGTTTTGTTGGTCTAGCTATTGTTCTGCCAACAAATCTCATTATTGGTCTAGCTTCGGTTGCACCAACAAAGCTTATTGTTGGTCTAGCTCAGTTCTTCCTAAAAATCTTGCAGGGCTTGTTGGTATGCTTGTTGATGAATTGCTTGTAGTTGTGCTTGATATTGTGCTTGCACCTATTAAGCCTAGTGTTGGCCTTGAGCTTGAGATTTTTCTTTTTGGGCTGCTTGTGTGGCTTGTGCGGCTTGCTAGGCTTGTGCAGCTTGTTGGGCAGCTAGTTGTGCTTGCACTTTCTCAAGATCTTGTTGTGTAGCTTGTTGGTTTTGTTGAATTACCCTCTGATGATTGGCCTTCTAGATGGCCTAGATCATGGTGATAAATGAATTTGTTATGTTAGCTTTTGGTGGGATTGGTGGTGGATTGGGAATGGCATTAACCATTGTGATGGGTGAAAGGGTTGTGTTGGTAGTCTGGATTTGGGTTGTTGGTGGTGTGGTTGAGATGCTCGATCCTTGAAAAGGTATGTTTTGAGAGATTTGAGGACTGACTAATTTATTTACCATGGTGGCTTGAGTGGTCGCTACTTGTTGCAATGTTGCTGGAAAAAGGATAGGATTCGATGTGATGCTCAAATTGCCTTGATTTGAGAAACTGGTGGTGGGTAGGGGGAAGACCCAATCCAAGAGGTGATATAGATGTGAGTGGTAATGGAGGGAAAGATGGTATGCTCCCCTTTAAGAAAAAAAGGTTAGTGACTGATGTTGTTCCGAACAAACCACCTTCTCCTTGTGATAGAGAATTTTGTATCTTTAACAGATAGGATGGTGTTCCATGGAATGAGGATGAATCTACATGATTATGGAAAGTTAGTGGGATATATGGGTGTGATAGATTCACTGAGACTGAGTTATCCATTGTTCTGTTGATATTTACCTCCTTGTTGTTTACAAGGCGATGTTTTTGTAATTCACGAAATATGGCACTTCCCTTGTTTACAATTGGTGAGGTTGATGTGATTGTTGATATGGTTTGGGGCATTTCTTGAGTGATTTTTGGAATTGACATTGGGAGTATTCTTGCAAGAGGCCTTTCCATACCAGTGCCTATGTCGAGCTTAGAAGGGAAGTGGACCCCTCCTTTCGTTAATGTGCATATGTATTTAAGCATGGCTTTGACAATTTTATGGTTCTCTAGGTTTTCAATCATTTTAGTTATCTCCTTTTGTGTCATTCCCAAGTCCTCGTTGATGATTTCCTCTTCATAGCCTTCCTCTTGAGGATTTTGTGATGGTAGAGAAGAGTTGTTTGGGGGATTGCTTGATCCTGCAAGGTTTACTTCAGTGGTTGCTTGGCATAAGTCCCTAGAATTTTATATTTCTTTGGCATTTTCCATGTTCCTCTTGTGTTGTGATCTTGTTTGGACCATAAAATAGAGATCATTTGATCTTAATCTTTTGGCCCAAAAGAGGAGAAGAACTAGCAGAGTCCAAGGATCAAAAGGGGTGGTGATGGGGATGAGATAAATGGATGAGGTGAATGAGTGAAAATTTTGAAGAAATTTTTAAGGGTAATGCTAAACGTTTAGGGCTTGGATTGATTTTCGATAGTTTGACTAGGTGTATTAAGTCAAACAAGATGATGGTGAACTTGTAAACCCTAGGAAGTTGTGTTATCCTAGAGAAAACTCGCATAAGAGCATGAATTGGCTAACTATGTTAAGCCAATCAAGGTGATCATGAACTAGTAGACCTTAGGAAGTTGTGTTATCCTAGAGGCAAATTCATTCAATAGGATTGAAAGTTTGACTAGGTGCATTAAGTCAAACAAAGATGTTGATTTTTCCTTTAAGTTTAGCATAAATGATGTTTTTAAGTTCCCAAAAGTTTGTTAGTGAGATGAAATTTGGTTGATGGAGAGATGGGTGAGAGTGGAGACTTTGATCTTAGACTTTGACCTAGACACGACTCCTTTTTACAAGACCTCAGTATTGAAGAACGTGCCTTACTTCCTATGTAAGAAAAGCAAACCTTTCAAAAAGATCTAGATTTTGGTGGTAATAGAATTCATACAAACTTGGGTTGTTATTTGAAGCCTTCTTGTAGAAGTTCTTTACCAACCTTTCTATAAGTTCAAAAAGTCTTTCAAGACGCTCCTCACGAGCTTTTAAACTAATCCTTTTGAATCTTAGTTTTGGGATTTTGGATTTTCAGGAAATCATTTGAGACAACACATGTGAGGTCCAATTTGTCTTTATCTCTTCTTAGTGAGTTCTTTTTACCAAAAGCACTTTCTTGATTATGTTTCGAACTGCATGTTTAATGCCCTACTTTCTTCTCATCTCACAAGGTCCATTATGTGGTAATCAAAGAGATTAGAGAAAAATTTTCCTAGTGTTAGCTTTGGTGAAACAAATTGTCTTTAAATCTAAGCACTTAGAAACCTCTAAGGATATAATCCCTAGGGAAAGAAAGAGCACTTATATTTGTCAAAGGGTTTTTTTTTCCTCAAAGGGTTTTAAATTTCAAAGATTTTGTGAATGTTTTTTTCTCATTTTTTTAGAACCAAGCAAGGTGTTTCAATAACATGCACAACCCTAGGCTAAAAAGACAGTATTTGTTGGGTTCCCACTTGGACGAATCCAGCTGCACATATTTAGCATAGATGATTAGATGCTTGATCACACAGGCTCCCCTTATAGTGCACTCACCTCTCGGGTCAATCAAGCATCTATACCCCTGAATCTCCCATGAAATAATTTTCATCTCTACAAAAGAACCGCATGTATAACGTGGGGTGGCTTCAAAGGACATGACCTTTTGCACCAACAAATAGATAGGATTTTGGCCTTTTCTAAACAAGGGTTTTAATGTGGGAATTCTATTCATGGGGGACTATCCATATGGTGAGAGACCATTGCTGCCCTTCTCCTCAAAATAATCCTCGTGATATTGGACTTTGTTCAAATATCCACACTTATATCTCGGGTGGAAGTCGCTTGGCTTTAGCATGTTCCTGGTTGGGTCATTCCCTTGGGTGATTAATTTTTCCCACAAGGCAGACCCACTAAGATAAACAATATCAAGCTGGCATATCTCGTAGTTCAATCAACGTTCATTGAAAAACAAAGGGAAAACACTCGCAATATACTGTGCTCACACTCGCATGTTTGGATTAATTTTAATTCCAAAAAATGAAATGTGGAGGCAATTATTTTATTCAACTTAAGATCATCAAAATAAATTTTGATTCTCAAGATCACTGTGAGGCTCGAGAGAAGCGCATACACCCTTTTGATGATATTAATTTGAATAAACAATTACAAAAAAAAATAGCACTTGTTCATTTTAAACCCTCAAAGCAAATCCACTAAGGGTTAAAGCACCAATTCAAATGTGGAAGTTACCTTGTTCAATTTTTAACCCTCAACCAAATCTAGTAATATTGTTTCTAGGGTTTGTTTTAAATCCCTTTGCAAACTTTAAAAAGAAAAAGTTTGCGTTGCTCTTTTTAAAGCCCAAAGAAAAATTAGTGTTTTCTAAAGCATAAAAGGTAACAAGTCATTTGAAAGAGATTAAGAATTCCCTAAAGTGTTAAACAACACTATAGTGTTCAAAAACACTTAGTATAAGAGGGGGATGATGCCATTATGTAACCTTCCATTTTTCTTTCTTCCTTCTCCTAACCTACAAGATGATAAAAACTAGAGAGTAGAGGAATATAAAACAGGTCAATAATTCAAAAATCTAAAAACCAAAAAAGGCACATGTTAAAAACATAAATTTGAATTTATGACTATTTTTCAGTGGCATAGTTAGCAAGTGCAGTGCAGTTTGGAACAGTTGTGGCGCTATATAGTGCCACACTTTTTACTAACTGCGGCGCTCTACAAATACAAAGAGTGTGGGTGCGGCGGAGTTTGGCACGCGACGCAATTTGCAACTTCGAAATCTGTGGTAGAGTTTTGAAAATTTTAATGTTTTAACGTGGGAAAGTAGGTACAGTGTTGTTTAAGAAAAGTGTGGTGCAATATAGCTTCATGCCTCTGAAAGAGGCGCAATATAGCACTGCGGGACTGGGTGCAGCATTGTTTGGACTCGCATATCTATAGCGGAGTTTGAAACTTTAAAAAAATTGGAGTGGGGTAAACCCATAATAGTGGTGTACAATTTTGACGAGGAAGGAAATTTGTAAAAATGATCACACATTCAAAATTTCATGTTTTTAAGGGTTTGTTCAAACTAGGGGGTTCACACGAACCAAAAAGAGGGGTTCGGTCGAACCCCTAGTTCGAGCGAACCCCCTTTTGCATGGTGGGTTTGCTTGAACCCTATGATGCCACGCTCCCTTGCAGAAAATTAATAAAAAAGAGGGGTTTGAGTGAACCCCCCTTCGAATGAACCCCTCTTCACCCTTTTGAGCGAAGGGCGGTTCGTTCAAAGGGGGGTTCGCTCGAAACCCCCTTTTTTTCCCTTCTCCTCCTCTTCCACCAAATTTTAGTAGATTTCTGCACTTTGAAGCTCGGGTTGAGGATGAAAATGGAGGAGACTTCACAAACCCAACTGGATGATGGTAGTCCTCAGAAGGAGCTATCCAATGAATTAAATTTTAATATGTTTTGGTTTTATTATGTATGTGTTTTTTTAGTTTTATTAAACATAGGTTTTTCACCGAAAATCAAGCTATCTATTTTGCACATATGGAAAAATAGCAGATTATCAAAATAAAAATTTTAAAAAATATGTTGAGGTTGGATATTGATGTCCTTGGTCCATTAAAAAAAGAAAATTTGAATTTTGATTCATAAAAAAAAGGTTATGTTGTATATAGTCCGCCTATGTCTGAATTGCAATTGGTTTGACTTTGAAACTTGATTAAGGAAAAAATATTCAATAAAAAACTATGAGACCAAATGAAAGTGCTAGATATCGTAGTTACAAATCTAAATTTGAAAAAATTAGAATTTTATCCTTCATACAAAAAAAATTTATGTTGTATATAGTGAGTGTCACTTATTAAAAATGTTGTTTTCTGAAAAAAACCAGTTTTCGTGGGAGATGGAAACAAAAGTGCAATCTAATTCTAAATTTTTTGAAAAAAATATCATTAGAATCTACAAAAAAAATGTGATGAGACTCTAGTTTGAATTATCTTCAATTTCCTCATGGTTTAGCCATTGTAGGTTCCCGAATATGAAGATTTAGTTAAAAATAATAATTGCAATGTCCAGTTTGACCAAAAATTGTAAACCACTATTGTGGGATCACCCAACGGGAAATAAGTGTAGCATGGTTTGGATTCGGAGCGGTGCAATAGAGCACCGCACCTTTGGAATAGGTGGAATATTGATGCAGAGAAAGAGACTCAAAACTCAACATACCGTTCAATTGACAAATTTCATAAAATTATTTATCTCAAACAATGATTAAGTGCATTCTAGATCATATTGGAAACATAACCATGGCAGCTCACAATTTAATGCAATGAAAAGTCACTAATAACTTCTACAAAACCAATAATAAATTCAATCTCTTTGGTTATATTTAAGTTAACATAATTAACGACCTCCCTTCCAATTCTTATGAAGATCCAATGGTGGAAAATAAAGTTATTGCATTTTTCCCAAAACTGCAAACCCTAGGCAGTGTTCAAACCTGCCCTCACCAAAATAGTCATATCTTCCACAAAACTCAATAATATTCAATAAGACAAAAATAATTGGAAACTAGAAATAGAGATCTTTCGATCCATATATGATAATCCATTATTTGAGTCCATACTAGGCCATACAAAGCACAACTTCATTCTGAAAACAATCTAAAAATCAGAAAATGCACACAAAACTTGAGGTTGCCATTCTTCAAACTTCAAAAATAATGTCTCCAAACCTCTCAATTCAAGTTTTGGAGGGTGTACTTATACATTTCCAACCCAAACCAACTATTTTCAACCACCTTGTAATTAGTTTGTTGAGAAAACACCTTAATGAAACTTTTGACAAGTTGCTTGACAACTTTCTTGAGCAACTTTTACAATTTTTACAATATGGAACAACTTTAAACATTATTTGATAAATGACTTCAAATATGACTGCCTAAGACTCAAACATGTATAAAATTGTTTTATAAACCTTATTATAATACCCAATACACAAAAAAAAAGCAAATGTTTACAAATGGCCTCATGGAGGCTTGAAAGCAACTTGGTGCTCCTGCACCAAATATAGTGCCATGGGCCTGTGTGTGGCGCAGTTTCCTAGGACCTGCAAAAGAAACAAAAAAGCATGGAATTTTACAAAAAAACATAATTGGAACTTAAAATTTTCCCTCCTTCTAGCGCCAAAATATGAACCCTAATTTCAAACCTACACATAAGCAACAAACAAACATAATATTAGATCAATATGCAAGCTCAAACAAAGATTCCCCATGAAATCCATTTATTAAAGTTATATAGAAAGGAAATGAAGAAAAAATGCAATAACCAAATTAAATATATCTAAACTAAGCAAATTCTTGATCCCATGGGGGAATTGGTGCCAATTGATGTGTTGAAATTGGCCCTTTCCCAACTCCTTAGTTGCAAATGTTGATGATGTGTGGATAGTTCAATCTCCTTGATGAGATTTTAGCATAGCCTAGCTATGGAATTGTGAAAATGATGAACATATGGAATGAAATGCATAAAATTGGATCTCAATATCAAGAGAGTAACTTTGCATGAGATTGTAGATGTTGAATTAGAGGAATAACCTTTCATTTATAGATTTACAAATTGGAAGAATGAGGGATTGGATGAATGTGGGATCATTCAACATCCAATGGCCAAGTGCCACTTGTCAAGATGTGAATGGTTGATGGTTGTGCACATTTTGGCCAAAGTGCCAATAAATGCAATTAGGTGGAATTTGAATTTGAGGAAATGACATGTGAGAGGGAAAAATGAATGAAATAAATGCCACTTGGCTCAATGCACAAGGAAATGTAAGAGGAGTGAATTCTTTGTTGGAAGTACCCATCCACTTGGACTTTTTGAATTCAAACTTGAGGGAATATTCCCTTTTTATGCCATGTGAGGGAAAATAGAGATTTAATAAATGAATTAAATCTATTTTCGTGTGCAAGTTTCATTCTCTAGAAGATTTTAGTGATAGGGATTAACTTAATCAAGATTTGATTAATTTAATGAGAGGTTAGGTGATTTGACCATTTTGACTTAGATTTTAGGATTGATTTAAATAAAAAATGAGAGGAAAGAGTAATTAAATAATTTTTTTTGGTTTATTTAACTAAAAGGGGAAATGTTAGATTAAATTAAATAAGGCTTAATTTGTTTAATTTAATAAGAAGACTTTAGAGACTTTAAGCAAACAAAAATGATTTATTTAATTAAACTGAGATATAATGTTAATTAAATTAAATTGATTAATTTAATCAACAAAGGAGAAATACTTAATCAAATAAATAATGATTTATTTAATTAAGAGACAAAAGGTGATGACAATCTAAGAGTGTGATTTTGGAAGAAATATTGTTAGTAGTTAGTATCAAGTGCGCCGAATTGAATCTGTATATTTTTCATGTCTACAATGTCAATGAAGCATGTAAAGATGAATATTGGATGGAAGCAATGAAGGAAGAATTGAAGCAGATAGAGAAAAATGATACATGGATTCTTGTTCCTAGACATTAGAATAAAAATGTGATTGGAACCAAATGCATCTTTCAGAATAAGCTAAATGAACAAGGTGAAGTGGTTAGAAATAAAGCAAGACCGGTATGTAAAGGATACTCATAGATGGAAGGTATTTATTTTGAAGGAAACCTTTGCCCTTGTTTCTAGAATTGAGGCTATAATATTTTTTCTTGCTTATCCTACTTTCAAGAATTAAATTTTTTATCAAATGGATGTGAAGTCACCATTCTTGAATGGTGAATTAGAAGAAGTTTATGCTGAGCAACCAAATGGATTTCAAGTGACTGATGAAAAAGACATGGTTTGCTGATTGAAGAAATCACTGTATGGACTTAAAAAAGCCCCTAGAGCCTGGTATGCTAGATTTGATAAATACTTGTTGAAGTTTGGATTCAATAAAGGTACTGATGACAACAATTTATATTTCAAGATGGATCAAGACAAAGAGTTGATTATTGAAGCTTTTTTTGATGACATTATTTTTGAAGGTGACGATAATTTATGCATGAAGTTTGATGATGAAATGAAAAGTGAGTTTGAGATTTCAATGATTGGAGAGCTGAAATTCTTTTTAGGATTGCAAATTACTTAGCTAGATGATGGAATCTTCATATCTCAGTCCAAATATATAAGAAAGTTACATAAAATATTTGGCATGGAAGACTCAAAACTAGTTGGTACACCCATGGTAACCAGATGCAAGTTAATAAAAAATGATTATTCTCCTAAGGCTAATCAAACAAGGTATAGGTCAATGATTGGTGGATTGTTATATTTGACTCAAACTAGACCAAACATTATGAATGTTGTATGTATGGTTGCTAGATATCAAGTTCATCCAAAGGAATCACATGTGACTACAATAAAGAGAATTTTTAGATATTTGAAAGGAACAGTTGATTTTGGTCTTTGGTATCTTAAGGATGAAGATCTCACTCTGAATTCCTTTACAAATGCAGATTGGGCAGGAGATGTGGATGAAAGGAAAAGTACAAGTGGTGGTGCATTCTTCTTGGGGAAGAAGTTGGTGTCTTTCCTAAGTAAAAATTAGAATTCCATTTCCTTATCTACTACTGAGGTAGAATATATTGATGTTGTAAACAATTACACTCAAGTATTATGGATGAAACATATGTTGAGAGATATCAGAATTCAGTATAATGAGCCTATTGATATATTTTATGATAACTCAAGTTCCATAAACATTTCCAAGAATCTGGTGTTACATGCAAAGACAAAACATATATATATCAAGTATCACTTTTTGAGAGACAAAGTGAGTGATAAAGAAGTCAAATTGGAATATGTTCCCACTAAAGAACAAATTGCAGATATATTCACTAAATTGTTTCCTAAGGATACTTTTGAGTATCTCAGAGGCAAGTTAGGGGTGATTTCCCCTCCTAATCTGAACTAAGATGCAAGTCTTTGCATCAATCCATGCACTCATAGTCATTTCTTGTTTCATATTGATGTTCTAGTGGCTGCTACTCAGGGGGAGTAGATAGATGTTTCAGATATGTGGTTCAAATCTTGTGTAACTTTCCCATTTATGTCAAAGGGGGACAAGTGTAATGTAAAAAAACTCGTGACATCTAAGAGCGAGAAGTGCAAAATAAAAGGGGGGAAGAGTACTGTGTGAAGAGTTATTTGTGTTGATGGTATTTTTTACATCATGTGTTGCCATCAATACCAAAGGGAGAGATTTTTGGATGTTGTGGTTGTTTTTCTGATATTTGGTTGTCATTGATGTTAACACTATTAGCATTGATGATTCTGAAGGCTGTATATGTCGAGGATATTGAGAAAATTAAAATAAATATGTTGCAGGCAGTGTATGAAGCTCTGTTGATCAAAAGGGTGGAAAGTTGTGTACATTGATAATCAGAAGTCATTCATTAAAGGGCTTATTGGTGAGCCTATCTAGTATTTTGTATGGAAGTTTTAGTGGTACACATCAAGATTGGAGAAAGTTATGAGTTTATGAGTTCCTATAGTTATTTTGTTACTGTAGCAAGTGTTTCTAGAAGAAGAGAATGTAATTCTAGTAAATTGAGTTGTCTCTTATGCTACTGTGATGAGCAATGATGTTTCTAGATCGTTCTTTATCATTGTGCTATGTCTGCATTAGTTGGTGTGCTCATCATCGAAGATTTTCTTTTTGTGTTCAATTTTTCATGTTCTTGGCCGACATGATGGTGCTAGCGTGTTGCACATCGTTATGGATTAATTTTTTAATGTTTGGCATGTTCAAGGATGTTTTTTAGGTATTTTTTATGTTGTGGCCAACTTAGGTTAGTGTGCATTGAGATTTATTCATGAATTGAGCTGACAACTTGTAATTCATCTATTCATTATTTGTAACCAACAAAGTTGTTGATGTAAATGTGAACCCCAATCCTAGACCTACACAAACATAGCAAAAAAACACAATTTTAGATCAAATGCAAGTGAGAATCAAGATTCCCCATGAAATCCATTTATAATTGCAAAGAGTAAGAAATGAGATGAAGAACACAAACAAGTCTAAACAAAAGCTATCAAATCCTATTCAATGCAAATCAAACTCTTGATGCCATGGTGGAATTGGTGCCAATTATGCATAGAAATTGGCCCTTTCCCAACTCCTTTGTAAGATCTTTGATGATTTGATGATGGTTGAAGCTCATTGATGAAATTTTTGCATAACCTAGCTATGAAACCATTAAATGATGAACACTTGATACGAAACGGATAAAATTAGCTCTCAATGTGGGGAGAGTAACTTTTCTCTAAGTTGTGGATGAAGACTGAGAGGAAGAGTCTCTCATTTATAGATTTCAAATTTGGAAAAATGAGTGAGATTGAGAAATGTGGGATCATTCAACATTGAATAGTCATATGCCACTTGTCAAGATGTGAATGGGTGAAGGTTGTGCACATTTTGTTCAAAGTGCCAATAAATGATATTAGGTGGAATTTGAGATTAGTGAAATGACTTGTTGGAGAGGGAAGAAAATGGAGTTATGGCCACTTGTCTCAAAGAAAAGGAATTGTAAGGTGAAATAAATGCCTTGTTGGAAGGACTAAGTCCATTTGGATTTGAATTCAAATTTGAGGGAATATTCCCGTTTTATGTCGTGTGAGGGAAAATAGAGATTTAATAAATGAATTAAATCTATTTTCATGTGCAAGTGGTAAAATCTCGAGGATGGGACATGATTTAAAATTAAACTAATCAAATATTAATTAATGTAATGAGGAATTAGGAGATGTGACAATTTAGTCTTAAATTTATGAATTGATTTAAATCAAAATTGAGAGGAAGGGTTTAATTAAATAAATGTTTTGATTTATTTAACAAAACGGGACAATGTTAGATTCAATCAAATAATGATTAATTTATTCAATTTAATAAGAAGACTTTAGAAAATTAATTTAAATAAAATGAATTATTTAAATGAATAGAGATAGAGGATTAAATTAAATTGGTTAATTTAATCAGAAGAGGAGAAAGACCTAATTAAATAATGATTTATTTAATTAAGGGATGAAAGGTGATGATAAGCTGAGAGTATGATTTAGGATGAAATGATGTTAGTAATCAGGATCAAGTGTGTCAGTCAATTTTCCATGTCTACATTTTTCCCCTCTTTGAAGCAATGCACTTGTTGTATTGGTTGAAAGAATAAACCGTTGTGATGAAAGTTCATAATTTCTTGATTTTTTTGAATACCCTACTATTTCCCCAGCGAGAAGGATTACGCTGGTAGATTTCCCCCTTGAGAGATTGAGCGGAAATGTTCGACTTTCTAATCAAGATCGTGACAAAATGAGTGAGGATTGGTTCTATTGATCAGTGGATGGAAGATAATTCTTTAGAAAGATCATATATTTGACGTAGACAAATTTGATGATGAATAAATAGTTATCTACCATGGGTAGCCTCATGTATATTTTGATACAACACACCAATTTCGGATAGAAATGTTGGTAAAGATAGAAGAAAGGAGATCCAACAAGCCTATACTATGAATGATATTGATGATGATTTTCTTACCAGGAGTTGGGATTTTAAGAGGGACAATTACTTTATGTTTGATAACACATGTAGGTACGATGCATCATGGTATAAAAAACCAGGATGGCATTGTACCCAGTGCGATGGACTTTGACTCAAAAAATAGATAGGAGTATTCTTGTTCACACTTGACATAAAAAAACTTTGCTAGGATGCACCTAACAAAGCAAGTATTTGCCAAGTTATTTTACAAGAATATGTTGGAGTTGAGAAGATACAACACCACAGAAGCCCAAAAGATCTTTGCAAGCAAATAGCTTGTTACAAGGAGAAACAAAGAGAAGCAATAAAGGAAATGCTCAAGAATGTGGAGCAATGTATTCACCTAAAATGTAAAATGAATTATTGATACAAAAGATAGTTTTCAACTACATATAGATGAAAACCCTAAAAATGAAAACCCTAGGCTTGCACAATAATAATTAATAAAGTAATTAATTATTATGCACCTAATGTTAGCGTAAGTGAAAAGACATAAAAAGGAACTTTACGTAATTAAACAAATATTGTTTAATTAATAAAGCAAATACCCAATTACTCTAACACCCCCCCTTAAGATAGACATAGGGAGAAGCTAAAACCTAGAAGAAGCTACTGAAAGCAAAAGCAATGGGTCCCGGCAACAAGGCCAGATTAGGTACCCATGTACAAAATCAAAGCAAACAAAATGAAATGGGGTAAAGGAGAAAACCCAGTGGGAACAAAACTCCTCCCCAAAATAGAATGCAAGGAAGCAATGCAATGCACTAATGAAAGAAGGATAGGAGGTGGATAACATGATACCCCCCATAGACAACTTCTATCATATAAGTACATGTACAATGATCTCCATAGGAGAGATAGAAAGAGAGAAGAAGGCCCCCCCACAATGAAGAAACTCCTATCACAATGGTAGATGCCTGATGTAGAATCCAAAAAGGAGATCCTAAAGCGGCAAATGATATTCCTCCCCTTGGGAAGAAACAGATCCATGGACCTGTATTGAAGAAACCCTGTGAAGAATGATGAACCAATCTATCTCAAGATGTGTGCCATGATAGGATGTTGAAGAGTCTCACTGTCTGAATGGAAACAAATAATGCCAAATCCAAACTAATGTGGAGAATACTGAATCCACGGATAATGGTGGGCAAACAGTGATAACCTGACTGTCAAGGTAGAGGAGATGAATGTCCTCAAAATAATCCTCCAAATCTGCAATATAGGACTCAACAAACAAGAAAGATATGTCTGCAACATAAGAGTCCAAAGTAGCTATGTCTGGAAGATGTATGATTCCCTGCTACACCAAATCAAGAACAACAAGAGATGCTGATGAAGTCTCAGTCTGAAGAGTAGGAACTGTGAGACAAACCTTTGATCCATCAGAATATGTAAGGGTGTCTAAATACTCAAGCTCCTCTAAAGTATCATGATCAAATGGTGTATTCTCTCTCCAAGCAATGGGTAGGAGACAATCTGAAGTAGGATCCTCTAGGAATAGAGATAGAATAGGGTCTCCATAGATCCCCCAAAGACGTGTCCAAAGTGGGTGAGGACAATCAATGTCAGATATAGCCAACATAGTGTCATGATCAACACTAGACAATATAACTCCTGCAATGTGATTTCTAATAATATTCCATGCTAATCTACCCTCTAAAGTTGCTGGTTTAGGTATGAGATCATACAAATAAGGAAAAATATTAAGCCACCTACAATGTGTAAGTATACCCTTTGCCCATGACTCATAATTACCCCGTTCCAGAAGAACAACTAAAGGGTGAGTAGAGAAACCCATGATAACTCTTCAAATGAAAAAATTTAGAGACTAATGATCTCAACAATGATAAAACATATCAAGATAACCCATAGAACGCAAACAAACCCCATGTAGGAGCCAAGATGACCAAGTAATTGAGCAAAGTGTAAAAACACACAAAGCTGAATAAAAAATACCTGATAAATATTCTGGTAAAATAGACTATAAATCTGGAAAGATCACTGTAATACCTTTCCAACACCTATTAGTTTATGCAAAACGGAGTTCAGACACAAAATATACACCCCTTGGAGTGAAAAAACCAACTTCTAACTTTGACTGGAAAAAAACATAGCAAAACTGCAAAGTCAAGAAAAATTACTAGAACAACTGGAATGATGCCAAAACCAGTTTTTCAATGCTTCTTTCTATTAAAAAAATGGAGCTAAAATGCCCGAGTTATGCCTGATTTCATGAGAGAGCAAAACAAAATGCCCTATTAGACCCCTTTAGCACCTGGTGGCTAAAAAAAAGGAGCCCTTGGTCATGTGGGCGGACCAGGGGTTGAAGCTGGGCTAGAGCCCTTGGTCACCATATGACCCGGTGGTAGGGGGTTAAGCCCACGGGGGTGGGTGTGGCCAACTAGAGTCAGTGAGCCCACATGGTCGGCGAGCTCGGATGGAGTCACCGGTGGTGAGCAAGCTGAGCTGGGTGGGGTCGGTGCGCTGGGCGGAGCTCGAGGGTGTCAACGGGGCTGGGCATGGTCGGTAGGGTGAGCATGGTGGATGTGGCAATAGCGGTGGAGCGAGCTCGGCGGAGCTGGGGGGCACGGTGTCAGTAGCACTGGGAGCTTGGCAGGAAGTTGACAGAGCTCGAGTGGCAGTCGGAGCAGGTGGCGGCTGAGGTGGGGTGGTTGGTGGCCGCTTGGTGGCGTGGTGGTGGCTATTGGGTGGCGGAAAAAATTTGAACGGGCCGCGCAAAAATAAATTAAGAAAAACCTTTGTTTTATTTATTTATTTTTATTTTTTTGCGATTTTTGTGCGATTTTTTTTCTAAGGGGGCCGTACGACCAAACCCTAAATTATTTTTTTCAACTCTAGTTGACTGTGGCCAAAATCGACGATTTGATAGTTGTTTTAGGGGTTTTTGGGCACTACGAATCCAATGGCACTATCCATTTGAGCCCAAAGTGAACCTAAAAATTAGAGCAGGCTGAATCCACCCAAAAAAAACCTTAGAGCCCTAGATTTGCTTCCAATGCAAAATCTCAAAACAAGAACAAGTAGCTGCAAATCTGAAGCTCTGATACCATGTTGGAGTTGAGAAGATACAACACCACAGAAGCCCAAAAGATCTTTGCAAGCAAATAACCTGTTACAAGGAGAAACAAAGAGAAGCAACAAAGGAAATGCTCAAGAATGTGGAGCAATGTATTCACCTAAAATGTAAAATGAATTATTGATACAAAAGATAGTTTTCAACTACATATAGATGAAAACCCTAAAAAGGAAAACCCTAGGCTTGCACAATAATAATTAATAAAGTAATTAATTATTATGCACCTAATGTTAGCTTAAGTGAAAAGAGGTAAAAGGGAACTTTACGTAATTAAACAAATATTGTTTAATTAATAAAGTAAATACCCAATTACTCTAACAAAATATCCAACAAGCACAATAGATAAAAAGATAATGATCATTTCCTCATTCATTTCTCTCTAAATCTGTTTTGTTTAGGAATCATCAAGAGGTCCTTGGAATTAGGGAAAAATAAGACAAGTCAAAAAAGACAAAGATAAAGTAACCAAACAAGCTAATGTTCCTCGTACCGCTACCCAAAAATAAACTAAGGTGATACCTAATGCTGATTTCCATCGTAGGAAGGTTGCATTCCTAGGACATGTTGTGATCAGGGTTTTGATGAGATTGATTGGATGATAAGCTATTGATACTCTGAGTTGATCAAATTGCTTGCTTACTGACCTAGACTTGATACTTCTAATGATTAGGGTGTTCACTTTGGAGCCTTCTAGAATTGCTTTTGACTGACTTACAAAAGGATGAAGATGACAATTGATTTATTATGAGTGATGATTTTTGTGGGTGATTCAAGCGAGATGAGATGGGTGCACCATTTTGGGTTTTGTAGATATTTGGATGTTTGAGGTTTTTTTTGAAATATATTGAGGTTGTTTTTAGAATTTTGATATTTTCCAATGTTTTTGGTATTTTCAAGATTTTGAGGAAGAGACTAACTTAAAGACCTCTCCTAAGGTCTTGGGAGCTGATCCATAGATTAGCCTTTCCTACGTTATACACACAAAGACCACGTAGTTCGACTGACAACATACTCAATTCGATGATGATACAAATGGGAAAATGGATTGCCATGCTATTGTGATGAACTCCTAAAGGACTGACCTAAAATGTCTCAAGGGATGATCAAAGAACAACCTTGCCTATGTTCAAGCTCAGAGATGATGTAGTTCAAATAGATGAGTCTATTTCTTATTTTTCAAATTTTTGACATGTTTTCGATTTTGAATGATTTTTTGAATTTTTTTATTGTTGATGGATTTTAAGGAAGATCACAAGAATATACGCAAATTTGATCTGATGTAGGTATAGGAACATGCCCCCAACATAATGTGATAGAATACTTCAATATAGGCAGGACAAACTGACCTTGGGAATATGCCAAGTAGTACTATGGTGGAACATGATACGAGCACAAGATCAAGCTATGGTATGGATGTGAATGGCTGATGGAAGGATAAATGGAATCTAATGGATAAGTGAGTTGTGAAGATCCTAGTGGATGGCGAGTTCTTTATTTATGCTTGGCACCTATTTTCCAAGTTTTCACCAAGGTACTTGTCCAAAGCACCACCGAAGTGGTTTTCACTAAAGGACAATTTTTTTCTCTTTACTGTTTTCAAACTCTTTTCTAATTTTTTTGATTATTTTTTGTATTTTTGTATTTTTTTGTTCTCACCAAGATGATTGTTTCCCAAGTTTTCATCAGGGTGACCATTTTTTAAGGACATTTTCTAATTTTTTGGGTTTTTGGGTCGATGCCTTGCAATTTTTTAGGCATAATTTTTTTTGAGATGGAAGCTGTTCATGGGCTCCTACAGGGGTTCACCTTTTGGTGTTGATAATTGGTAGGCTCCTGATTTATAGCTTGTCATGATGAAAAATGATCCCAACCAATTGGGCTCAAATTTTCCTTTGCTTTTTGGGTTTGGCATGTTCTTCTAGTTCTTGTTTAGCACAAGTTCACTGACTTGGAAGATGTATTCTTAATCTTCTTGTTGTAGCTACACTTTAGGTCATTCTACTAGACCTGTAGATGGCTGAGGGAATCCATGAACTATTCATCTAATAACTCCAGCTCATTTAACCTTGAAACCCGATATTCATCACATGTAATGAGGTTTTGCATTGATATCCTTAATGATGGGACCTCAATCTCTATTGGGAGGATTGCTTCTGATTCGTAGACTAGGGAGAATGGGATGGTGCCTGTTGGCATGCAGATACTAGTGCA
The DNA here is from genome assembly GCA_007115665.2 of Sequoiadendron giganteum. Classification (NCBI taxonomy): domain Eukaryota; kingdom Viridiplantae; phylum Streptophyta; class Pinopsida; order Cupressales; family Cupressaceae; genus Sequoiadendron; species Sequoiadendron giganteum. Next base: position 790,677,348 of record CM021101.1, on the reverse strand, counting down.
ATAGGCCCATAAGGTGATATTTAACTATAGATTCTAGTCACAACCAATGTCATTGACTGTCTTCTTAAGGATTTTCAAGATAGCTTTATTAGTGGCTTCTGCTTGGCCATTGCCTTGGGGATAGTATGGAATGGAAAAGCGATGTTTGATATTGAATTTTTCACATAAATCATGAACAACCTAGTTTTTGAAAGGTGTCCCATTATGTGAGATAATATATTGAGGGGCACCATATTGGAAAATGAGGTAGTTCAGGATGAACCTGGATATCTTCTTTCCCGTTATGTAGGTCATGGGAATGGCTTCAACCCACTTTGTAAAGTACTTTGTGGCGGTGATGATAAATTTGTGGCCATTGGATGAGGTGGGGGTTATTTTTCCAATAAGATCGAGCCCCCACTATGAAGAGGGCCAAGGTGTAACAATAGGATGAAGCGCTTGAGTTGGTGCGTGGATAAGGTCCCCATGTTGCTGGCAATGTAAACATTTTTTGATGAAATCATGCGCATCTCACTCCATTTTTAGCTAGTAGTATTTGGTTCTCAACAAATTCTTAGCGAAGGTCATACCAATCGAGTGCAATCCACAAATGCCATTGTGTACCTCAGTTAAAGCAGTCAGGGCTTCCTCATTATTTAGGCAACACAACAAGGTTCCTTCAATGCTCCTATGATAAATGGTTTCTCCTAGGATGATAAAGTAGGTTGAATTCTTGATGAAGGTTCATTTAAGCTTTGGTGTTATATTAGTGGGCAAGACTCCTATTCTTAAGTAGGTGTAAACATCATGATACCAGGGATGACCGAGACCAATGAGTTCACAAACAAATTCAGGCTTTGGTACCTCAAATGTTGGTATGAGAAGCTTCTCTACCAAGAATTCTTTCTTTGGGACATTGCACAGGATTTCCAAGAGTGATCCAATTGTCGCCATTGCATCTGTTGCTATGTTGTTTGCTCTAGGTAACTATTCAAATGCAATATCAATGAATGACTCTTTAAGGCTCTCAACTAACTTCTTGTATGGAGTTAGCTTGTCATCTTTTTCCTGATATTCATCATTTACCTAATTTATTACAAGCTGAGAGTCTCCGTATACCTTTAAAGCCATGATTTTCCATTGTACAACAATCCTTAGGCCTATGACGAGAGCCTCATACTCTACTATATTATTTGTGCATGGAAATGTCAGTTTGTAAGAGTTGGGTATGCATTCTCCTTGGGGATTTCTCAAGAAAAATCATGCCCCTGATTCGTATTGCATGTAAGATCCATCAAAATACATCTTCTAGTGGTCTGCAACAATTAGGCTAAATATTGATTCATCTGGGAATTCTAAAATGAGTGGGTTCTTTGCATAAATAGGAGCCTTTGCTAGCTAATCTGTAATTGCATGTCCCTTGATGGCCTTGCACTCCACATATTCAATCTCATGTTCCATCGATATCATGACCCACTTGGTTGTCCATCCTATGAGAGTGGCTTTAGAGAGTAGGTACTTAAGATGATCTATCTTCGCAATCAACTTGATTCAATGAGCAAACATGTAGTGTCTAAATTTTTGTGTTGCAAATACAATTGCTAGACAAGATCTTTTGATAGGAGTATAGTTCAACTCGTGTCCCACCATAGTTTTGTTGATATAGTAAATTTATCTCTCTCTTGCATTTTCATCGTTTTGAGATAATAGAGCACTGAGAGTTGCCATGGTTGCTGAAATGTATAAAATCAGTGGTTTTCCTGGAGTAGGTGGCATTAACACTGGTGGCATAAGTAGATATTCTTTGATTTTACTAAATACCTAATCACACTTGTTGTCCCAGTTGTATGTTACTCCCTTGTGGAGTAGATGAGAGTATGGGATATGTTTATCCGCCAGCTGTGCTATGAATCTACAGATGGATTGGAGCCTACCTTGTAGAAATTTGAGTTGTTTTAGTGTCCTAGGTGCTTCCATATTGAGGATCACCTTTAATTTGGTGGGATCAACTCTATTCCTCTCATTGATACTATATATCCTAGGAGTTTTCCTAATTTCACTCTGAAGACACACTTCTTGGGGTTAAGTCTAACCTTGTATTTTTCCAGTCTGTCAAAAATGGCACTCAAAGCTACTATGTGGTCCTACCTTTTCCTTGAATTGGCCAATATATCATCCACATAATCTTCCACAGTCTTGTGAATTATGTCACGAACCACTAGTGTCATGGCCCTTTGATATGTTTTTCCTTCATTTTTTAATCCCAAATGGCATCATATTCCAACAGTAGGTGCCCCATGGACATGTAAACATTGTCTTATGTTTGTCTTCGTTTGCTATCATAATCTAGTTGTACCCTAAGAATCCATCCATCAGTGATAGCATCTTGTGTCTATTTGTCATGTCCACTATCATATCGATGTCGGGTAGTGGAAATTCATCCTTAGAACACACTTTGTTTAGGTCTCTAAAATTGGTGCAGATACAGATGCCCCCATTTAGTTTTGAATCTAGCTCAAGATTTGACACCCATTCTAGATAATCAATTGGGCATATAAAACCGAAATCCAGGAGTTTTTGTAATTCCACCTTGACTAGCAAGGCTATCTGAGGGTGCATCTTTCTCAACTTCTATCGTACTAGATTTTCCCTTGGGTAAACAACTAAATGATGAAACACGACTTCTAGATCAAGACCGAACATGTCAACATAAGTCCATGCGAATTTAACCTTTCTTTCTCTTATGAATACTGCTAAGATTTCTTGTTCTTCTATGAAAAGTGATTCGACATAGAAAGTGATGTGTGGTAGCTCTTTCCTACCTAGGTTGACAAGATTGCATTGTTCTGCTCGGACTGCTGATTTCTCTTGATAAAGTGTAGTGAGGGGGAAATTGAATCCTTCATCCTCTGGCACCTCAGAGAGGTTTTCACCATTGGATGTGTCCTTTATTTTTACTATTCTATGGTTAGAGAGTGCCACAGTGTGGTTTTCACTCAATGATGCTGAGCTTATTCTCATTCTTTTGCTTTTGCAACTGAAGGACTCAATTGTCTCCCTATAATATGCTTGTGTGTCCAGTGTGATGTCAAATCCCACCTTATGATCTCCACCTAGTCCTGTATCTTGTAATCCCAAGAATTTTGAGAGTTCCTCATCATTTTTTAATGTGTCTAGAATCGGTGGCCTCATTGGCTATAATCAATGAGTTGTGGGTAGACTAGGTTTATCTTGTGGAGCTAGTGATATGACTCAAAAGATGAAGTACTAATCATGAGTAAGGAGGAGTCTTCAAAAATCATGGGTAGACTTGCTATGGTATCCTTGTCATCACTACTACTACAGACATTAGTGATATCAAAGGCGAAGTTATCTAATGGTAGACCTATAGATACAGGTAATTGTAGGGCAATTGTCGATAACTGAGGGGGAGCCCTTACTGCATTAACCAGGGGACCTCAACCACGTATGGTTACACTCGGAGGGGTACATCCAAGGAAAATATTTCTCATTCATCTTTCTACAATGATGGGCTCAATTCGTTCATCGTTGTTCCTTCCAAAGCTTTCATTTATGTTGTAGCCCATACTGAGCATCATTTTCAATCCTATGTTGCTTCATCCATGGGTAAGGTGGGTGTGGGCCTTTCATCTTAGTATAGTGATCTTGAAATGTCTCTTTCATCCACATTTTCCCAACTTAGATCCCCCCAATAGCGGAATCTAGAAGGGTCTGTCCTAAAAGTTTGGATAGGCATTTCGACTAGTTGGGGTTTCCCATGTGACCTAGGAGATTGAGGTAATTCTTCTTCATTATGTAATCTCCACACCCATTGTCTTGGATCATGAGCTTTATGTCGGATATGTTAGGGATGGAGGGTGTCTCTTTCGCAAAAATGGAGGTGAGGTTAGATGGATCTATATAGGGAGTGGAGGGGCCTTCATCATTCTTTTGCACTTGGGGGAAATTTATAGAACTTGGCTTCCATGTTTTTGCAATAGGCGAAAAGCTTAGGATCACCATGTATTGTGACCTCCTCATTTTGGTATAAAAATTTGACGCATTGGTGGAATATTGAGGCAACTTCCATCATTCCATGGATCCATGGGCATGCTAGGAGGATTTTGTAGGGAAAACCAATGTTGAGGACCTGACATGTGGTTTCCATAGTAGATGGGCCTACTTGGATTAGGATCTTGATAGTGCCTTGAGACACTCTTTCCTCATCAGCATATGCTTTGATGGAAATGCCTTTGTTTTTGTTAGTGGAGTCTTCTAAGATTCCCAAGTTATTTATAATTTTAAGCAAAAAAATATTGAGGCCCACACCTGCATCCACCAAGACCCTTTTGACATTTTTCTTGTGAATTAGGACTTGAAGGTGAAGTGCATGGTTGTGATATGGCTGGGCGGGGAAATCTTGATCAGAAAAGGTGAGGAGATTTTGGGTGATGATGTTACCAACCATAGCCTAGAATTGTGATGCAGAGAAAGAGGATTCACAAATCAAAATTCCAGTTACTTCACAACTTTCATAAAATTATTTATCTCAAAGAATTACTAAGTGCATTCTAGATCACATTAGAAACATAACCATGGTAGCCCACAATTTAATGCAATGAACAGTCATTAATAACTTCTACAAGAAAAATAGTAAAGCCAATCGCTTCAGCGAGATTTATGATAACATAATTATAGACCTCCCTTCCCATTTTTATGAAGATCCAATGGTTGAAAATAAAGTTATTGTATTTTTCCCAAAACTACAAACCCTAGGCAGTGTTCAAACCTGCCCTCATCAAAATAGTCATATCTTCCACAAAACTCAATAAAATTCAATGAGACAAAAATAATTGGAAACTCGAAACAAAGATCTTTCCATCCATACCAGTCTATACAAATCACAACTTCAACCTGAAAACAATGTAGAAATCATAAAATGCACACCAAACTTGAGGTTGCCATTCATCAAACTTCACAAATAATGTCTCCAACCCCCCAATTCGAGTTTTGGAGGGTGTAGTTATAGATTCCCAACCAAAACCAACTGTTTTCAACCAAATTTTAATTAGTTTGTTGACAAAACACCTTAATGACACTTTTGACAAGTTGTTTGACAACTTTCTTGAGCAACTTTTACAATTTTTACAATATGGAACAACTTTAAACATTATTTCAAAAATGACTTCAAATATGACTTCCTAAGACTCAAACACCTATAAAATTGTTTGATAAACCTTATTATAAGACCCAATACACAAAATAGAACAACTATTTACAAATGGCCTCATGGAGGCTTGAAAGCAACTTGGTGCTCCTGGACCAAATTGTTTTGTATCAAGGTTAGCAGAAATAGTGGATGCATCTAATGCTTCATCAAGGATTTTCCTGTGGGTGGCAGAAATTTTCAGTAACTCCATGATAGAGATCTGAGCAGAGGTTATTTTTAGCTGGTCAATGACATTATAATTATAGGGAACAACTTTCTGATTTGAGATGGGGGTCTTAGATGGCTATGACTCCGCTGCAATAGTAACCTTTCTGCCATGCATGGTGACTCCACAATCAGTGTTGGCTACTTTGATGCTAATGACATTGAACATTTCATCTATGCATGTGATGATGTCTTTGTATATAAGGTTTGCACTGACATACTTTTGTTTCCCTTTATTGTTCCCTTGGTTATTTCCTTGATTGTTTCCTTGATTATTTCCCTTATTGTGATTAGGCATCGAATTCATGTATATTCTAAGATCTTGATTTTCAATGGGTTGCTCGATATTTATGATTTTGTCCTCAATAAGATCTTGGATTATTTTTTTCAATCTCATACAATTTCCGGTTGTATGCCCTTTAATTTTATGAAAATCGCAAAGGAGATTTTTATTGTACCATGGTGATTTTGTCATGGGTTCTGCATACTTCTTAGAAGTGGAGATTTTGATGAGGTTCTCTTTAAACAACTTGTTCATTATAGATTCGATTGACTCCCCAATGGCCATGAACTTCCTCTTGGGATGATACTTGTTTTGGGGAGGTGGTCCTCCTTGATTGTTCAAGTTATTGATTTGATTGTTTAGAGGTGGTTGTTGTTGTGATACCATATTGGTTTTCCCATTGTTATGGTTATTATTTTATGGTTGTGATGGGTTTGAATATTTTTCTTGGGAGCACTGATGACAATCTTGGCATCGACCACTCCGTTGTTTGTGACATGTTTGTTCCTTGACCATGTGTGAGGTTTATCATTATAACTAGTTGATGGGTGGTTATCCTTCTATGTAGGAAATGTATATTTCCCCCCTCGCGTAGTGAGGGCTCTTTCAATGTTGAACATCTTTGGGATCAATTGATCATATGTTGTAATGTATTGCATTTTTAGATAGAATGCCAAGGTTTCATCAAGATTGGCTATGATAGTGCAAACTTGTTGCTCTTCTAGCATGGTCCACTTGCTTTAGTTAGCCTTGGCTCACCATCTTTCCAAGAAGGAGGTGAATAGCTCTCCTTTCCCCTATTTGAGTGCTAACAGTTCCTCCAGACTAACATTCGTATCCATGTTGAATGCATAGTTTTTGAGGAATGCGTCCACAATTTCTTAGAATGTTCTGATGCGTGTGGATAGATGAGAGAACCATTCCATGGCAGGACCAATTAGGCTCTGAGGGAATAGCCACATTAGGTACATGTCATCATATGAAACTTCCATGAAATGCAATTGAAAATCCTTAACGTGATTTTCAGGGTTTCCCATCCCATTATATTTATTGAATTTGTGGATTTCAAATTCCTTCGAGAATGGTACCATTGTAAGACTCCTATCAAAATGATAAGGGCACAAATTTCTCGACATTGTGCTTGTTTTTCCTGACTGAAGGTCCAACACTTGCTGCGAGAGCAGTTTGATTTGTGTTGTTACATCATTTTGTGGATTAGGAGGTGGGATGAATGTGTTTTGAGGTATTTGCGGTGTTTGATTGATGAGTGGGGTATTGGTGGGGGTTTGTTGTAAAATTTGTTGTATGTTTAAGGCCTACTGATATGTCTGCATTTGTACCAACAATGCTTGTTGTTTGTCCTATTGTTGTTGATCCAACAAAGCTTGTTGTTGTTCTTGAGCTGTTGTTCCCACAAAGCTTGTTGTTGGTATATCTTTTTTTGTGCCAATAAAGATTGTTATTGTTTTGGCTATTGCTGCACCAAAAAAGCTTGTTGTTGGTCTAGTTGTTGTTGCACCAAGAAAGATTATTATTTAGCTTGTTGGTATGCTTGCTGATGGATTGCTTGTAGTTGTGCATGGTACTTTTCTTGTGCCTATTGAGCCTGGTGTTGGGATTGACCTTGAGCTTGTGCTTGTTGGGTTTCTTGTGCTTCTTTTGTTGCTTGTGCAGCTTGTTGGGCTTGTGCAATTTGAGCAACTTGTTGGGTGGCTAATTGTGCTTGCACTTGCTGAGTAGCCAGTTGTGCAACTTTTTGGTTTTGTTGATGTACCCTTTGGTGGGTGGCTTTTTGAACTACCTGAATCATGGTGATGAAGGAGTTTGTAATGTTATCTTTTGGTGGAATCGGTGGCATATTGGGAATGGTGTCGACCATTGTGATGAGAGGAAGGGTCATGTTGGTGATCGAGGTTTGGGTTGTGGATGGTATGATCAAGATGATTGGTCCTTGGGAAACAATGCTTTCAGTGGTTTGGGGAATGGTGTATGTGTTGAGCGTTTTTGTTGCTTGAATGGTTGCTATCTGTTGTTGCGATACTAATGGAAAAATGAGGGGGTTTGATGTGATGCTTAGATTGCTTTGGTTTGGTAGATTGGTGGTGGGTAGTGGGGGAAGGCCCAACCCAAAAGGTGATATAGGTGTCAGAGCTAATGGATGGAATGGTGATGTGTTCTCTTGGAAAATTGATGACGAGGAAGGATCAATGACTCCCCATGTCGTAAATAACCCACCCTCTATTTGTGAAATCATGGGAGAGAAGTTTGAATATTCAGCAGATAGATGGGTGTTGCATGAAATGAGGATGAGTCTGCATGATTATGGAAAGTAAGTGGAACATACAAGTGTAATTAATTTACTAGGAAAAATTTATTTGGTGTGGTTTTGATATTAATTTCTCTTTTGTTTACAAGGCAATGCTTTTGGATTTTGTGAAGCATGGTGCTTCCCTTGTTAATAACTGGCGGGGTTGAAGCAATTGTTGATATGATTTGGGAGTGATATCGGGGGTATGCTCACAAGATTCCTTTCCATATTGGTACTCATGTCAAATTTGAAAGGGATTTTGGCCCCTTCTTTTCTCAACACACATATATATAGAGAAGGATTAAGTTTCAACATGGCATTGACGATTCTATGATTCTCACGATTTCAAACCATTTCAGCTATTTCCTTTTGCATCATTCCCAAGTGATTTTCGGTGATGCACTCTACATGACCCTCCTCTTGAGGGTTTTGTGATGGAAGAGAGGAGTTGTTTGGAGGGTTTCTTGGTCCTACAAGGTTTTTTTTGGGAGTTGTTTGACTTAGGTCACTTGATGTTGATGTTTCCTTAGTGATTTCCATGTTCCTCTTGTGTTGTGATCTTGTTTGAACCATAAAATAGAGATCATTTGATCTTAATCCTAGGCACAAAAGGAGGATAACTAGGAAAGCCTAAGGATCAAAACCAATGACGAGGATGAGATAAATCGAAGACGGATGATGTGGATGAATGAAACTATTGAAGAACCTTGGGGGAGATGCTAAAATTTTTAGGGCTTGAATTGATCTAATTTTTATTTAAGGATAGTTTGACTAAGTGTGTTAAGACAAACAAGATGATAATGAACTTTTAAACCCTAGGAAGTTGTGTTATCCTAGAGAAAACTCATACAAGAGAATGATTTGACTAAGTGTATTAAGTCAATCAAAGTGATTTTGAACTTGTAAACCTTAGGAAGTTGTGTTATCTTAAAGGTAAATTTTCTCAAGAGGATTGATAATTTGACTAAGTGTATTAAGTCAAAAAAGGTGATGTTTTTTTCCTATAATTTTAGCATGAATGATGTTTCAAAGTTTTGAAGAGTTTGTTGGTGAAATAGGATTTGATTTTGAAGGTTGAGGGATTGGTGAGAGTGATTGATTTTGATGCTAGACTTGACCTAGGTAAAACTCCTTCTTACATGACCTCAGTTTTGAAGAACATGCCATACTTCCTAAGTGAGAAAAGAAAACATTTGAAAAATATTGGGATGTTGTTGACAATAAAACTCATACAAGTTGGGGTTGTTCTTTGAAGTTTTCTTGTATAAGTTGTAAACCAATCTTTTTCTAACTTCGAGAAGCCTTTCAAGATGCCCCACATGATATTTTAGGATAATCTTTTTGAACCTTGATCTTTGGATTTTGATTTTATGGGAAATCATTTGAGAGAACACATGTGTGAGGTCCAATTGTCTTTATCTTTGTTTAATGAGTTCTTCTTATCAAAAAAAATTCTTGATTATGATTTCAAACTAAATTTCTATGCCTTGATTCCTTTTCATTCCACAAGGTCCATTATGTGAAAATCAAGGTTTCAAGAGAACAGTTTCCTAGGTTGAATTTAGTGAAAACAAATGATTATTAAACCCAAGTACTTAGAAACCTCTAAGGATAGAATCCCTAGGGCAAGCAAGAGCACTTAGATTTAACAAAGGATATTTGTTTCCTCCAAAGGGTTTGAAATTTTGAAGCTTTTTGTGAATGTTTGTTTTCAAATGTATTGAGACCCAAGCAATGTATTTTTTCATTCCAAGAACATGTACAATCCTAGGATGAACAAACAATATTTTCTTGGGTTCCCACTTGGATAAATCTAGCTGCGCTTATTCAGTGTAGATGATTAGATGCTTGACCACATAGGCTCCCCTCCATGACACACACTTCTTGGGTCAGCCAAGCATTAGTACCCATGAAACTCCCATGGCATACTTTTCATCTCTACAACATTATTGCATGTATATGTGGGGTGGCTTCAGTGGACATGAAATTTTGCACCAACAAAATAGTTAAGGATTTTGGCCTTTGCTAAACAAGGGTTTTAATATGGGAATTCTATTCATGGGGGACTATCTAGTACGGTGAGAGACCATTTATTCCCATCTCATTAGAATAATCCTTGTAATATTGGCCTTTGTTCCAATATCCACACTTATATCTCGGGCGGAAGTCGCTTGGCTTTAGCATGTTCCTGGTTGGGACATTCCCTTGGGTGATTACTTTTTCCCATAAGGCAGGCCCGCTAAGACAAAAAATAGAAAGCAAGCATATCCCATAGTTCAATTGACCTTCATTAAAGAAAAAAGGGATAAAACTCGCAATATGCCATGCTCACACTCGCAAGATGCTTTGTTCAATTTTAATCCCAAAATGAAATGTGGAGGTAATTACTTTACTCAACTTAAGATCACCAAAAGGCCTTTTTTTTCTCAAGATTGTCGTGAGGTGCAAGAGAAGCACATACGTACTTTCAAAGGTATTACTTTGAGTAAACAATTACAAAACAAAAATAACACTTGGTCATTTTAAGTCCACAAAGAAAAACTAAATTCTTTTTTTAGCACCAAATCAAATGTGGGATTTGCCTTGTTCAATTGTTAATCCTTGAACCAAATTTAGTAAGTTGTTCTAAAGTTCATTTTAAGCCCTTTGTTTGCAAAATTTGAAAAAAAAATTGTATTGTTATTTTTAGAGCCCAAAAGAAACATAGTATTCCCTAAAGCATGAAAGATAACAAATTATTTAAGAGAGATTGATAATTCTCTAAGAGTGTTAAACAACACTAAAGTGTTTAAAAAAACTTGGTATAAGGTGAGAATGATGTCATAATGTAACCTTGCTCTTAATTCTCCTCCTTTCCCTAACCTGAAAAGTGATTAAAACCAGAAGATACAGAGACAACAAATAGGTTAGAGGCTCAAAAAGCTGAAAACAAAAAGACACATGTCAAAAATAAATAAAATTTGAACTTTTTACAGTCACCCAATGGTGTAGTTAGAAAATAAAATGGAGTTTAGAAACTCCAGTGGCACAATATAGTGTCATTGATGACTAAGAGAGGTGCTCTGCAGCAAGACAAAGAGCACAATTGCAGCGCTATTTAGCTTAGCGGTGCAGTTAGGAGTCTAGAAACCAACAACTGAGTATCAAAATTTGAATTTTGTGGGTGGGAAGACTCCAATGGTGGATTTTGGAGTTTTGAGTGGTTCAATATAGCATCGTTGGAATGATAGTGGTGCAATATAGCACTGATTGATAGTCAGTGGTGGATTTTTTTGGAACCTACAAAAAAAAAAAAAAGCACAAAATTTAAAAAAAAAACATGATTAGAACTTCAGATTTTCCCTCCTAGCACCAAAATGTGAACCCCAATCCTAGACCTACACAAACATAGAAAAAAAACACAATTTTAGATCAAATGCAAGTGAGAATCAAGATTCCCCATGAAATCCATTTGAAATTGCAAAGAGTAAGAAATGAGATGAAGAACACAAACAAATATGAACAAAAGCTATCAAATCCTATTCAAAGAAAATCAAACTCTTGATGCCATGGGGGAATTGGTTCCAATCATGTGTATAAATTGGACCTTTCCCAACTCCTTTGTAAGCTCTTTGATGATTTGATGATGTTTGAAGCTCCTTGATGAAATTTTCGCATAACCTAGCTATGAAACCATAAAATGATGAACACTTGATATGAATTGGATAAAATTAGCTCTCAATGTGGGGAGAGTAACTTTTCTCTAAGTTGTGGATGAAGAATGAGAGGAAGAGTCTCTCATTTATAGATTTCAAATTTGGAAGAATGAGTGAGATTGAGCAATGTGGGATCATTCAACATCGAATAGTCATATGCCACTTGTCAAGATGTGAATGGGTGAAGGTTGTGCACATTTTGTTCAAAGTGCCAATAAATGATATTAGGTGGAATTTGAGATTAGTGAAATGACTTGTTGGAGAGGGAAGAAAATGGAGTTATGGCCACTTGTCTCAAAGAAAAGTAATTGTAAGGTGAAATAAATGCCTTGTTGGAAGGACTAAGTCCATTTGGATTTGAATTCAAATTTGAGGGAATATTCCCATTTTATGTCATGTGAGGGAAAATAGAGATTTAATAAATGAATTAAATCTATTTTCATGTGCAAGTGGTAAAATCTCGAGGATGGGACATGATTTAAAATTAAACTAATCAAATATTAATTAATGTAATGAGGAATTAGGAGATGTGACAATTTAGTCTTAAATTTATGAATTGATTTAAATCAAAATTGAGAGGAAGCGTTTAATTAAATAAATGTTTTGATTTATTGAACAAAAGGGGATAATGTTAGATTAAATCAAATAAGGTTTAATTTATAAAATTTAATAAGAAGACTTTAGAGACTTAATTTAAATAAAATGAATTATTTAAATGAACAGAGATAGAGGATTAATTTAAAATGATTAATTTAATCAGCAGAGGAGAAAGACCTAATTAAATAATGATTTGTTTAATTAAGGGATGAAAGGTGATGATAAGCTGAGAGGATGATTTAGGAAAAAGTAATGTTAGTAATTAGAATCAAGTGTGTCTATCAATTTTCCATGTCTATAGTAAATTCATGTAGTGGATACATAAGAGCGATTGTTTCTTCATTTTGAAGTGTGTGAGGTATGCTCGGTGAATGTACATGAAGTTTATGTGAGAATAAAGATCAAATCATTTGATTTCAAAGCAGAGTGTGAAGATTGAGCAAAGTGTGAAGAAGATTTTATGTGCCTAACCGAAACTATCATCAGGCTTTTGTAGAAGCTAATTTCTCAGTTCAACCTCATCAGATGGATTTAATCTAATTGTTTTATGTAAGGAAACGAGCCTTCCCTTTGAGCAGTGAGCTCTAGGTAGTGTTCCTGAATGCATGTGCATTCCTTATTCATTTTTCATTATACTTCTAATAGGGTATAATCTTGTGGACTAACATCCACCGTGGTTTTTCCCCTAACAAGGCTTCCACATATAAAATATTGGTGTTCATGTGTTTCTAATGTGTTGTTGATTCATGCTTTTACTGTTAATTATCAGATCTGAGATTAAAGGTTGATAAAGGTTAAATAAGTTTAAATTCTGTAACAACTGATTTAGCCATCCCTCTTAGTTGTTTATCCTTATTTTCCCAACAGGCTTGACCTATAACATGATCTTTGATTGAATCCTCTCTCGATTGTCTCAAGTCATGCAACAAACACACACTAAATTGTTTCCGAAGGGTTATATAGTGGTCGTAATGTCATCCTAGCAAGTGAAAAATATTAAGTCTGCTCGAGTGACTACTATGATTCTAAACGCAAAGTAAGCTATGATTCTTATATAGTTGAGAAAAATGAAGAAGTAATCAAAATAAAATATCTAGAAAGAAAAGAAAAGAAAGGAATAAATGAAAATGAGGCAACTATGTGGGTATGCAAACAAATTTGTTGGGGCTATGGATTCTCAGCTGGAAACATATGAATGTATGTGGGGATCACAATGACAACTCGGTCAGGGCTATGGATGCCTAACTTGAAGCGGGGAAATGTCTAGGTTACATTTGGGGTTAGATAGTTTATGTAACTTTCTCATTTCGATGAATGGTCATTTATCATAGATCCTAAAGAAAAGGAATGAATTCATCATATGCACACACTCTAAGGATATTTTGTGATTCAACTTAGTCAAGGATCCTACTCTCCTTCAAGTTCCTTAGTTCACTTATGGAAACTATCCCTCATCTACGAAAGTAGAAATTATAGGTATTGAATGAGTATTTATCCTTGGAATTCTCAGGAGAATTCCCTAGAATATTTTCCATTTGTTGTGCCTATAGCACACACGCCCCATTCCGAATGGGGACCCTATCTTTTTCTCTTTTCCAGGTAGTTTTTTCTTTCACATCACTTTGTGTGCCCCCTATTTTGAGTCATAAGTGGTCAATTAGTCTTAAAGTCACCATCATAAGTTGACCAAGTTTCACCACCCTTGAAATAGTCAAGTCTTTGGCCTCTACGAAGTCCCTTTGGCAGTTTTCCTTGAGTCCTTTAAACTGTCATCTTTTGCTCCTTGTGGGTCTTCCCTTTTGGGCCACCCTCGGTGGAATTCTGACCTTCCTTCACTATTTGTGTGATGGTTGAGTTGATCCATCCACATACCTTGTCCGCTCCCTTTTTTGTTTTCCAAACGGAAAACTCTTAGCTACTGCCCTCCCCACAGACCCTGCCATTCATGCCACCAGCTATTTCACAATCTATTGCATCAACCATGCCTGTTACCATACTAGCATTTAATGTTGGAATTTAGTGTCCTAATTCCTATAAATCATGAGAATGGGATGTCATTTTCACTGAAATTCTCTCTAAATTTGTCAATGTGCCTCCTTCTTTCACCACCTCTACACCCATGAGATCCCGTGGATGTCTCAACCATCATGTTTCATCATTTCTTTGGGATTTTTCAGGTGAGTCTGTTGTTACTTTTGCACTTGCATACCTTCAATTATGTTTTTTAGGACATCTTAAAATTCTAAAGGGAAACTCATTGAAATCTTGAAGCGCTTGAAAGACCTCCCTATTCTGCAAAACCCCATAAACTAGAAAGTTAAAAACTATTAAAATCAAACTTTAAATGCCCTTTACGGAACCAAACCTTGGCATGGTTGTTCTTAACTAGAACCGTCAATCCCTTATGACCCATGAGTCTCTTTTCATCATTACCTTAGATTCACAAGTGATAATCCTTTGACCATGACCACCACTTGTGTCAAGCTTGCATCTCCGGGCAGATGCCACTTCCTCGCCACAAACATTGAACTAAACAAAAACCCTAAGTTGTGGGGACCCTCACAACTTCTACGGATCTATGAGTTCAAGATTATTCCCATGGATGGATCCTTCCTTTCCCCATTCCAAAAGGTTGTGTGATCCCAACCTTCCATCTAACGAGCTCCATGGGACCTTCTCTATTGCCCTCTGAGTGAAACTAAACACTTAGCCAAAATTGAGCCCCAACCATAAACCCTTTTGGGTCCACTCTTGTGGGCCACTCATTGCCAATGGCACTTTTCCTTGTCACAATTTTGAATGGTTGTCATATGCAACCCTCCAACAGTGTAGACCCCACTAAACCTTTTTTCACCAGGCAAGAATTCCTACTGCGAAAACCTTTGTGGGTCATTTCTCCCAGATCATCATCTTTTGTTCATCGTCATGCCGAACGCCTAACCCAAGTGGTGAAGTTGGCCCATCCAACTTCCCTTTCGACCCTGCTAGTATCCTTGTTGTCCTTGCTCCCCCAAAATTTTCCAAGTGTTGACTCTTTGCAAGCTAGCTATTGCAGATTGCCATCTGTTGGCTACCCCATGATCTTCAAAATTTCTAAACGGCCAACTGCTCTCACTTGTGCATTTTCTAGACTTCATGTTGTTTGTCTCTATCCTATTGCCTGACACAAAGTTTTTTTAAGATTGAAAGTGGGCTCTCTATGGTGGGCGGTTGTTTGTGAGCTGCTGACCCTCGACCTCTACTTCCAAGCATCCAAGCCTGAGCTACGTCCCACCTTGCAGGGTCCAAACCTTCCACAATTGTTTGACTTTCCTCAAGAAAATGTTGCACGTCGATGACTCATGTGGGACCAATGATGCAAACCACCACTTGTAGGTCATCGTCCCATCTTTGTCATTCGAAGCGACCACCACCTAATTGTGCCCCACTAGTTCCTACGTGCACCTTTCTGAAGGATTTGAATTTTAAAGATGTTTTGACGATTGTCCTCCCTACCTATGGATCCCACTTTGTGGGACTCTGTCACCAGGATTCTACCAGACCAAATCCATCTCCAAATGATAGAAATCTCGAATGACTGAGACACCACCTACCTCTAAAATCACTAGACCCACATGCCAAAACAATTGAACTATCACTTCCAAAAACCTTAAGGATGATTAGATCCACATAACCAAATGACCTAATGTGTGGAAGGTCCCATTTTGTGCGGAGATGCTGATGTGCATGGCTGCCTACAGGCCATTTTTCCCTCTTCACTTTTTTCCACTGCCTTCCCTAGAACAACCACCAACCTAGGGAAACCTGCATCCCTAGGCCCACATTGCTCTATCTCCCTCGAATGAAAGGTAAACAATGATTTTTAATGAATGTTATGATCCTCAAAAGATGAATTGATTGATCTAACACTTTTTAAGGATTCTACTAACACTCTCCTTATTTCATATATGTATATTCTTATTGCTCCTTTGCTTTTGGGATTTATGGAACTAGTTGTGGGACCATCGGGGGCATCCAAAGAGCAAGAAAAGGGGAAGAAATATACTAAGGCCCTGAGAGGAAAAGAGAAAAAAGACCAAATGAAGTATTAGTTTTAGTGAGTGGAGGTTACCTCCAGGTTCACTACTAAATGGGATAAAATTACAGACACCAACCTTAGACATATCAATATAGATGAATTCACATAGAGGGTCATCACCAACCCTAGTATAGAGAATGCAAGGAGAATCAGAATGACCAGTTTGGCTAAGGGATCTAGTTGCCCACTAGCTCTTGTGGCCCCTAAATTGGTGATGGCTTGTAGAGAAGCCTATCCAGAGAAGAGTAGAAATATTGTAGATTGAGATAATAAAGTATTGGCTGACTTGTCTGCCAAGTCCATAGCTCAAACATTCTACATCCCTACCTTCAACCCTATGGAGAAAGAAACAATGGAATATGTAGAGAATATGTGGAAGGTGGATCCTTTAAAATGTAAGAAAGTGATTAACCGATATTGGTTAAAAGACAAGAGGGGCAACACAAACAAAGTGCCTCAGGAATTGTTGAGAAGTGATTTCAATGAAGACTACCATGACTTGGTAACCTTGTTAAGTAGATTCATGGGTATCCCAACTACAACCTATTTCTATGACTGGATTTTCTATTTTATAGAAGAAATTATTAGAGGAAGAATCTAATTTGGTTGGGCTTGGATGATCGGAAAAAACTTGCATGAGAAGTTCTTGGCGGTCAAGAAGTCCCACAAATTTTATATGACCTCCTATTTTGTCTATCTTCTAGCTGACACCATTCCATAAAGAGGTCTATTTGTGGCCCATAACACAACTTGAAGAAGACATCTCAAAGTATATGATAGGAATCTACAACTCCAATATAGGAATTACAAGAACGAATACTACAAGGTGAATGATGCCTTCATCAGGCACATTATCAAACATCTTAGAGGGGATTTCGAGAGAAGATTCGTGAATAGAACTTGTGCATTTATTCAGAGGTTTGGGTTCCTATTTATTCAATTCCCTAAATTCACCTACATCTGAACTGAGGACTTCACTGAAATACCATATGAGCTACCTTGGTAAAAAAATAAGGTTGATTTTGTTAGAAGTGTCAAGGTAGCTACAAAATGCACATACTCTCCTTGTTAGTAAACATCGGTCGACAATGCCATATCCTCTCACATTCAGGTAGGGAATGTATACTCTCCTAGCTAACCAATGTGTTTAATATTATTAGAAAGAAATCGTTGAGTACAATTTGAGTCTCTACACACCCTCACCAAGAATTGACACATACAGAAAGTTGAAAAATCTTGTTGGAAAGGAGTACGCCCATCTACACAATATTGAATATTTTTGGGCGAATTGTCGAGATGACAAGAAGGTACACATGAGGCACTATATGCATATGAATACATAATTTTTCAAGATAGTTAAGCTATTCCGAATGCTAGATCAGATTGTTGGAGATGAGAGAATTGTTATAGATCTAAGATTCAATACCATCACCAACCTATCATTGCCCCTTTTAGACTAGAATGAGGAAGAGTTCAATGACCTCAATATTTTAACAAAACCAATAGAGCACAAAACAAGGCAATGGATTGCTTCCTAGATTTCTCAGTTAAAGCTTCAAGGGGCTGATCTAACCTATGGTGAGCTCAAGAGCGAGACTGATAGTGGGACTGGTGCTGCCCTAAATGAAGAGGATCCCAAGTCTCCTCCAACCACTAGGTCACAAAAAAGAAAGGAAATATCATAACGCCAACTAAAGCCTAGAGTGTACTTGAGGAAGGCTTCAGAGGGTGAGACCTCGAAGAAAGGAAAGATGTTTGGTAGATTCAAGAGAACCCATTGCACGAAGGAGAATAAGGAGAAGAGGATAAGCAACCAATGTCACCAACTATCACCTTTATTCTTGCTACACCACTATTACCACTACTATTATTCCTCCTCTAGCATCTCAAGCGTTGGTCATTTTCTCCCCGCTCCTGGTGGACATCTTGGTTCACCTTTCCTCCACCTTACCCACTACACCTATTATGGTAAGAGACTCCTTCTTTGCAACAACCTCCCTACTTTCTTCCTCCTCAATGTCTCCATCATCTATTGCTCCCCTAGGCTTCACAATGACAATGACCTCCCTCAACCTTTTAGAAGCCGTTGCCAGACATATGAAAAAAATCCCTATGGAGCTCTCTGGAGTATTGATGAACCTTGTAGTAAAGGCTACTTTAGCTCAATTTTTTGTCGGTATCCCTATCCCTCCTCCAACGGAACCACCCAAAATGGAAATGAAAATGAAAATCTCAAAAGAGCTTGAAAGGCAAGAGAGGGAGGCAACCGAAAGGGGGAAAGATGTTGAACCTGAAGATCCATTCAAGGATGGCTACAACACACATCTGGAACATCAAAACTTGGTCATTGATGAAGTGGTATATGAAGAAGAAGGGCCATAGTCCTCAGAAGAAGATATCAAAGATCCTAGTGCCAAGTATGTAATAGAGTGCTCTCACCAAGAACTTGAAGAGGAGTTGTCTGAAAAACTC
Organism: Sequoiadendron giganteum; assembly: GCA_007115665.2. NCBI lineage: Eukaryota > Viridiplantae > Streptophyta > Pinopsida > Cupressales > Cupressaceae > Sequoiadendron > Sequoiadendron giganteum. Next base: position 790,658,502 of record CM021101.1, on the reverse strand, counting down.
AAAAGTGTAGGGGAGGAAGTTGGGAGGAAATATTTTGAGGAAAAGAAATCAACATAAGGGGATATGAAAGTATCTAATGAACCTTTGATAATAGAACAAGACAAAGGCATCAACCAAGAGGAAGAAGTACCTCTTGAGAGGGAAGAAGAAGAGAAGAAAGAAGATGAAACTAAAGAAGAAGATACACCCAAAGAAGAGGCTGAGATGAGAAAGAGCCCTCAGGTAGAGAGCCATACAAAACTTAGGTGGGAAGAAGAAAAGGTTCCCGAAGGGGGGGATGGCCCCAAGGGAAATAGTGCTACTAATGAGTCACAAGAAGAAAAGTGCATTTTTATTTGAGACTCAAATGAAGAAGAATAAGAAGAGAAAATATAGCTAGAAGCTTTGGATCATGATGAAAGGGTGATCCAACATGCTTAGGGGGAAGAATTTTGTCATGAATCACCAAAGGAGGGATATCAAATGCCGAAATGGTTGTAAAAGAAACTGCAAAAGAAGACCCCCACCCCTATGGATCCTAAGGAAAGACTAGAGGCTATCCTAGAATAGGCTCATATAGGAGAAAGGAAATAAAATAAGTTGAAGGTTAGATCACATATCACAATGGATGCGTCAGGATCTTGTACAATCCAAATTGCCACCTTGTGCTTGATAAAGAAGAAGGGGTAACTTATAATATCTCTACCATTGACCTGGGTGCGGCTATAAGGGAGAATAAGACTAATGAATTCTAGGGGTTTGTGGCCATGATTGTACACCAAATTAATAAGGATCAATCCTCCAAGGAGGAATTGAAAGCATGGGTGGCAGACCCCATTTTCTACATACAACAATGGTCTTCTATGGAGGAATTACCAATGACATAACTAGCCCCACCATTGTTGTTGTTTAAGGATCACATAAGTAAGATGGAGTGAATAAAATCTTGGACTAAGACCACTAAATATTTGCTTCAACGAGTGATTTGAAATGGATATATGGGCATTGGTCATGTCGTTTGAACAAAAAACAAGTTCTGAGATGTGCAAAAGCAACTTAAGGGCACTGAGAAAACCTTTCATCACTTCACTAAGATGTATAGGATTACTTATCCTAAGCTCGAATCCATCCTCAAAATGACCAAAAAAATTTGGGATAAGCAGCTGGGTTTGGTAAAGAATGATCACTAGCTGGTTGAGACATGAAAAATGAGCCCTGATCACAAGAAAGAGGTCTTGGAGTAGGTGCTTTATTAGGTGGAGCTCAACCTGGAATGGGTCAAAGAGCATCGGGAAAATTGTGAAGAATACTTGAATCTCATGATGGATCATGGCATGCTTTCCACTAAGTTGGACCTCGAGAAAATTAGGTTGTATTTTCATAAGATGATGGAAAACGGGGTTGTAAATTCACTAACACCAAATTTTATGGACTTTACTGCTAGGGCCTTTATCTATTCTAAACAAATGACTAAGGCTATGCCCAAGTTCACAAAGCATTGGGAGCTGATCATGGGTCGGTCAAAGAAATTGTCATTTCAAATGTTGTAATATGATATAATGGAGTGGGACAAGCTCTAGATGTTGATAGGAAAATTCATGTAGTATTATACTATAAAGAAAAATGAGGGAAAGCCTATCATTGGTGGTGTATTACTCATTATGTAACTACATAAAAAGGGCAATCAACAAAATAAAAAAGTGCTACAATGTCAAAAACTAGAAGACAAAATAGGCTAGAGGACAAGAAATGTATTTTAAATTGTAAAATATTGGGGTTAGGTGAAACCCTAATTTGTAGTGAATCTTGGCCACACTATGAGATTAAATCTTTTCCATTCCTTTAGCTTTTTGAAAACTATAAATAGGGGGTCTCCTCTCATTTTCAAGAGAGAGTTGAGTTCTTGTAAAGATATGCTACTGAAATTCTAGTAGAAATTCATTAATTTTGGTGGATTCTTGGGTTCTCTACATGTTTCATGATTCTTCTCCTCATAGTTAGTAGATTTGAGTAGATTTAATTTCTTGTTCTATATGTTTTTTAACATGATTTGGTAGATTAGTTGATGCTATTCATTGATGTTGAAGAATTATGTTGTGTTGATTCCCTTCCTTGTTCAAGTTTTTTGTTGTTTATATATGATAAATAGAAATTTAAAGCTATTCTGAACATACATTGATTTTTGCACTTAAAATTCATCTTTTATTCATGTTCCATGGTAAATGAATAGTTGAAAATCTATATACCTTAGAAGATAGCACTAGTTTCATGATACTGTTAGCTGAGTTGGTTAAGTGGAACTTAGTTTCAGGAAGATTGTCCACTGTAGCATCCTCCATTATCACTGTTCATCCATATTTTCAGGTCTAGAAACTTCATCCTCTGCCTTCCCTTTTGAACTTTATTTGAAATAGTAATTTAGGAAAAGTTCAAGCATCATTGTAAAGAAAAATTTGATGATAAAGGTGGAGTCTGGACTATTGTTTTGAACTTGCAACAATTGCACATCAATTCCAACTTCTTAAGAACTCCATTTCAAGAACCAATCTCTCTCAAACTTAACAAACATAAGGATTCCCTGTGATTACCAAAAAATCACATGAACCGATTGATAAATTCCAAGAAAGTCATGGCCTGAGACATGGGATACATTGGGGTAGTTATTTGCAACTTGTTTGCAGATTTCTACCTTTCAAGAGAGGTGATGCATCTATGCATTATGTGTGTTGAGAAGTGCAAGAAAGACCATTAACAGTCATCTGCAACACTTTAATAACACAAATAAATCTTCTCTTAAAGCCAATGTCATCTCACAACCCACAACTTATTTAGATTTTATACATTCCTCTAAAGGATTGTACAAAATCTCACAATCTATTGTGTCTTGCGTAAGCATGAATTCCTATAATAAGCAAGACCCTTCTTTGTTACAAACCAAAGGAACACCTTCTCCCCTTGATCAAGAGGGTATCGTGTTGAGACTCCTCCAAGATCACTTGATCTCTTTTCCTCTGAGAACTTGAAGGAAATGTTACAATAAACATTCCTTTGTGCTTACCACCAAGTTCATTTTCATTCCATTAATGAGTGTAAGGCCTTGAGTAGAAAAATATAACACCCTAGGGAGCTTGGTGCTCTCCCTTCTATGGGGGTGCCCCATTCCTATAATTAATACTAATTTTCCCTCTACCTTGCATTTCACCAATCATTTCGACTCACTCTTGTCCCATACTAAGTGAGGGCAAGGGGTTAGTTAGCCTTGTCCTCATATGTCACTTTCCAATGTCTCTTTTTTCTTGTCTCTAACCTTTCATGAACATATAAGATAAATCTTGGGATATGGATGACATAGCTTAAGTTGACTAGCATGTGACATACTACCCTTTTTCATGACGTAGCTTATCAGAAACATATGACTTAGCATAGGGCTTTCTAAATAAGCTCTAATGTCCTCTTCTTCTACTTTAAATAACTTTCTCTCAACAATGGTGTTAGGAAATTATTTAAAGTGGGGGCATACATTGACACTCACATTTCATTTTTAGATTTTATTTTTCTTGCAATTCCCTCTCTTTGAAACATTAGGTACAATGTTTCCCATGATGAGACATTGCACTTGTCCTCTCTTACAAACAAGATGATACCATTTTCACTATTTCTCTCTTAGAGACATTACAAATGATGTTCCCTAAAATGAGACATTGCATGAACTAAGAAACATCCCTTTGAACATTCCTTACATCATTTCAAAATCACTTTCTTTTGTGGTGCCTTATAAAAGTTATTAGGAGGTATAACTTGGGTATGGTTTGAGTGGGAAGCCCAACTAGTGGCATGAATTTTCCCATAGCCACCTTTCAGGACTTATCACCCGATGGACAACCAAAAAGTCTCGTCACCCCAGAGTGAGTACACTTCCTTTTGGACAAATAACCTAGATCTGATCCAAAACTAGCTAGACAAATGGTCGTGGATCCAAATTTTTACTTACTTTTAATTCTCCTCTTCCTTATAGTTCCTATCATTTCATGATCATGTATCTCATCTTGTTCCAATTCATTCTCCCTTGAATGTGTCTTCATGATCTGATATTGACTTGGCTTAGAATCTCAAATCCTAGGGGGCTTGACCGCCTTATTCATCTTTGTCATTCTTCACTATCCCCATTGGGCTAAGTTAGTGTGAGTTTGAAGCAAGTTCATTGTCTCACTAAAGTGGGGGCTAAATGTGTCACCAAAAAGTGTAGCCTTGACACTTTTCACTCATTTGGGTCCTTGTCTATGTATTTTGAATCTCTTTTTACCTCTTTCCAAGCCTTGTGCCAAAGTGTTGTAAGGTGTTGCAATACATTTTCACACTTTCCTAGGATTTTAATCACTAAATCAACCCTTTCCTATGCTATCATGACCCCTTAATGCACTTAATAGGTCCTTCCCTAACCCCACAAAAAATTTCCCTCTTTTTGTGTGTGTTTTGTAGGGCTCAATTGTAGATTTGTCAAGGAGAAAATTTGGAGAAAAGTTGTCAAATCCCTAAAGTTTTCAAAGTTGCATCAAGCCTTGGAAAAGCTTGGAGAAGGCCTATAGATGGTAATTTAATTTTTCAGATCTGAAAAAATAATAAAGAAAAGAAGAGTAGACCGAGAAGAACAAAATGAGGTCTTGAACTTTTGAAAAAGCAGAAGTGGACTTGTGTTACCAAACAGTGTAGAATTGACACTTTTCACTCATTTGGGCCCTTGCCTATGGATTTTGAACCTCTTTTTACCTCTTTCCAAGCCTTGTTCCAAAGTTTTGTAAGGTGTTGCAAAAAAATTTCAAACTTTCCTAGGCTAGTTATGACTAAATCAACCATTTCCTATGTTATAATGACCCCTTAATGCACTTAATAGGTCTTACTTTAGTGTGTTTTAGAATACAATACTGATAAGCATTAAAAAATCATCTCTTAATACCAGACAACCAATCAAAAATTCCCAGGTGGACTAGGTCGCCACCTTGGGCGACCTAGTCCCATGTAACATAAAAATCAAAATAAACTTAAAATTCTTGTGAGATTTTGTCTCCTAAACCCTAAGTTAGGCCTGTGTCGTGTTATTTTAAAGAAAATTAGGGCATCACATGTATAAATAAATGTTTTTCTCATCTTTTTCACCCTAATTCCTCTTCTTCCTCCCAACTCTCTCAAAAACTGATTATTCTCAATCACTCATCTCTCACTCTTCGCAAGCAAGCTAGGGTTTGAGCATTCTAAGTCAACAAGACATTTTCTAAAGCATTCAAGGGCTAATTGTTACAGCAACTCAAGATATATCATCATGGACAGGTACTAACTCCATTGTTTAATATTCATTCTTTATATTTTCTATTCATTTTGGTTTAGTTACCTAAAAGAGGTTTGACCAAGACAAACCCCCAATCCCTAACAATCAACATTTTCTCCTTCTCTCCTCGTGTTTTTATAGATTTAGGTACATTGAAGATAATTGAAGGCTTTGAAGACTTATTCAAGACCTCTCCTTGCTTGTAAAGTCCAAACATCCATGAAAAGTAGCTTTTAGGCCCGAGAATTAGAGTTTTAGAAGCGAACACCTATGAAGAACCGAAGTGTAGGCTGACGGCTTTCGTTTCCCCTTCCGAATTTTAGAAATACAAAAGAGGAGTAAGTCACCAAAAATGGTTACCTAGTCCCACAGGGCATGCAATTCAGTGATTTTTACATATTCAGACACCCATTTTCGAGTAACAGGTTCCCAACCAATTTTCTCAAATTTGGGACTAGGTCGCACAAATTAGCACAAGTGTCCTAGTCATCTACTGTAACATTTTCATTAGAATTCCAGACCTCCATCTGATCCTTCTTCAAATTCTAGGTGCACATATTTTGTATCATATCTTTTCATTTAGTTTAGTTCACATTTGCATACAACATTGTGTTTTCCAACACTTTGTGTTTAAATATTTACAGTCATCATTTCCTTTTCATTTTATTGAACTTAGACATAATAGTTACACACATCACAAATCCCTAATATTGAATGAAACACCAAGAATACTTAGTGCGAAAGAAGCCATTTCTCAGTCAGCTTCTAGGTGAAAAACCCTGAGAGCCTATTGGGGAATCACCTTTCCCTTTCATTTTTGGTTGTTCATTTTAGTGAACTCGACATTCCTGCACCCATTTTTTCTGTTGTGGAGTCCATTTTAACCCTAGATTAATCTTGCATTGCATTATACCTTGTTTACAGGGCATTCTAGGGTTTCACATTTTTGCATGCATGAAAGTGTGTATACTCTGCATTATTGCATTTTAAATCATTTTCAATCATCCCAAATCAGCTCCTACCTTAACTCTTCTGGTCACCCAAAATCATACCCATCCTAAACAATTGCAAATTTCTAGAAATTTTGAAAAAAACACTAACTAGGACTAATTCGCCATTTTGGGTGACCTAGTCCCTTCGAGATTTTTCACTATCTATTACAACACTATAAATCTCATTTTTGTGCTTTCTTAGGCCCTTAGTATCATACATTATAAGTCTGGAGAGTTTCAAGAATATTGGTTTTATCCTTCTCACTCAAAATCACCATTTTAAGATGGTCCTTCTCGAAATCATTTCATCATTAAGTATGAAAATGCTTATATTTCTATAATTTTGCATCACATTAATAAAAATACTTTTCACTTTTACATATACAATGTTTTTATTCATAAAAAATTACATAATTGTTTTAAATGTACTTTTCATTTTTGCATGTACATTATTTACATTCTTAAAGCTTTAGCATACATTAGATAAAAATGTTTTGCATTATTGCATATACATTGTTTATATTGTTGAAACATTTCATGAAATGGTTACATGTACTTTTCAATTTTATTCAAACAATGTTAGCAACTCACATAACTAGACATGCTAAGGAAACTTCCCTATACCCTCCCTATGAGAGTGTTTTAGCACAAGAGGAGACAACCTTGGACATTCCTAACGATCATATTTTTTCTTCTCCTAATATCTCTCATCTTGGTGACAAAGATATTCTATTAGAAGAACCAATTAATGAGAGTTATGAGAATCCTAGTTGTTTCTCTCCTCTTACCTCTCTTAGTGGACAAAAAATTAATAGAAAAGACAACACAAACATCGATAATCATGAATTGAACATTTTTTTTTCTCCTTGTTGTGAAGAAGATACTTCACTATTATAAAACACAGTTAGGGAAGGTCATGAGAATCTTAGTTATCCCTCTTCAACTAAAAACACCCTTCCTCTACGCGATAATCCAATCATTGATCATTCTCCTACTTGTGATGAAGTCCTTTTAGAAGAACCAACCTTTGATTATCAAGAGCAATTGATTTGTAGTTCTCCTAAAACCCTTGCTCCTCAAGAGGATATCATGACACACAATAAGGATAACATTGAAAATAATAATATTGTACCCTTAGAAGCAAATAAAGAGCCAACCTTAGCCTCTCCCTTGCTCAAGGATGTTAATATTATTCAACCTCAAATTTTCATGTACCCCTCTTCAAAAAAACATTCAACCCAAACCAAACTTGAATTCATCCTTTACCTACCTACTCATAATGTGTTGCAACAACCGAGTCATACTACCATTGCTCATACACATTACACAAGAAACAATCCATGAACGCAACAACCCACTCTAGATCCTTATCTTTTCCTAATCTCATATTACCTGTCGCCCCTTGCTTAAATTTACTTCTTAGGGAGTATGACCTTGTCGACCAGCTAAGGAATACTCTCGCTAAGATATCATTATGATATCTTATCCAAGCCTCCCATCACTATCACAACATGATGCAAAATGCATTACAAAAAGTTACTATCCCTTCTAATACGTAACCAAAGGACATAAGAGCAATTATTCATGTAATTAATGCTGATATTTTTTTCACCAAAGTGAGCTCCCTCCTTTTGACATGCAAAAACAAAGTGAAGCTTTCGTAATAATATCTCAATACAACACAAAAGGGATCAAGAAAACTATTGTAGACATCTGCTCTTCTCTTTATGTGTATAATATGAGCCTCTTGGAAAGGCTTGGCATTGCTAGATTAACCATCAAACCTAATTCTATTTCTATCAGAGGATTTGACAATCCTATAAATCAACCACTCAGTGTGATCATTATACCTCTTACAGTTGGAATGGCCATATTAGAAATAAAAATCCATGTTATGCGTCATGAAATTTCATACAATATTCTCAAGGGTAGACCATGGATTCATGCAATGAATGGAGTTCCTTCCACTCTTCATCGTAAGATGAAGTACATCTACAACAACAAAGTGTACACACTTGAAGCCAGCCCTAAACCTAATAGTCACTTGAAAATTGAGAAATCCAAAGAGAATCATTTCAACACATTAATACCAACCACCCAAGTGGAACCTGCACAACAAACAAATAAAGAATATTCAGAAAATCATGAAGCTCTTCGATGATGATTGGGGTTCCTTAGACTTCACACCTCCTTTACTAGGAGAATCCAAGATCATAGACAAAGACTCTAAAAAGGGAAACACACTTTTGTCAACACAAGACTTAGTTGATCCTTTGAAAGCATCCACCTCAACTACTTTAGACAAAGAAACCAACAATGAACAAACACTCAATCGAAAAGTGATGAAAAGGCTTTATGGAAAAGGTTATGGTCTCATGAAACAACTTGTCTATAATGGAAAAGGATGTGGTTCTAATGAACAAGGTATCTCCAAGCTTATCGAGCCTAACACATAGAAAATAAGTCATGGTCTTGGTTATTGTCCTTTAATCGAAATCATCAAACCTTTCCCTCACACCAACACTATATCAAACCACCCTTCTAACCCACCACGTCTTGGGTGTTATCCTTTTCAAAACTTTAATAACACAAATAAATGTCTGCTTAAATCCAATGTCATCTCACAACCCACTACTAATTTATATTTTACACATTCCTCTAAAGGAGTTTACAAAACATCACAATCTATAGTGCCTTGCATAAGTATGGCATCCTATACTCAGCAAGAACCTTCTTCATTACAAACCAAAGGAACACCTTCTCCCCTTGATCAAGAGGGTATCTTGTTGAGGCTCCTCCAAGATCACTTGATCTATCTTCCTCCCATAACTAAAAGGAAATGTTACAACAAACATTCCTTTTGTGCTTACCATCGACTTCATGGTCATTCCACTAATGAGTGTAAGGCCTTGAGTAGAAAAATCCAAAACCTTAAGGATCTTGTTGCTCTCCCGTCTATGGGGGTACCCCATTCCTCTAATTGATACTGATTTTCACTCTACCTTGGATTTCACAAATCATTTTGGCTCACTCTTGTCCTACACTAAGTGGGAGCAAGGAGCTGGTTAGCCTTGTCCTCATATAACACTTTTCGATATTTATTTTTTCTTGTCATTAACCTTTCATGAACATATAAGAGAAAGCTTGGGATGTGGATGACATGTCTTAAGTTTACTAGCATGTGACATACTACCCTTTTTCATGATGTAACTTATCAGAAACATATGACTTGGCATAGGGATTTCCGAACAGGCTCTCATATCCTTTTCTTCTACTTTAAAGAACTTGCTCACAAAAATGGTGTTAGAAAGCACTTTAAAGTGGGGGCATACATCGACAATCACATTTCATTGTGCAATTTTCTTTTTCTTGCGATTCCCTCTCTTGGAAATATTAGGTACAATATTTCCCATGATGAGACATTGCACTTTTCCTCTCTTACAAACAAGATGAGACCATTTTCACTTTTCCCCTCTTGGAGAGATTACGCATGATGTTGCTTAAGATGAGACATTGCATAAACTAAACAAAATCCCTTGGAACATTCCTTACATCATTTTAAAAGTCATTTTCTTTTGTCACACCTTATCAAAGTTATCAGGAGGTATAAATTTGGTATGGTTTGAGTGGGAAGCCCAACCAGCGGCATGAATTTCCCCATAGCCACCTTTTGGGCCTTCTCACCCAATAGACAACCAAAAATTATCATCGTCCCAGAGTGAGTACACTTCCTTTTGGACAATCAACCTAGATCTAATCCAAAACTAGTTGGACAAATGGTCAAACCTAGATCCAACTTTTTACTTTCCTTTCATTCTCCTCTTCCTTCTAGTTCTTTTCATTACATGATCATGTATCTCATCTTGTTGCAAATCATTCACCCTCGAATGTGTCTTCTTGAGCTGATATCGACTTGACTTAGAATCTTGAATCTTGGGGCTTGACTACCTTCTTCTTTTTCATTCTTCATCATCTCCATTGGGCTACTTTAGTCTGATTTTGAAGCAAGTTCATCCTCTCACTAAAGCGGGGGCTAAATGTGTCACCAAAAAGTGTAGCCTTGGCACATTTCACCCATATGGGCCCTTGCCTATGGATTTTGAACCTATTTTTACCTCTTTCAAATCCTTGCGCCAAAGTGTTGTAAGGTGTTGCAATACATTTTCACACTTTCCTAGGCTTTTCATAAATAAATACACCCTTTCCTATGATATAATGACCCTTTAATATACTTAATAGGTCTTACTTTAGTGTGTTTTAGAAGATGGTCCCAACAAGAATCAATAACCATCTCTTAATCCCCGACAACCAATAAAAGTTTCCCATGTGGACTAGGTCACCACCTTGGGTGACCTAGTCCCATGTGGCTTAAAAATCAAAATAAACTTAAAATTCTTGCGATATTTTGTCTCCTAAAGCCTAAGGTTGGCCTATGTTGTGTTATTTTCAGGAAAATAAGGGCATCACATGTATAAATAAGGTATTTTCTCATCTTTCTCACCCTAATTCCTCTTCTTACTACTAAATCTCTCAAAAACTCATTCTTCTCAAGCAAGCTAGGGTTTGAGCATTCTAATTCAACAAGAAATATTTTCTAAAGCATTGAAGGTTTGATTGCTGTAACAACTCAAGATCTCTCATCATTGCAAGGTACTAATTCCATTGTTTCATATTCATGCTTTACATTTTCTATTCATTTTGGTTTAGTTGTACCTAAAAGGGGTTTCACGAAGGCAAACCCTGAATCCCTAACAATCAATATTTTCTCCTTCTCTCCTTGTGTGTTTGCAGATTTAGGTACATTGAAGATCATTGAAGGATTTGAATACTTCTCGAAAACCTCTCCTTTCTTGCAATGTCCAAACATCCACCAAAATTTACTTTCAAGCTCGTGAATTAGAGCTTTAGAAGCGGACACCTGTGAAGAACTGTAGTGCAAACCTAGGGCTTCTGTTTCCCCTTCTGAATTTTCAGAAATCCAAAATAGGACTAAGTCACCAACAATGGTGATGTAGTCCCACTAGGAATTCCTTTCAGTTGTTTTTACATATTAAGACACCCATTTGGCAGAAACAGGCTCCAGACCAATTTTCTCAAATATGGGAGTAGGGTGCTTAGATTGGTGCAAGTGTCCTAGTCAACTTTTGGAACATTTTCATCAGCATTTCAAACCTCCATCTGATCCTTCCTCAGATTCTAGGTGCACATATTCTATATCATAGCTTTTTATTTAGTTTAGTTCACATTTCTAGGTCATTTTGTACATGTTTGCATATAACATTGTGCTTTCTAGCACTTTGTGTTTCACAAACCCCTAATCTTGAATGAAACACTAAGAATACTTAGTGTGAAAGAGGCCATTTCTCAACCAAATTCTAGGTGAAAAACCCTAGGAGCCAATTCGGGTATCCTATTTCCCTTTCATTTTTTATGGTTCAAGACCAATTCATCACAAGTGGTGAATGAGTTCCACTATATAGGCCTAATAGAGATTTTTACAGATCTAGATACCCTTTTGGCTGAAACTTATATTTACACATTTTTCCAAAAATTGGACTGATTCACCCATCCTAGTGAATGAGTCTTAGTCAGCCTTGACAGCGGATTTCCCAGAATTCCAACCCTCCATTCTACCTTCTTCAGTCTTCCAGGTGCACACTTTTAGTTTTATAGCTTTCTAATACATTTTATTCATCATTTTAAGTCATTTAGAGTTAGTTTACATTGAATTAGGGGTTTTTCTTTACAACTTGTATTGCATTGTCTTTTCCAAGTCTACACTTGGTGGTGAACCCATCATTATATCACCTTTATCCCCTAGGACAACTCTATTGTAAGATTTCAATCTCCTTTGCATTGAGATATTTAGGGTTATTCTTGAGTGGAATCTCTTTGAAAGATAGTGTGAATGCATCATTCAATAATTCCAGGCATTTTAATAGGTTCTAGTTATTTTGTAAATTAATCTTTTTTGGTGGCATTGTTTATAACACCCCTTTAGGTTTTGGCCTTGTCTTATGTGCATTATTGAGAGAGTTTATGAACCTTTAAAGGTAAGTTTAGAATTTGCATTCCTTTTTAGGCAAGTTTGTTGTTTATGTGCCTTCGTAGGTGAGTTTATGCACCCTCTTAGGTGAGGTTTTTGAAATATACTTCATGGATTCATCATAACAGAGCTTTTTGGGTCGTGAACTTCAATACCCCTTTTGACATGACTTCCAAGCATAAAACAACTTGCTTGATAGTAGAGCTATGTGTTTCATGAGTGTCTAGCATAACACAAATTGCCAGCAGGTTGTGGAACCCCCTTGTTATTAACATGGTTTCCGAGCATAACACAACTTGCTTGATTGTAGTTGTGTTTCATGAGTTTCTAGCATAACATAGCTTACTAGGCTTATGGAACCTATCATATTGCAAAGACATATAGCATAATACATCTTTCTATCTAGTAGATTCATGTGGCTCATGAGTGATTTTACATCCTTGTGAGAGCATCATTTTAATTTGATAAGACATTCGATGGATGATGTTTGGTATTTGAGAAAAAATTAAGATTAAGGCCACTTTACCTTACCGACTCCAATAATTTTAGTACTAACATTGTATTTTTTTGTGTCTCTTTCATGTTACTTCTTCTTCATGTTTACATTTTGTTTGCATTGTGCTTTCTTTCATTTATTTCTCATTTATATGTGTTTTCATCATGTATGCTTTGTTTTTTGACATGTATGTTTATATATGTTGTCTTGCTACATTTCATAAATGTGTATGTTCCTTTGTGATCATGTTTGTTTTCAATGGGATCTTGGGTCATAGGGGCTTGCTTGTGTTTTTGTGGAGCCTGATCAGTCTCCAAGCAGGAGATTTTTCTCCTATTTTCACTTCATCACCGACAAGATAAAAAAAATTGACTTTGTAAAACCCTAATTCTAGAAGCCTCTAAAAATCTTGTTATAATCAATTGGGTTGGGAGTTTCAATAGGGAATTATTCATGTGATTTTAATATGTTTTTCATTGGATAATAAAATCATTGGATGGCTGTAGTTTTGTGGATGTAGCCCGGATTGGGTGAACCACATTGAATTCTCTATGTTGTCTTGTTTTTGCTATAATTTTATATGTGTTTTATATATTTTTTTATAGATCAAGTCTGCATTTAACTATTAGATATTTTCCTTCTAACCCTAACATTTCTCACTCCCCCTAGATCCTTAGTCATCCTATCTCTTCAACATTTGGACAATCAAACCTATTTGGACACATTTTCTACTTTAGTGTGTGTATGAGAGTAAGTTCATACTCTCACTAAAATGGGGGCTAAATGTAGTAAAATAAAATATCATACTTCATAATTTCACACTATATTTTGATCCCCCTTAAATTAGTGGACCTAATTAACCACCTAATTTCCTAAATTATGCATTTTGTGGCCCATTATCCCATAATTTTAAAGTACAAGAAAAAATGCATACATTTAATTTTTTTCCCATGTCTTTTCAAATCTTGATAAGGGAACCCTTGTCACCCTTGTCCTCTTAATATAGCCCAAAATTTACATAGGTAAGAGGTGGAATTTCATTTAATATTTTTCCCCCGACACTATGTATCTTGCAAAGTAGGGCCAAGATAGCTAGGTGCCTATGTTCCCCTATTTTGGCTCAAAATTGGAAGATGTCAAAGCAAACACTTTATTAATTGAAAGTAAAATATGTAAATTCATCTCTTAGGATTTATTTTTTGGGAAATTAGATTAAATTCCAATAAATACCTAGTTATTACAACATTTGAAATGGAGAATTATTGTCAAGAAAATTATCAAGCAAGTTAAAAGAAGCCATCGGAGGATTTTTTGCAGCAATTCGAGATCCAAAAATCATGTCAAAGCATATGTGAGTTTATTCATGTCTATATTTTCATATTATTTGTGATTTATAACCCTTCTAGGTATTCAAGAAATTCATGCAAGAAGATCCAAACTTTGAGGAGATTCGTATGAATTCAATCCTTCAAGGAAGCCATTTAAGGGTGGTGATTTGCAGCACTTTATGGATTCATCACTCCTTTTTATAATTTATCATTTTATCAGTGGAATTTCCATTGTGGAGTGGAAACACTAATATGGGGTTTAAATAATGCAAGCCTATAAATGGCACAACTTTTTTTGTCTTTTTCAATGTGTAAGTTTTAGGTTTGGAGAGGATTTAGGAAAGTTTGAAGATTAATTATTCATTATTGCAATCAAAATCCTACACCTCGAAAATTCATGAAAAATCACATAAATATCTGAGATTGATCCAAAAAAATTATAGGAATAAATTGAGAGCTATGATCTAGCTTTGAAGGACTGCAAAAGAGATCTAAAAAGGACCTGTAAGGATAGTGGCACCCCTAGAGGAAAGTTCCTTAGAAATCAGGGTAAAATTTATACCACAAGTGTGTTGAATGCAAAAACAACATGAGAGGAGGAGTGAATCAGTTGTACCTTAAAAATTTAAAACCCTCACTAAAATTTAGATCAACATTCATTCATTAAACCCTTAAATCTGCTATGAGGATTTAGCATGAAGAGAAAATAATAGAAACTGAAGCAAGTTAACACCATACACAAGAGAACACTGGATTTACATGGAAAACCTAAGAAGGAAAAAACCATGATGAGGATTAGCTCACAATATAAGTAATTGTGAAAGCTTAAAATCTACATTCGTCAAAGATTGACAAATATGAGTTAAATTAGTCAACTTTGAACAAATGAGATAAAAGTCTTCCCTATGAAATTATTGAGAAATGTAAAGGAAATAACATTATCAAACTAACAAGATGAACATGAAAGAAATATTAATATGAAATCTATTCCTAAACCACTCAAACCTTAATCCCATAGGGGGATTTGTGCTCCTTGATGTGAAAAAACAGCCCTTTCCCAATCCCTGATAAGGAAAAAATTCCAAGATGCAAGTGATCATAATGCCAATACCCAGATTATTGGTCAAGTTTTGTTGTAGTGTTGTGTTGAAAGGATTTGAATTATATATTCAAGGTTGGAATATTGAAATATTTGGATGAATGTGGGATCATTCATGAGCCAATGACAAGATTGCACTTGCCAAAATGTGAAAGGATGAGGGTTGTGCACATTTTGATCTTTGTTCAAGTTTGAAAATTGAATTTTGATGAAATGACATATTTAGGGAGGGTGAAAGAAGAGAGTTAATTCCAAGTGGATTTTCAAATTTTGGAAGAATATTCCTTCTTGATGCCCTTTTTGAATGAAATCATAAGAAATAATAAATCAAATAAATTGATTTATTGTGCAAGTGGATAAATCTAGAGGATTCAAGTGATTAGATTTAAATTAATTAGAATTTGATTAATTTCATAAGAGATTAGGTGATTTTGAATTTTGACTTAGATTTTAGGATTAAAATAAATCAAAATGAGAAGAAAATGATTTTAGATAAAGATTTGTTTTATTTAATCAAAGGGGATGATGTTAGTGTTAAATCAAATAAAGATGAATTTATTTAATTTGAATGGATGACTTTAGGAGATTAATTAAATAAACATTATTTATTTAATTGATGGGCGAACATGAAAATATGAGGAATGCATGATGTCAATTTTGCATGTCTACATTTTTACTCTCTTTGAAGCAGCGTACTTGTTGCATTGGTTCAAAGATGATGTCGTCGAGATTGAAATTTAAAAAAAATTGTGATTGTTTTTTTCAAATGCCCTAGCGGAAATAAGTACATTGGTGCATTGCCCCCTCAAGAGATTGAGCGAGAAGTTCAATTTGAGGGTCGATCTTGTGACAAAGAGGTTCAAAATGGATGTATGGATGGTTAGACTAACATATCTATATGATAATGATGATGTAAATGAGATGTTTTTAAGATGCTTAGAATAACAAATCTATATTATCCTAAACAACTTAAATTATTATACAATTCATGTGAAATGGATGAGATGGATAATGTTGTCCTATGATGATATGATGTGAGTTTGTAGGATGAGAGTGTAGATGCAAGATGGATGCATTGATGCAATGATACCATGTTAGCGTGAAAAAGGATAGAAGAAGAATGAGAGGGATCAACCCTTGAATCCCAGAAGATGTAGAAGTCCAACAAGCCAACTTTATTAGAGATGATGATGAGAGATGGATGATGTATTTCTTATCCAATGATGGGAGAGATAAAGAGCATAACTTTCCTTATGTTTGATAACACACATAGGCACGATGCATCAAGGTATAAAGAACCAAGATGGCATTGCACCTAGTGTGATGAAATTTGACTCATCAAACATATAGGAGGATCTTTTTCGCACTTGACATAAATAAACCTTGCTAGGATGCACCTAACAAAGAAAGTATTCTCCAAGTTATATTACAAGAACATTCAACAAGCACAACAGAAAAAAATATAATGATTTTTTCCCGATTCTTTTATCTCTAAATATTTATGTTTAGACATCATCGAGAGGTCCTTGGAATGAGCGCAATAAGATAAATCCAAAGCATATGTAAAGCAAACAAGCAAGTTAATGTTTTTCATACCACTAGCAAAGACTAAACTACGGTGATACCTAATGTTGATGTCCATCGCAGGAAGGTCGAATTCCTAGGACATATTGTGATCAGGTGATAATGATATTTTGATTGCATGATAAGCTATTGATACTCTAAGTTGATCAACTTGCTGACTTATTGACCCAGACTTAAGACTTTGATGATTAGGTGTTCACTTTTGAACCTGTTAGACTTGCTTTTGACTGACTCACCAAAGGATGAAGGAGATGATTGATTTATTAGGAATGATGATTATTTCGAGTGAAAGCGAGATGAGATGGATGCACCATTTTGGGTTTTTCAAATATTTGGATGTTTTTGGTGTTTTTTGAAATATATTTTGAGGCTGTTTTGATTTTTAGATTTTTCAATGTTTTCGATTTTTGAGATTATATGAATTTGTTTGGATTTTGTGTCTCGAGGGCTGATCAAGGATTAGCCTTTCCTATGTTTAAGCTCAGAGACAACATAGTTTGAATGCCATGTTTTTTGAATTTTTCTATCTTTTTGAGTGCTTTTGGATTTTGATATGATTTGGATGTTTTCTATTTTTGATGTATTTTTTGATTTTTTTTGGATTTTTGAGAGATATTTCAAATGTTTTCGATATGGATATAATATCAATGTTCTATTTTGGGATTTTGTTGAAAACCAAGCTTGGATTTGATTGATCAGGTTGATGGATTGATGATGTTAACATTGTTAAGGATAGACAACAATGCAAGGATAG
Source organism: Sequoiadendron giganteum (assembly GCA_007115665.2). NCBI lineage: Eukaryota > Viridiplantae > Streptophyta > Pinopsida > Cupressales > Cupressaceae > Sequoiadendron > Sequoiadendron giganteum. The sequence goes on along the minus strand of CM021101.1, from coordinate 790,640,901 downwards.
TGTTAAGAAACACGAGGATTGGGATATCCCAAGGTGATGATGAATTGATTGGATATGATTGATCCAGATTGATGACGGTTGATTTGGAATAAAATTGTTTTGATGATTTGATGTGATGCTGATGTGCACATTAGATGTGACCGATATTGATTGTTTGGATTGATGTTCGATGAAAGATAAAGCTTGATAAGGAACATCTTCCTATCAAAATATTCCATGGGCTAGTTATTTGGATTGGTTCTCACAAATGATTGACCAATTTGATTTCATGTTTTCCAATGTTCTGATCACCACATAAGTTAGAGGATATGGATCAAGATTTATTCCCAAAGTAAGATGTAAATATCTACCCCCAATGTCTAGTAATGTATGGATTCTTGGCTAGGTATAAGAATTGATAGATACGGTAAGTATGCAAAGGATGCCAAGGATTATCTTGTGATAAGCTAAGGTTTTTGAACAAAGGATGGTCATTTGGATAGTGCTTCAAGGCTCAAATAATGTTGGGTAAGATAGGATCAATGAAAATGACCCATGTCAAGATGTTTACCATAAAAAAGTGTAGAGTGTGCACCAAAATTTTATCAAGATCAACATAAGGTAGATAGATGACAATGGGTTGGATAAATGGTTCATGGATGAACGAATGATATGGATGGAATGTTGGCTTTATTATGGATGTGATAAGATGCTTTCACCTGAACTGGTGCACATAGATGCTTGATTCTACACATGATTCTTTTTTGTCAGGTTTTCATCATGGTACCTGTCTAAAGCACCACTAAAGTGGTTTTTGCTAGAGGACGGTTTTTTTTTTTCTTTACTATTTTCAATCCTTTTCTGATTTTTTTAGATTTTTGTATATATATATTTTTTTTTTTGCATTTTTCGCTAAAATATTTTAAGTGCATGTTGAAACACCTAGTGTTGTTGATGTAGATGCTTCTATCATAATTTTGCATCAATATCCTACTTGAAGAAGTTGCTTTGCCAAGATATGTGCACTTGAAAGCAGATTTTGAGAAATTTGTTCTGCTTTGCTAATACTAGAGTTAACCCTATTTTTGAGCACAAATCATGATAGAGTGCCTTCTGAATCCTTATGATGAAGGGTCATTTCCAACACATGGTCAATGTTAGCATTGGATATCATGCGTGGAGGCATGGATGGAGTGTGTTTAGGAATAAAATATGGATTGGTTGACAGTTTGGAACCTTTGATTGTCCAAACTTGGGAAGATGAGCAATAATGAGTGGATACAGAAGTGTGCATGGAATTAGGACCAAAAACTTGATACACTTTATATGTTACTTGAGAATCCTTATTTTTCCTTTGCGAACATCTTTGCTGGATACTTTTCCCTTTTTCATTTTTTCCCATAGTTTCTTTGACTAATGGAGTTTGATAGGGATAATCATTCTTTGTATTCTTTGGTATATGTATGTATTTGTTTTGTCTAATATGCTTCTTCACTTATTTTTATTTGATGACATTTTTCATTCTTTGATTCAAGTCTTTCTCTTGATGTTGGTCCCAATTCATGGATGGGTTTATGGGTGTATGAAGATTCATGACGTGGCAAGTTGTAGTATTGCCATTAGTTTCATCATAAGGATTCTTTGTGCTCCCTATGTTGACGTTTTCTTGAGATGAAGTTTCCCTTAGTTTTATAGAGGTATCACTAATATGTTTAGATCCCTTAATGGACGCATAACCAAGACCTTGATACTTAGGATTGCCAATAATTTGTACTTATTCCAGGATACCCTAGTCATGTAGGCCCAATCCTCTACCTTGATAATTCATCTACTCAAAAACATTATCTGCAATAGGATATGATTTACCTTGGAAATAAGGTGCTAATCCTTCTCTTCTCTATGGTGGATCTTTAAAAGTAACAACTTCTTTATTGATGAGATGGCTTTCCCTAAGAAAGGTAAGTGACCCAAGTTTATAAGTGATAGGATCCTCAATATGTTGGATGAATACCTGATTGATATCTTTGGCTTGATCTTGTGAGATATCATATTGTAATGTTTCTTCAAGAAGTGTTGATGATTCATTGTCCACGTTAAACTCTTCCTCATGATTAATTTCACAAGATGTTTTTGATTCACGACTTTTGTAGGAGCCTTCTTCATGACCCATTTTTGATATTTCTCCATAGGATGTTTCTAATTTACAACTTATGTATAAGTGTTCATCATGATCTCTTTTTGATATGTCACCATATTTTTCTATATCTTGGTCGTGTGTACAAATGTTAAGAGTAGGAGACTCTTGTTCCTTGGTAATGATGTCAAGAGTATGAGACTCTTGTTTTGAATGAAAATCATCTACATGTCTATCCAAAGAAATAATCTCATAGGTAGATGGAGGGGTATGTGCTATATAGATGTGATCATCATTTGTGACATCTTGTATAGATAAGAGAGTGTCCATTAGATCATTGTAGTATCTTGGAGATATAAATTCTTGATATTGGTTAATTTTGGAATTGATTTTGGCATGTTTTGGATCAAGTTCTTGACATGGTTCCATTTCAAAGGATGGATTTCCTACAAAGGGTTCTTGGACATCATCCTTAGGCATGAGAAGTGGGTAAATATCCTCTTAATTTTTGAGTGGATTTAGACCAAGTGTCGATTTGTAGGTTCCTTCACTATCTGTAACCATGAGTTCAAAGGATGTCAATATGTCTTGGGAATGACCATTTCTAGACCTTGGTGGAAGATTTTGATCATGCTTTGGAATACGTTTTGAGATATGTCCTCTAATTTTTTAGGTGATGTAGAGAAATTTTCAACATGATCATTGGTGGATGGATCATGGATTATGTCAATAGGATCAAATAACATCAACACTCCTTGAAATAGATCTTTATAGGAGGGGTCTTGATCATGACTAAAAAATGGCTCTTCATGAATGTTGATTTGATCATTGGATGGGGTAGAAATATCTTCCCAATGCTCATTGATGGATTGATTTTGATCATTTTCCTCAGCAGTTATGGTGGAGAGATTTTCAATGTTTTCAACCATAGGATCAAATGATGCTAACATTTCTTGAATCAGATCTTTTTTGGGTATTATTGTTGGATTTTGATCATGACTAAAAAGTGACTCTTGATATATGTTGATTTGATCATTCGATGAGGTGGAAACATCTTCAAGGTGCTCATTGATGGGTAGTTGTGATTGATCTTTGAGATGTGATGACTGATCTTCAAGATGGAGTGATTGGGTTTGTTGTCGATATTGTTGCCCAACCTCTTGACATCTGAGATATTGTTCTTGATGTGGTTGTGGACCCAACTCAACACTTTTATGATATGGTTCAACCAATGGAAGAGTGTATTGATTTTAGGGTGGAGATGTCTCTTGGTGATAGGAATCAATGAGTTTCTTGAATGTAGAAATTTTATGTCACCATATTTTATCTTGACATTCTCGATATCATTGACCTATTTCTTGACCAAGCATAATGGGATAGTGTACCGATGATTTTTTCATGGGATCACAGATGGATTGACTCTGGACAATGTTATGGTTTGGTGTGATGTTTAGACTTGGCATTATAGGTTGACTTTGAACATTGTTGTGGTTGGGAATCATATTGCCTTGATTTAGGTAACTTTGATTTTGCATGGGGTTACTTTTCCTTGGATCAATACATTGAGTTGTCAATATATTGCTTGATCTTTGGCCTATATTGGTTTGATTTGCAAGTGCATCTATCTCAAAGCTCACCAAGTGTGGATTTGATACATTCATGTTTGATAAGTTTTCACTTGGTATATGCATATTTGGTATGTATGGATTGGATGTGATAATGTTGTTTTGTTGAAGACTCATTTTTTGTTGATAGATTTGTAAGCTTTGAATTTGATTTAAATCTACCATAAGGAAAGGTGGGCCAAAATTCAGATTGGGAAAACTCACATTTTTATCATTGAGGTTTGGAGGAAATAATAATGCCATGTACGGATTGCATAAATGTGAGTTTCGATAATCAATTGGCATTGCGAGACTTGGATAGTTTGGTTGACTTGGATTACTCACAATGTATGAATCAAGTTTGTATTCCATGTTTTTCTTATGTTTTGACATTGTCGACCTCTGAGGGGTTTAGGACCAATGATGAGATGAAGGATGAAAGGGGTGAATGATATGGGTGTTTAAACTTTTAGGAACTTTGGATCAATGCTAGACTTTAGGACTTGATTTGATTTGATTTTGATTGAGGATAGTTTCAGTAAGTGTGTTAAGTCAAACAAGGTAATTTTGGATAATGAACTTGTAAATTCTAGGAAGTTGTGTTGTCCTAGAGTGAACCTGTACACAAGAGGATAACTTGACTATGTGTGTTAATTCAAACAAGGTGATAATGGATTAGATAATTTGACTAAGTGTGCTAAGTCAAACAAGAGGATAAACGTGTAAACCCTAGGAAGTTGTGTTATCCTAGAGTAAACTCGTACACAAGAGGATAATTTGACAAAGTGTGTTAAGTCAAACAAAGTGATTTTGGATAATGAACTCCTAGACCCCAAGATGTTGGATTTTATCAAGAGGTAAATTTTCTCACAAGGATTATTTGACTAAGTGTGTTAAGTCAAACAAGATGATTTCACTTTTGCTTAGAACTATAGCATAAATGATTTTTTCAAAGTTTCCAAGAGTTTGTTGGTGAGATGGGTGAAGTGTTTGACTTGATCGTAGATGAACCTAAGAGGACTTGTTTACTAGACCAAGACATTGAAGAACATGCTTTTCCCTAAGAGTATCTCAAACCAAAAGATCAGTGTTCACATGGAAAACCATACGACAGAAGATTGAAAGCACATGTGTGGTTCAACTGTCTATGATCTTTCTTAGATTCAGTTCCTTTTATCACAAACACTTTCTTGATTATGTTTCAAACTGAATGTCTATGTTTCAATTCCTTTCCATTCCACAAGGTCCATTATGTGAAAATCAAGGTTTCAAGAACATAGTTTCCCAAGTTGACTTTAGTGAAAACAAATGATGATTAAATCCAAATACTTAGAAGCCTCTAAGGATGAAATCCCTAGGGAAAGCATGAGCACTTGAATTCTTCAAAGGTATTTTCTTCACTAAAGGTTTGAAATTTTGAGGATTTTGTGAATGTTTGTTTTCAAGTGTTTTCGATCAAAGCAATGTGTTTTTGATTCCAAGAACATGTACAATCCTAAGCTGAAAAGACAATATTTGTTGGGTTCCCACTTAGATAAATCCAGCTGTGCATATTCAGTGTGGATTATTAAATGCTTGACCACATTGGGTCCCCTCCACGACACACACTTCTCAGGTCATCCAAGCATCAATACTCATGAATCTCCCATGGCATACATTTCATCTCTACAATAGAATCGCATGTATATGTGGGGCAGCTTCAAAGGACATGACCTTTTGCACCAACAAATAGATTAGGATTTTTTCCTTTGCTAAACAAGGGATTTTAATGTGGGCATTCCATTTGTGGGGGACCATCCATTCGGCAAGATACCATTGTTTCTCTTCTCATTAGAACAATCCTTGTGATTCTCGAACTTTCCCCGAGAATCCACATTTATATACCAATTGGAAGTCGCTTGGCTTTAGCATGTTCCCGGTTGGGTCATTCCCTTGGGTGATTAATTTTTCCCACAAAGAAGACCCTCTAAAGGTGGATAATAGTAAAGGAGTGCATTTTTAGTTCGACCACCTAACACATTTAGGTGGGAGCACACACAATATCTTTTCTTCACACTCACATGTTTTGTTCAAATTTTAGGTACCCAAATTGAAATGTGGAGGCAATATTTTATGCAACTTAGTGTCACCAAAAAGATTTTTGATTCTCAAGATCGTCGTGAAGCACGAGAGAAAAGCATACGCCTTTCTAAATGAAATTAATTTGCAAAGAATATTACAAGACACAAAAGCACATGTTCATTTTAATTTCCAAAGGAAAAATTGAGTTCTTTTTAAAGCCCCAAAATTGAAATGTCAGAGTTGTTTGTCAAATTTTTAGAACCCAAATTGAAATTTTAGTAAGTGTCTAATGATATTATTAAGCCCTTTGTAGTAAAAAAATAGAAAGCTTTTGTAGTGCTCTTTCTAGAATCCAAAAAGAAAGTTGGTCTAAAACAAAAAACTAAAAGCATAGAATGGAAGCTCTAGATTATCGCAATAAGCATTAAAAAATGATTTTGTCAAGTTCAAGTTTAATGATCAATTTTCTAACTCCAATATTCTTCCAAGATCATTTCCTTCACTTCAATATTTGCAAATTCCTTATGCAAACAAAATCCATTTGATGATAGTGTGGATTTTTTGAAAGTTGAGTGTAATAAGTTTGACACAGGTAAGCCAATTTCTCGCATGCCTACAAATTTAAGATTCAAAACCATGCGATAATACCAAGATTGAAAATATCACATGATGGTGCATCTTGGAGCTAGTAACCAAGTAGTTTTTATCTACTGTATTAATGAGGTCACGGTCCTAGCCATGGCACATATTTGGTATTAAATTCTAGTTTAACCGGCTGTTACAACACTGCCCAAAGTAAAATGTTAAATATTTCAATATCTAGAGCCTTAAATGCATATCAAGTTTGATCATCTCCATGATTTGTAGGGCCTGCACAAAAAATATTTCCTAAAAATAATTTATTAGTCAAAGCAGTATGGATACCTATCAAAGAGGATCCCAACACACCAATGAAACAGTCGATAATAATAAAAAAAACTAGAACTCAACAATATTCTAATCTGCTTGGTATTAAGTCCTAATGACATATTTAGTTCAGATGTATTGACATAAAAATCTACCTGTACTCCATGTAAAATATCCCACTTCATTAACCACCATAATCACGCCTATCTCAAGAAAGACCTTTTTTTTTCTGTTTAACAGAGATTTTATTGTCAGAAGAATGAATCAATATTTAAAGCCTAAATCGACATTTAATGAGCCAAGCATAGTAAAACAAGTGAGAGAAGCAGTGATATTGGTGCTTTCATAATGGTTCTCGATGGTTGTCCCTTTTCTTTCTTTCTGTTAGTCACCAAGTACCTTATATACTTCCACCGCCCCTTGAACTTCACAAATATTCACATGAATACTTCACCATGGATCAATTATAAATGGCAGGAGAGTTGGTTGGGCTTATAAGGATAACTTGCCTTACACACATCTTACTCTTTCAGATAAAGAGACATTTGTTGAGTTCCTTGGATCATCATCCAGTTTAGAAGAAATACTGGAGCTTGAGCCTATGGTTTCCTACCATCGAATGCTTCTTCATAGGATTGTTGATATATTTGGTTTAGCTCATGAATTTGTTGGAGAAGGTGATGATCGTCATCTTATTGTAGAATGATGTGAGGATTCCTCTATACCTTTTGTCTTGGTGAGTGATATTTTGGAGTGGCAATATGGAGAAACACAAAGTTAACAAGGTACTTGTCAGTTACTAAAGCAGGAAATAGCATTACCAAATTTCTTAGCTTTTAGAAGCAGGGAAAGTACTTTGAACAAAGCTCTTTATGGTAGTTTTGGATTGTTGAGCATGTTGTTTATAGTAGTAGTTGCATTTGAATGACATAATTCTTGCATTAGTTGCTCGCAGGATGATTGCTCGTGCTTTAGGCAAGATGATAATGGTAGATGTATCTTGTGAGAAACCTGATATACCTAATATTATAGAGGCTCCATAAGTGGATGAGAAAACACCAAATACGTTATTGAATACTTATTCTATCTTAGTCGGCTGCTACCACTTCCACATCCATAAGAAAACTTCATAGATGTCTTTAGCCCTCTCCAGAAATCATACCCCATGGATCTTTTTCAAGTAGAAATTGTGCCCTCGAATATTTCACTTCTCCAATTTGGTGAGCAACTGTCGAACCCCGCTCAAACTCTGTAGCTGCAGTTTTATGCTCAAGTTCTCTGCAGCAGATTGATGCCAAGACCTCCTGCCTTCTTGAAAAGTATAAGTAAATTTAATATTATCATTCACAAAAAAGTGGAATCAGATGAAAGAGATGTGAAGCAATATTTTTATCAAATGCAAATGAAATAGTCAACAATGGCGCTAACTTTAGAAATGGAATTTTGAAAAGCAACATCGATATTGTGTTAACTTCTTAAGGCCATGTGGAATCAGAGACTAGGATGGACTTATGACATGACCATAAGGGGAATCTTACTTCATTGATCAACAACGTCTCTTAATGGATTTATTGGAAATGTCTCGCATTGATCAATAGTCAATAGCAGACTGACACATTTAATATCCACTGACTGATAATCACTCACATTTTAGTTAGGCCCGATTACTTCATTGAAGAAGCATGTGCGCATATCTTCTATGCAAGATACTGGAATCTATTTGAAAACATTAAAAACAAAGTGACTGAGAAGCCACTTTAACATCGACAACGCATCAAATTCAATATTTGCAGGGCGCACACAAGATGGATTTAAGTGCCAAAATCAGAAAAAAAAGATAGTGAAGGCAAGTATCATCCTATGTGTTATGAGTGCAAGTGTAGGTAACTAACGGTAAAAGTAAAACCCATTCCAAAATTCCAGTAGATTTTTTAATTTTTTTTTTAGTAACAAATTCAAAATGCCTCTAAATCTAGATAGTTAGAGATTTAAAAATTATTTTGACCTGCAAAAGAGATTTAAAGCAAAAACACACTAAGAGTTCCCTCTTAGCCGGCTGGTCCTGCTTCCTTTGTTTCTTAGAAATCAGAATAAGATTAATAAAATAAAATGGATGCTATTTCGAGCCCCACGGTGGGTGTCAAAATGTGAAAGATAAAAATCTACATTGATCAAAGATTGAAAAATATGAGTTAAATTAGTCAACTTTGAACAAATGAGATAAAAGTCTTCCCTATGAAATTATTGAGCAATGCAAAGGAAATAACAACATTATCAAACTAACAAGATGAACATGAAAGAAATATGAATATGAAATCTATTCCTAAACCAATCAAACCTCAATCCCATAGGGGGATTGGTTCTCCTTGATGTGAAAAAAGAGCCCTTTCCCAATCCCTGATAAGAAAAAATGCTAAGATGCAAGTGATGATAATGCCAATACTCAGATTATTGGTCAATTTCTGTTGTAGTGTTGTGTTGAAATGCTTTGCATTTATATATTCAAGGTTGGAATATTGAAAGATTTGGATGAATATGGGATCATTCATGAGCCAATGACAAGATGCCACTTGTCAAGATGTGAGAGGATGATGGTTGTGCACATTTTGGTCTTTGTGGAAGTTTGGAATTTGAATTTTGATGAAATGACATGTTTAGGGGGAGTGAAAGAAGAAAGTTAATTCCAAGTTGACTTGTGTATGAGACATGTAAGAGACATGTAAGAGCTCATAAATTCCAAGTTGGAGGAAAAGTCCTTTGGAGGGTATTTTCAAATTTTAGAAGAATATTCCATCTTGATGCCCTTTTTGAATGAAATTAGAAGAAACAATAAATCAAGTAAATTGATTTATTGTACAAGTGGAAAAATCTAGAGGATTGAGGTGATTAGATTTAAATTACTCGGGATTTGATTAATTTAATAGGAGATTAGGTGATTTTTACTTTTGACTTAGATTTTAGGATTAAAATAAATCAAAATGAGAAGAAAATGGTTTTAGATAAAGATTTGTTTTATTTAATCAAAGGGGATGATGTTATTGTTAAATCAAATAAAGATGAATTTATTTAATTTGAATGCATGAATTTAGGAGATTAATTAAATAAAATTGATTTATTTAATTGATGGGCGAACATGAAAATATGAGGAATGCATGATGCCAATTTTGCATGTCTACAGTAATATGAACACTAAATACAATAGGGCTCATTGTTGGAGGGATCACTGCCCAAAGAGAGAAAGCCTCGATGCTAGAATAGAAAAGAAGATAGAGAAGAAATGTTACACAAAGAAAATAATTTCAATGCAACAAAGAATCCACCACAATGACATCAACACCTTTGGAACATGATTGAAGAATTGTACACACCTTCTGCTCACTCCATCTAGTAATCTAACACAAGAAAGTTTGCAGTACACTTCTCAATGTCAGACTCTACAACTCTAAAATTTGAATCATTTACATCTCTTGCATCTATCTTGTCTATCTCAACATCCTTCAACAACTGAACTCATACTTATACCATCTTCAACCATGAAACCCTACTCCAATATTGGATATGCACATCAATCATGCAAATTCATATTAGGTTAGCGCTATTGGAACTGTAAAATTCTAAAAAAATCTCATTGGCTATTCATGCTCAATAGTTTCCCAAAGAGTCCATACTGCAAGTATAGAAAATTTCACATTGCCTACTCACCAAGGTCTAGGTCAATTTTTATCATATGATCACATAGAATTTATCTAACCCTGAATATTTGATATATGAAACATATCGGCATAAGATAATGCACGTCTCACCGATACTAATGCACATCCTTTTCAGTATATCGGCAAGAAATCAATTGTGTCATGCCGATGAGAACGCAAGTCGGAATACACGGGCTCATAGTTTCTATCGACAGGACAATAGCTATCAGCATGATGGTGTAAGGTCATATCAAGCTCATATTCATTTCACCGCTAGGAGCACAAGAAAAGGTATTGGCTAGACTAGAGTCATTGGGATGAGGTTTCAAAAGATAGCCCAAAATATTCACCGGTCTTGCCGATAAAGTAAAGGACGATTCATTTGATGAGATAATGATGTCGAGAAGAGTTTGGGGAAGTCTTGCTGACCTCCCATGTTATATTGATAGGATTGGGTGCGATGACATGTTCGGAGATAAAGAATTGTTGGAGGGATAGTGTGCATGCTCCCATCGAAGAAATGATGTATTGGTAAGATAAGCATCAGCGAGGAGATCTAAGGAAGGTCATGATGAGTATTATTCCATTGGCAGGACAATTACCTTGCCTTGATGATTTTAAGTTGACAAAACGAATGTCTCGGTGAGAAAGAAATTTCAGAATGAAACAAAAAAATGTTGGCCCTATTCATTAAGTCATGGTGATAGGTTTGCTTCAGTTGGAGTCGTGGCGATATGAGGAACTAAAAGGAAAGATGTCAAGAAGACTTGAGGTGTCGCGGGAACTAAGAGATGTCTTAGTGGGTATGTGAACATTGGACAAAATGATTGGCCAAAGATTTGAAATATCTTGCCGATATATTACCTGATGTGATAGCGAGAATTTCGAAGAGCCTGCTTCATCTGTGTCACAACCAGGACATTAATGGTGCCATGAAACATAAAAGTTTTTTTGTGAATCTAGGCGAACTCAATTAAAAGCATTTTCGTGGAATTAGCAGCAAAGGAGACTAGAGGAATGAGTTGAGGACTGGAGCATTTGTTCAACTTGGAATTTCAGGTGAAGTACAATAAGTTCTTCATCCCTTGAATTTTTTAAATTTCAAAGAATGGAAAGCACTAGTTCGGAGAAATCAAAAGGTAGAAAACATGGGGAGAGTAATCAATCAAAGGGAAAAAACAAGAAAACCAAAATTCAGTCAGAGGGTACTGAACAAAAATTTGAACCAAGATCTCATAGATCTAGTTACCTGGTTCTGGACCTAAAGCTAGACACTCTGCAAAACTTAGGGTAGAGGTGGATAAATTAGAGGATAACAGAAAATTCATAGGAGATGTTTGTACCCCAATTAGAGGCTATGAATTATTCAGCTTCCATTACTATTGGAGGAATCATTTTGAGCCAGTATGTAACCCATGGAAGCTTAATTTAGGTAAACTAGTTTGCCCTAATATTTTTGTCAATGTCAAATTAGTGAAATTGTTAGCTAGTCATTATAATCCGAAACATAAGGCCATAAGTGATCTATCTGGGAAACCATTAATACATTTTTTAGAAAATGCAATAAGTGGGGTTTTCAAGTTAGAAGGGATGTGCAATGAAAAGATTGTAAGTGAAGAGATCGAGAATGAATTTAGAAGGATGGACACCATTTATAGGGGTTGGAGATTACCCCTGCATAGAATTAGGCATGGTGGCAAACCGATTCCAATGGAAGACAATGAAGGACCACCATTTCATGTGGATCTTTTTGAGCCTTATATGAAGTACACCTATTTTTCGGTGGGACAAGTATTAGGAATGGAAGTTCCATAGTATATGGCGATTGTGCCTATGTTGATTGCATTAGATATTCAATATCACAACTCTAGTCCTTTGGATTATGCCTCATATTTGTTTAAGGAACTTGATGCTAGGTTAATGGCGATAAAAAATGGAGCCTCTGTCCTCCACCTCAAGAATTATTCATTATTGATGCATTTGGTGTTGTACTTCAGATAGGAATTAGGGTTGTGGCCCCAGGAGCTACGAATTTCACAGTTTGATAAAGAAGGAAAGCCATTGCCTATTCAGTCATGGAATGCTGTCTATGACAATAGGTTTGCTAGTTCAATTTTTGTACATTTTGAGGAATACTTTGTAAAACCCTTGTATAAATTCTATAATTGTCCACCTGATTACTCCTTGTTTGTTGAGATAAAAAAATTTCTCAGACCTAAAGATTCTAATGGACCAATCAGCCACAATTGGGGGAATTGGTATTGTCTAGAGAATGCGACCATGATTAGGGTCTATGGATTTGAAGAGGCACCATTTATCCTGCCTAAAATAGTTCCAGATAGGATTGCCTACCTAGAAATTGTTAGGCAAATGGATTTCTCTAGTTTCATGATCTTAATCTCTTTTGGAAAGCAAGCTTTTATGCCTAGTACGTTATTTTTCGGTGACTTTACCATGTTAGAATAGGAGGGATATAACCTGATTCTTAATAAGTTATTACACTATAATATGAAGAGAGGGCCATTGAGAAAAAAATTTGATCCAGAAGGGTATATCCACTTGGCTAAACAAAAGATATACTTCGGAGGATATCATCATGTGCCTTACCATTTTGATGATATGATAAGAGACTTGGAAGCAAAGAGGTGGAGATGGTGATTGAGAAAAATAATCAAGATTTTCTCGAAATGGAACTGTTGTCTTCTAGTGAGATATCATCAAAGGCTAACATCTCATAGGGTCCATCCAGTAAGGTATCAAGGACATGAACTCAGGATTATACCTATTCTTCCAAAGAAATAAATATCGAGGAAAGTGTAGATACAGATGCAAGACATGAAGAATAGAGATCTTTTATAGCAGATGGTGAGTTTGTAAAAACTTCATAGTTCAAAATATTTCTATACAAGCATAAAGGAAAGGAAATAAGAGAATTGGTTGACAATGTGACACCAGGAAATGAAGAACAATTGTTGATAAGCTTAAGAGATAATGTAGAGAAAGAGATGACAAGTATGACCCCTGAGAAATGTTGGAAAAGGTTGGTTTCATGATTTTCCCAGGATTAGACCTCAATTCTGCATTGGTTTTTGATAGTTTCCTAAAGGACAACAATACCACACATAAGCTCAGCATAGAAAAGGTGACAAAAGTGTATACAGGATCAAAATATAATCCTGATGAGGAGACATTGATGATTTGGGCCATATATCCACCTCACAAGACATCAATTGTCATTGATATTGAAAAGGAATTTGGACATGTCATGACTTTAAAAGTTGGGGAAATTGATCCAATTGCAACTATAGAAATTGGGATTATGTAGCCAAATTGAATAAAGCCCAAATACAGGCATTGATCAAAGAAAAGGAGATGTACAAAGAAAATAATGAAAGAATTCTAAGAGAAAATGAGTGTCTGAAGGATTTGGTGGATGTTACAATAGGGCCAACAAAGCTGCTCACCTAGGGTCAAGGTTCATGGACAAGGGACCATTGGGAAAGATTGAGTGCATACTCTTAAGGGAAATATAACACACTTACAGCAGTAATCAAAAGGAGGTAGGCTAGTTTAGGCATTTGGTTAAATAAACTTTGGGCAAAATACTCATAGTACTTTGATGCAATAAAATAAAATAAGAGGGTGGATGGCAGAATCCAAGAGAAAATCGAGGAAATAAAAAGGTTTGATACTCCTGACAATGTAGTAATTGAGGATATTAATAGTGTTATGGATAAGCACAAAGACTTCTTTGAAGAGTTACAAGAGGATGCGGAAGAGTTGAGAGAAGCTGCTGAAAATGGATTAACTATGTTCCTTGATGATGAAGGAAAATTAAAAGAAATGGCTGCATGGAAGAATTAAATTGAATTAATATGACAGGAGATTTTAAAGACAACCACTATGAAAGACGTAACATTGGATGAAGCATGCGAGCAGAACGAACAGATGGTGATGATGGAGATAATGATATGTATTGCATTAGGAGATGTAGATACACATGAGCCCCGAGACTACACTTATCACATGTCGAGAGTTCATTTATGGCTTAACAAAGCTTAGTTAGTGTTAATATTGTTAGTATTTCATACTTAAGACATTTTCTGAAAGGACGCATCTTTTTAGCCAGTTGATGTATATAAATATCCATTTTTTGTAACAAAAGAATGGGAGATTTTTGGGCAATAGATTAGAATAGGATAGATTGTGTCAAGGATAATATTTTCAGAATGTTTGCATTCAAGAAGACTATGTTGCATATGTAAAGTTTCAAGGAAGATAATGAAAGACTATTGATTTGGTGGCTTCATTCTGGTATTAGCTGTTTGTTGGATTTTTGAAATTATTTGATTGTCTCCAATCTGATGTTTCTTGATTATTTAAGCTGAAATATCAAGTATATGTTCAATTTATTAGTGCACATTTGTTGTATCTATGTGATTTGATTAATTGGTTTCTTTAAAGAAGAATTAAATTCCTTTCAGTTAATTACAGTAATCTGGGAAATTTATTTGGATCATTAAAAAGAATCAAATAGTTAGGATTGATATTCTACCTCAAGTAGGATATGTTAATCATATTCTTGCATGTTTATACCAGTTATAAACTCATATTTGTGTTCCAAACAATTAGAAATTTTTATAGATAAAAGCCACTCATCGGAGACTTTCATTTGACTCCGTTTTACCCAACAAGGCACTGGTCTCCCTTATTTTCATGTCTTAGTTTTATTTATTTCATTTAAAAATCCAACAACTGAACATATCAAGCTTCACCTTGATATTGTATATAAAATGTATACCAAATTTAAACTATATCTGATATTGCTTACACTATTTATACCAAATTTAGATCATATCTCTCTAGTGTGTCAAGTAGGAAGCATAGTTCAAAAGTCTGCAACATTTATATAGGTACAACCACCTAGGTTTAGCAGAGACTTAAGAGTAGAAGGTTCAACTATACTGGTTGGCATTGTTAGTTGGCCAATAGCATTGTGAGAGCTTGGCAACCTCTCATGGTTCAAACATGCATTTTTAAGACCCAACAAATTGGCGACTCTATTAGGGATTAACTTCAGAAGAGTCTGGTGGCAGGAAGCCTTTCCTTATAGGGTCATTGAAGAGATTCACAGTTAAGAAATTTCAAAATTGACTCTATTTGGTGAAATAATAACTTTACTATTTTTCTCACTTTTTAAAAAAAAGTGGGTGGTGACTATAAATGAATAAATGCATTGAGACTGATAAAATAAAATATAGATCGGAAAGAAATTATCCTAGAGTTCAGACTATCATGATTACTCACAACATGTAGATAAGAATATATTTGTACAAGGATAGTGATTGTCCTAGTGATAAAAGTAAGTGGAATTACAAAAATGATCAGGGCAAGAAAGTGTCTAAAGACCTGGGCCCAACAACTAAAAACAAAACATCGAAACCACCGATGGAAACTCATAATTCATATGATCCATTAATAGATGAAAACAACCCATCTAAAGAGCTTCACACTCTAGAGGAGAAGAGAAACCCCCTCTGACAAACGAACCATGAGAAGAATGACGAGTTCATGGCTGATTTTGAGGCTAAAAAGAGGAGAGAGTTTGAATATGAGCAGAGAACATTAATTTTTGAGGAGGGAGTTGAATATGAAGAAACATTTGAAGAAAATCATGAATTTATGACCCAAAATGAGCTAGATGCACAGTGGGAATGCATGAGGCAAGAAACAGAAAGATCATAGATAGAAATGAGAAAAGGATTCAGGCAATGAAAGAATTTGAGAAATTAAGGTTGCAAAAGGCTCAGATTAAGACGCCAATGGTTGACTCACCTAAATATATGCCCCCTCATAAAAATAATAATATGAGACCATCAAATTCCCCATAGGCCCACTGAAATCAGCCAAGGAACCAATGTGGACATCAAAATGCTCCACCACAACATAAGGGTGTTCATCCACTTCCTTATTAGCAACATGTACCCCCACAAGGTCAATAATATGTGGCAAATAGTAATCCATTATACCAGCATCAACATTACCAAAACCTCCTCCATAATATACAACCATGATCAGGCAATTTGATTTGGCCAGATTTTAGGTATACCCTTACCCTCTGGATAACAATTGGAGAAAATTAGTCCCAAAATTCACAGGAACTAGTGCAGTCACAGCGGAGGAATATCTAAGAAACTTTAAGCAGTTATTCAAGACCTAGATATGTAATATGAGGATGTACAAATGAGATTATTTATGATGTCACTAATCGAAGATGCCAGAGACTAATTAAATAGTTTACCAAAAACATTCATTGATTTCATTCATATATTTTATGAGCAATTTCTCCAGCAATATGGGAATCAATGTGCATCAGAGTTTTCTTTGTATGAGTTGGTAACTATCCAGAAGCATCAAAACAAGTCAGCTTATGACTTTAACTAGAGGTTTGCCGAACTACAAAATAAGATACCTTGTGGATCCAAGTTGGCTGATCCTATTGCATTGAGCATCTACTTGAAAGCTTTTGATCCCAAGATATTGTATGATCTTAGGAACAGACATCCTAGTAATTTGGCTAAAGCTCAAAAGATAGCACTCACAATCGAGAATAATAGGAAGGTTGCAGGGATGATTTATAAAAGGGAAGACCCTAGGGCTCCCCCATATTCTCCCCCAAATAGACAATAAAATGCATATAAGAATGAAAGAACAAGGTTTCATGAAATGCCTTACAATACAAATTGGAAGGATGGGAAGCCGGTAAGTGATAGACCAAGCAATAAAGAAACCTCAGATCCATTAAAAAGGAAAGGAGAATATATGGTAGATAAGAGTCCCTGGTGCTCAGTTTGTTATGCGCCACATTCCCTGGAACATTGTGTTACAGCTGAGTCAATACCAGAAGAAGACATATTGGAAAATGATGGTGGTGAAGATTAGAATGTTTATTTAACTTCCCACACTCTTAATTCTTTGCAGCAGGAATATTCATCTTCAGAGGAGGAGGGATATGAGTATGATGTTGATCATCAAAAATACAATATTCATATGGCAGAGCAACAAGTTTTTTCTAACTATGAAGAAAGTGAAAATGAGAAAACTCCCCCTACCACATCATGTCAAACTAACAGATGTAGTATAAGGAGACCAAGTGAAGAAGAGATTGGGAGGTTAACTATTGCAGTGGTGGAGGAAGTTGGAAGCAAGTATCGGTTAAGGAACATAACA
The DNA here is from genome assembly GCA_007115665.2 of Sequoiadendron giganteum. Classification (NCBI taxonomy): domain Eukaryota; kingdom Viridiplantae; phylum Streptophyta; class Pinopsida; order Cupressales; family Cupressaceae; genus Sequoiadendron; species Sequoiadendron giganteum. The sequence continues at coordinate 790,623,295 of CM021101.1, read as the reverse complement.
GTGAATGAAGATGAGGGTGTTCCGAGAGGAATATTTGTAAAAAATAAAAAAGTACCAAAAGAGGCATCTAAGAGGGTAGATGATAAGCAATCTGACAAAAAAGAATAGAAGTGGGATCCCAAAGAATAAAGTAAAGAAGCCTCCATCGATAAAAAAAAGCCAAGTCAAACATGAAAAAGGGAAAAGGAAGAAAGAAAAGGAGAATTGATAGAACCAAAGAAGGTGATCAAAACTAAAGGTACATCCTTTGATTTCATACAAACATTATCTCAATTGAAAATATCTATCCCATTACTTGAAATGATGAAAATTAAGGAATATAGGGAAGGTTCCATTCAATTGATTTCTAATGGGAATAAAAATATAAACCTTGAAAATAAGGAGGTCCCTGAAACCACTAATAAGAGGAAGGAGATAAAATTTGCAAAAGCCTGCTTAATGAATACACCATAGATTGACCCAATTTTTACCACCCTACTCATAAGTGGCAACTTAGTGAGGAATTGTATGATAGATTCAAGTGCTTCCATGAATATTATGCCAATAGGGGTAATGAAATAGCTTGGTATGTGGGTAGATGTGGAAGGAGGTAAATGCTACGCCATGGATAGCAGGCCTGTTCTGGTTGTAGAAGTAATAAAGAATGTGGAAGCAAGGTTAGAAACTTACCCATAATCTGCCTACAATATTTATATAACCGTAATTGACACACCTCCTCAGTTTGGAATGCTTTTTTCAAGACAATGGACTGCAGCAGTAGGGGGTAACGTGCAGTAAATGGTGAAGAGGTCAAGTTATATAGGGAGCCAAGAATGAATCAAATTGTTGATTATGTTCCTCAAGAGCAACTTAATTGTTTTTGTGATGTAGATTTGGGGAGTTTTAGAGTAGAATTATCACAACCTGAATTAGTGAACAAAGACCCAATTGATAAACATATTTCTGAAAATCAACAAGGAGTATGGAAAATGTACTTTGATGGGGCATGTAGCCAACAAGGTAATGGGGCTGGGGTAGTTTTTATATCTCCTGAAGGTATTACACTTAAATATTCATTTTTGTTGGCATTTGAATGTACAAATAATGTGGCGGAGTACAAATCCTTGCTGACTAGGTTAAACATGGTTGTCAAGAACAAGATTAAGCTGTTGATTATTTTCGGAGACTCTGAACTAGTTGTATCACAGGTCAGATCAAAATATGTTGAAAAGAACAAGGGGCTAAAGCAATACAAGAATGCTATATGGGATACAATTGAGTTATTTGATGCTTTCTCCATTGATTTGGTGGATAGGTCCAAAAATATAATGGCATATTTCCTAGCCAATGTAGCACTGAGAAAATAGGACATCATGCTGGCAGGAGTGTCTCAAATTGAATTCAAGACAAGACCTGCTATACCTGACAATATATACAGTTGGTAGGTTTTCAATGAGGACACTTACCTCCTGAAGTTTCTTCACTATATAGACCAATATGAATCTTAAGAAATTGATTTTAATGCCTTTGTTGAAGAAGTAGATGGAGAGCAGACAGTATTCATGAAGGTCTTACAACTTAGAACTAATAAACTCCCCAAACAACTAGTAGCATTGGAGAGGGTATATGATGGAAATGATTGATCCCTCATGAAACAAACACAAGGTAAGAAAGAAGATATTGAAGAAGTAAATTTAGGGACTGAATTGGCACCAAGAAAAGTGTATATTGGAAAGAAAATAAGCCTGACAGTTCGAAGAATGTTGATTTCATTACTAAGAAAATATAAAAATGTGTTTGCATGGTCTTATGATGATCTCAAAGCGTATAGGGAGGACCTATTTCAACATGAAATTCCATTGAAACCAGATCCAAATCCTTTTAGGTAGAAACAAAGACCTATTAACCCTACATTGGAACCAAAGATGTAGGAGGAATTAGCCAAGCTTAGAGATGGAGGTATCATTAAAACAGTCATAAATTTAACAAGGGTGTCAAACCTAGTTCCTGTGAGAAAGAAGAATGAAGATATCAAACTATGTGTGGACTTCAGAAATTTAAATGTGCCATCTCTCAAAGATAATTACCCTCTACCTAATATGGAGGCTATACTGCATAAAGTGACAGGGTGTGAGCTGGCATCAATGATGGATGGTTTCTTTGGTTATAATCAAGTTAAAGTCAAGGAATCAGAGCAGTACAAGATAACTTTTACAACTCCGTGGGGAACATATGTCTATGTAAGAATGCCCTTTGGTCTCACAAATGCAGGAGCAACCTTTTAAAGAGCTATGGACTTAGCATTTGCATACTTGATTAATGCTATAATGGTGGTATATCAAGATGACCTTACTGCTTACTCAAAAAAGGGCTAAAGATCATGTAGAACATCTGGAAAAGATATTCATTAAAGCTTTAGAATATGGCATTAGTTTGAACCCTAAAAAATGTCATTTTGCTATCATAGAGGGAAAACTCTTAGGACATATTGTGTCAAAAGAGAGAGTTAGGATAGATCCTGAGAGAGTTGAGGCCATAGACAAGGTTCCTATTCCTAAAACTGTCAAAGCCATCCAATCATTCTTTGGACAAATTAACTTTGTTAGGAGGTTTGTGTCTAACATTCCTGAAATTATTAAGCCCATATCAAAAATGCTAAGGAAGGGACGAAAATAGAATGGACTTCAGAAGCACTAGAAGCTTTTGTATCCATCAAAAGGGCCATCAAAGAAGCCCCTATCGTCAAATCTCCTAACTTTACAAAACCTTTTCAAATATTTTCATTTGCTTCCTTGCACACTATAGCTACTATTATGTTACAAAAAAATGAGGATGGTCATGAGCAGCCTGTGTCCTTCTTTAGTAAGTCATTGAAGGGATCATAATTGAAATAAGATATAATGGAAAAACAAGCCTTTGCACTAGTAAAAGCCACAAAATCCTTTAGACCGTATCTTGTTGGAGCCAAGGTGATTGCTTATGTTCCTCATACAGCTATTAAAGACATTTTAACCCAATCAAAAGTAACAGGGAAGAGATGCAAGTGGATTAACAAAATCCAAGAGTTTGATATGGAAATACAGATTACCAAATTGGTAAGAGGCCAAGGTTTGTCCAAGTTAATGGCAAAAGAAAATATTGAAGCAAATCAAATTTGCAATGTAGAAGATGAAGGAAATGCAATTGAAAGTATTGAGCATACACCTTGGTATACATAAATCATGTATTACCTCAAAAACATGAAGTGCCCTAAAGGATTTACTGATAACCAAAGAAGAACTTTGAAACTACAAGCATCTAAATATGTATTCATAGAAGGTGATTTTTTCTAGAAGAACAGGGATGAGATGTTTTTGTTATGTTTAGATGAGTCACAAGCTAAACATTTTTTAAAAGAAATGCATGAAGGGGTCTGTGGAGGCCATTATTCTGCCAAAAAAATTTAACAATTCTTTTTCATATGTAAGAAAGTGTGAGGCATGAAAGAATTTTTTAGGAAAAATGAAATATCAGGGAGCTTTACCACTTAGACCTATGCAGGTTGAAGTCTCATTTCATCAATGAGGAATTGATTTTATTGGGGAGATACAAGAGAAATCAAGTGGAGGACACAGATGGATACTAGTAGCCACTGATTACTTCACCAAATGGGTAGAAGCATTCCCAACCAAACAAGAAATGAGTAAAGTTGTGATCAAATTTTTGATGGATAACATTATTAACGGGTTTGGTATACCATTAAGGTTAATTACAGACAATGGGATGTGTTTTAGATCTGATGAGTTTAAAACTTTTTGTAGTACACATGGTATTAATTTTTCTTATTCTACTCCTTACCACCCACAAGCTAATGGTCAGACAGAGTCCAACAACAAAATCCTTCTAAAAATCATAAGGAGAATTCTAGGTGGAAGTAAAAAGGTATGGGATTCAAAATTAAAATTGGTTGTGTGGGCTCATAGGATTACTGTAAAAAAGGCAATTGGAAAATCCCCATTTGAACTGGTATATGGAACACAAGCTAGAATGCCTTTACAAAAAAAAATTCCAGTTTAAAAAATCATCCTTCAAGAGGACATAGAGGTTCCAGAACCAATGGAGGAGAGGATGGAACAATTGGTAGATCTTGATGAGCTGAGAAGACTAGCTCAAAACCATAATATGAAGTTGCAAACACAAATGAGGTACTTATTTGATAAAAAGGCAAAAGATAGAAAATTTGAAGAAAATGATCTGATATTGATGTGGAATGCAAGGTGCCAAGAGAAAGGAAAACATGGGAAATTTTAAGCTTTATGGTTCGGACCTTTTGTTGTTGTTGGTAAAATACAAGAGGATTCATATTATCTACAAAAAATGAGTGGTGAAGAACAGGAGTTGCCAATTTTTAAAGAATTTTTTCTCTTAAAGGATATGAAGGATTAAGAGTTTCCAGTGCATGGAAAAATCTTAACAAACCTTTCAGAAATTTTTCCATGCACAATAGTATAGGAGATAAAAGGTATAGGAATTTCTAGTACATGGACAATCGTGGGATTCCTTTATTTAAATTTTTTTCCATGTATAGCAATATAGAATCATGTTCATCTCCATTTGTTTTAATTTTTTTTTTCCTTCTCATAAATCCATAAATAATTGCTATGCTCACCCAAAGATCTGGATCCTTGCAATGATCTCACAATCATTCATCCCTAGACAGAGCCACTATTAGAATTGTAAAATTATCAAAAAATATCATTGGCCATTCATGCTCATTAAATTTCCAAAGAGTCCATACTGTAAGTATAAAAAATTTCACATAGCCTACTCATCAAGGTCTAGGTCAATTTTTATCATATCGTCACATAGAATTTATCTAACCCTGAATATTTGATATATGAAACATATCGGCATAAGATAATGGAGGTTTGAACGATACTAGTGCACATCCTTTTCAGTATATCAGCAAGAAATCAGTTGTGTCATGTCGATGAGAACGCAAGTCATAATGCACAGCTCACAGTTTCTATCGGTAGGACAATAGCTATTGGCATGACGGTGTAAGGTCATATCGAGCTCATATTAATTTCACTGCTAGGAGTACAAGAAAAGGTATTAGCCAGACTAGAGTCATTGGGGTGAGGTTTCAAAAGACAGCTCAAAACATTGACCGGTCTCATCGATAAAGTAAAGGAGGATTCATTTGATGAGAAAATGATGCTGAGAAGAGTTTGGGGAAGTCTTGCCGACCTCCCGTGTTATACCGACAAGATTGGGCATGATAAAATGTATGGAGATAAACAATTTTCGGAGGGAGAGTGTGCATGGTCTCTCCAAAGAAATGATGTATCGGTAAGATAAGCATCAACGGGGAGATCTAAGGAAGGTCACAGTGAGTATTATTCCATCGGTAGGATAATTACTTTGCCTTAGCGATTTTAAGTTGACAATAGGAATGTCTCGGTGAGACAAATTTTTTTTGAAATGAAACAAAGAAATGTTGGCCTGATTCATTAAGTCATGGTGATAGGTTTGATTCGATGGGAGTCATGGCAATATGAGGAACTAAAAAGAAAGATGTCGAGAAGACTTGAGGTGTCGGGGGAACTATGAGATGTCTTAGCGGGTATGTGAACGTTGGACAGAATGATTGACCAAAGATTTGAAATTTCTTGCTGATATATTATATGCTATGACATCAAGAATTTTGAAGAACCTACTTCATCCATGTCATAGCCAGGACATTAATTGCGCCATGAAACATAAAATATATTTGTGAATCCAGGAAAACTCAATGAAAAGCATTTTTATAGAATTAGCAGCAAAGGAGACCGGAGGAGTGAGCAGAGGATTGGAGTGTTCATTCAGCTTGGAATTTTAGGTGAAGTACAGTAAGTTCTTCACTCCTTGAATTTTGTAAATTTCAAAGAATGGAAAGCACTAGTTCAGAGAAATCAAAAGGTAGAAAACATGGGGAGAGTTGTCAATCAAAGGGAAAAAAGCAGAAAACCAAAATTCAATTAGAGGGTACCGAATGAAAATTGAACCAAGATGTTATAGACCAATTACATAGTTCTAGACCAAAAGCTAGGCACTCTACATAGCTTAGGGTAGAGATGGATAAATTATACAATAAATGAAAATTCATAGGAAATTTTTGGACCCCAATTAGAGGCTATGAATTATTTAGCTTCCCTTACTATCAGAGGAATCATTTTGAGCTAGTATGTAACCCATGGAAGCTCAATTTAGGTAAACTGGTTTGCCCTAATGTTTTTGTTGATGTTGAATTAGTGAAATTGTTAGCCAGTCATTATAATCCAAAACATAAGGCCATAAGTGATATATCTGGGAAACCATTAATACATTTTTCAGAAAATGCAATAAGTGAGGTTTTCAAAGTAGAAGGGATGTGCAATGAAAAGATTGTAAGTGAAGAGCTCGAGAATGAGTTCAGAAAGATGGACACCATTTGTAAGGGTTGGAGATTACCCCTGCACATAATTAGGCATGGTGTCAAACCGATTCCAATGGAGGACAATGAAGAGCCACCATTTCATGTGGATATTTGCGAGCCTTATATGAAGTACACCTATTTTTCGATGGGACAGGTATTAGGAATGGAAGTTCCAGAGTATATGGTGATTGTGCCTATGGTGATTACAGAAGATATTCAATATCACAACTCTAGGCCTTTGGATTATACCTCATATGTGTTTAAGGAACTTGATGTTTGGTTAATGACGATAAAAAATGGAGCCTTTGTCTTGCACCTCAAGAATTATTCATTATTGATGCATTCAGTGTTGTACTTTGGACAAGAATTAGGGTTGTTGCCCCAGGAGCTGATAATTTCACAATTTGATAAAGAAGGCAAGCCATTACCTATTCAGTCATGGACTACTGTCTAGGATAGCAGGTTTGTTATTTCTAGTTTTGTACATTTTAAGGAATAATTTGTAAAACCCTTGTATAAATTCTATAATCATCCATGTGATTACTCCTTATCTAATGAGATAAAAAGGTTTCTCAAACCTAAAGATTCTAATGGACCAATCAGCCACAATTGGGGGGATTGGTATTGTATGGATAATGTGACCATGATTAGGGTTATGGATTTGAAGATGCACCATTTACCATGCCTAGAACAGTTCCAGATAGGATTTCCTACTTAGAAATTGTTAGGCAAATGGATTTCTTCAGTGTCATGAACTTAAGCTCTTTTGGAAAGCAAGCTTGTATGCCTAGTACATTATGTTTTGGTGACTTTACTGTGTTATCAAAGGAGGGATATAACCTAATTCTTAATAGGTTATTATAGTATAACATGAAGAGAGGGCCATTGAGAAAATTTTTTGATCCAAAAGGGTATATCCACTCGGCTAAAAAAAAGATAAACTTTAGAGGATATCATCATGTGCCTTACCAATTTGATGATATGATAAGAAAATTGGAAGCAAAGTACATAGAGATGGTGATTGAGCAACATAATCAAGAGTTGTTGGATATGAAATTACTGTCTTCTAGTGAGATAGCATCAAAGGCTAACATGTCACAGGGTCCATTTGGTAAGGTATCAAGTACAGGAACTCAGAGTTATAAATATTCTACCAGAGAAATAAATATCGAGGAAAGTGTAGATACAGATGCAAGACATGAAGAATACAAATATTTTATAGCAGATGATGAGTTTGTAAAAACTTCAGAGTTCAAAAAATTTCTATACAAGTAGAAAGGAAAGGAAATAAGAGAATTGGTTAACAATGTGACACCAGGAAATGAAGAACAATTATTGAAAAGCTTAAGAGATGATGTAGAGAAAGAGATGACAAGTATGACCCCTGAGAAATGGAGAGAAATGTTGGAAAAGGCTGGTGTCATGATTTTCCCAGGATTAGACCTCAATTCTACATTGGTTTTTGATAGTTTCCTAAAGGACAACAATACCACACATAAGCTTAGCATAGAAAAGGTGACAGAAGTGTATACAAGATCAAAATATAATCCTAATAAGGAGACATTGATGATTTGGGCCTTATATCCACCTCACAAGAGGTTAGTTTTCATTGATACTGAAAAGGAATTTGGACATGTCATGACTTTAAAGGCCAGGGAAACTGATCGAGTTACGACTAGAGAAATCAGGATTAATGTAGCCAAATTGGATAAACCCCAAATACAAGAATTGATCAAAGGAAAAGAGATGTAAAAAACAAATAATAAAAGAATGCTAAGAGAAAATGAGAGTTTAAAGGACTTGGTGGATGTTACAATAGGGCCAACAAAGCTGCTCACCCAGGGTGAAGGTTCACGGACAAGGGACCATTGGGAAGGATCGAGTGCATACTGTCAAGGGAAATATGACACACTTATAGTATTAATCAAGAGGAGGCGGGCTACTTTAGGCATTTGGTTAAATAAACTTTGGGGAAAATACTCACAGTACTTTGATGCAATAAAAGAACATAAGAGGGTGGATGGTAGAATCCAAGAGAAACTCGAGGAAATAAAAAGGTGTGATACTCTTGACAATTCATAAATTGAGGATGTTAATCATGTTATGGATAAGCACATAGAATTCTTTGAAGAGTTACAAGAGGATGTGCAAGAGTTGAGAGAAGCCATTGAGAATGGATTAACTATGTTCCTTGATGATAAAGGAAAATTAAAAGAAATGGCCGCATGGAAGAATGAAAGTGAATTAATATTATAGGAGATTTTAAAGACAAACATTGCAAAAGATGTAACATTGGATGAAGCATGTGAGTAGAACGAACGGATGGTGATGATGGAGATCATGATCTGTAATGCATTAGGAGATGCAGATACACACAAGTGCTGAGACTACACTGATCACATGTTGAGAGTTCATTTATGGCTTAATAGAGTCTAGTTAATGTTAATCTTGTTAGTATTTCATGCTTAATACATTTTATGAAAGGACGCATCTGTTCACGCGGTTGATGTATATAAATATCTGATTTTTGTAACAAAAGAATGGGAGATTTTTGGGCAGCAGATTAGAATAGGATAGATTGTGGCAAACATAATATTTTCATAATGTTTGCATTCAAGAAGACTATGTTGCATATGTAAAGTTTCAAGGAAGATAATGAAAGACTGTTGATTTGGTGGCTTCATTCTGGTATCAATTGTTTGTTGGATTTCTGAAATTATTTGATTGTCTCCAATTTGATGTTTCTTTTTTATATAAGTTGAAATATCAAGTATATGTTCAATTTATCATTGAACATTTTTTGTATCTATGTGGTTTGATTAATTGGTTTCTTTAAAGAAGAATTAAATTTCTTTCAATCAATTCAGTAATCTGGGAAAGTTATTTTGATCATTAAGAAGAATCAAATAGCTAGGATTGATATTCTGCCTCAAGTAGGGTCTGCCAATCACATTCTTGCATGTTTATACTAGTTATAAACTCATATTTGTGTGAAAAACAATTAGAGATTTTTCTAGATAAAAACCACTCATCTGAGACTTTCATTTGACTTCGTTTTACCCAACAAGGAACTGGTCTCCTTTATTTTCATTTCTTAGTTTTATTGATCTCATTTAAACATCCATTAATTGAACATATCAGGCTTGACCTTGATATTGGATATACAATTTATACCAAATTTAGATCATATCTCTCACACTGTCAAAATTGCCATTGTGGATAGTGGGTCAAGTAGGAAGCATAGTTCAAAACTTTGCAACATTTATATAGGTACATGTACCTAGGTTTAGCAAAGTCTTAAGAGTAAATGGTTCAACTGTACTGGTTGGCCTTGTTAGTTGGTCAATAGCATTGTGAGAGCTTGGCAACCTCTTGTGGTTCAAATCTACATTTTTGAGACCCAACAAGCACCAAAACACTTCCATGGTGGTTAGAAGTGAAAGAAGACAACATCACACTTTATTTAGGATCCAAATAAATAACACCATGCTTCAAAACACTTCTATATATAATAGATTCACACTACAAGTAGTGTAAACAACAAGTCAGCCATTTACCCATGTAAACAACATAATACTTTTAAGTACACACTTCCTCAAGTTCAAGAATGACTTATGAACCAAACACTACACTTGAACATGATCTAGAATATTCCTCAAACACTCTAAAATCCCACAAACTCCTTTGCAACAATTTCCACCTAAAGAATGTACACACCTAGTACACTAAAATAGCTCTACTATACACTATTAATTGAGAAGATGGATTTCAAAGCACCAAACCTCGAACCACCTTGACTAAACAAAGATACCAACACAATAAACACTCCCTTAGATTTTCAAGACTTGAAACCACACTATGGAGAAATATAGAGAAAATACATTTCTCTCAAACACCTCTATAATGCACATTTCACACACTGGTGAACACAATTTCTTCTGAACAACAATCCAACACACCAAATCTTTGATATAACATCTCTGAATACTTCTCACCAACATTTCTAAAATAAATAGGTAGATATTCAACCTAGAAGAAATGTGGAGAAACACAAGAACACACCTCTACAACCTAGAACACCATTGCAACACATTGTTTCCTCTTTTTATTGATTTTTCTCAAAATCACTTGGAAACCAAACACTAAAGACACATCCTCAACATCTTCAACACTACAACATAGTAACTCAACCACATATCCATTGATAGAAGTTTATCAAAGAAACACTAGAGGTTGACACTAGCAGCTTTACTAATGATGACATAATGCAACTAATCAAATCATGGATAACATAAACTACTCATACTCTTGCAACAATTGCACTCAATAATAGACATAAACAAATACACAATCTTTTTGACATCAATTCCAACATGAATAGCTCATACTTGCAACAAGGTGCATAATATCATCCTCAATTCATTTTTGGAGTTGGAATTACTCTGTGATATCTCAAATCTACTATATTTTCATCATTAGGATATGTGTAGGATCATGATGGGACAAAAAGTGGTGATATGTAAGTGATAAGATGGCCCATGTGATTAACAACCTTTTTTTACCCAAAATTGATGAAACGAAAAGGGTTTTCAAAGGAGATTCTCAACTTTCCACCAATATAAATTATGCTTTACTTTGAATTTACTAAATAATTATTATTTATTTTCTATTTGAATTATGACTTAAGTCCTGATTGTTACATTAAAAGATTTATTACTTAATTATTTAATTAATTCACCTTTTATTATTTCACTTAAGATAAACTTAGAATGGATTTAATAGGCATTTAATAATTATTCTAATTATTAAATGCACCCTTTAGGTTTTACTTTAGGGTTTCTCGATATCCTTTTATAAGGATTGATCTCATTATATATTATTCATTCTCTATTAATGAATTTCATCTTGAGGCTTGTAGAGCACCTTTTTTTTTCTCTCTGTAACTTTTTTTCATGACAGATTATTTGCATGTAGGCGATTTCTGGGTTTTGTGAAGTTGGCTTTCTAAACTTCTACATGGTATTAGAGCTCTGACCTGTCACTTCCTATTTGTCTTATGAGGGATTCATAGAGCTTCAAGGGTTTGGGATTTTTCTTTTTTAATCCAGGGAATACATGTTTGATCAAATCCTTTTGAGCCTAAGAAAACCTCTCCATTTAGTTTGTAGTGGCTCAAAACCCCAAAAATGATTGTAAATTTGTCCATTTTGGACCAAGTTGGTTTTTGAGGAAAAAAACAATTTCCAGAGAGGATGTATGGCCTCCCAAGCACACCTTCCCAACCAAAAAATTAAAAAAAATAAACAAAAAACACTTTTATAAAAAGTGCTTACTGTTATATTAAGGGTTGTTGCTCGCTAGCCACCAGGTGGCCACCCACCAGCCACCAGCAGCCACTACCTCCGCTGGCCGGAAACCCACCCATCATTGGCTTGCCACTAGCTCACACTAGCCAAAACACCACTGTCATGCCACTGGGTGCCACCAGACCGTCGTCGCCCTGAGTGGCACCATCACCTGGCCGCCAAGGAGCCACCTAGGCTCTATTTGAGGCCTTTTTGACCTTTTTTATGAAACCAGGTGCCATTTTTAGATATGATATCGAATTTAAATGCAAAAATAGGAATCAAAAATTTTGTTCCAGGTACTATTCAATGGTGTGGATTTTATTTTCAGATTTTTTCATTTTGATGTCATTTTTTCCATTCAAAGTCAGAAGATGGTTTTTGCACTCCGGGGGGCATAACTTTTGCATCTGGACTCCATTTTGTGCAAATGAATCGGGGTTGGAAAGGTGTTCAAGTGCTCTATTCATATATTTAGTTTATTTCATCAGAAAATTCACTAGGTACATAGAGTATTGTCTGAAGCATTTTTTTTTTTTTCACTTTTTAGCTTTAAAAATTATACTGGGGTTTGGGTATTTGTATTGTGGGGGGGTGTTTTTTTTCTTGCTTTCTATACTTTACATCAAAAAACTAGAAACCTCTTCCATAAAAAAAATTTAAAACTCATTCATTATGGTAGACTCATCTTCTGTTGAGCATCTTACTCCACACAATTATCACACTTGGAAGGCAATATGACAAGACTGCTCATGTCAAAGGGGTTATGGTCCTATTTGGATGAGAATCAACCACCATCGACACATCCTTTTGAGGTTCTAAAACACAAGAACACAATGGATGAGGCCATGGGATTGTTATCCTTGCATGTTTCAGATAGTCTTATATTCCATCTAGAGGGTTGTACAATTCCTCAGGATATGTGGATGAAGTTTCATACTCTATTTTGCAACATTAATCAGTTCCAAGCACTACGGATTGAGGCCAAATTGACCTCCTTAGTACATGATGCATATCCTACCATTGAGGATTTTTTGATGAATTTCAAATCACTAAGGTCATTGTTACAATGTTGTAGAAAGAAAAAAATAGATGATGAGTGCATTTACCTGATTCTTTCTAAGCTTTGAGGTTCCTTTTAGATTTTTTCCTCTACATTCTATTCTACAATGGATGCCTTGGGTGTATGCTTTACCTTGCCTAATTTTGAGGTGTTTTTTGATCAGTTGACATGAGAGAAGGACAAGATATCATAGTTGGATGCTCTCTCACGATCTAAGAACCAAGCACTGGTAGCTCAAACATCTAAGGGGAAGCAAAAGCAAAAATAGAAGCCAAAGATAGTTTCAGCTGGCACTGAGAATTCCTCCAAGCCACCTCCAAAGTCTAATTCAAAACCACAGTCCAATCCTAAATAGGGAATATCTTCTAAGTCTAGTGAGTCTTCCTCTAAGAGTAAGAAAAAATTAGGTGATCCTTGCAATTTTTATGGAAAGCAAGGACATCTAGTTTCCCAACTTGTTGGAAATGATTAGAGGCTTTAGAGGAGGCCATGAAACAACATCATATTACCTCACCTCAGACTCCTTCTCCACCCATAGGAAAAGGTCATTCTCTTTCTACACGAGCCTTACTTTCAGGATCCACTTGGATTCTATATTTTGATGCTTCTCACCATATGACACACATAAGATTTTTTCACCTCACTTGCCCCTAGTGGCACTACACATATTGTAGTTGGTGAATCAACACACCTTTCAGTTCAGGGTTCAAGTACTATTGCATTGGATGTCGGTTGTCTTTAGGATGTACTTTTTGTTCCTAACATTTCAGCAAACCTTCTTTTTGTTTACCAGATTTTCCATTTTGGCTCTAGTAAAATAGTTGAGTTCTCACCACATGATGTGCTTATTCGAGACCTTCATGATCTTGATCTGGTTGTGGCTACTGAGAGTGTTGATTCTTTATCTCACTTAAATAGATTTGAGGGCTTTGAGAGTTTAGATAGTTCAGGTTCCTCTCTTATAACACATGGAGAATCAGTGAGTAGGCTTTGGCATGAGCATTTCGGCCATGTCAATTAAAATTATCTACAACAAATGAGTACTCAGGAACTGGTGATTGGGCTCCCTCAGATTTTGTACACTGATGGTGTTTGTCGAGGTTGTGTACTTGGAAAACAACACCGGGATTATTTTTCTATGGGTAGATCCACACATGCTAAGGCACCCTTGGATTTGATACATAGTGACCTCATGTAATTTTTGACTCCTTCCTTTCCAAGGGCCTGATATGTACTCAATTTTATTGATGACTTCTCTAGACTTACATGGGTGTACTTTATGAAGTACAAGTATGATGTCGTTGATTCATTCAAGATCTTTAAGACATTTGTGGAGAAGCAATTCAAACTTTCTATTAGGAGGATTCACAATGATAATGGGGGGCAGTATGTTAATTAGGCTATCAGATATTTTTGTACTAAGCATGGTTTGCAACATTAGTTTATAGTTCCTTACACCCCTTAGTAGAATGGTTTCATTGAGATAAAGCGTAGAAACTTATGAGAGATGGCCAATTATATGATATAGTCATGAGTTATGGACTCTTCATTCTAAATAGAGGCAGTCAATTGTTCCAATTATATTCAGAATTAGATGCCTCATAAGGCATTAGGACATATGACTCCTGAAGAGGATTGGACCCATGTCAAGCCCGATGTTTCTACATTCTGAGTTTTTGGTAGTGAGGCTTGGCATTTATTCCTGATGCTCAATGGAAATCCATGGAGAGGGAAAGTTGACCACTCATATTTTTTGGCTACTATGAGGATGTTAAGGTGTACAAATTTTTTGATCCTGATTCTAGAGAGGTCTTATTTCAGTGGGATGTCTAGTTTGATGAGTGCTATCCTCACATGGATTCTCCATCACCAACTTTTCCCCCACTACTTACTCCTCCCTCTTCATCTCTTTAGGATTTATTATCTATTGAGGATGATGCAGATGATGATCCACCATTCCCACCACCACCAGATACTCATTATTTGCCTAAATGGGCATGCTTTACTATTGAGGCAGTTGGTTCTTTGGCAAGAGATCCTTTGAATTCTCGTCGCACTCGTGCATAGTGTTGATGGTGTTTTCTGCACATCAACAACTCAAACAAAATATGTTATCTTATCTCTCTTGAAAGGTAAATCTCTATGGAAAAAGAGATAACCCCAAGGTCTCTAATGTCAGGTCTTGAAAATGAAGTAAAACAACTCAAATATAATGTGAAAATGTTGGTAATCACAAGGGGACCTTACTATGAGTAGAGATGGAATTCCAACTTATCCGACATAATCAATAGATTGATACTCTCAAACTTGATATAAATCAGATAATAAAGAAATAGAAAAAGATAAAGAGTTCTAGAGATAATCTTAAAACTACTTTTAATACTAAGATTGAAAATGCCAAAGGATAAGATGCTCAAGATGGACCAATCTCTCATAAACTATTTTCTGCTTAACCCAGATGAATCTGCAACTCCATATAAATAGTGTAATCTTCTAAGGTATTGAAATATTTTCAAATCATGAACATTCACTAGTCAACCTTATAGTAATTGAGATGAATAACTTTCACAATTGAACTAAGCATAAATATAAGTCCTGGATAACTTTACAAAGCAGCTAACAATTAGCTAACTGCAAAAAGTATGGACTAGAGATCACTACAACATTCCAAACATGAAACCCTAAGCATTATCAAATCATCTAACCATAAACAATAAGCAATTTGAAAGATAGAATAACAAGAACCATGCCAGATGAGATTCCAAAAGATTGATACCAAACACAATATCTCTCTTATATTATATCATCCAAGATAGCAACAATTCTAGTTCTTCTGCTACAACATTTGCTTTGAAAAATAAACCCTAACTTGCTTGGATACCACTTAACTATTATCCTGATCTACCTATCCTTCTATCTCTATTTTCTAATTTTATGTCTATTGTTCAAATGAGGCAACATGCTCGCTTTTATAGAGAATCAACAAGATAGGTTGGACCAAATTATAATTTTACAATAAAACATAACCTAAAATAGGTCGTCCCATAAGAATTACTCGACCATATGAAATGTACCATACCACCAATTTCATCCACAATCACCAAAGTGTTAAAAGGGGGGAGCCCAATACATGCAAATTAATGGGAAGCACAAATATCAATGTAACCCTATATAATCACTCCCCATCCTTGTCTTTAGTTTTATCCTTTTCAGCATGTACAACTAGCAAGACCCTATCCAGCTCAGCAGCCGGTGGCATAGGAAAAACCCTAATCCTTCTCTCAAGAATCTTGATATTTTCCCTTACTTTTCCAACCATACCATCCCAATCAGCCTTATTGGTCAAATATTTGTCAATGACTACAATGTATGTTGTTGCATCATCCAATTGATGTTTAGCAACTGACCCTTCACTGATTGGAGAATATACATCTCTCCACCATTCCCTAAGCTGCTCCAAACTGAGATGCTTCGAAGAATGCAATACATTTGTCATACACATCATTCAGAGCATATTCAATTTGTTTTGCATGTTTATTGACCTTCTTCAAGGCCCTCTATCTCATGAGCAGGATTTCAAACCATTCCCAAGGTTCAGAAACCCTTAGAAGAGGAAGAATCCCACGTCTTACCAACTCATCCTCGGTGAATCCCATAATTGTAGTAACCTTCTGGAGTAGGAGGTCAGTATCATCCTTATCTTGAGCTTACATAGTCTTCAACAATGTCCCCGACCTTGTAGCATCCCCTGCAGTGGACAAAATGCCTTTGATGGCTTCATCCCCTTTTGCTTGAACACCTTCCAACCAAGTGACTGTAGCATGTGAGGTGCCCTTCATCTTTCTAACTCAGAGATTGTCTCCTGGGGAAGGAATCCTATAGTAGAAGAGGAGGAACCAATAGCCTACAAAGGTTTCATCAATTCCTACAAGTATCTTTTCAATTTTTCATTTTCTCTCTACAATTCATGTCTGGTCTGCACTACTTTCTTTAATCTCCCCACAATCACTGCACTGGAACCCTCATATTCTTCAATATCTTGTTCTATGGTAGCATGTCCCAAATCAATAGTCTGCACATTATAATCTTGGGCAATCACATTTTCCCTATCTTTGTTCAGAGCAGGGGTAGCAATATGAGCCACTCTATTACCTAATCCATCTCTTTCAATTCGAGAGACAACCCTTGCTTTCTTTTTAGTTTTCCCCTTCTCCACATTGGCCATAAGGACATCCCAATTAGGAGGAGCATCCTCCACTACTACCATTTTACTCTTTAAGCCTTTCTCAAGCCAATCCGGAATAGTGGACCCAGCCGGTACTGTGCTTTGTCTACCCTGTTCTTTCTCTTATTGTTGTTCTTTCTCTTGTTGATCAATAGGTGCATGCCTTTCCACACTCAGACTTCCAGGAACATCTATAGTTGGATTCCTCTCCTGTTGCAATTTTTCTTCTTCTACAACTTGGTATGGTGATGAAGTTTTAGTCACTACTTCCTCCTGCTGAGGGGATTTGTTCACTTGCTCCTCTGCAGGTGAATCTGCATATGCCACCAAGGGAGACTTCAATACCTTATCATTCCTACTTCTACCCTAAAGAGATCTCCTTCCTGAAATACCTCTTCCTGCAAAACCTTAGGACTTTCACCTTTCCTTGGTTCTTCCTATTGACTACCAGGATCCTAAGAAATAGAGACACTCATCGGCTTGACAACATGAATGTTGATCGAGACCCTCTCCATTGTTGCAGTGTCCTTTGGGGAAGGATTCCTTGACCTCCTCATGTAAACTTGTGTTCTTTCCCCTGAACTTTCCACCTCTACCACTGGTGGCTCAATTACTTTGTCAACCTTAAGAGTCTCTTCCCCCTTTTGTGACAATCTCATAATTCTTCTTTTCTTTTCCGATGGTGGAGCACTTTCAGCCTCCCCTACTTCTCCCTTATTCTTCTCAACTTCTTTCTTAGAGGCATGTTTCATCTTCTTAGCAACTGGCTTCCTCTATCTACCTACCTCTGCCTCCTTCTCAGGTTGAACTTCCCTTACCTAAATTTTGAAAGGAGAATCTACCTTTCCTTTGCCCTTTTGTTCTAGCTCAAGTGACCCCTCATAAGTAGAATGGGACTCCAAATCTCCAATCAGCTCATAAGTGCATGGAACACCCTCACTTTCCAGCTCTAGTATTTTTTGCTTCAACCACATCTTGGTGTACTTAATTACTGGGGCCATGACCTGATCCAAATCAGTCTTTTCCTCTTCCAACCAGTCAACTTCTCCAACTGGTTTATCTTTTACTGCCTCATAAACATGACCCTGGATCACATTTCCATCCTCCTCAATCTGATCCGGGATGGACCTTACATTATACAGCCTCACTAAGTCCACTGGTACTCTGGAAAACTTCTTCTTCCTCACCTCAAACTCATTAGCGAGGTTAACCCAATAATCCTCAATATGAGGCTTATGGCTATAACACCTATTGGCCTTCTTTTAAGCTTCACTGTTTATATCAAATCTTGTTCTCTGGGTGTGGAAGGAAAGACCAAGAGTACCCATATCCTCCTCCAAAGCATGAATAGACTAAATGGAGGCACAAACCTCACCCATTCCTATCTTCAAAGGGAAATCATTCCCAAAACCTGTCTTATGCATTTCTCCCTTTACAATATTGTCAAAATCATAGATTTTCCTAACAAATTCCAACAAAATGATGTGGTCCATAGGATACCTTGGAAATATGTAGGGAGCCCTCTGAAAACCGTCAATTTTGATGTATGAAAAGATGGGGAACTGAATAAACCAAGCTCCATACCTTCCTATCAATTATTTTTCCTTGTCTGAGATTCTAACATGCTCTGCACCTTAAAGCAATCTGGTGATATAAATAGTGAAGGCGTTGTTTGGTCTCCTATAACTCCCACCAGTTAAGTGCAACTATGGATATACATCATAGATAGCATCTTTCCCAAAGATACCTCTAGTGGTCAACCCCTTATATGGATGAAGTCTTGCCAATGAATACACTAGATAGGAAGTCATAGTAAAAGTCTTGGTTTGCAAAACACTGCATAACTACTCATGGATCACATTACTAATGGCACCTACCCAATGATAATCAAATCCCTGCTCCATTCTAGCAATTATATGGAACATCCAGGTCTCAAAAATCCCTGCACTTTTTAATCCTACCAACCTACTGAGAAGGGTGATAAAAATATAATATTCTCTCTTGAACTTAAGCCTGAACAGTTGCTTAGGCAACTTAGAAAAGTGAGATTTAGGCTTCTCCAGCCAAGAGTTAATCACCCGTTGAGACTTAACAATGTCTTCTTCATAATATTTCTTAGCCCAATCCTTGTCAAAGCCTACCACATGGGATCTGTCAGGCATGTCACAGGTTGCAGCAATGGAGACTAGACTGAATCCTACAAGAATCCTACCTTAAGGGCCAATAATCCTCTGCATACCCTTATAATAATTCCTGGCACACTCTAGCACTAGCTCATAACACTGCACTATAGAAGGAAAGCCTGCCACATGGGCCAATCTGGAGTCCACCATTCTCCTTGATAACAGAGGAAGGTTAGGTGCTGACATCTCATTCTTGAATTCCTTGTAATCCCACATGCCAACGTTTGTGTCCATAATTCCTGACCAAATTGAAGTTAGCCTACTCTCAAGAACTTTATTCCTCATATCTATCTTAACCTTTTCTGCATCTGAGATGGTAGATGCCTCTACACCAAGGTTAGTTGCCTTTCCCTTTCCTCGACCAGCAACATTTTGTCCTGATCCTGCTTGCAAACACATAAAGATAACATAAAATTAGATCCATTAGAAGAAATAAGTGCAAAAGATCATTATCTCAAAGTTTGGGATTCAGCCCCCCTTGCGGATTCTGCATTGGGAAGTATTTTCAGGAAAATCCAGGCCAGGAAGATTCTAGCGAACCAAACAAACTAAATCCTAAAATATCATTTAAATCACCAACTCAACCAAGGAAAAGCATTAAGAATACTTAGCATAAGCTCCTTAAGTTAATCAAATGTATTACCAAGAAACCCACAATCCGTAACCATCAAATTTAACATTTCCCAAAAACATCTAGAAGAATCTACCAGAGATAGATTCTGGTGAAATCAATAACAGTTCTGACTAACTCGGGGAAAATGAAGGGATACGACTTGTTCGATATAATCCGAATGGAAAGGATTTTGGTGAAGCTAGATATAACAATATCAAAGCTCATCATTGGTAAAATGACTTGACCATGGACCTCAGGAAAATCCGGATGAAACTGAATTTGACGAAGCCAAATAAACTCCAATAGGAAGATGACAAAAGAAGAAGAGATAGAGCAATTGGGAAAATCCGAGGGAGGCGGAAATCCACGAAGATCTCAGAAACTTGAACCTGTCCATATCTCGACTACTTTCATCAAAGCAATTCAAATCACTCTGGATCCAAACCAGAAATCCGAAACCAACCCGACCTAGGACCTTAATGAATAAAACATGAACTAATGACCCACTTCTCAACAATTTCGAGAACACATGGCCATGCCCTTGGTTGGGAACCCTAAATGTCTACCATGAAAGTACAGATGACTCGGTGATTCACCAAAACAGAAAGCTTAAAGCCACAATGAACCAAAGCCCAAACAAGAACCAACACCAGACCAAGCATAAACATTTGATCAATCAAAAATGAACTGGTGCACTAGATAAAACCCCAAAATGCACAATGATGACGCACACCCAGAAGGACCAGAAAACCATGAAAGACTCCCAAGGAAAATGGTGAAAAGCAATTGAAACCAATAAAGAATAGGGTGCATATACATACCATGGAAGCGCAAAGGTTATGATGAAGGAAACTGATAAATAACCACTTGATGCAGACTGGATACAACCAACACACTTCAAAAGCAAATGTACAGCTCAAATAAACTCGAGGATCCAAATACCTAGCAAAACACCAAGAACCTTAACACACAAGCTCAAATGATAGTAGATGCACAACTGAAAATGATCAATCACTTCTCAAAATATCGATATATCAAAGCCCCCATCCTCGTACAAATGCCATTTAATGCACCCGACAAGACAGCTGTAGCCATGAAGAATTTTTGGGGATTCAACACCGCCACGGATTTCAGGGATTCAACACCACCATGGATTTCGGGGAAATCCAAGATGTACGAAATTTCCTGAAAGTAGTGCAGAAGACCAATTTTGGACAATAAGAAGGAACTGGGAGAATCCGACCCATGCAGATTTTCTCGAAAATAGTGAAAATCCCGAGATAAAGCCAAAACTTCAAATTTTCAATGTAGCTCAAAAGAATGCCACTTCAATTGGCAAAATGATCGTTAAGGAACCAACCCAAGCAAGCAAAAAACCCCCCAAAAGAAAGGGTCAAAACACCAAGAGCAAAAAAAGAGGGTCCCCACATTCAGTGGGGCGTGTGTGCAAGAAGTGCACAACACATAGACATCTAGTTATATTCTTTTCATTCATGTAATTTTAGATGATCCTCAAAAGTGTTCAAAGGTGACAGATCACCTTGAGTGGGATCGGGCCATGGATGAGGAGTATTATTCTTTGATGAAGAATCATACTTGGGATCTTTGTCCTCTTTCTAAGGGAATAAAGTTGGTTCAGTGCAAGTGGGTGTACCATACCAAGTATGTTGCAGAAGGTTCTATCGATAATTATAAGGCATGTCTTGTTGTGAAGGGGATTTCTTAGGTGGAGGATATTGATTACTCTGAGAACTTTTCCCTTTTTCCAAGATGAAGTCTATTCACGTTGTACTTTCCCTTGCATCTTCACAGGGATGGACAGTGTTTCAAATGGATGTGAAGAGTGCTTTCTTGCATGGAGACCTACATGAGGAGATCTATATGGAGAATCCCCAAGGTATTGTGCAGGATTCTTCCCTGGTTTGTAGACTTTGGCATTCATTATATGGTCTCAAACAAGCCCCTCGAGCTTGGTATGAAAAAATGGACTCTTTTTTTCTTTCCTCTCACTTCACACATTTTCATTTTGATCACATAGTTTACATTCAACATCAGGAGGGTGATCTTTTGATTCTTGTTCTATATGTTGATGATCTCATTATTACAATTATCTCATCCTCCATGATTCAAAGGGTTCAGAGAACTTTGATGGAGAATTTTGAGATGACATATCTTGGTCTTCTACACTTCTTTCTGGGTCTATAGCTTATTCAGTCTTTGTATGGGATTTCCATATTTTAGTAGAAGTATGCTCTTGATATGCTCCAATGATTTCACATGCTTGATTGCAAGTCTACTCCCACACCATTTCAGTCAAGTGTTTTCTTATCATAAAATTGCTCTACTCCTCCAGTAGATTCTACTTTATATAGGAAGTTAGTTGGAAGTTTGTTGTACCTCACACATTCGCGTCTTGATCTTTGCTTTGTGGTTGGCCTTGTCTCTCAGTTCTCATATGATCCACATGAGATCCATTGGAAAGAAACCAAACATATGTTGAGGTACATTCAGGGCACCACTCATTATGTCATTCACTAAACTTTAGGTTCCCCTCATATTGTTTGCTTCATTGACTCAAATTGGACTAGTGATGTCAATGATCAAAAGTCTACTTTTGGCTTTGTTTCTTTCCTTGGTTTTGGTCATATCACATGGTCTTGCAAGAAGGAATATTCTATTAAATTATCATCTAGAGAGGCTATGTACCATGAAGCAGTGTTAGCTAGTCAGGAGATTCTATGGCTTCGGAAGTTGATGACAAAGTTTGGCTTTCCTCCTGATAGTCCCACTATTCTTTGATGTGACGATCAGAGTGCCATTCACAGTTCCTACAACCCAATGGAGCATCAACTAACTAAGAACATTGAGATCCACATGCACTTCATCAGGGAGTTGATCTAGGATGATTCTCTCATCTTGGAGTACATTCCTACAAAGGAGAAATTTCTTGACACATTCACTAAACCTTTGGCATCACCATGCTATCTTAAATTGTGCTCCATGCTTGGGGTGAAGGATGTTGTCCTTGGGGGGTATTTGTAAGGCCTTCCTTCCTTCATGTTTTTTTTCAACATGCTTTTTTCATCTCTTTTTGGAGAGGAGTTTTTTCCCACTGGGTTTTCTCCTTTACTCCACTTTATAGAGATTTGGTTGTGATTGGGTACCTCATCAAGCCTAGTTGTCGAGACCCAAGTTTTCTTTCTAGCTTGTAGTTGCATTACTTTCATGCACATAGTTTGTAGCTACTCCCTCAGTTAGTCTTAAGGGGGGTATTAGAGTAAAAGGTTTATTACTTAATTATTTAATTAGGTCACCTTTTATTATTTCACTTAAGATAAACTTAGAATACATTTAATAGGAATTTAATAGTTATTATAACTATTAAATGCACCCTTTAGGGTTTCTCAATATCCTTTTATAAGGATTGATCTCATTGTATATTATTCATTCTCTGTTAATGCATTTCATCTTGAGGATTGCAGAGCACCTTTATTTTTTTCTTTGTAACTCTTTTTTCATGACAGGTTATTTGCATGCAGGTGATTTCTACGTTCTGTGAAGTTGGATTTCTCAACTTCTACACAGATTGATAGGTTGATTGAAAAAAAAATATAGCTTTCACAAGGTATCACATTTTTTGAATCTGAAACATGTGTCGCATTCTATGCTTCACATACTATAGGATTTTAAAAAAAATGAATCTCATGAAGTTTTGACCATGTTAAGGTGGTTAGACATACGAGTTTTTATATTTTTAAAAAGTTGTAATACAAAATTCATAATTAATTATTTATTTTAAAAAAAATTACAAAAAAATATGCATCACATCGGGACATGAGTCTAATTATATCTAAAATATTATAAATAAATATTGTCATTTTATTGTGATTAGGGTGGTCAGACAGACACCTACTTCTTATTTTTCCCCTGAAGTTTAAGTACTACTGCATTGAAATTTCAAATTTTCACCAAATAGATTTAAAAATAAAAAATAAACTTAGTAGTTTAGAAACTACATTCCATTTTCTACAGATTCTATTCTTACATATTTTTGAAATAATATAGATAAATTATTCAAATTTTTACGTCAAGTTGCCTAACTCTGATTTTTTGAATTTTCATCGCCACTTAAGGGCCTATTTTTTCCATGATGATCCAACAAATACTCATTAGGTCAATTGAATAATTGCATTTCATAATGTCATTTCAGAGTTGGTCAAATGCAGGATGACTCACTTTTTAGGTTGTAAGTCATCCCTACATCTTATCCAAATCCATCAAACCCACAATACCTTAAATCTCTAATGAAACATTTAGAAAAGTTCATATACCCTAGGGCCAAATATTAGGGTTTCACTTTTGGGTGTGTGCAAGAAGTTGAGTCCACTTTTTAGCCAAAAAGTGGAAGTGTTTTCCCTATTTTACATAATTTGTCACATTTGACCTAAATATTTGAAGCACTCAAGGATTGAATCTTAAAAAGGTCAGTAATATGAAATGTAGTACTCAAAGTCTAGTTTCCAAATATGTAATTTATTTTAATGCTCGAATGATAAAAATTAATTTTCAATAGGCATGTCCAAAAACCACTATTTAAAAGTCACATTTTCAAGACCATACCATGCATGTGTACATCAACCATATTTTGACCTAAATAATATTATTTTTCTAAATCCTCTTGGGAAAAGATCTATAACACACTATAGATTGTTCACAATATATTTTTGTATTTTTTTGAATATTTTTTGATAATTTTTTTGGTCGTAATTGCTATTTTGAAAATGCCTCATGTTCATCATACAAAAGATGACCTAAACTTATCATTTTTTTATTTTTTTCTAGTTGAAAAAATTGTTTGATGATTTTTCACATATAATTTATTTATTTTTAAATATTTGAATAAAAAGAATTAAAATAATAAGAAAACCTATTATTTCAAGTTTATGGACCAGTTTCATAAAAAATACTTGAAAAATAGAAAAAATAACCTAACAATAAAAAAAATACAAATTTGGAATCTACATAATCTCATCTATAATGGGTTTTAATTTTGTCAAAAAAATTTACAAAAAATTTCTTCGGACATATGTCCAAAGTCACTATTTTCTAGTGACACTGACATGACGTTCAACTTGCAGGTCAAAGTAGGTCCAAATCTAAGGTTTGTGTCCCCAATCCTTTTCTCGACCTGAAACACATAGTAGAAACTAGGCCTAGAATTCAACTTTTAAGAAACGGGATCTCAATTCCTAAATGAAATCCCATTTGCTTCATTTATTATTTTGAACACTCAAAATAGATACAACATCTCATTTAGGATATAGGATCTCATTTATGAAACTAGATCCCATTTCATTTTTGATCATTTTAAAATTTTGTGATAAAAAATTACTGTCAATTCTGTATTTTGTTAATCAAATCTTGTCTTCTACATTCTCTTGAACTTGTAATTTCATTTGAATTTTGGAAGGAGGAAACATTGGGACAATTTCGGAGTGGAATTGTGTTCATTTTCTACTCATTTGAAGGAGAAATAAAAAGGAAAGATTTCTACTATTGAAATTCATTTGTACTTTATAATTTGGTAATAATGGGATCACAAAATCATCAAAAGAGGAAAGATAGGAAGGTCATGACCCCTTAAGAAATTCAAGAAAAGAGAGAGGAGAAAAAATGACAAAGAGAGAAGAATGAGGATTTAGGCAATAAATAATATTGAAGCATCTAGTTCCATGACTATTTAAGATAGAAACATTGAAGACACCATGGATGTATATGATGCAAATTTGCAAGAGGTGAATATGGAAGATAATACAATTACAAAAACTAATCCTAATATGTATTCAAATACACCTTTAAATGCTATGAAGAATGTGACAATAGGCACGAATCCAAGTACGTCTTCAAATACACCATTGAAAGATATGAAAAATTTGATTCTAAATGATATTTGTATGATCATTTAGAAGAAGCTAGATATAACAGTGTTGAGATCAATTTTATTCGTAGAAAAAATTTAGAAACAAATACTAAAAATAAAATTCCTTGTGTTGGGTGAAAATGAAAATCCTTTTGTTGTTGAAAATGAAAATCCTTATGTTGGTCAAAATGAAAATCCTTTTACATTGTTGAAAATATAAATCCTTGTCTTGGTGAAAATGAAAATCCTTTTGTTGTTGAAAATGAAAATCCTTGTGTTGTTGAAAACAAAAATATTTAAAAAAAAAAATCAAGTGTTGTTTGGGATAATCTTCTTGGTAAGATTTCTTGCAGGCAAATAAGAACCTATGTTGACAGATTATGAAAATAATTTTTTTATAAAAAAAACTATCATTTCAATGTCAAATTAGGATGTAATTGATGTCAATTTGGAAAATGAGAAAACTAATTAAAAAGTTATGCATTTTTTTGAAACCAAAAAGAAAAGATGAATCACTTAAACATGCTATATCTACTATTTCTAGTGCCATTATGTGCAATGAGCTATAGAAAATTCTATAGTTAACAATAAAACTTTGGATAAAATAATGTTAAGAAACATTAGTGAAATTCTAAATATGGGTACATGTAGGGTCATCATGAAAAAAACAAGCACTTAAGTGGTGATGAAAATTCAAAAAATCAGAGTTAGGAAACTTGAGGTAAAAATTTGAATAAGTTACTTATATTATTTCAAAAATATGTAAGAATAGAATCTACAGAAAATTGAATGTAGTTTCTAAACTATTAGGTTTATTTATTTATTTTTAAAATCTATTTGGTGAAAATTTGAAATTTGAATGCAGTAGTACTTAAAATTCAAGGGAAAAATAAGAAGTAGGTGTTTGTTTGACCACCCTAACCACAATAAAATGATAATATTTTTTTATAATATTTTAGATATAAGTAGAGAAATCATGTCTTGATGTGATGCATATTTTTTTGTAATTTTTTTCCAAGTAAATAATT
Organism: Sequoiadendron giganteum; assembly: GCA_007115665.2. Lineage (NCBI taxonomy): Eukaryota > Viridiplantae > Streptophyta > Pinopsida > Cupressales > Cupressaceae > Sequoiadendron > Sequoiadendron giganteum. Next base: position 790,596,503 of record CM021101.1, on the reverse strand, counting down.
AATTATGAATTTTTTATTATAACTTTTTAAAAATATAAAAAAACTCGTATGTCTGACCGCCTTAACTTGGCCAAAACTTCATGAAATTCAATTTTATTTTTTTAATCCTATAGAATATGAAACATAAAATGTTACACATATTTCGGATTCAATAAATGTGATATTGTTTGAAAGCTATAGATGTTTTTCAATCAGCCTATCAATCGGGACTTTAGTCTTAATTCAAATAGAAAATGAATAATAATTATTTATTAAATTCAAAGTAAAGAATAATTTATATTGGTGGAAATCTGGGAATCTCCTTTAAAAACCCTTTTCATTTCATCAATTTAGGTAAAAAAAATGTTGTCAGCCACATGGGCCATCATATCACTTATATATCACCACTTTTTGGCCCATCATGATCCTGCACATACCCATATACATCCTTAAAGATTGGTAAGAGTAGAAAAGAGAAGAGAAAGTATAGAAATGATCCAATCAACCGATGTTTGAGTTTTTAGTGGTCGACTCCCAAGGTTTGACATGAAATTGAAAATTGAAATCAAATCTTAGGTTGAGAATTATTAGCATGATAATACTAGGGTATCATCTAATGCTAGAGATGTTTTGGAATTAAGAGTGGGGTCCAAAATTCATGATCCTCATCCAAAACACCTATTAGACACAACTCAAACTGAATTTTATAGAAAAAATTTAGATGATTCAGTGTTACCTATAAATACTAGCATAAGTCAAAGATCATTTGAAAAATCTAAACCTTGCTATGTCAAAATTAATAAGCAACAAATCTCTTGTTGTTGTAAAATGCATATGCAATTTCATTATTATTTTGATGTTTTTCAATATATACATTGTACTTTACATAGTACCATGATTACATAGGAATGTGGCATTAAAATGCCACTTGAAATAATCAAGGAGTTTCTAGCAGGTTTCTTTTGTGAAAGATCTAATGGGAAATTATTTTATTTACATTCATGTAATTCTAGACAATGCACTAGTTGTGGCAATATTTCATTCTTAGGAGTTTATATGTATGAAAGTTTTGAAAATGATTTTGGACACTAACTAGTAGATGTCAAAAATATTTAAGAATGTTAGTATTCTTTAAAGGATGGAAAAATTGGAAAGTGTTGCGATTTAATCAAAGAAAACAATAGTGTACATGCATTCACATCAAAATTGAAGAGTAAGATTCTACAAAAATATGTCAAACACTCTCAGCATGCTCGATGGCTTGACAGAGAATTTTTCACATGTAGAAACACATTTCCAATTAGAACTATACTTTAAGTGGTTGATTTTGTAGAAAACTATACTCTTGCTCCATAAGAGAAAATCTAATCACAATATTACAATTTAGTGCAGGAGGCTAGGTTTTTCCATATTGTATGCATGCATGCAGGTGATAATATAGAGGAGGATAGATATTTTTTGAGTGAGTATTATTTATATTTTAGAGACAACTGGTTATGCTCCTTATAGTTTCTTTAATATTGTTTCAATATATTTTACAAAAATTTAAGAGAAAGAGGAATCTGGGTGACCACACATCTCATATGGTCAAATATTTATATGAGATAGTTCAAGAATGCTAAAAAAATTTATTTGTTAATTATGTTTCACAAGGAAAATAATATCCAACATATGTGGATAATTTTTTAAGCTAGACATGGTAAAAGAGAATATTATGGAGCTAGTGCATGTTTTAAAATAATACTTTCTAGAGAGGAATTAAAATTTGAGGATGTAGTAAAATTTAAATATGTGTGTGCGATTGTGGATTGGTGCAATACAAAATTATCTACAAGATCAAGTGATTACTCTATAGGTTCAACGATTATTTTGGATGGTTGAAAAAGAAAACATTCTATGTATACTTGATTGTGAGACAATCAATGGATCTAATAAATTGCATTCATTTAAGAGAATGTAAGCACATGGACTATCTGGACAAGGCAGCTTACATTTTTTTTCTAGTTCTATATATTAGGAGATTGGGAAGCATGTGAGAAGAAAAAATCGGTTGACAAGTGGAAGAAAATATTGATGAAACCTACACAAACACATGACCAATATGAAACAACAATTGAAGAAAATAAACAAGTTTTTTCATTGGATGACTATGACCATATTTCAGACCTTGTACAAGAAGGTAATTTAATTCAATTTATTTAATTTTATTTCACTTTATTACTACTTTGTAATATATTTAAGAATATATATGAATGCATGTATGTACATTGGTCAAATTATATTTCATGAAAGTTCTTGAATTAAATTTTGTTTGTAGGACATGTTTATGCTAGTTTTGCACCTAACGAGAATGAAAAGGAAAAATAATGTTTATTGGCTCAATGTGTGGAGACTAAAAATAATTTTATTAAAACTCAAGAAGATGATGATGGCTATCATTATTCAACAAGTTCGATGGTGGTTGTTGGCACTTGGCTAGAAAAATGCCTATCAAGGAAGAATGGTTTTCCTACATTTGAAGATTATGAAACATGTAAGAAGCTTATGCACTACTCACATTTGGTGGTGGAAAAAAATATAAGAATAGTGAGCTATCATTGAAGACCTACTATTAAAGAGTTATGGACAATTTCTATGGAAGAGAATAAGACAATAATAGATCCATTGTAAAAAAGAGAAGGTGTAGATGGTACAATGGAATAAGTTAATATAGGTAAGTATATAAATAGTTTTCTATATTTAAATACATATTTTGATGATATATGGATACCACTTATATACATAGTTAAAATTGATTTATTGTCATTTTTTATCCTTAAGCCATCATCACATCCATCACATACTTTGAGACAAAAAAGAGAGGATGTAGATTCAACTTACAACATATAATACTTGTAAATATAGGTAAGTATTTATATAGTTTTATATATTTGAATACGTCTTTCTTATATACACAATTAAAATTTATTGATTGTAATTTTTTATCATTAATCCACCATCACATTCATCACATAATTTGAGACAAAAAAGAGAGGATGAAGATTCAACCTATAATGGAATACTTGTAAATACAAGTATATATATAGTTTTATATAAATTTAAATCATTTTTTGATGATATATTGATATGGCTTATATACATAGTTAAAATTGATTTATTGTCATTTTGTATCCTTAAGCCATCATCACATTCATCACATACATTGAGACAAAAAAGTGAGGATGTAGATGACCTATACAATGGAATACATGTAAATATAGGTAAGCATATATAGTTTTATATAAATTTGAATACATTTTTTGATGATAAGTTATTATTTCTTATATACACAGTCAAAATTTATTTATTGTCATTTTGTATCCTTAAGCCATCATTACATTCATCACATACTTTGAGAAACAAAAAAAGAGGATGTTGATTCAACCTACAACATGGAATACTTTTAAATACAAGTAATTATATATATAGCTTTATATAAATTTAAATACATGTTTTTATGATATATTGATATTGCTTATATAAATAGTTAAAATTGATTTATTGTTATTTTGATATTAGGTGGCATGAAGAGGGTACATTTTGATGATCCGCTACAAGTTTTAGATTTTCTTGACATCGAATAGCTATTTGAGATGTAGATTGTATATAGACCTTGAGATGATGTATGCCACATTTTGTAAATATTGTTTTGGGTTGGCATATATGCCAAATTTGTATATGTACATACATAATTAATCTACACTTTTATATATAAAAATCAATGTTTGATATATTTTGTTCATTATGTACATGTTTTCCTACTTTGGAACTTAAAATTTGAATTTATAATCACTTTATCATGTATCTTACTATTAAATTTGTTTCCTTGGGTAACTTCACCAAATTTGATCCCCTTGAGCCATCATTTTTCCTAGGACCTTAATTCATAGATTCTAATTATATCTATCTAATGTGATTGGACATGAGGCATAATTTAAATTATTTGATCCCCTTAATAAAATTTTGAATTCTTTGATCCCATTAAGCCATTCTATTATGACCCCTTAAGCCATCATTTTTCTTAGGACCCCTTAATTCATATATCCTAATTATATCTAACTAATCTGATTGAACATTAGACATGTTGCCAAGAGAAATTGTGAATATATGTTGGTGTTGTCATTGATGGCAACCCCAGTCAGTGATTGGATCTATTCACCATCATTTGATCACACCGGTAGTCATATTGCAAAAATTTAAGGAAGAATAGAGCATCTGATAGTTTTGTGTTCATCAATTCACATGAAGACTTTCTTAATATTTTGTGTTTCGTATCTCAGGTAAGGTTAATCAATGTATGCTTTGTGTTATCCATGAGTCTCAGTGCCTCGTATTGATCCATGTGTGAGTTAGAAGATCTGGTTGGCTAATTCTTTGATTTATCAGTACTAGAGCCGACTTCGTGAATGTATCATGTTGCAGATATTTGGGAAGTAATTGTTCAAGTATGTTTGTGTTTGAGCATCTTTGTTTGGTTCCTATATAAGTTTTGGCCAACCGTTGTGGATGTGCATTATACTTTTCTCTTGATTTGAGCTGATAGTTGTAAATATTCTCTTGTTCTATTGATGTCGACATATGGGAGATTAATTCTTAGTTGCGGATATATATATGAGATCGTTCACATCATTTTTTTGAAGTGTATGAAGTATGTTGATGTGAATTGTGAATAAGAGCAAAGAAGAAGATCGATAATGCATAGTTTCTCTTATACATAAAGGATTTGTGTTGCAAGTCTGAGTAGAACAGAGGAGAAAGTGCATAATCAGTCTAAAGGATAGAAGATCTAGTATTGAGCCTAATCGAAACTGTAATCAAGCATATGTAGATGCTATTTTCTTAGGTCAAATTCTCAGATGGTTTTAATCTGATTTTCTTTGTAAGATAGTGAATCTTCTTTGAGTAGTGAGCTCTAGGAAGTGCACTTAGATGCAAGTGCATTCCCCATATTGTAAACTTCATTTGAGTATACTTAGATCATATTGTTGATAGGCCATCCACTATGGGTTTTCCCCTAATAGGGTTTTCATGTAAAAATTATTTTGTTATGGTGTTGTTATTTTTTTCTTCTTGTTCATGCATTTTGGTTGAATGTTACAAGTGCTTTGAAGATAAAGGTTAATAAAGTTTATTTTTGCAAAACACTGATTCACCCCCCCTCTCAGTGTAGCTTGTTTCCAACAATTGGTATCATAGCTAGTTCCTCTGAAGAAGAAGTCTAACAACATGGGGAGATATTGGAAAGTGTTTCAATGGATTCAAGTAGTCTTCAACAATAACTTTTTGGTTTCCCTAGATGATCTTGATAAGTCAAAGCCTGAAGTTCACAAATTTCAAGTGAACCTCATGGATGCTAAGAAATTCATTGAGTCTTTGAAAGAAAAAATAAATAAGTCAAGAGAGAAGAGAAAGGAAATTTGTGATAAGATTAAGAAGAATGATAGTAAGAGCATTGAATATGAAAAACTTAGTCAATCCTTGAAGAATGTGAAAAACTTACTAGAGATAATGTTTTTCTAAAGCATGAGATGGAATCCATCATGGATAGGATGACCAAGGAGCTTGAAGATAGAAAGAAGAATGAAGAGAACCTAGCACAATCCTTGAAAGAAAAATCTGAAGTATGTAGCCTATTGGACAATGAATTGGAACAATCTAAAAACAATGAGGAAGTACTTAAAAAATAGATTAATGATCTCAGAGATGAACTTGCTACTGCAAATGATTACAAAGAAAAGTTCAAAGTTAGCTCAGCCAAGCTTGATGAACTAATTAGCAGTTAGAGGAAAAATTGTGACAAGCGAGGTCTTAGATATGAAGAAGGAGAAAGTTCCAGATCAAGACAAAGGAGATTCAAACAAGGAAATCAAATGAACAAATCTGGAAGGTATCCGGTAAGGCAACCTAATGCTCAGAGATTTAATGCACACTATTTCAGTTGCAATAAATTTGGACACATGGCTACTGAATGTAGAAGTGAGATGAATCAAAGTGGTCCATCATTCTCAAGTTAGTGCTTTAATTGCCATAAGTTTGGTCACAAGTCAAATGAATGCAAGAATATGATGAGAGAATTTCAAAGAGATATCACATGCTATACATGCAATATACTTGGCAATATTGCTAACTAGTGTGGATCAAGAGAAAATCAATAGAACAACTGGTCTAAACATAAAAATGTTGTTTGCTACAACTACAACAAATTTGGTCACATTGTTATATTATGTTGGAACATAAAAGGTCTAATAAATCAAAGGAGAAACATGCAGAAGGATAATAAGGGAAAAGGAAAAGTCACTATAGATGTGATCAAGCAACAAATGTAGAAGAAATGGGTAAAGAAAAATCCCTCTGTTGAAGGAAATGAGCTAGCACCAGAATTTGCTTCTGGTAATTCCTTCGGGAATTAGCTTCAAGCCTTTGGCCTAGGGGGAGTTGTCAAGAAAATCTCTTAACCCCCTAACTGGTAAACAACACCAGATGTGGATAAGTTCAGTATGTGTACATATTCTATATAGATGTTGTTAAACTCATTGGAGAAATTAGTACGCACTATTGGAGGTCCGCAAAAGATTTATTTTTCACAATGCATGAAAATAATGTAACTGGATGAGTTAGGGTAAAAAAATTTATTGCGAGAAAAAGGGTTGAGTATGCAAGTGATAAAAATTCATTTCTATCTTTCATTTGTCACTTTTCATTCTCAAGAAGAGAAGTTTGGAGAGCTCTAGAGCAAAATTTGTCGAATCGAGGTGAAATCTAAGTGTGAAGGTGATTCGACAAATAAAATTCGATCCGATGAAGAGGCATTTATCAGCAAAACTTGTAAATTTGTGAATTGGTGAATATGGCTACTCCATTGGTAGTAGAAGTTAAGGACATACCCCATCCCAAATTCAAATGACATCCCTTCAAGTCTATTGAGACTGACCTGTTAGTGGTTTTTCATCCATTATGTATAGTGTGTTACACACAAAGGATATTAGGGCTTATATTCAGGCTAACATTGAAGAGCTAGGAAGTTCACAACTACTAAATTTGTATAATAATCACATTATAGGAGAAGATTTTTGTGTCAAGCCAGAATTTAAAACCCTAGAAGAAAATAAATTTGCATAGATTGTTAAATTCCCCATGTTTGAAGAGTCTAAATGGATATGTTACATCTTGAGTCGAGTTCATGATGATTTCATGTGGTTAAGTATACCCTTCAATATTAAAAAGGAGGTTGTTAGTGTTGTAACAGGTCTAAATTCTTCCAGTGGATTACTGATTCTGAAATTAGTGAAGAATCAAATGGTCACTAATGCAACAGATGCTAAGTATGATAAACAAGCAATGACAATTGATGACATTGTTGATATAGATGTCAAATTTTCATCTATGCTTATTGGGTACCGTACACATCTAAAAATGGTCACAGTTAATCAAACCTGTTAATTAATTTAATATGAATTATTTAATTAATATTATTAAGTCATCTACATATAAATAAATTTAATTATTCATTATATTGTTCAGTTTTCCAATTCTTCTAATTTAATTAAATAAATAAGTTTATTTAATTATTACCATCTTCCTCTTAATTAATTAAATAAATTCCACAATTTATTTATATTAATTATCACAAATTTTAATTCCAAATTTAAATGATATCCTTCTTTTCTCCAAAATTAAATATTTCTAATATTTAATTAAACGCTTTCTTTCTAATTCTTTATTCTTTTCCACATAATTAAATATTCTAAAAATATTTAATTAAAAAGCTTTCTTTCCTCCATAATTAAATATTCCAAAAAAAATATTTAATTAGAAACTTTCTTCCTCTCATATTTGATTAAGTATTTTTATATTTAATTAAAGCGCTTTTATCATCTTTCACACATAATCAAATATCATTTATTTAATTTATGAAAACATCTTCTTCTTCCATCTTTCTTTCTATCTTTTTTTCAACTTCTTAATCTCTCACCATTCATCTTAATAGGTTGGATCTCAACCGTTGATCCGTGCCCTCAAAAATCTATAAATACAACCCTCTTGTGAATTGAAAACATACCTTGAATCTTAGATTTCATACGCAGTTATTATAGTTGCATTCTAGCATTTATCAGCATTTAGCAATAATCATAGCATTTCAATTTCATAGTTTAAATCATTTAATCATGCACATGCATATTCAATCAATCTCATTCTCCTAAGCTGCCATTTCAAAAAGTTGTTGCTTACACAACTGAGAGCAACCATATGAATATAAAATACACAAATCTATTAAGTACAATTCATTATTTAAATTCTTTATTTTATAACCTTAGTGAAGCTTCGAAGTCCACCTCCACTAGGAGGTGTTACCATGAAAACTGAAAGATTAACCTATTCAACATCCAAAATTAGATATTAGAATACCATTCATATAACAATGCTATTCACATGTAATACTTATAATTTTTTACTAGTTACATAGCTCAACAATACATGTCGTAGCATAATATGGAGGTGGAGAACAACTAAAAACTGAATGAACACTATGACCTTGAAATTTTACTACAATCATTAAACTAAATTATTTAATATTTCATTTCAAAAATGGAATTTAATAAATTAAATTCAATGAACTTGTTAACATCTACCTAAGTATCAAGGCTGAAAGCCTCATTTAGGAGGACATTTTTCATCACTAACTACTCAACTACAGATGTATCCTATGTACTTTCTTTCCAACTATATGTGGGTTCATAACCATTGGGTGATGCGCAAGCCTAAAAAATATGGGGTGGAACCCTACTACTCGTAGTCTCCCCTAGTTTACGCTATACTATAGGATTGACACGCTCTATGATGCTCTAGGTCAAGGAATTAATGGATTGGAGTGTCTCAACCTCAACACTCTCCTTCATAATGGAAGGGATAGCCATGTGCTCATAGGATGGTCTAGCGAGTGCTCATCTCGCTAATTATTGTGGGTCAAGACGTGCCCCTGGTCTATCCTGTGCAGACCAACCACCTCTACCTTAGAACTCCTACATATCAAAATAGTTGGGGATTTTATTGAGGACAAACTCGTAGTAGAGTTTCCTCAAGGAATATTGTGGGACCTCATTATTCTTGCATAGAGGATGGTCAAAAACCATCCACCACACCTACCAAAAATGATTATTTATCCCTTGGTGGTTGCACCAATGGATAGGGAACCTCCTTCTTGTACAATGTAGAGGTTTATTTGTTTGTGGGGTTGTGAAAAGGGAACACAAGTCAAATTTTGTAGTTTTTTTCATTTTTGACTTGTTTGTAGGATAGTTTATCTGCATAATATTCTTTATACTCTTGTCTCTTCTCCACCCAACCAATTAATTGCTAGATAATTGAATTTACATGTGTTAACATTGATTCAAGTGATTGTGCATGTGTGGTTCTTTGTGAGGTTGAACTTGTAGGATCTTTCAACCTCGTGATTAACTCCTCAATTTTTTTATTCTTATTTTTAATTTTTCCCATTAAATTTTGTTGAATTCTAGGGGATGTTTAAGAATTCTAGGTGTTTGTTGGAGGTTTTGTTTAGTAGGTATTTGGGCATGAGGTGAAGAAGGATTTTGAGAAGGAGAAGGAGGTGGATAATCAACTCTTGAAAATAAAATAAATTAACATCATAAACATATTAAATCTACCTATTTAATAAGAAATTCACAAAAAAAAACAATAAAAATTTAGTCCTTTGAGCTCCCCATTGACGTAGCGGCGTTCTAGCAAATAATTGGTGAAGGAACTATGACATTTGAGCTCTCAATAATGCGAGTGCACTTGGGAAGGGTTTGCAAGCTGTAGATGAAAAATAGCACAATCAAATGAAATGAAATGAGGTTTCTTTTCTTTCTTTTAGCATTACATAACGCGCTCATGTTAAGGCTTTTTAGTTTTTGAAAGATGGGTTGGCCACTTTTTGCCCCCCTATCTTTCTGCACCCACCCTCAAGCATGGTTGAAACATATATTGGAAGCTTTAGAGCCTCAAAATAGTTTCACATAGAACCTATCATCATTAAAATTATTTCAATCAATACAAAATATGATTATATATAACTTTTCTTTGAGATTTGGGCTTAAATTTACTAGTTATAATTATATTTAAATAATATTGTATTATTAAATATAATAAAAAAATTATTTAGAATTTTTTTATCAATCAAAGTGAAAGTCATATATATGATTTAAATATTAAAAAGAGTTACATCAACATTCAAAAATAGGGTGAAAGTTTTAAAATTTCAATTACAATCAACAAGTCTAGCCAAAAATAGAATGCAACAAAATGACAAGTTAAATTAACCATCACAAATTCTATAGAACTAACCATATCATGTAAAAAAGGTATAGAAAAGACTATTATATGCATACCATCTTCAATGTGTTTGATCAAAATATGGAAAAAGTTGGACAAGACAAAATATTGATTGAAAAATAAATTATCCAAATTCTTTTTTAAACTATCTAACTTGAACAAAGATTCTAGTAGAGTATCATTGATAATCCTAGCCCACGTTGAAGAAAGAGTGGATGCTATAATAGAAGAATTTTTCATGCAATCCTTAGGAAATATACCTCCCATCGCATATGAACCATATTCAAATCAAACCTGTCTAATAGATAAACCAACATCAAACTAAAAAATGAAAGGATATATAGTTGCCAAGAAGAAGTTTGATCATCTCCTTTTGAACAAATTGTCCTTTTAGAGAGGAATAGGGATGCCACCTTTGAGAAAAAATCACCCTTGTTCATGTTCAACCATTCATGACCAACAAATAGAATTGAGGGCTTCTTTAATACAAAATAGGGGATGATAAAACTCGAATTAAATTTTACTCGATCAGATGCATGATTATCAACACATTCCAAAAAACATCTAGGAAGAAGAATCCTCTAATCATGATCCATTAAATTTCTTAGAAAGAAGAGTAGAAAGTAGAGATATGAAGCCAAATGGTTCCCAAAAAATTAACACATCACCGAAGGAGAGGTAATTAAATAAAGAAATATTCATACAAGACCAACGAGTTTCGAATGAAAATCCTAGTCATCATTGAGTACACGATCCAAGAGGCAAACACACAGAAAAAATCAATGAAAGATACACATATTTAGCATAAGATGAGGAGACGAATGAGAAAGAATTATTGAGAAACCTACACAAAAAATAATCCAAGGTTAGATGAAAAAAATATGATGTAAGTGATCATAGGGCATCATATGTAGTCACATCCAAATGTCAAAAAAGCTACCAACTGACCATCAACATTTTATTGCTGCAAAATCTCAGTCCTTTCAAGACAATCATGACCAGTGGAGCATATAGAGCCAATTATAGAATTTTGCATAATTATTATTTCATTAGCAAGTGCTTGATGATTTTATTAATCTTTTAAAAAATTAAGTTTATTATCATTTTTTTTAATAGAGTTTCATCTTGCCAGTCTTTTATATTCTTGCTAATCACACGATCTTTGTTATTTTCTATTATTCAATTTTCCAATCTATTTGCAAGGAATATTGTTTCTCTATAATAACAAATTAATTCAAAATATTCTAAACTTTCTAAAAATATCGAGACATATTTCATTAGATAGATAATCTTCAAGAATTGAAATGTTTTTTCTTTATTACATTGAGCACAATGATGAAATCTCTTTCTATCACAATCTTTGACAAACCTTTATCCAACTCTAGATTCAAACCCAACAAAAACACTCGAAACTCAACCTAATTGAACCTACAAGAACTTTTTATCCATAGCTAAGATCACCTTCCCCTCAAAATCTCTAATAACACAACTAGCACTTAAATTTACATGGGTTACCTTTAAAAGCCCCATCAAATTTTAGCTTCAAGAGCATATGAGAAGGACACCTTTTGAAATTCTTCCCAGTGTAGTTCGATTTTTTTTCTTTTATAGAGACCTATATTGGGGGTTTTACAAACAACCATTTATTAAAGATTGCATTATCTCATTCAGTGAAACAACTACTTTTTTTGTGAAGCCTAAATTATTAAATCCATGAACTTTTCTAAGATTACTAATCTAATTTATTAATCACCGTTTTTGAGTTTTTAATACCTTTAAATGTTCTATAGCTCCTTTCTCTCTAAATATTCTCAATAACCATAAAAGGTAAATTTCTCCACAAGCAACCAAATATAGAAATTTGATATAAATCTAGCCAAATTGATAACTAATGCAATAATGAATAGGGAAAAGAACAATACTAGTGAAGCTTCCTCCAAAAAAAGGTGTCAAAACTAGCTACAAGATCACAATGAAGATAGAGATTATATTAGAAAATTTAAGCTCATTACAAAAGGAACATTTCAAGTCCACTATTATTCCGAACTTCAATAACCTTTCCCTAGTTGAAACCTTTTTTTGTGTTCTTAGTCATGCAAAAGCTTCAACCATAGGTAAACAATATTTATCCCAAAAAATTTACAAAGCATGAATCATTATATTAAGTTGAAACCCTACTAAGATATCTTGCTTTCATTGAACATGTACTTGATTCATTATCCATCCATTTAAGTTTATAATTTTCCTCTTTAAAATAATTTCTTCAAGAATTTTCTTTTGATTTTGTGGGAAGGAACAATAAGAGAAAACTTTCCATTTTATTGATGTTAATAAATTTGAGCTAGAGATATCAAAATAGTTTTCAACTCTCGTACCCCATTTAGATATCAAATATTTCTAAGCCTCATTTAAATTTATTCTTTTATCAAGCATATTCTACTTGTATCTATTCTATGAGTCATGTGAAAGTAGGGTTATGTTTCCATTTCCAACTATCCATGACTATACCTACATTTGACAATGAAATTCCACATTATAGAGCTTGATGGAGGATTGGGCATGGTGAATATTCTACAACAATCCTCAATATCTAAGTATTTTTTTTTATATTTTTAAACCACCTAGCATATGAGGAAGAATATATTTTGCACGCAAGATTTCTTCCCAAGGCTAAGTTTTGACAATTCAAGTCCTTAGCACCCCTGTCTATTTTTGTTCAACAAAATTTCTCTAAGGATAGTAGAGGAAAGTTGATCTTTTCTCCTATACCACTCTAAAGGAAGAATCTTGACAATATTCTTCATGTTTTCTATAGATATAATCAACACTAGGAGGTGTGACATCATATCTAGATTGGAATAGAAAATAAATTTTATTTGATAAGGACTATTTTTTGGTGTAAAAATTAGTTTTTCCTATCCAATTCACCCTTTATAGTGTGAACAATACACATTATCTAACTAGTTCCTAGTTAGGACCTATTCAAACATGTTCACATGTTAATTTTACTTAGTGCGTTAGGAATATTTCTAGAAGTCTCGTGTATGCATGTGATCTTATCTCCTAGTTTTTAGATTACATAGAATTAAAACACTTATCGTAATCCTAGTTTGTTTGATCTCTCAACCTTGCCTATATAAGCAAGGTATGATATGAGTTGTATTGCATATTACACTTTTTTTTATCATAATTGATCTAATATATTTTTCATTCATTACTATTAATGATATGGGGAGGTTCCCATGATAGCCTTCTTGCAAGTATGATCTAGCGAAAGGGTGAATCCTAAATGTGTATTCCAATCTTTAGGATTCTTGTCAAGTAACTTCCAAATAATAGTTAAAATATTCTTATTTGTAGACTTAAGTAAACCATTACTCTAGGGATAACAATTAGATGAGAATTTTAAAACAATCCCATAATCATAGGCCCAATTTGAAAACTTTCATGACAAAAAAGATGGACCATTATCACAAAATAATGCAAAAGGACAACCAAAGTGAATGACTATATGCTCTCCAATAAATTTGATTACTACCTCAATAGTGCATTGCTTATATGCTATAGCGATTATGATATACTTGTGACATGTAGAAGAAAGATGATTGATCATACCAACCAATTCATGTCCCCACTAAGTGAAGGGATGTACCTCTACCATAGGCTATAATGGAATAATAACATACTTCTCTTTTGTTGTAGCTATCTAGTAGCTATGAAATGCACACACATGTAGATGTACATCATGGAACAAAGTCAACCAATAATATTTGGCTCTTAGAATTTGATGTGCAGTGGCACCTCCTAAACCATGACTTGTACCAAAAAAATTGTGAAAATAATTCAATATACTAGAAGACTTATATTTACCCAAGAACAATAGGTAGATACCCTTTTGATTTCCCTTATAGAGCATTGAACCTTTAGACATGAAACAATTACTCTTCAACTGCAGAGCACAAATTTGAACAACATTCATATGCAGTGGACATCACTATTGAAGAAAATAAAAAGTAATATCATTATACCACTCATCAAGAGAGATAGATCTTCAAGATTATACTGATGTGCTATAAAAGTTGGGTTAGTCTCTGAAATGAAGGAGAAAAATAGGGTTTCCTCCAAAATAGATGGGAAATGGGGGTATACAACTGTCTTCCTTATTTCATTAGAAAAAAGAGATCCCCTAGGATAAGATTGAATTTCAAAACTTACGAGAGTCAACCTTAATGGAAATCTTGTTGTTTTCCTTATGATTGAGGATGGGGTAAATCAACCTGAAATTTTCTAATTTCCAAAAAAATTAAGATCAAATGTCAACAATTGCGAATTGAATTTGAATCATAAAAATTCCACCAAAAGCATATTAATTATTCAGGTCCTAAACTTAAGGAGGACTCATTTTCTATTGGGAAAATTAGTCCTAGGACCTAAATCTAGGACACTCCAATTCTAAGGAAATTTAATTAATGTTTGTGGGCAGGCGCAAAAAGATGGTGGGCCAATTTGTGGCCAAATTTTTAAAAAATTTCTGATAGCTCATAATGCGAACACATTATAATGTATTCACGTTATGGTTTGGTGTGCTGATCCGAAGGCTTGGAAACCAAGCCTATTTTGTGCTCACATTATAACACAAGTGTAGAATAGCATGCTTGTGTTATGAGCAATAAAAATAAAAAAAGGAAATCAAGATCATTTGCTTTGTGACTAGTTTTTCTTCCAGTGGCCAAAACCTCTTCTTTTGCGTGCTCGCGTTCTAGGAGGAGTGAATCTTGCAAGTTTTTCATCAAATTGTTGTTTTTTCGTCACCAAGATGCCACCACATTGACGGGGAGGTCAAAGAGGTAAGGATTGTTTTTGTTTTTTTATGAATTTATTAGTTTTAGGTTGTTTTTTATATTCATTTGTTGAATTTGTAAGAGATGATAATAATCCTAGAAACCATATTCAAAACCCTCCTAAAAATCCTCAAGTTGAACAACCACAACAACAATATCCTCCACCAATCCCTCAACATCCTCCTGGCACTCAGCAAAATTTAATGAGTGAAATTGAAAACAATAAAAAAAAAATTGAGGAGTTAATCACGAGGTTGAACAATCCAACAAGTTCGACCATGGAGAGAATAACACTTGCAAATTATCTTAAATAATTACTAAAAGATGTAGATGTAATCAACAAACAATTAAGTAGTTGGCAAGATAGGAGGTAGGTGGCTAGGAATTTTACAAAGATAAATTATCATATAAAGATGTAAAAGATGAAAAAATTACAAAATTATATTTGTTCTCATTTTTTACCAACCCACGCACAAATCAAAATCTTGGCCTCAATACAAAGAGGTGTCCTATCCATTGGTGCCACCACCAAGGTATTAGGAACCATTTTGGCATAGGTGGTACATGGTTTTTGATTACCTACCATGCAACAATTGTGAAGTCCCACAATATTTCTTGAGGAAACTATATTGTGAGTTAATCTTGAACAAAATCCTAAATTATTTTGATATGAGGGACTTCCATGGGAGAGGTGGTGGAATGGCTCAAGATAGACCCAGTGCACAACTAGATCCTAAGTGGCAACTGAGATGAACTCTCGTTAGGCTGGATCATGAGCACATCGTTATCCCTTCCATCACGAAGAAGAGTGTAGATGTAGAAACTTTGCACGCTATCACCTCTTTGACCCAAAGTGTCTTTCAGCATGTTAGTCCTATAGTACAACACCATTGAGGGGAGTCTTTGAGTGTTAGGATTCCACCCCATTCATTTCAAGTTTGTGGGGCGACTTGTACATATGACCCCACTGACATTGAGGAGGCTTCTACACAAGATATGTCTACAACTATGAAGGTGGTGAGGGAAGCTAACATTTTGAATCAAGCCTATGGAATCAATACTCAGGTAAATGTTAGCATGTTCATTGAATTTAATTAATTTAATTTAATTTTTGAAATGCAAGATTAATTAATTAATTTTTATGATTGTAATTAAATTTTAGGGTCATAGTGTTGATACTAGATACATTGGCATTGCACGTGCTTATTACTCCACTGCATCTACTGTTGAGGTATGTAACTAGTAAACCAATATAAATTTATTACATGTTAATAGAATTGTTATATAAATGGTATTCTAATATCTAATTTTGGATGTTGAATAGGCTAATATTGAAGGTTTCTTGGGAACACCTCCAAGTGCTAGTAGAGTTGGAAAAACCTTCATGTAGGTAATGGAATGAAGCTTTTAACTAATGAATTGTACTTAATATATTTTGTAGCTTATATTCATATTGTTGATTACATTGCATTGCACATCTTTCAAATTCAAAGAATTACTTCACATTTCATAACTAATAACTAGATGTTGATAGATGACAAAATTTCAACTACAATATAGTCAATTTTAGAAATTCAACATAAGAAGTGATGCAATTACTTCACATAGCATAAGTAATAACTAGGAGCAGCTTCCAATTGCATTTTCTTGTCATGGCATTCCATGAGACCACATTTTATTCAAGCATCTTTTCAAATAGTTCATTTCATTTTCTATGCTATGGATGCTTGAAATAAATATATGAAAGAATAATAGTAAGCAATAGCATAAACAAGGAAATGAGTTGTTTGAAAAAATTCCTCAAAGAAATGTGGTCTCATGGTGATATCCATCACCATGAGATCCAATTTATTTGAGGAATTTTTTCAAATAGCTCATCACGTTTTCTATGCTACCACATTTTCCATACATGTCTACCAAAGCATTTTATCAAACTACTTGAACTTTCTTGCTGCTATGGCTAAAAGCCTTAAAAAGGTGCTTTACAACAAACTATGGATGCTTGGAAAAAATCTATCAAGGCATAACAATAAGAAATATAAAATACAAGGAAGTGAGTAGTTTGAAAAAATTCCTCAAATAAATACAATCTCATGGTGATGGAATGCCATTCCATCACCATGAGACCACATTTATTTGAGGCATTTTTTCAAACAGCTCACTACCTTTTCTATGCTACCACATTTTTCATACATGTCTAACAAATATTTTATCAAACTACTCACTTCCTTGTTGTTATGAATAAAATTCTAAAATAGGTTCTTTCCAACAAACTATAGATGCTTGAAAAAAATCTATCAAAGCATAATAGTAAGCAATATCATAGTGAAGGCAATGAGTAGTTTGAAAAACTTCCTTGAATAAATGTGGTCTCATGGTGATGGAATGCCATGACACATTTATTTGTAATTACATTCCATCACCATGAGACCCCATTTCTTTGATGCATTTTCTAAATAGTTCACTGCCTTCTCTATGCTACCATAGTTATCGTACATGTCTACCAAAGCATTTTATCAAACGATTCACCACCTTGCTGCTATGAATAAAATGCTAAAAGTAGGTGCTTTCAAACAAGCTATGGATAGGGAAAATAGTAAGCATGATAGTAAGAATTATATAGTTTAATAAGTACTCAAAATAAATTTCATTATCTCATACATTATAAACCATGAGTTGCATCACTATTGTAGTTTTCATGATTGAATAATTTGTTGTTTTATTTCTAGTTGTTGGAAATAAACACACCTCCAAATTTTCATAGGGAAATGGAGATTGGTGTTTCATCTACTATAAACTGCTCGATGCCCCTCACAGAGGTATGAGGTAGATTACTAAATTGCAATTTGCATTCATTGTTATAGGTGTTAGTCAGTGAAAAATGAAACCATTATTTATTTGTAGTTGAATTTATCTTTGGATTATTTCTATAGGGCTTCAACATGCCTCAACATGAGAATTTTAATATTTCCCTTGAGGAGGGTGATCCTTAGATGGCAGTAAGTGATTATTTTGTTAAATATATCATTTTTTATAATGTAATTCTATATATTGATATCTTTACTTCTTATTGTAACAGATAAATCTTGAGGGTATGTGTAGGATCATGATGGGCCAAAAAGTGGCGATATGTAAGTGATATGATGGCCCATGTGGTTGACGACCTTTTTTTAACTCAAAATTGATGAAACAAAAAGAGTATTTAAAGGAGATTCTCAGCTTTCCACCAATATAAATTATGCTTTACTTTGAATTTAATAAATTATTATTATTCATTTTCTATTTGAATGTACGACTAAAGTCCTGATTGATAGGCTGATTGGAAAATATTTATAGCTTTCAAACGGTATCACATTTTTTGAATCCAAAACATGCATCCCATTCTATGCTTCACATACTATAGGATTAAAAAAATAAAAATGAATTTCATGAAGTTTTGACCAAGTTAAGGTGGCCAGACATACAAGTTTTTATATTTTTAAAAAGTTTTAATAAAAAAATCATAATTAATTATTTACTTCGAAAAAAATTACAAAAAAATATGCATCACATCGAGACACAAGTCCTCTACTTATATCTAAAATATTAAAAAAATATATTATCATTTTATTGTGGTTGGGGTGGTCAGACAAACACCTACTTCTTATTTTTTCCTTGAAATTTAAGTACTAATGCATTGAAATTTCAATTTTTCACCAAAAAGATTTAAAAAATAAATAAATAAACCTAGTAGTTTAGAAACTAAATTCAATTTTCTATATATTCTATTCTTACATATTTTTGAAATAATATAGATAACTTATTCAAATTTTTACGTCAAGTTGCCTAGCTCTGATTTTCTGAATTTTCATTGCAACTTAAGGGCTTGCTTTTTCCATGATGATCCTGCACATAGCCTTGACCAAAAACTAAACACTAAGAGAAGCACCAGGAGCACTCCTTGGCCTCAGAAAAATGAGTCATAGACCTAGCTCCATCTGCTCGACAAGCAAAGGGCAATAATTTGTTTCTAGGGAATGTAGAGCAATGAATTTTGATTCTAGAGCCCTTTGTTGTATTCTTATATGGCATTTTTGTACATATTTTGTATTGGATATATTTGGAATTGTATGCCTATATGTAATTCTCATAAGCCTATATGACTATTTTGTATATATTTTATACTTATATAGACATATATTGATGTATGCCTACATGGCTATTTGGTTAATACAAATATTTTTTATCAATGGTGTCCATCTTGCATTATAAATCTATAGTTCAATAGATATGAGTTACATGTATTCAAGTGTATACTTTACAATTTACATGTATACTTTGTGGCTTACATGTATTCCAATGTATACTTTTCGACTTATGTGTTTTCATGTGTATACCTTGTATTCATGGATATACTTTATATTAATTTGCATATACTATGTATTCATGTGTATACTTCAAGGCTTACATGTTTTTGAGCACTTGTGCATCCATTATTCACATGTATGCTTAACTTATTCACATGTATACTAACTAATTGGTTAGCCCTATTGTTTTTTTTTTCCACATAGGATTGGTAATTCTCTAAGAGGTAGCCAACCTCCATTATAAAGAACCACAAAGGCTAGTGGCCAACTAATGAGATCCAGTCAAAGACTGACATCTCCTACACTTTTGGCTCTGTGAAACCAAGGTGGGTAAACCTAAATGTGTTCATAAGAATGATCTATGACTAGTAAGAACACTTCTTCCTATAGATTACAATCCCTACACACACACACTAAGATAGTAATTACTCTTGGTATTGCCAAACCAAAGAATAATAAAAAGGTATCTTAGAGATAGGGTTTAATATTTTGTTGTGTTCATATTTTAGACCCCCATGTTTAGAATTATAGTCCTGTAATAATCTTGAAGAAAATAGTGAGTGCCTCATCTATTGGGCAGGAGTCATACAAAGCATAATCTAGATATTGTAGACATATCACCACAATGCTATACATCATTTGAATTTAAATTTTAAAACAACACTCCTTAGCAATCCTGAACGTATAATCATAAATTTGTAACTCATTTTCAAGCAATTTCATTAACTCATTGAGTTAAAACAGGGAAATGAAGAACACATTCAAATATACCATTGAAAGTGAATGAAAATATCATTGATAGGCTCATTCACAACTTATGACACACAATTAGGAGAGAAATTATTTCAAAATAATTATCATTATTTGCTTGAATATTTGTAATTACATTAGTAAGGCTTGCTTGCTTCATAGACAACTGACCAAAAAATATATTAACTAAAATCTTTAAGAGAACAATAGTAAAATGAACTAACTATACATATATTCAGAACTTCAAGATCCAAAATTTTGACCATAACAATGAGCCATGAAATCTCCTTTATAGGACATGAGAGCAACAAATCATTATGCTACATTGTTAATTTCAAAATTGAAGTTCATTTAGAATGAAATTCGAATTCACATTCCTCATCATTGGATAGAAAAGTGCATAATCCGAGGAATCAAAAAATGGTTACAAAGTAACTAGTCAAAGAAAAAACAAAAAGCATGCTAGGCATACGCACTTCCATATCAACAAGATGAAACACCAGGAGAATCACCGCCTACAACCAGCAAACCCAATACTGCTTCTGGTTCTTGCCTTAGTTAAAGGCATAACCACCTTCTTCCTTCCAGTCACATCAGCGTAACACCCAATAACCTGGCACGGTGCCATTGTAGTTATTGGTTTGACTGCAAGGACCTCCTTGTTCACTCCCATGAGCTCAGTCAAGGCTGCTAGGTAACACTAGTAATTCAAGTTAGTTTCAGACCCATTGCCATCAGAATTTGATGAAATCAGAATAGGGGATGTGCAATGCTCTAGCCTCCTACCAACACTTTTAGTAGCAACTTCGGGTGTTTTGGGAGCAGGTTTCTCCTTCTCAACTAGCAACCTCCTAGCTCCTACTCTGGCACTCTTGTGCTCTATAGATTTATCCCTTGAAGAAATAGCTTCACAGAATATAGGAGAATAGCCACCACCTGCAAGCAAAACAAATCAAAAATGCAATGATAACACCGGGTAACTTTAGAAAGCATTTATAGAGTTAATTGGTGCCAGGGATATTAATTGCATTTTTGCAATACAAGTATTTGAGCCATAAGTGGCTGACGAAGCCACCAGAATTGTTTCTATTAGGAGGGCATCGTTCGCATGCTAGAGAAAATTAAAAGAGGATCCTCTGAAAAGCTCGAGCCATTAATAAAATAAGTTTCAAAGTGTGAAATCTCGTCACATGGATGATCAGTAAATTCTTTAAAACTACACTATTGATGTAGAATGGATCTAGCAAGTCAGACGACTCGGATTGAGTGAATCAAGCATTGAAAATCCACATCAGCACCTTGAAAAACCACAACCAATCATATCCCATGAAAATAGGAGGTCACAACTGAACAATAGGTCCCACTTAGCCCTGTCTCTTCAAGAACTAGGCCACGTGTCACCCTTTCATAGACCCCAGAGTACTTTAGAGACATTTACCTTACTTGTGCGAGGTCTGTGAGGGACAATTATTATTAAACCCACAATTAAATCCCTTCACTGGTGAAACGATGACCACTTTTCATCGTCGACACCTCAGGAAAAGACCCCACCCCTCCGTACATGCTAGATGGTAGCATCTTGTAGACCTCTCACTACTTAGTGACATCAGTAGGAAAACCTGTGAGGTTTGCGAGAAACGGTCCATATCAAAACTCGTGATCAGTTGGTTAGCCAAACAACATGTACGAACATGTAGAATATTCAAGTGGGACTGACCGGTACAACCCTCAACAGTATAAATGTTTAAGCCTAGGTGGCGAAAAAAGACCGACAAGCTGGGTCAAAGGGGCCAGTAAGAGCATGGAGGAAAGGCTCAATCAGATCACTTAATTAACTGGTTGCCTTCGGTAGCAAGTCACCATTGAAACATAACATGAGGGTTTCAAAATTTGATAATTCATATCACCATTGGTAACTTTAAACCCTAAAACCCTAGCCTCCTCCCTTCAAAATTTACAAGTCCCATCAGTGGCTCTAACTAGGGATGTATGCCCCCTGCGGGCATAGCAAGAATCCAGAATCTCTAGTTTCGTAGACCAGAGTACTAAATTACACCAGTGCCTTGACAAATATTTCACCATGGTTTGTCAATTGGACTTGTTCAATACTGACTTGGTGGCCCTAGGCCATCTGACAAGAGAAATCAAAATTTTCCCCTGTCAAAAACAAAATTCTCTATCACCTGGAGTAAACAAAGTCTGTAGCATTTACACTTTGATGCTTTGAAAATAATAGAATAATAAATATGCCTAGAAATATCATAATGTTTATGTATACTCCCCTACAACAAGTCAGTCAATGTCCTATTCCAAATATTTAAAAGCAACATATGACCATGATAACATTTCACCTTACTTTGCCCTTGGTCATAACTCATAGAATGTTGGCCTAACTGAGATGAGAAGTGGAAACATTCATAAATTATCTAGTCTACAACATTACACATTCTGGAATCATCATTAGTTTGCACATCAAACTGAATTTTTTTATATAAAATTGTGTGCATGTTATCCATACTTCTATTGCTCAACACGGATGATACACAACTTGGGGAATCCCCACCCTAGAATTTCCCACATAAGTTTGGTTGCCATCACTTGAATTCTATCAATTTGGAATATATCCTGGCATTGCAAATGTCTGCAGTACTAGCTACATTATTCTCTAGGGAATGTGTAAACACATTCATTTCAGGCCTCTCAATATACATCTTCCCCTACATTTCTTCATTTATTCTCAAATGAAAACTCTCAAGGACATAGTTGAATACATCAATTTCAAACTGGTCAAAATAGAAAGAGAAATATGCACTGGCCTCCTTGTACTCAACACTACCTGTTGTATGTGTTAATTTATAAGTGAAAATTTCGGCACAAGCTGAAAAATTTTCACCGGCAATATCAATGTCACCTTCATCACAAGCTGAAAAATTTTCACCATCAATATCAATGTCAGAAGGTAACAACATATCCATCTCAACTTCACATAAGTAGTTAGGAAAAACAATATTACCAATATTTTCATCAATATGTTGGTTTTCTCTAGTACTATTCTTTTGATCACACACTTCATTGTCCTCAAATTCCTCAACATTTATACAATAGGATTGTTCCATTTCCAATATACCTGGAGTATACTCTAAATATTTATCATTTGAAATTTTTTCCTTCACTTGGAAACAAGTAAGAACATGAGTTTCTACATCTCTATACAACTCTTGTAAAAAGAAAGGCTTAGTTCCATCCTCAGTATTGCAATCACTACCTCTGAAATCACAATCACTAGCTTGTAACAAAATCTCAGTGACATGAGCACTACAATTAGGATTAGGAAACACAATGGGTGTCTCACACAATCCGGCATCATTTTCCCCTCAAATTCCTCTATAGTTATCCAACTTTATTCAAAAGGGCAAGCATTGTCTTCATTTTTCGTAGGTACATTCTTGGCTGATTCTGCAATCTCTATCCACTTAATGACTTGGGCCAAATTAGCAGGTTTTAATTCTTATGGAAAATCACTTAACCCTGGTCCGTAAAGTTCACAAAATAAATCAATACATTCATAGTCATTAGGTCTATGACTTCTAGGAATTTGTATTAAAGCACCTGAATATCTCAAGAAAAAATCATATGGTGATTCTTTCTCTTGCCTCTTCATTTCATACAATTCTGGTACAAGAGAAGTTTGATCATCATCATTCAAACTAGATTGGCTTTCAACTTGGATCTCATTATCATCACACTACAATGGTGAAGATATAACAGTTTTCAAAATACCCTTATCATAATCAATGCTCTGAGCAGCCAACTCTGTCATTTTACTAGTACTAGTTAGGCTAGGGTAATCAATACTTGTAGCCAGATACCCCTTCATCATTGAGTATTTCATATTGTTTTCAATTTCCATAGTCATTTTATATGCTTGGTGCAAACTTGTAGGTTCTTTATCTCTTAGTAGGTAACCCATCCTTTTGTCAAAATCACCAAGATATACAACTAAGCATTCAGCCTCACTCGGTCTTATTTCTTTAGGGATTTCCATTAAAGCTCTTGAAAACTTGAGATTAAAATATGGGATTAGCTCCTCTTATTTTATGTGAATTCCCATAAAACCATTTCTTAATATTTTGGGATTGACTCGTTCGCCAAATTGTTCCATAAAACTATCACCAGCTGATTTCATGAGTTAACAGAATAGGCAGGTAAATAGGAAAACCAATCCTTGCCATCACCCTTCAAGGATTGCACAAAAAGCTTCATGAAAACATCCTCATGATTGATTTCATAATCCCCCATTACATCTACAAAATTTTGTAAATGCTTAGAGGCTAATTCTGCACTTTTCCCTATATATTTAGGCAAATACTTCCTAATCTTCTTAGGAATTGGATTAGGGTAACCATTGACATCACTAAAAATAAAAGAAATATACCTTTGAGTTACAAAACACCCTAAAGGGATTAATGAAACTTGTTCTCTTTACATATTTATGTCTACCTTTACATATGGGAAATCACTTATACCCATTTAAAATTTCATCAACAGTACATATTTATCAAACATATCATTTACCATCTCAACCATGATTCCATTAGTGACTAAAAATAGTATTCCTTGCTTTCAGAGATATGATGCAACATAAAAATGATTTAATAAGGCATTTTATATATTGCATCATTAGAAGTATGGAAAAATTAATCATTGTTCCTTTCTTGATGCTATACATCTAGTTTGGAACCATCTACATCCTTAACTATAAACACCCATCACAGTTAGAAATAGTGAACTGTTCAGTTTTGATGAAATACCTGGTAATGTTTTGGCAGCATGCATTAAATTCTTCTCCCTGACTATAAATATCATAGATCTAGGATTGTTCCTTCATTCATCAACTGGTTCTTTAGACAGAGTCACCACCTCTTCAACATAGGATTGTATTAAAATAAATATGAAATTCCTTTTCAAAGCTTGTTAGATTCTGGGTTTTCACCCACAACAGAGTCACACCATGCCACTACCAATCTCTTTCAAAACCACAGTCCATTAACATCCAAATTTAACATTCAACTTCACTTAACAAATGATTCTAGATAGCATCCTTCAACCCATGTGGTTCCTCTTTTCTCCTTTTCTTTTAAATTTCTCAAAAGTTCTCCCCAATAAAACCACCATTCAACTAATGACTTCGGAACTGTTGAATCCTTTGCCAATAGGATACCATAGATCATAGGATTTTTAGGTTCATTTCAACAACCTCTTCCTTATAAGGTTGAAAACATTCACTATGTAAATTCAAAACAACAAATCTTTGATATGACTCTATAACCATCTGCAACTAGTGATTCATAACTTCCACAGTAGAGTTGCCATTCTATTGGTGTTTTTTCCCACATAGGATTGGTAATTATATAAGAGGTAGACAACCTCCATTATAAAGAACCACAAAGGCTACTGACCAACTAACGAGATCCAATCAAAGACTGACATCTACTACACTTTTGGCTCTATGAAACCAAGGTGGGTAAACCTAAATGTGTTCATAAGAATGGTCTATGACTGGTAAGAACACTTCTTCCTATAGATTACAATCCCTACACACACACTAAGATAGTAATTACTCTCGGTATTGGAAGACCAAAGAATAATAATAGGTATCTTAGAGCAATGGGATTGAAGATTTCAATGTAATATTTTCCTCTCATAGAGAGATAGGGTTTAATATTTTGTTGTGTTCAGCTTTTAGATCCCCACATTTAGAATTACAATCCTATAATAATCTTGAAGAAAATAGCCAGTGCCTCATCTATTGGGCAAGAGTCATACCTAGAGTAATCCATATATTGTAGACATATCACCACAATGTTTTACATCATGTGAGTTTTAATTTTAAAATAACACTCCTTAGCAATCCTGAACGTATAATCATAAATTTGTAACTCATTTTCAAGCAATTTCATTAACTCATTGAGCTAAAGCAAGGAAATGAAGAACACATTCAAATATACCATTGAAAGTGAATGAAAATATCGTTGATAGGCTCATTCATAACTTATGACACATAATTAGGACAACAATTGTTTCAAAAGGATTATCATTATTTGGTTGAATATCTGTAATTACATTAGCAAGGCTTTCTTGCATCATAGACAACTGACGAGAAAAGATATTAACTAAAATCTTTAAGAGAACTACAGTAAAATGAACAAACTATACATGAATTCAGAACTTTAGGATTCAAAAATCTGACCAAAACAATGAGCCGTGAAATCTCCTTTATAGAACAGTAGAGCAACAAAGCATTAGGCTACATTGTTAATTTTAAAATTAAATTTCATTTAGAATTAAATTCGAATTCACATTCCTCATCATTGGATAGAAAAGTGCATGATCCAAGGAATCAAAAAATTGTTACACAGTAACCAGTTAGAGAAAAAACAAAAAGTGTGCTAGGCACGTGCATGTCCATATCATCAAGATGAAACACTAGGAGAATCACCGCCCATGACCAGTAGACCCAACACTAGCAACCACTATGTAGACACATGGCCCTGGTACAAGCGACTGCTTCTGGTTCTTTCCTAAGTTAAAAGCAGAACCACCTTCTTCCTTCCATTCACATCAGCATAACACCCAACAACCTGGCACGGTGCCACTATACTTATTGGCTCGACTACAAGGACCTCCTCATTCACTCCCATGAGCTCAATCAAGGGTGTCAGGTAACACCACTAATCCAAGTCAGTTTCCAACCTGTTGCCATCACAATCTGATGAAATTAGAACAAGGGATGTGCAATGCTCTAGCCTCTTTCCAACACTTTTAGTAGCAACTTTGGGTGTTCTGGGAGCAGGTTGCTCCTTCTCAACTAGAGACCTCTTGGCTCCTACTCTGGGACTCCTGCACCCTATAGATTTATCCATTGAAGAAATAGCTTCACAGAATACAGGAGAATAGCCACCACCTCCAAATAAAACAACTCAAAAATGGAATGATAACACCGGGTAACTTTAGCAAGCATTTATAAATTTAATTAGTGTGAGGGATATCAATTGCATTTTTTCAATACAAGTATTTGAGCCATAAGTGGCTGACGTAGCCACCACAGTTATTTCTATTAGGAGGGAATCGTTCGCATGCTAGAGAAAATCAGGAGAGGATCCTCTAAAAAGCTCGAGCCATTAATAAAATAAGTTTCAGAGTGTGAAAGCTCATCACACGGATGATCAATAATTTCTTTGAAATTGCACCATTGATGTAGAACAAACTTGGCAAGTAGGATGACTTAGATTGAGTCAATCGAGCATTGAAAATCCACATCAGTGCCTTGAAAAACCATAGCCAATCATAACCCATGAAAACAGGAGGTCACAACCAGACAATAGGTCCCACTTAGCTCTGTTGCTTCAAGAACTAGGCCACGTGTTGCCCTTTCACAGACCTTGCAATACTTTAGAGACATTTACCTTACTCGTGCGAGGTCTGTGAGGGACAATTATTATTAACCTTGTAATTAAATCCCTTCGTTGGTGAAAAGACAACCACTTGTCATCATCGGTGCCTCAGGAAAAGACCCTGCCCCTTCATACATGACAGATGGCGGCATCTTGCAAACCTCAAACTACTTAGTGACATCAGTAGGAAAACCTATGACGTTTGTGAAAAATGGTCCAAATCAAAACCCGTGATCGGACGGTTAGCCAAACAACATGTATGGACATTTAGAATATTCAGGTGGGACCGACTGGTACAACCCTCGACAGTATAAATGTTTAATCCTAGGTGGCAAAAGAGACTGACAAGCTGGGTGAAAGGGGCCACTAAGAGCACAGAGGAAAGGCTCAACCGGATCACTTAAGTGACCTATTACCTTCGGTAGCAAGTCACCATTGAAACATAACATGAGGGTTTGAAAATTTGATAATTCATATCACCATGGGTAACTTTAAACCCTAAAACCTTAGACTCCTCCCTTCAAAATTTAAAATTCCCATCAAGCCCTACCATTGATCATTATTGTCCTTAATGGTTTGTCTTAAATATTTATTGATTGATGCTAAACAACTTCAATATTTCTAGGAATAGTAGTAGAGTTACAAATTAAAAAATTACACAAATTGAAAAGAAAATATTAACTGTAAATAAATGAATTGATTATTAACTTGATAATTGATTAAGAACGAGTATAATATATATCAAGAGATGAGCCTTCAATAATGGTAACTTCCAACTAGAAAATAGGCAAACCATTCCCAATATTTTGAAAAAAATAATCCACCGAAAATTGAAACGAAAGAGAAAGCTTATTTAAGATCCTTGAGCAATTTGTTTCTTAATGCTCCCTTGTTCTTACATATCACAATTCAGTTTAAGCCAAAAAGTTCAATAAAATGCTTTATCTAAAAGCAAGAAACACTTTCTCAATTGGTATTCCATGAGAGGTTTCATAAAAATATTCCAATATATTTAATCTTTTGATTGGAACAACTCAATTAAGCAAAGGATACATAATCTTCACAACACTTGCAAAACATAAAATTCATAGTAGATGATGAGTAGTTAACTTCTTGACACATTATCATACAAACATTTATCTTGAATAGTCTTTAAAAAATTTCACAGAATAATCCTCATAGTATATAATGAATTATTATGTTCTTGATCCATCACCGTATAAAAATGTAAAAAATATGTATAGGTCAACTTTTTACAATATTATTTCTTGTATAGGAAATGGGATTAGGAGAAAGCTTTATAATTTATATAATATGTTAATAAGAAATGGACTCAAGGGTGAAAAATTTATTTATCACACCAAATAATAAATTTATGTGAGAGCATCACTTGGTTCTCTTAGACACCAATTTTCAAGCATAGCAAATCATTTCAAATGAAAATGACAAAATGCTTCACAACCAAAGTTGTCAATTGAGGAAAAATAAAATATTTCCAAGTTCAACCATTGTACGCATTTACAATTGGTTGTATATTGTTGTAAGGGAAAGTAGGATAATTAAAAAACATCTTGTGCTTGCTAGACTTGAGGATGATCATATTATTTTTGTGTGGAAAAATCAGACTTCTCAATTGTCATGTGAATGTTTCTATTTTCGATTGTTTTGCATCCCATCATAAGGTATTGATCTAGTTGAATGTAGATCAAAGAGATTCAATGCATTTGGGTGTGAAAGAGGACCATTCCTAGCATAAAAATACCTATCAGTATATATTGGAATAGTTCATTTGGTCACATGATTTGTAAAATGATAGTTGCACCAGTTTGCAACTTTACATTGCCTACATTTGACACTTTTCCCATCAAGTGAATAATAGATACCACAAGAAGATGACTCTAGGATAATAAAAACTAAGAGATTTTATTGTAGAGGGTCTTAACATGAACCCATTGGATTAGAAAGAGAGTTTATAAGTGTCACTATTTTCAATTAATAGCCCATCAAAGATTGTTTCCCTTTTGCACTTTAGACCCTTAAGGGATCGAGCGAGTTGAACGTAGCTCAAAGCGATTCGACATGTTTGGGTGTGAAATAGGACCATGCATATCATAAAAATACCAACCTAGATGCATTGGAATAGTTTGTTTGGTCGCTTGAGCTGCAAAAAAAAAAATTTACACCACTTTGCAACTTTTCACAACTTGCATTTGACAACTTTTTCCCCAAGTGAAAATTCATCACCATAGGAAAATTCCTCTAAGATAGAAAAACTAAGAGAGGTTACTGTAAAAGGGCCCAACATGATCCCATAGGTTTAGATGAGAAGTTTCTAAGCGTCACGGTGCCTGAGTAATAACATGTTGAAGCTTGAAGTCATTTTGCACTTTGGACTCATAAGGAATTATGCCGGTTAAATGTAGCTTAGAGCGATTCGACGTTTTTGGGTGGAAAATAGGATGATGAATAGCATTAAAATACCCACCCAGATGTGTTGGAATAGTTCATTTGATCAGTTGAGTTGTAGAACAAAAGTTGCACCACTTTGCATTTTTATAGTGCTTGCATTTGAAACTTTTTCCATCAAGTGAAAATTGGACAGCACAGGAAAATGACTCTGAAATAACCAAAAATGAGAGAGGTTATTATAGAGGGGTCCACCGAGATCTTGTGTGCTCATATGAAGATTTCATAGCATAATAGTTTCCAAGTAATAGCCTGTCAAAGATTGCTGCCATTTTCCACTTTGGACCCTTAAGGGATCGAGTCAATTGAACGTAGCTTAGAGTGATTCGACATGTTTGGGTGTGAAATAGGACCATGAATATCATAAAACCACTCATTCAGATGCATTGGAACAATATATTTTCTCACTCAAATTGTAGAACAAAAGTTACACCACTTTGCAACTTTGCAACTTTGCAGAACTTGCATTTGACAACTTTTTTTCCAAGCAAAAAGTCACCACCATGAGAAAATTCCTTCGAGATAGAAAAACCTAAGAGAGGCTATTATAGAGGGGCCCAATGCAATCCCATACACTTAGATGAGAGGTTTCTAAAAATCATGGTTTCCGAGTAATAGCATGCTTAAGATTGCAGTAATTTTGCACTTTGGACTCATGAAGGATTCTACCGATTAAATGTAACTCAACAAAATTCGACATGTTTTGGGTGAAAAAGAGGGTCATGAATAGCATAAATGTATTCATATAGATGTTTTGGAATAGTTCATTTGATCACTCCAGTTGCAGAACAAAATTTGCACCAATTTGCATCTTTACGCTGCTTGCATTTGACACTTTTTCCATCAAGTGAAAACTAGACACCACGGGAAAGCGACTCTGAGATAAAAAAATAAAATTGAGAGATTTTATTCTAGAGGGGCCCAATTTGATCTTGTAGGCTCAAATGAAGATTTGGTAGGCATCACATTTTCTGAGTAATATCCTGTCAAATATTGTTTTTCTTTTGTAGTTTGGACCCTTAAGGGATCGAGCCGGTTGAACATAGCTCAGTGTGATTCGACATGTTTGAGTGTGAAAGAGGACCATGCCTAGAATAAAACCACCCATTGAGACATTTTGGGACAATATATTTGGTCACTCAAGTTGTAGAATGAAAGTTGCACCACTTTACAACTTTGCACAACTTGCATTTGACAACTCTTTTCCCAAGCAAAAATTCGCCACCACGGGAAAACACCTCTGAGATAGCAAAAAATGAGAGAGTTTATTGTAGAGGGGCCCAACACAATACCATAGGCTTAGATGATAATTTTCTAACTATCATGGTTTTGAATTAATAGGATACTAAATATTGCAGCCATTTTGTACTTTGGACTCATAAGGGATTTTGTTGGTTGAATGTACCATAGAGTGATTCAGCGTGTTTGGGTGAAAAAGAGAAAAATTCTTAGTTTAAATGTACTCAATCAAATGTGTTGGAATATTTTATTTGGTCACTCAATTTGTATAATGAACGTTGCACCACTTTGCATCATTACATTGCTTACATTTGACACTTTTTTCATCAAGTGAAAACTGGACACCATAGGAAAAAAACTCTGAGATAAAAAATACCAAGAGAGGTTATTGTAGAGGGGCCCAACACAATATCATAGGATCATATAGAGAGTTTTTGATAATCATGGTTTCTAAGTAATAGCTTGTCAAAGATTACTACCCTTTTGCACTTTGGGCCCTTAAGGGATCAAATTAGTTGAACGTAGATCAGAGCTATTCGACATGTTTCGGTGTGAAAGGGGACCATTACTAGAATAAACCCACCCATTCATACATGTTGCAATAGGTCATTTGGTCACTCGAGTTGTAGAACAAAATTTGCACCACTTTGCAACTTTACACTACTTGCAATTGACACTTTTTCCATCAAGTCAAAATTGGATACCACAGAAAAAACTCCAAGATTACAAAACCTAAGAGAGGTTATTGTAGAGGTGCCCTAAATGATCCCAATTCCTCATATGGAATGACTATAAGTGACATGGTATCTAGGTAATAGGCTGTCAGAGATTGATTCTATTTCGCAATTTGGACTATTAAGGGATTATGTTGCATGAATTATAAATGTTTCAAGGTAGAAATATATTTCAAAATTTGAGTAAATATCACTACAAGTGTTTATTTGACTAGACTATATGCTATATTGATATTGATATATAATCATTAGGTTGATTTGTTTTTTACAAATGAAGTTTTCATAATAAGTTAGTCAATTGGTGCTAGTTATAATAAGGAGAGAATAAAATAAGAAAAAGAATGATTAATAACCATCAATGGTTATTACACTCACTATATTAATAATATTATGTTTAGAATAAAATGATATTCATTTGGTTGATGGGTCTGTGCAGGATCATCATGGAAAAA
Organism: Sequoiadendron giganteum; assembly: GCA_007115665.2. NCBI lineage: Eukaryota > Viridiplantae > Streptophyta > Pinopsida > Cupressales > Cupressaceae > Sequoiadendron > Sequoiadendron giganteum. The sequence goes on along the minus strand of CM021101.1, from coordinate 790,563,868 downwards.
ATAGGCCCTTAAATGGCAATAAAAATTTAGAAAATCAGAGTTAGGCAACTTGATATAAAATTTTGAATAAGTTATCTATATTATTTCAAAAATATGTGAAAATAGAATATGTAGAAAATTGAATTTAGTTTCTAAACTACTAGGTTTATTTTAAAAAAATAAAAAATCTATTTGGTGAAAATATTAAATTTCAATGCAGTAGTATTTAAATTTCAGGGAAAAAATAAGAAGTAGGTGTATATCTGAGCACCCTAACCACAATAACCTAATAATATTTTTTTATTATATTTTAGATACAAGTAGAGGATTCATGCCTCGATCTGATGAATATTTTTTTGTAATTTTTTTCCAAGTAAATAATTAATTACGAATTTTTGAGTAAAAATTTTAAAAAATATAAAAACGCATCTATCTGACCAGCTTAACTTTGTCAAAAATTCATGAAATTCAATTTTTTTTTTAAATCCTATAGTATGCAAAGCATAGAATGTGAGGCATGTTTCAGATTTAAAAAATGTGATACCTTTTGAAAGATATAGATGTTTTTCAATCAACCTATCAATAAGGACTTTAGTCATAATTCAAATAGAAAATGAAAAATAATTATTTATTAAAATTAAAGTAAATCATAATTTATATTGGTGAAAAAATGAGAATCTCTTTTAAAAAGCCTTTTCGTTTCATCAAATTTGGGTAAAAAAAAATCATCAACCACATGGGCCATCATAACACTTACATATTGCCACTTTTTGACCCATCATGATCTTGCACATACCCTGATGTAATTCTTATAATATGCTTCATACACCATTCTCAAACCCAAGTTCTTGTACTTTTAGGCCCAATGCCTTAGGTACTCTCTTCTCACAGATTTTTTACAATGTCACTCATACATTCAAGGTTCTCTTATAATGTCTACATCATAGGTGCTCATGATGGGGTTAACTTCAAATGAATAACTTGAGACTCCCTCAATAAGCTTCACAACCTCTTTTATAATGGCTTCAAATCAAAATTGAGATTTGTTGAAAGATAATAAAAATAAAGATTTCTCATTAATTTTTTGGTTGAGACTCTCATGGATGGCTCATAAATCAACATTTTCTACAAGAGGACACCAATTGATTTTTAGTAGATTACTTACAAATAGGAAAAGTAAAAGAAGAAAAAGAAAGAGCATCTAAAATGGAAACGAAATGAAAATAGATGGAAGGAACTTACAGACAAAAAATCCACACCAATTGGTTCCAACTTAGGAACAACAATGCTTAAGTACTAATGCTTCAATTGAGGATAGGCATGCCATTCTCTCAACTTAGTAACTCCTAGCCATACATCTTCATTCGGAGTTCCAAGATACATATTGCACACAACAACCTCTCATTATTAGAAGATGAATAGAACGTAACCAAAATATTAATTTCTAACCTTTTCGAAACTTGTAACCTACTAATGTAACCTATTTAATCATCTACATAGTTTACTTATCTATTGAGAATATCCTACATCATTTGTTTTGTATATTTTTGAGAAAAAATAAAATACCATTTAAATTTGTATCCTTTACCAAAGTTCTAAACATAAAGTGTGCTACATTTTCAAGTCTAATAACCTCATCAATAATCTACATATATGATATAAACATTAGATGATATCATTTACATCATACAAATTAATGTGCATATAAGTATAAATAAATAAGAACCATTGTGCATACTTACAAATTAATCCAACAAACGATCCGGGTTTGCTCTAATTTTTATTGCTTCAAGTATTGCCTCATGGTTAGACTCACAGACCTTCCACAAGGTCTTGTTGAAATTTCTACCCCCATATTTGGTCAATCGTACATTGGATACCACAACAAGGTTCGAGTAATGAAGAATCTTTCGATGTGTGTCAAAGTCTTGAAACAACCAATATTTAACACTCTTATGTGGGTACCTTCTTAGCCACATTCTAGTAACAACTGAGCTTGTAGGGTATTTGATGTTTTCTCCATCTATAACTAGGGCTTCCAATTTCCTTTTGGCCTGAACACAATGAAATAAGTAATAGTCTATTCCCTCTTCATTGTCTTCATCTACAATAACTGCATAAACAGGCCTTGCATTGATGTGTGCAACAAATCTCTTGAAATTCTAAGTCAGCATTACAAATACACTACAAAGTAAAATAACAATAGGAATTTCAAAAACTAAGCAAGTAGATATATTACCCAGTTGAACTAGATCTAATATGTGGTCAAAGTCAACTGATGAATCCATCTATGTTAGTTCCAATGTCGTCAAAGGGCGATATGTGTGAAGTGGGCTAAGATAACTTAACAACCATTTCTCAACACACTCTTTTGAATCCTAATCATCCCAGGCTTGCATTGTACATGAAGAACAAAATAATGTCATCTTTTGTGTATTGATACTCCATGAACCTACATCCGAGCTAAGGAAAGAATGTAGCTCACTCGATCTTGTTGTTGATGGCCAAATTGACACAAAAACATGCAAGAAAGATGTAATCACCTTAATTTTCCCATAAAATACAAAAAATTGTTAGATCAATCATCTTCCAAGGTCCTAGATGTTGGATCATAACATTTCTATTTTATTGAGTAGTCAATGTGGCTATAATGTTCAAGGGGCCTGCTGGTAAACAAGTACAAACTAGATAGTAAAAAAATAACTTTAACATTGGGGGGTTTAAATAAATAGAAAAATATCATTCAAGGCTTTGAGACAATAGAACATGAAGACAAATTTCTTTAATTCAAACATGCAACTCTAGTAATGAGCACCTTCCTAATTAACCAAACTATAGAACAACAAAATTTATGAAATAATCCATACAATTGCATCCATTCACAGTGAAAATTTAGATTACATAACCATTCATCATCACATTTTTTTTGCTTTTCAAGAATATATATCATAAGCTCATTATACGAATTAACAGATCAACAAATACTAAGAAACATCATTCATAGATAATGCAATAAAATGGTTTTATCATTGGAGCCTTCTATTGATTCTCATCAAATAAGAAATGTTTATGTGCAACAAGCACTGGCATACGAAAAACCATTGTCTATTAACACCATTGTTGAGCTAAACCAACTCTTGAAAACAAATTACTTCTATTAAAAAAACTGTAAAAGAGTGTTTGACTGTATCTTGCATGAAAACTGTAAAAATAACTGTAAAAGCTCCAATTCTAATTTTCAAGTATATATTCAGACTTCAATTAGACAACCTTTGCAATGAGGAAGGAATTATATATTATAGAAAAAATTAACATCAATCCCTCCTACCAAAAAGCAAGATCCATAATATGGGGCCCAGATCCACAATTGTAAGGACACCTAGATAACTTCAACTGTTTGTCTCTACTAAAAACTGTAAGTGCTGAAAAGTGACACCACATGCTTCCTCCATCAAAAACTAAATGCATGTTTTGATTTTTTCCTCTGCTAGCCACTGTGAGTTATCTCTGACTTATCAAAACTGATTTGGAGTCGCCTATCTGCTTAAAAAATTTCACAATAATGTTGTTGCTCAAAAGAGGTTGCTGAAATAATTCTTTTATTTATCACCCTCACGATGATATTCATCATAATTCTGAAAAATCTGTTTTAACACATCTTCATCAAGTCCATTGACCCAGTCATTTTTGAAATTTGACTCTTCAAACCTCTTTTCCACAACAACAATTGCTTCCCTCAACTGGCCAATGTCTGTGATTTTCCAATTCATGTCACATATGATATCCAGAAATCTATCCATTAGAGTCAATTCAGTAGTGTCTCCTTCTTCTATTAATTTATCAAGTCTCTCCTCCCAAGAATCTTTTATTTCCCCTAAGGATTTGAGTCTTTGATGAGTAGGTAGAGTCATATCCATGAGCTTTGTAACAATGTTTTCAAATATACCTGCATTTTCCCATATCTGATGAATACCTTTAAGCATATCTATTCTTTGTTCAACAATATTATATGTTTTGAAAATAGATACATTAATAAACTTAGAAATATATTCAGGACTCTCATCACCCAAAATATGTCATTTGATCAACTCTTCACAAATTTTCTCAATTACTTTGAGCTTTCCCAAATAATGTTTGAGCTTCTCTTCCTCTTCCCATCATTTCCTTATAGATTCTTCTATTATTTTAACCAAGGCCAAACCTAGACAATACTTTTTGAAAGCTTCATCTAAATGCTTATCTATGTCATACTTGAAAACATTAAACCAATTATCAAACCAGGTAGCCTTTTTCTTCATTTCAATCAAATCTTCTATTTCTTTCTGGCTTATTAAAACATGAGCTTCTAAACTTGCTAAGGGCTCTGATGTAGAAGTAGTTAAATCCTTCAAGAAATTATTCACCTATCCCAGTTAAGCTTTAAGTTCATCTTTTTCCTTCTTATACTTTATTAGCTTGGACTTAGTGGTGGTTGTGACAATATCATTCAAATTCATTTACTGATTACTAGTATGCTTTCCCAGATTGACAGTGCTTATTTGATACTCTTCAACTTGTAATTCTCTATCACCTTTATCAACAATCAGGGTGGAAATCTCAACTATTATATCCCCTTCATTAGTCAACCTTGTAGAGTGGAAAACACAGGCTTTCTTCTTGTGCTTCACCTTCTCAATTTTGTTTACCATGTCATCCCATATGATAGGTTGGGGGTGAATCTATTGTCTCTTCTCCAAATTCAACTTGAGCCAAGAAGGAGCAGCTGGATGAGCAGTTACTTGATGAGTAATAGGAGGAGTAGAAGAAATTTCCCGAATATCTTATTGAGAAGAAGCCTTTTTTTATCCTATTGTTCCTTCAGCAATCATTTCTTCTCTATTGTCTCAAGGTATGTGCAAGATCATGATGGATCAAAAAGTGGTGATATGTAAGTGATATGATGGCCCATGTGGATGATGACTTTTTTTTTACCCAAAATTGATGAAAAGAAAAGGGTTTTTATAGGAGATTCTCGGCTTTCCACCAATATAAATTATTCTTTACTTTGAATTTAAAAAATAATTACTATTCATTTTCTATTTGAATTACGACTAAAGTCCTGATTGATAGGCTGATTGAAAAAAAATAGCTTTCAAACCGTATCACTTTTTTTGAGTCTGAAACATGTGTCACATTTTATGCTTCACATAATATAGGATTAAAAAAAAAATGAATTTTATGAAGTTTTGACGAAGTTAAGGTGGTCAGACATACGAGTTTTTATGTTTTTAATTTTTTTTAATAAAAAGTTCATAATTAATTATTTAGTTGGAAAAGAATTACAAAAAAAAATGCATCACATCGATACATAGTCATCTACTTATATCTAAAATATTATAAAAATATATCATCATTTTATTGTGGTTAGGGTGGTCAAACAGACACCTACTTCTTATTGTTTCCTTGAAATTTAAGTACTACTGCATTGAAATTTCAAATTTTCACCAAATAGATTTATTTTTCAAATAAACCTAGTAGTTTTTTTTTTAAATAAACCTAGTAGTTTAGAAAATACATTCAATTTTTGATAGATTCTATTCTTACATATTTTTGAAAAAATATAGATAATTTATTCAAAAAATTTACGTCAAGTTGCCTAACTCTGATTTTCTGAATTTTCATCGCCACTTAAGGGCCTATTTTTTCCATGATGATCTTGCACATACCCCTCATTTTGAGCCTTAATTTCTTCCAAATTCTTCGTTTATTCCTCAAACTTCTTCAAATAGTCCTCAGATTCGGTTCTTTCTCCCTCTTGAGATGGAGTTCTTTCGGAGTTTGAAGGGATGGGTGATTCTATTACATCAATTATTGGAGCCCTCTCCTATTCAATATTTGTTCTTCCTAATGTTGATGGTGTAGTAACAATGATATATTCAATATTTTGTTCTCCTAGGTATACCATGGCCAAAGGCATGGTACCAAAACCCAAAACAACTCCTGCAATAGTTGCCTCATAAGTTATTTTAGCCTTCTTCAAGGCATCATCATTTTGCTGCAATGAAATATCTTCTCCTGTTGAGGAAAAATCTTTTGTCGTTACCTCTATTGATACAACCCTTTTCCTCAATTGCTTGTATTTCTATTTTATTTCTACAAAGGAAACAAGTTCACTGTTGGAACGTCTCTTCTTGGAAACTTGCACTCTTGGTTGTTTGAGGTGGAGGTTAAGCCATTTATTACTTCTCTACACAACTACTTGTGTCCTTGGTTGAATCTTGGTTACCTCCTTCACCATCCAATTGATGGAATCCAAGTCTTTTGTGGCTATTTCATCCATTTCATAACAAGGATCCAAAGTGAACTCATCATCAATGATATTATCTTGAATATCTGTACTAACTTCAAAGTCCTCCATTTGGTGAATTATTAACCTTTCATACCCACTCTTTCTTACCTCAAACTCATTTTGTAAATTGGCCCAAAAATCCTCTAGTAGTGGCTTGTGAAGACGAAATTTTGAAGCATAGAGACCATACATCTTCCTCTTGGGCTCAAAGTTCTTCCTTGAAGTGTGGTGTTTGAAGTTCAAGGCCTGTAATTCTTCTATTGTTTTCTTGTCCACTATGGAAGAATTACAAGAATAAAATTCCCATTCCATGGAAAAAGAATGGAAAATAGCTTTGTGATGTGCATAAAAGATTGCATTTACTTCCACTACTTGATGTGAAGACTCCATCAAGACACACCTATCACTATAGCACCTTGTACATTTGAATGGGTGGTCTTGAAACTTGGACAATATAATATAAGTAGACTTGGGGTATTGGATAAACCAATAACCCCAAGGTTCAATGAATTCCATTACCTCTCAAGATTATCTAAAACCAACATCACCTATTAGTTGATTAATAACTGCATACAAAAATGTGTCATTAACCCTTTTGAAATGATGTTTTTCTTCCTTTAGCTCTAATTGACCATAATATTCCCACACTTTATTTTGATCTAGGCCACTATCCATAGACCCTATAGTAATCAACCCTTGGAACTGACCCATCGTTGCAGCAAAATAAATGACATATGAAGTCATATAAAATGTCTTGGTTTCAACCACTTTTAACAATTGGTTGTGAATGTTATTTGAAATAATTTGTGCTCAATCCATATTTTATTTTCTATCAAGAACAAGTTGGATAAAAGGAAACATCCAATTTTCAAAGCTATTGGAATCCTTCTTCCCAAACACCCATGACAATAATGTGATTATGTCACCAACCTCACCTAAGAAATTAAACCTCTTAAACTTAGGTAAAAAAAAAATTCTAATGAATTCTTCTATGTTTTTAACCACCTCTTATTCATTAGTGTTTTATTCCCCTCCTCATCTTGTGTCCAGCGTTCAAATGCTTTATCTTCGGACATGTTTTGGGGTTAAGATGAGGAGGTGGATCAAAGATAAAGCTAATAATTGTAGTAGTTATGTCAATAATTACATTTCCTTGTGCATCAGTGCACTACCTTTGATTTGGGTTGTCGGTCTATGTAATAGTTAGAATGAACTCAGGGCATTGTACAAAGATGGGGAATGAGGCTACATGTGCTAATCCAGAGTTAGAAACCATTTCAGTTCTTGGGGTAGCATCTGGTGAGAAAGTGTCTTTCCAAAACTGATCCAAATCCAAGTGTCCAACCAATGTATCAATTATTTTCATTACTTTAGAGCCAAACTTATATGGCACTGGGTTTCCTTGAAACTTGTATTTCATTGTGATTGAGTTCTCCTCTAGCTTTAATCTCTTAGGATTTTTCCCCTTTGATGTTCCTTCTGGGGGCACTTCTTCCTCTGAAGATGGCATCTATTAGTTATCCTACAACACTGACAACTATTAGATAAAGAAAAGACATATGAAGAATAATTTTTCACATTCATTTGTATTGTACTAGCCTTAGTTCAATCTAGAATCCTATTCAATAAGTTAATCAAGCATCTTTGGGTTTCGAGTTTAGGATAGAACTAGGAACCTTAAAAATTTTAAGCACAAACTTGACTTTATTAGACCTCGGGATTGGGTTGTCGATAGGAACCTATACTTATTCTAATGAAATAATTCAATGCAATTCCATGGTCTGATCCCACACTGTTCAAAAATTGAGATCGGTTTGTCACTTGGGATTTAACCGAAAATGATAAATAAGTGCATGTCACTTCAAGAGTTTCTATCTCAATATGATATCCAGAATTAGGCTCAAGTCTTCTCATGAACCAAACTCCCTAGGTAAATGAACAAGTGTGAGTTACAATTCAAGTTCAGATCCTGATATGGTATTGGAGGTCAGGATCAGGTAGTGATGTGAGATGGAGCTAGTTGGATATAGACATGATTAGGTAGCATTTTGAGTCTCAACCCTAATGTAATGTCAAGGATCAAGATCAGGTTCTTTTCTAGTGCTTGAACTTAAATTTTTGAACAAGTGGGAAGAACAACACCAAGTTCCAATCTTGATGTGATATCAGGGATTGGGATCGGGTTCTCAACAAGTTAGTATACATGTCAAAATTTGAAAATATTTCATGTTGATCTGATATCCAATCCCAAAAGTAATGTGGGGATCAAAATCAGGGTATGGAGTAATACCTATGAAAAACCTTTTAACACTTTGTGGTAATGACCCGAAACCCGATCCTGATAATGAATCAGAAATCGAAGTTTACACAACAACGATGAACGAAGGCATAAACATATGTAACAATATCCAAAAATCATTCCTTCACCATTGGTTATATAAGGGACCAAGATTCTTTATTTTAAAAATGGTTGAACTGAAAATTCAAACAAATTCAAATGTGGTTCAACTTGGTGGTATGACCAATATCCTAGAAAACTAGGGCACGATGGGAAATGAAATCCCATTCAAGAAAACACACCCAAACCCAAAAAAAAATAGGAAATTGAACCAAACACACCCAAAAGACGTGAAAATAAATAAAATAAAGGCATGATGGGACAAAAAAAGGGGAAAACAAATAAGTGAAGACAAACTAGAAAAAAAAAGAAAATGCAAAACAAGGGCAAAGATAACCCAACAAAACAGAGAACAAAAGAAAACACAAAGAAAAACACCCATACCTCCAAACACAACCAAGAATTCTTGTAGCACAGTGAAAAATTGAAGCTCCTTCTTAAAAACCTAGCTCACAACACCACTCTTTCATTCTTCATCAAACTAGTTTAAGGTAGAATGAATGAAAATCAAAGAGCGGTGGAATAAAAACCCGTTCATGTGTGCGAACAGTTAGACATTAAATGTAGGCGATCAGGCCTCGGGATTAGGGTGATCATCATAAATGTAGGGGTCACGAGAATGAAGAAAAGAAAGGGCTAGGGTTGGGATTGGAATGAGACCATTCCTCCAGAAGGTGCAAAGTTTGGTTGATGGTTTGATGTTCGAAACCGAAAAACTAAACAAGACAAAATGAGGCTCGAAATCGGGTCATGGGATGAAACCAGAACTTCAAAAAGTTTTGATGTCAATCATGGTCCAAATTCCAATCACAAAACACGCAAAAATATTTGGAAGTCAGGATCAAGTCAGAAACATGGGAAAGAATATTTTAAGTTCTTGGTTTAGGTTCTGATCCAGAACCTAATTTTGATATAGAAAAAATGTACAAGGGAAGAAACAAAGATTAGGATCGGGTCTTCACCAGAGACCTACAGCTCAAAGGGTGTAAGGCAATGGTATGCTATGGGGATTGGGACTAGAAAATAGACAAAGACTTTTACTTTGAAAGGTAACAAGTGCTAGTATCGACCCGATACTCGAACCCAAAAAAAAACAAAGCAAGGACTTAGGAGAAAAAGGAACAATCTTATGTCCCAAACAAGAACACGAAGGACAAAATAAAAAAAAATTGGACCCATTTTGATCAAAACAAAATGGGGTGGCTATGGAAGAAATAATAATTGGTGATTCAAGTGGGAAAATGGTTTACCCATTTTCAAGATACTGAAGAATTCAATCACCCAAAACTTTTGGTTTATGAATATTCTAACTCAAGAATGATCAGTCATAGAAAACAAGGTCGAGCTAGAATCTCAAATGTAAATAAAAAAACAACTTTAAAGTTGAGTGTGTGCATGTATGTTGCATCCTTTTCCCTAAAGACCCTACCTATCATTGAGAAACTATATTAAGCTTCAAGTTACGTGAGTTGAGCCATTTTAATTGTCATGCAATAATATTCTGGGCATTGCTCCACTGCCAACCAGGCATCCATAGCCCCAATAGAGATACTTGAATTACCCTCATCATATTGAGCTTTCCATTCTTCAATACTTTTTTTTTTCTTATATTATCTTATTGGCTTTATTGGAGCAATCACTTTATCATCTTATCTCAATACTCAAACATAGTAATCTAAAAAGCTGGTTGAGAACTACGGTGGACTTCATGACAGTGGTGGGACTCGAATTTTCACCTAAATCATGAATATAGTCACCCCAAGAAAAATAGGCCTTTATCAAGTTATATGATTCTATCTAGTTTGTGACAAATTCAGTATTGGATCATGAGATCACTTACAATATACATGTTTTTTCTTAACCTTTTGAACTATCATTAGAATATCGATAAAGAACAAGTTTCTAAATGAAAGATCCCAACAAACATGCCTGAAAATACCTAAATCAATCTCTCAATCATAATACCCTTAGTATGCCTTGAAAAATTACCATCCTGAAATAAAGAGAAAATTAAAGTCCCCAACAACAATAGAAAGAAAACAACAAAACCATGAAGAAGAAGCAAAGCATGAAAAAACAAACAAACAAAAAAGAGAAAGTAGATAAATACATATATATAAAGTCGGTCAAAATTTTGGTGATCACCTTTCTTTTCTTTGGCTTTTTCCCACAATAGTACAAGGTTAGATATTCTAAAAGCTTTGATTTTGGCTCTTTTGTCAAACCAACATTTGACAACAACCTGATGTTTAGAGAAATTTTGTAGACAAACATCTCTTGATTCTTCTAAGTTGAGCAAATTAGCTAATTAGGCCTCTATCCTATCATCTTGGGAATAGAAATCTTGGATGAACCACATAATGGGTATCTGTAGGTAGATAGGAAAGACTATGTCTTGTCCATAGACTAACTTAAACGGTGAGTTCCCTAAGGTAGCTTTGATTCTAGTCCTATCTGCTCATAAGGAAAATCTCAGTTGTGTGTGCTAATCCCTAAGATTACCCTCTAGAAAATTCTTAATGACTTCCAACAAATTCTTATTGGTAGACTTTGCTACCCCATTCCCTTATGGATAGTAATTATAGGAATACATCAAAAAAAAAATTGAATTTAAATTCCCACTAAATGAATTGAAAAGAAGAGAAAGAAGGTCCATTATCACATACTAGAGGAAACGGTACCGCAAACCTAGTAATGATATGCTTGTTGAGGAACTTGATCATGATGTTGGTGGTACAATTTTTCTAAGCTTGTTCCTTAGTCCAATGTGCGCAATAATCTGTTGCATTCAAAATAAACTTGTGACCTACAAAATAATTTTGATTAATTACCCCGACAAAATCTAATGCCCATTGGGTGAACAATCGTACCTCATACACGAGTTGTAGGGGCATCATTGGGTTGCACTCTTTTAATGTTGATGTCTGACAGTTCTAACATGTTGATGAGAATCTCATAACACATGAGGCCAATAAAAGCCTGATATTAAAATCTTATGTGCCAAGGCATCAATAAAGCCATTCACAATACAATATCTACCATGGAACTCAGTGATGGCATATTTTTCCTGCTGCTACTCCAAACAACGTAGATAGATACCCTCAAAATTATTTATGAATAAGGCTGCTCCTTTGATCATGTAATGAGAACTTTTCAGTATCAATGCTCTTTTTTGTATAACATTCATTCTATCAGGACACTTATTATTTAACAGTGAGAAAATCAAGTCTAGATACCATGGGTTGCTTGTGAATGATTGCACTATGTATTGTTGGCATGCGATGTTAGCATCCATATTTGCCATGGCCTTGAAAAGGCCTTTTCCTCGTACCAGTTTCATCAGATGTATCTCAAGTTCAAACTCATGTAAAATTTCCATCCATTTCCCTCTCCTTTCTCCCAATTCACTTTGTATTAGAAGAGACTTTACTGTAGGTTTAAGAACTATGGCAGTGACCTGACTATATAGAATATAGTACCTAGAATTCTTAAAACCTTGTACCAGTGCAAAGGCCTATTTCTCCAAGGGTGGATACCTAACTTCAACATTTTTGAACAAAGAGCTCATGAAGGCTATAGGTCATTCATCTCCCTCACCTTTTCGTTGTGTCAAGACAACAACACATGAATTATTAGATGTGAAAGAATAAATATAAAAAGGTAGTGAATAATCGAGATTGGTTAAAAGAGGAGCCTCTATGATAGACTATTTAATTTGCATGAAGGTAGCCTTAACATCATTAATCCATTTGATCTTTGCATTCTTCTTCATCATTTCTTTAAGGGGTTTGATGATCTCTACAAACTTGGTTAAAATATTCCTTACAAAACTTATCTTTCCAAAGAAAGATCTCATTTATTTTTTACTACTTAGCATGTTCAACTTCAAAATTGATTCTACTCCATCAAGGTCAATTGATATCACTCTCACTAATATTATGTGACCCAAGAGTTTCCCTTTTGAAACCATGAATACACACTTCTTTGGATTGAAGGATACACCATAATGTATGTATTTAGCAAGTACCTTACACAAATATGTAGGGTGGTCTTCCCTATTCTTTAAAAACATGGTTAGATCATCCATCTAAATGATAATGCATTTACCTACTAGAACCATGAACACCATGTCCATTGCACACTGAAAGGTGGATCCAGCGTTAATGAGACCAAATGGCATCCTCCTATAGGAAAATGTCCCCCACTTGGTAGTGAAGGTAGTTTTTAGTCTATCTTCATTGTTGACTAACACTTGATTGTATCCTGAATATCCATCCAAGAACAACATCATCTGTGAACCATTGAATATTTTTAACACCTCATCGAGAGAAGGGAGCAAGTATTTGTATTTTTTTCAAGTCTACAAATAATTTGATTTCCCCATTATTCTTATAGAAAGGGACCAGATTAGCAACCTAGGTTGAATTCCTCACTAGAAAAATTATTCTCACTTATAGTAGATTTTGTACCTCTTTAAGAATCAAAGGTTCAATTAGAGCATTGAATGGGTGCTACTTCTATCGAAATGGCCTTGATTCAAGTTTTAGAAAGATGGTGTGCATGATTACTAAAGTGTCGAAGGTCTTCAAATCTTCATACGCCTAGGCGATTGTTGCAATGCCTCTTTTCAGCACTCCCAATATTTTGTCTTTTATTTCATTGGGGCAAGTCTTACCAATAAAAATGTTCTTTTTTGGGCCTGAATCTACTAAGTTATATGAATCATACTTTCCTCCTTCAGTATCTGTAGGCAATTTTTCATGAGCTCGAGGATCAAAATCAAAGATCCTTTCTAATGCTACCATTCCTTTAGGAATGCTATTGGTTTTCACGTTCATTATGACTTCTGCATCACAATTTTCTAGATCCCAATCTCCCTAATATCGGTTAGATTCATCGATGATATGTCATTCAAATACATTTGAACTTACGAGGAAAGAAAGGATATGTTGGTCATCACCAAAAACCTAGAAATTTTGGGTATTGTCAGGGATAGCAGGAATGGAGACTAATTCCATAGAGAATCTTTTTAGTTTGGAATCCTACATGGTCTCTAAAGTACTAGAAGCAACAACTAGTGTGTTCATGATCTAGTTATCTTCTCTAGGAATCATTTTGATTATGAAAACATTGAAATCTTCTATCAGATTCCATAGCATGTTCTTGTATGCAACCAACCTCTTGCTATGGCATGCATATTGACTACGAACTTTCTTAATAATTACCTTAGAATATCCCATGACTATCAGAAATATAATTTTCTTTTTATTTGCAAACATCAGTCCTCTAGAAAGTGGTTCATATTCTATGACATTGTTAGTGCATCCAAATTGCAACCTGAAGAAGCAAAATAGGTTTTCCCTTTTGAGTTTTTTAGTTAAAGTCCAACTCCACTACCTATTTTAGACTTGGAACCATCAAATTTAAGGGTCCAAAATTGGTTTTGGGTTGGGATCTTCTTCCTCGGGTGAGTCATAGTTTTTTACTTGTGAGGAATAAGTGGTGGCTTGGACTGTTTCAGTATATCAAGATTAGGATATTTTTGTAAATGATATTCATCAGGTACTTCACTCAACTTTAAAACTTGTGCATAAACTATTCCTTGCACCTCACCTTGATCAACACTTCTATAATTGGTTATATTTTTGAGCAACCCCTTGGGAATTGGAAGGTTAGCAAGGGCAGGTGTGTTAGACAACTTCAGAGATTCCTCAGTGTTATTTTGTAAATCAGACAATAGGACCTGAGTCTATCTCGATCGGGGAGTGACTTCGTCTTGAGTATTATTAGTCCTTGTCAAAATAGTTGCATCTCTAGCCTGAAATGCGAACTAATTCAGAGATGTTTCGAGGTGGTCTTCATAATTCCCTCCTGACTGACAGACATGGTTGAGAATATCTACATAGGGTTGACATGTCAGCTCAGAATGAATCTATTAATGGCCCCTACACTAGTTCAGAAGTAACAAACTCCATAAATCAATCTCATCTCCCAAAACCATCCTATCTTGTTGTAATTTTATGATTAAAACTTGCTAGTTGATAGTAATCATAGGATCATTGTGTTCCAAAGGCTATGAGAAGTCAAGATTAAACATTGAGAAGGTCATAATTTCTTCTTCTCTCTTATACACCCCTATCTCATTTTCAAAATAAGCTACTTCATTAGGACCATCATACTCTATGATCATATATTTCAGATGAGGTTCACTTTAGATCCTAATCTAAGTTGCTACCCCTTTCCATGGGAGCCACATGTGTGAGAGATATAGGGAGAGCAAACCTTTGATACTCTTCATCAAGTATTGGTTGACCAACATGCCATATGTTTCAGGGATATTAGCCACCTGAATATCCATATATATCTAGATCTATGGTTTTGATCTAATCTACACATGTACATTCTTTAGTTCTCTAATGACATTAACCTTAGTGTTATATAATTGTATTACTTTCTTGTGAGTCTAAACCAAAATTAAACCCAATTTTTTGTATATAGAGAAGGGCATGACATTACACAAGGCTCCAAAATCTAAAAGGAAATTGTGTAGATTCTTTCTAAAAATTATTAGGCTCAAAATAAATGGGGGTGTAACTCTCTTACCTCTATACAAGGTTGCATCCATATCATTGGTTGGAGTTGCCTTAATTTTTCCTTTTGACCTATATACCTCCTCCAAAGCTTTTAGTACGATGTCATGTTGGGTGGGGCACCACATTAGAATGTCAAAAAATGATAGAGAAGTCTTTTGCTTCTAAATTTTTCAAATGAAATTGAATTCTATGTCATTATTCATTTGAAATTTAGGAACAAAAACAAAGTTACCTTTTTTTTGCAATTCAGGTGGGCCTTTAAGTGGAGACATATTGTTGTTAGCATTCTAGTTCTAGGGAACCATAGTGTTGGGAGGGGCAGATGTGGTAAATGACCCCTTGTTCTAATTCCTCAGGAAATGGCCCCCTTTGTTTTGAAAATCCTGAGCATCATAGGTATCTTCCTCTCATTCATTCTCTCCCTACATGGGAAACTGGTATCATTCATTAATGGTTTCAAAATCTATTGCTCTATCAACTGACCCACTACCTTTGTTAGGATTTCCTTATGGTGGTTGGGAATAATCTTGTGCTATTTTGACAACCTTTTCCATCTTAGGGAAATTAACCTTAGAATGTGAGGTAGTTTCATGTATCCTGCACTAATTCGTCATGAAATTCAAATCTTCAACATTTACAGTGTGTGGCTTATCTTCATTAGACTAATAGTTGTGGGGAACTCCCCCATTGTTTGGTCTAGTATTCCACTACCTATTATTATTAGGTCTCTAATTTTATCCCTGATTCTGGCTTTGATAATTTTGGTTGGCAAAATTTTGACCTTGAAAATTCCTCTGGTTTCGATTGGCATTCTAACTGGAATAATTGTTTTGATTGGAAAATCCTCCCTCATTATGATAACCTTGATTCTAATTTTGGCTTTGACAAGGTTAAGTTTAAGTTGAGCCATCTCATTAGTCACCTAATATAAAGTCTTCTTTAAATTTTCTAACTTTGTGGTCAAATGAGTAGTGCATTCACTTTTTGTAGGATTTACAACTGATGAGTGAGTCATAGGGTTAGATCCCCCAGTAAGATAATGTGGATTATGAGATTTTTGAGAGGAATCTAGAGTCCCCCCATTAGCCCATGGTTTCATGGATGGAGAATATAACTCTACTAAAGGTCCATAAGAAGAGTGGTACATCATTGGGACTTTATTGAACAGTGGGGTTAGATTGGGCATCAAAGGATATCTTAATGGAGGAAAAACCTCTATGAGGCCACCTAATTGTGAACTTATCTATTGTTGTAATTTAATAGCAGATGATACACCTTGGAGAGCGAATCAATGTCTATCGCAAGGTAAGTTCTTCATATAAATAAACCAATCAGTGGGTTGATGGCCTTTAGGTACGCTTGGATGACAATATTCTCAGCCACCAGGTAGGGATCTTACAATTGCCTATACATACTTTCAAAACAAGTATTAAATAATAGAAATGGTTCATGTGGTTCATTCCTAATTGTGGAAAACTAGTGATATAAGATAGATGGGTCTACATAAACCCATAATTGATTAATAAAATCATCTTTTAATTTTTTCCAACTCAGGATGGATCTAGTAGGTATATTTAGGTACCAATTATAAGTCGTATCTCCTAGTGAATAGGGAAATAAACTACATGCAACATCATGATGAGCTATCTAAGCCTGAGTAAATGCATCTTTGAATACCTATATGTGTTCTTCAGCACTTTGTGACACTCCATGGGTGTACCTAGGATAGAATTTCTTAGGATTCTTAGGCATTTCATGAATTCCATGGGTGGCAGTGGATTTGGTTGTGCCTATTGTGGTATTGGTGGAAATACAGGTGGAGTGGGTGGTGGTGTTAGATTCCTATGGGTTTTGGGTCTAATAGGCATTCTAAGTTCAACTAATGGTTTTGGGTTGGTTGCAGATCTGAGAACTCTGTCAAACCTATCTAGTGAAAAAAGACCCTATTCAGTCCAGTTTGTTTCTCTGGGCCCTCCTTCTAGCCCCAATTTTTTTGATGGCCAAATTGACACAACAACATGCAAGCAAGATGTAATCACCTTAAGTCTCTTGAAAAAGAAAAGAAATGTTAAATCAATCATCTTCCAAGGTCCTAGATGTTGGATCACAATGTTTTTGTTTTGTTGAGTGGTCAATGCGTTTGTAATGTTCAAGGGGCTTGGTGGTAAACAAATACAAACTAGAGAGTTAAAAAAATAACATTAATGTTGGGGGGCTTTAAATAAATAGTAAAAGATCAATCAAGGCTTTGTGATAGTAGAACATGAACACACATTTATTTAATTCATACATGCAACTATAACAATGAGCACATTCCTAATTAACCAAATTGTAGAACAACACAATAGATGAAATGATCCATACCATTGCATCCATTCACAATGTGAATTTAGATCACACAACCATTCATCATCACTTTTTTTTTACTTTTGAAGAATAAATATCACAAGCTCATTACCAAAATTAATAGATCAATAAATACTAAGAAACATCATTCATAGATAATGCAATAAAATGGTTTTAACTTCATATTCTTCTATTGATTCTCATCAAATAAGAAAAATTTATGTGTAGAAATCACTTGCATACAAAAAACCATTTTTTATTAACACCATCTTTGAGCTAAAACAACTTCTAAAAAAAAATCACTTCTATTAAAAAAATTGTAAAGAGTGTTTGAGTGTATCTTGCATGAAAACTATAACAATAAATGTCAAATCTCCAATTTTAATCTTCAGGTAGCTAATCAGACTTCAATTAGCTTACCTTTACAATGAGGAAGGACTTCTATATTATAAAAAAAATTAACATCAGTCCCTCCTATAAGAAATCAGATCCATAATCTAGGGCCCAAATCCACAATTGTAGGGATGCCCAGATAACTTCAAGTGTTTGTCTCTACTGAAAACTATAAGTGTTGAAAAGGTATGCCACATGATTCCTCCATCAAAAAATAACTATGGGTTCTGATTTTGTAGTTTTCTGGCCACTATGAGTTATCTTAGACTTATCAAAACTGATTTGGAGTTGCCCATCTGCTCAAAAATTGAAATGACAATGTTGCTGCTCAAAAGAGATTGCAAAAAAAAATATTTTATATATCATCCTCATGATGATATTCATCATAATTTAAAAAAATATATTTTAACACCTCATCATTAGGTCCATCAATGTAGTCAAATTTTAACTTTGACTCTTAAAACCTCTTTTCCATTGCAACAATTGCTTCCCTCAATTAGCCAATGTTTGTGATTGCCCACTTCATGTTACATCTGATATATAGCAATATGTTCATTAGAGTCAATTCAATAGTGTCTCCTTCTTCCATTAATTTATCAATTATCTCCTCCCAAGCATCTTTTATTTCCCCTAAGGATTTGAGTCTTTGATCAGGAGGTAGAGTCGTATCCATGAGCTTTGAAACAATGTTTTCAAATATACTTGCATTTTCCCATACCTCATGAATACCTTTAAGCATATCTATTCTTTGTTTAATGAGATTATGTGTTTTGAAAATAGATACATTAATAGACTTAGAAATATATTCAGGACTCTCATTACCTAAAATCTTTGATTTGATCAACTCTTCTTTAGAAATTTTCTCAATTACTTTGAGCTTTGCCAAGTAATGTATGAGCTTCTCTTCCTCTTCCCACCATTCCCTTCTAGATTCTTCTATTATTTTAATGAAGGCCAAACCTACATGATAATGTTTGAAACCTTAATATAAATTCTTTTCTATTTCAAACTTGAAAACATTAAACTAATTATCAAACCAAGTAGCCTTTTTCTTTATTTCAGACAAATATTCTATTTATTTCCTGCTCATTAAAACAAGAGCTTCTGAACTTGCTGAGGGCTTTGATGTAGAAGTATTTAACTCCTTCAAGAAATTAATCACCTATCCTAGTTGATATTTAAGTTCTTTTTCCCACTTATCCTTTATTAACTTGGACTTGGTGGTGGTGGTGGTAACAAAATAGCAATCAAAATCATTTGTTGATTTCTGGTATGCTTCACCAGATTGATAGTGCTAATTTGATAATATTCAGCTTGCAATTCTCTGCCATCTTTATCAGCAATCGGGTTAGAAATATCATCTATTATATACCCTTCATCAGTCAACCTTGTAGAGTGGACAACATGGGATTTCTTCTTGGGCTTCACCTTCTCAATTTCCTTTACCATGTCATCCCATACTACAGGTTGGGGATGAATTTGTTGTCTCTTCTCCAAACTCAACTTGAGCCAATCAAGAGCAGTTGGCTGAGTAGTTACTTGTTTAGTACTAGGAGGAGTAGAAAAAATTTCCTCAATACCTTGTTGAGAAGAAGCCTTCTGTTGATCCTCTTGTTCCTGAAGCAACCGTTCTTCCTCTATTCTCTCATTTTGAGCCTTAATTTCTTCCAACTTCTTTGTTTCTTCCTTTTTTTTTAGCATCCTCTTTCTCATCTCTCAATATTTGAAATTCTAGTTCCTTTTCCCTTTTTTCTTCCACAACTTCCTTTTCTTCTTTCACCTTTTTTAGTGGCTTAGTTGATTCTCTTTCTTCCTGAGCTTGTTTTTCAGCAGCTTCCTTTTCCTAAGCTAGCTCTTCCATCATTTTTCCCTCTTCTTCTTCCTAAGCTAATTGCTCAACAACTATCCTCTAGGCACTTTCTAGCAACTCCTCTTTGTCCTTTTCTTTTAAAACCTCATTCAACTCTAATTGTTCACTATGCAGACTTCCAACTTCAAATCTGGTTCCTTCTTCACCTAGGTATTCCTCAACCTTCTTCAAATACTCCTCCAATTTGGGTATTTCTTCCTCTTGATGTCGAGTTCTTTCAGAGTCTAAAGGGATGGTTGATTCTATTACATAAATTACTAGAGCCCTCTCCTTTTCAACAGTTTTTTTTCTTGATGTTGATTATGCAGTAATAGAGATTTCTTCATCAATTTGTTCTCCTAAGTATACCATGTCCAAAGGCGTGGCACCAAAACTTGGAACAACTCCTACAATAGCTACCTGAGAAGTTATTTTATCCTTCTTCAATGCATCATCAATTTTCTACAATCAAATCTCTTCTCCTGTTGAGGTCAACTCTTTTGTGGTTGCCTCTATTGCTGCAACAATTTTCTTCAATATCGTATATTTCTATTTTATTTTTCTAGAGGAAACAAGTTCACTGTTGGAACCTCTCTTCTTGGAAAATTGCACTCTTGGTTTTTTGAGGAAGAGGTTAATCCATTCCTGGCTTCTCTCAACAACTTCTTGTGTTCTTGGCTGAATCTTGGCTACCTCCTTCACCATCTGATTGATGGGATTCAAGCCCTTTGTGGCTACTTCATCCATTTTATAATGATGATCCAAAGTGATTCCATCATAAGTGATATTATATGGTATATCTATACTAACTTCACAATCCTTCATCTAGGGAATTTTTAACCTTTCATACCCCCTCCTTCTTACCTCAAATTCATCTTCCAAATTGGCACAAAAATCCTCTAGTAGTGACCTACAAAAAGGAAACTGTGACTTGCATAGAGACCATATATCTTCCTCTTGGGATCAAAGTTATTACTTGAAGTGTGGTGTTTGAAGTTCAAGGCCTAGAGTTATTTTTTTGTTGTCTTTCCTACTATGGAATAATTACAAGAATAAAATACCAATTACATGAAAAAATAATGGAAAATAGCATTATGTTGTGCATTAAATATTTCATTTACTTCAATTGATTGATGGGAAAACTCTATCAAGACCCACCTGCCACTGCAACACCTTGGAAATTTGAATGAGTGATCTTCAAACTCTAAAAATCTAATATAAGTAGACTTGGGGTATTGGATAAACCAATAACCCCAAGGTTCAATGAATTCCATTGCCCTTGAGATAATCTAAAACCAACATCACCTATTAGTTGATTAATTACTACATACAAAAATGTGTCATTAACCCTTTTTAAATGATGCTCTACTACCTTTAGCTCTAATTTATCATAATATTCCCACACTTTCTTTTGATCTAAGTCACTATCCATATACCCTGTAGTATTCAACCTTGGGAACTGACACATATTTGCAACAAAATAAATGGCATATGAAGTAATATAAAATGTCTTGGTTTCAGCCACTTTTAACAATTGGTTGTGAATGTTATTTGAAATAATTTGTGCTCAATCCAAATGCTATTTTCCATCAAGAACAAGTTGGATAAAAGGAAACATCCAATTTTCATAGCTACTAGAATTCTTCTTCCCAAACACCCATGAAAACAATGTGATTATGTCACCAACCTCATCTAAGAAATCAGACCTCTTAAACTTAGGTGGAAATTTCTTCACTGACTTCTTCTATGTTTTTAAACACCTCTTATTCATGAGTGTTTTATTCCCCTCCTCATCTTGTGTCCAATGTGCAAGTGCTTCATCTTCAAACATGATTTTGGGTTTAGGATGAGGAGGTGGATCAAATATCAGCCTAATCATTGGAAGAGTTAAGTCAATAATTACATTTCCTTGTGCATCAATGCACTTCCTTTGAGTTAGTTTGTAGGTATGTGCAATAGTTAGAATGAAATTAGGGCATTGTACAAAGATGGGGAATGAGGCTACATGTGCTAATCAAGAGCTAGAAATCATTTTAGTTCTTGGGGTAGCATCTAGTGAGAAAGTGTCTTTCCAGAACTAATCCAAATCCAAGTGTCCAACCAATGTATCAATGATATTCATTACTTCAGAGCCAAACTTATATGGCATTGGGTTTCCTTGAAACTTGTATTTCATTGTGATCAGGATCTCCCCTGGCTTTAATCTCTTGTGCTTTTCCCCCTTTGATGTTCCTTTTGGGGGAACTTCTTCCTTTTAAGATGACATATTTTAGTTATCCTACAATAGTGACAACTATCAGATAACAAAAAATACATATGAAGAACAATTTATCACATGCATTTCTATTATATCAGCCTTAGTTCAATCTAGAATCTTAGTCAACAAGTTAATCAAGAATCTTCGGGTTTCAAGTTCAAGATAGAACCAAGAACCCTAATCATTTAAAGCACAAACTTGAATTTATCGGACCTTGGGATCGAGTTGTCAATAGGAACCTATAATTATGCTAATTAACTAATTCAGTGCAATTCCATGGTCGGATCCCATAGTGTTTGGGAATCGAGATCAGGTTGTCACTTGGGACTGAACCCATAATGATAAATAAGTGCATGTTCCTTCTCGAGTTTGGATCTCGATATGATATCGGGGATCGGGCTTGGGTCTTTTTCATTAACCAAAATCCTTAGGTAAATGAGCAAGTATGAGTTACAGTCCAAGTTCTGATCTAGATATGGTTTTGAAGGTCAGGATTGAGTAGTGATGTGAGACAGAGCTAGTTGGAAATATACATGATTAGGTAGCATTTTGAGTCACGACTCCGATGTAATGTTAGGGACCAGGATCAGGTTCTTTTCTTGTGCTTGACCTTAAATTTGTGAACAAGTGGAAAGATCAACACTGAGTTTTGATCCCAATGTCATATCAGGGATTAGGATCAGGTTCTTAATAGGTCAATATGCATGTCAAAATTTGAAAATATTTGGTGGCTATCTGATATCTGATCCCAAAAGTAATGCAGGGATCAAAATCAAGACATGGAGTAATAAATATGAAAAACCTTTTAACACTTTGTGGTAATATCTCGAAACTTGATCCCGATAATGAATCATAAATCAGAGTTTACACAACAACAATGAACAAAGGCATAAACATATGTAACACTATCCAAAAATCATGTCTTCGTTATCAGGTTATATAAGGGACCAGGATTCTTGATTTTTAAAATGGTCAAACTTTAAATTCAAACAAATTCAAATGTGATTTGACTCAGTGATGTGACCAAAACCCTAAAAACCTAGGGTGTGATGGGAAAGAAAATCCCATCCACAAAAATAGACCCAAACCCAAAACAAAATAGGACAGCAAACCAAATGCATCCAAAAGATGTGAAAATTAAAAAAATGAGGGCACGATGGGATGTAAAAGGGAAAAAAAAAAAAGACAAACCAAAAAAAAAAAAAACATGAAACAAGGGTAAAGAAAACCTAACAAAATGGAGAACAAAAGAAAATGTGAAGCAAAACACCCCTACCTCCAAACGCAACCAAGAATTCTGGTAGCGCAATGATGAATTGAGGATCATCCTCAAAACCCTAGCTTAGAGCATGAATCTCACATTCTTTGTCAAACTAGTTTAAGGTAGAATGAACAAAAATTGACGAGTGGTGGAATAAAACCCTGTTGCCACGTGTAAATGGTTAGACATTAAATACAAGCAATCGAGCATTGGGATCAGGGCGGTCATCATAAATGCAGGGGTCGAGGCCAAGATCAAAATGAGATCGTTCCTCCAGAAGGTGAAAATTTTGGTCGATGGTTCGATGTCCAAAACCTGAAAAATGAACAAGACAAAATGGGGCTTGGAATCGAGTCATTAGATGAAACCATAACTTTGAAAAGTTTTGAAGTCAATCATGGTCTGAATTCTGATCCTGAAACATGAAAAATGAATCAGAAGTTAGGAGAGGATCAAGAAAATGGACACAAAATTTTTATGTTCTTGGTGTAGGTTCCATTTTGAAAACCAATTCCGATACAGGGAAAATGTGCAAGGGAAGAAAATGGAGGTCAGGATCAGATCTTTTTCATAGACCTACACCTTGAAGGGTGTAAGGCAATGGTTTTGACTTGATACACAATCAAGAAACATAAAGAAAAAGATAAGGCAAGGGATGAGGCTCGAGACCAGAACATGGACATAGACTTTTACTTTACAAGGTAACAACTGTTAGTACCAGACCAATACCCAAACCCGAAAAACAAAAAAAGCAAGGACTTAGGAGAAAAATAAACAACTCCTATGTCCCAAACAATAACACCGAGGAAAAAAGAAACAAAAAGGTGACCCATTTTGATCAAAACAAAATGGGGTGGTTATTTAAGGCATACCATTTGTTAGTTTACAACAATCCTCATATGGTGCAATGTTAGTATCATCCATAAACCAAAAAAATATACAAATTGAATACGTAGCTTCATTACCTGGACCCATCAAAGAATTACACCACTCGACGATTGATTTTGAATCTATTAAATTTTCATTGTCTTTATACTTTAACTCTTCTCATGATAATGTTCATTTCACACATGCTCATGGACCATCATGCTCCCACTTTCCATGCCTAGTCTCAAAAAAGCTCCACATATGTTGAACACCTATAATGGCATGCATCCTACAGAACTAGTAGAACATGTGTTAGTTCTTGAACTATGTATTATAGCTATCCGACCATATTATATGTCGACCTTATGCTATGCCCCTCTAAGCCAAATCACTATAGAACATTTGGAAGCAACCTTGCACAAACTCTAGAGAATGTGTTCAATCATCACATATATAAAATTGATACTCCCTCAATACCTTCCTTTGGTCCTTTGTACTATCAACTACATGAATGAATTCTATGTGCACAAATATAGAAACCTTTGTAGAGTTTTAATATTGTGACTACACCTCATAGTGTGGTTGTAGAGTGTAGTTCTCTACAAATTCGACCATTGAAACTATGTTACCAACTAGAAAGGTGTCCTTCAATAGCTTGAATTGCATTTCTATCCATCGAGCTCTATGGGTTCCTCGCATACTCATAAACTATATTACCTCAAAACATGTGCATAAATAATACATTGGAATCTTTTGAATAACCAAATCAAACCTTTTTCTTGATTACCATCTTTTATAAAATATGCCACTGTTCTATACTTCCCAAACTCTACTAGTTTTTATCCCACCTCATCTTTTTTTTCCATATGTTGACATACTAGCATATGTTGCAAGCCACCGCAATGTTGACATGAACCCTCAAAGCATAGTATCATGTCAAATATGTGTCCATCCTCTATTTCACATAAAAAAAATTATAATAACTCTCTTGAAGATGTTGGTGGGGCTTGTATGCCACAATCCTACAAAACATTGTTAGTATGCAAATCTAAACACATAGAATGATGAACATCATAATGGTTAGAGAATTTCAATATGTAGTCTACAAAAAAAAGTAGTGCATGTCTGATTTATCTTGACATAAAAAGGTTTAATCATTTCAAAATATCTTCAAATGACAAATACTAATTTGAGGATAACCCTATTGAAATTTATGAAAAAAATGGGTTTGAGTCATATCCAAAAAAGGATTTGGATGTGGCTCATGGGTCTAACTACTGATTCTCCTTCTTACCACATCCCTTTGATTCAGATTTGGTCTTATTTTATTCTTCCAAGACTCTTCAATTAGTCTTCTCAATGCTTCAACAACATTTTTATCTTTTCATGGCAATCTCCCCGAGAATGCCCATAATTCATTTGAATCAATGCTCTCAATTCTTTGTTGCCTTTGAAGGGCTCTAGATAGTTTTTTCTATTAATTCTCATGTGTTCACTCATCTTTTTAATGAGATGAGCTCTCTTTGTTTGACTACTTACCAAAGTTGATGTAATGACACATCGGGTGTCACTACTATTCTTTGAGAACGAGATCTTACCCACACACTCATAAGCATCCATTACATTCTTCACAATATTGTTTTCACTTGAAGCATTCGATGTTCTCAACCCAAGAGTCTTCATGATGTTTTTATACTTTATACCTTGCATCATTTTAATAAATAGTTGACATCTTGCGATCTCATTTAGTCTTTCAAAGAATGATTTCCAAATCTTATCAGCATATATTTTATAAGTGCATGTTGGAATATTACCTTCCATGTGCTACAAAATACCCTCATCAATATTAATCAAATACTTTGGCTTTCTATGAAAAATTCTAAGTGGTTTTCTCCTAGGCACATACTCCTAAACATTAGGAATTTCATCAATATTTAAGTGAGGTGGGCTAGATTGTGTACCTTTGATCGAGCGTATAATAAAAAAAAAACCTTGAGGTTGACATGGGGATGATGGTGTACCATATTCATCAAATCTAAGTGATGATGTACTCTCAACTTGAGGTGTGGTGGATGGTGTCCCATCATATTCACTTGTGGGAGATGATGTCCTTCCATATCCACCTGTGGTAGTTGGTGTTCCTCCATATTCACTTGCGGTAGATGGTGTCCCTCCATATTCACTTGTGATTAATGGTGTCCCTTCATATTCACTTTCAGTAGAGGGTGTGTCTCCAAATATGGTATCTAAATCTATCTTAACACGATACTTTCTCATTCATGCTCTTTGTGCTGCCAATGTCTTTTATCTTTTCGACGGTTGAGGTTCCTCTTCAATGGATTTATTTCATCAATCGTATCCAATTTATTCTTCTCACAATATGTCATCACTTTTTCTCTCTCATTTTCATTATTAGTTTCATAGTCTTCATCTGTTAGTTTATTCCTTTTTCATTTACTTGGCATGGTGGATAATATTACTTGTAGCATGGTAATGAGATAAATATTAATTCCTAAAAAATGAATCCATACAAATAAATGAAATATATGTCATTGAAGGCTTCATACAAAATACTTACAATCATGGCATGCCACATTACCACATTACTTTAAGCCATTCCGTTGAAAAAATCATGTGATAAAATTGGCAAGCTAGTGAGATCACAAGCTTACCATTTCTATGAGGCATACATTGCCCCTACCTCATCAATCCTACCTCATTACCAATCTAGTGGAACACTACTAGCTTGCCAATGTGGTAGGGTTGACATGTTAGGTGAAGGATATGCCTCATATAAATGGGGACTCATGGTGATATACCCTCTACCCTCTACCCTCTACCCTATACATTAAACCCTCAACCCTCAATTCACAACCCTCAACTCTAAATCCCTCAATCCTCAACCCTCAAACCCTAAATACTAAACCCTCAACCCTAATACCCTCTACCCTATACATTGGACCCTCAACCGTAATCCCTCAACCATATGTACCCTCAACCCTAATCCCTCAACAATCTACCCTATACATTGGATACTCAACCCTCATATATCTTTCTTCCTCCGTCCTCTTCTCTCCTTCTCTATATCTCACTTCTCACTCCATATCTTCATACATTCATCCCTCCCTCTCTACCCTAATCCCTCAACCCTAAACCCTCAACCCTTAAACCCTTAAACACTTAACCCTAAACCTTAAACCCTCAATCCTCAACCCTTAAACCCTAAACCCTTAAATCCTCTACCCTCTACCCTCAACCCAATACCCTCTACCCTCTACCCTCAACCATAATCCCTTAACCATAATCCCTAAACCCTTAAACCCTTAAACCCAAGAAAACTCTTTACCCTAATTCCTAAACCCTCAACCCTTAATCCCTCAACCCTTGAACCCTAAACCCTCTACCCTCTACCCTCTACCCTCTACCCTCAACCCTTAAACCCTAATACCTGAACCCCTATACCCTCTACCCTATACATTTGACCCTCAACCTTAATCCCTCAACCCTATACCCTCAATCCTCTACCCTCAACCTTAAACCCTCAATCCTCAACCCTTAAAACCTAAACCCTTAAATACTCTACCCTCTAACCTATACATTAAACCCTCAACACTGAGTTCTCAACCCTCAACCCTTAATCCCTCAACCATAAACCATTAAACCCCAAACCCTCAGTCTCGATACCCTCTACCCTAGACATTGGACCCTCAACCATAATACTTCAACCATATGTACCCTCAACCCTAATCCCTCAACCTTGTACCCTCAACCCAATACCCTATAAATTGGATCCTCAACCCTTATATATATTTGTTCCCCCGTCCTCTTCTCTCCTTGTCTCTATATAAATTCCCCCTACATATCTCCATCCATCCATCCCTTCCTATCTACCCTAATCCCTCAAACCTAAATCCTCAACCCTTAAAACCTTAAACACTCAACCCTCAACCCTCAACCCTCAACCCTCAACCCTCAACCCTTGAACCATAAACCCTTGAACCATCTACCCTCTACCCTCAACCCTTAAACTTTTATACCCAAGAAAAATTCCTACCCTAATCCCTAAACCATTAATCCCTCAACCCTTAAACCCTCAACCCTCTACCCTCTACCCTCAACCCACTACCCTTAAATCATAATTCCTCAACCCCTATACCCTCTACCCTTTACATTGGACCCTTAACCCTAATACCTGAACCATATACTCTCAATCCTCTAACCTCAACCTTAAACCCTTAACCATAAACCTTAAACCCTTAAACCCTTTACCCTCTACCCTATACATTAAACCCTTAACCCTCAATTCTCAACCCTCAACCCTCAACCCTTAAACCCTAAACCCTCAACCCCTATACCCTCTACCCTTTACATTGGACCCTCAACCTAATCCTTCAACCATATACCCTCAAACCTATACCCTAAACCATCTACCTTCAACCCTAAACCCTCAACCCTAAACCCTTTAACCCTAAACCTTTAAACCTTCTACCCTCTACCCTCAACCCTCAACCCTCAACCCTCAACCCTTAAACCCTAATACCCTAAACCATCAACCCTATAGGTCCTCCTCCCTAATCCCTCAACCCTATACCTTCAACCCCTGTCTATTTCTCTCTATTTATACATCTCACCTCTCTCTCCTCCCTCTTTCCTACCCTCTCTAATTGTATCTATCTACCCTCTCCCTCTTTCTACATACCTCTTGTTCAATCAATCCCTACCACCCTATATTTCTCCCTCTATCTATCTCTCTATCTTCCTCTCACTTACTCTCCATCACTGCCTCTCTCTCCCACTCCATCTATCTCCCTCTCTTAGGTATCTCCCACCCACCCCCTCTCTCTCCTAGGTCTCTCCCTCTGGAACCCTACCTAGGTAACTCTCTCTCTCCCCCCTCTCTCTATATATCCCTCCCACCCTACCTAGATAATTCCTTCTCACTTCACCCCCCTCTATCTCTCCCTCTCTCAGGTCACTCCCTCCCACACCCTCTCCCTCTCTCAAGTCTCTCACTCTCTCACTCCCTCTCTCTCTCACTCCCTCTCTCTCTTTCACCCCCTCTTACCCCCATCACACTCTCAAGTATCTCCCTTTTCCACCCTACCAACATAAATCTCTCTTTCTCTCCATATCTCTCTCTCCCCCCCTCTCTCTCTCCCTCTCCCACCTTGTATCTCTCTCTCTTTATACCTCCCACCCTACCTAGCTAAGTCCCTCTCACTCCAACCCCTTCTCTCCCTTCCAGCCCCTCTCCCTCTCTCAAGACTCTCTCTCACTACCTCTCTCTCTCTCTTAAAATTCTCCCTCCCTCTAAATACATACATACATACATACATACATACATACATACAACCACACATACATACATACATACATACATGACACATAAGAATACATGTACATACAAACATACAAATATATAAACATACATTCCATAATGGCATTTAACATAAATCAAGACATAACATGAGCATAGTATAACACACTCGTATTGTCTTATTAATGTAGACATGGAAAATATACAATTCAATCTGACACGCTAGATCTTGATTTACTAACACCATTTCATCCCAAATCATCTCCTTTGCTAGTCATTTAATCAAATAATTTGTATTTGATTAAATTCATCACTCTTCATGTCTTAATTAAATAAATCAACTTTATCTAATTAATCCCTAAATTCATCTCAATTAAATTAAATAAATATTTATTTGGTTTAAATCCAACATCATCCATCCTTAATTAAATAAATCAAATCTTTATTTAATTAAGTCTTTAATCATTTTCCTCTCATTTTGATTTAAATCATTCCTAAAATCTAATTCAAAATGGTCAAATCATCTAATCTCTCATTAAATTGATCAAATATTGATTAAATTAATCTAAATCACTAAAATCCTCTAGAGAATGCAACTTGCACAATAAATCAATTAATTTGATTTATTTGATTGCCTATTTTCTCTCAACATGGCATAAAAGGGGAATATTCCCTCAAATTTGAATCCAAATTCAAGTGGGCTTGGTCCTTTCAACAAGGAATTTAATGCCCCTTACATGTACTTGTACATTGAGCCAAGTGACATTAACTCCATTTCTTTCTCCCTCCAACATGTCACATTCAAATTTCAAATTTGAATCTCATGGCATTTATCATGCACATTGACCAAAATTTTCTCATTCCTCCTCCAATAACATGTGGACAAGTGGCCTCTTCTCATTGGTTGGTATTTTGTCCCACATTGCTCAATTTCACTCTCTCTTCCATTTTGGAAATATATAAATGAGAGACTCTTCCTCTCATTCTATCATCCACAATTTTATGCGAAGTCTCTTTTGACATTGAGAGCTAATTTTGTACACATCATTCCACACATTCATAGTTTTCATAATTTCATAGCTAGGTTATGCTCAAATCTCATCATGGAGATTTGATCAATCTACAACCATTCACATTGCAACTTAGGAGTTGAGAAAGGGCCAATTTGAACATTCAATTGGCACCAATTCCCCCATGGGATCACTATTTTACTTTCTTAATTAGGATTTTCTCTCATTTATTTAAGTTTAGTAGATGGATCTCATGGGGAATCCCTCATTCTTGTTTGCATTTGATCTAACACATTGATTTGTTTGTTATTCTTGTGCAAATTGTAGGTTTAGGGGTTCACATCAAGCATATCTAGTTTCATCCACTTTCATCACATTCTTAGCTAGGTTATGTAGATTTTTATCATGGAGCTTGATTGAATCTTCATCAAGGTGGATCACTCATCAAATCATCAACATTGCAACTAAGGAGTTGGGAAAGGGTCAATTTTGACACATCAATTGGCACCAATTCCACCATGGGATCAAGATTTTGCATTGCTTAAATTGGGATTTCATTTATATTTCATGTTTGTTCTTTGTTTTTCCTATTTTAAACATTTCAAATGGATTTCATGGGGAATCCTTGTTTTTATCTTGCATATTAGCTAACTAATGTGTTTTTTTGTCATGTCTATGTAGGAATAGGATAAGGGTTCACATTTTGGCACTAGAAGGAGGGCGAACTTGAAGAATTTAACATATTTTTTTGGTTAAATTCTGCTATTCTTTTGTGTTTTTTATCTTCCCAGGTCAAATAGAGCTGTTGGAGGTCAAATAGAGCCTCTCCCAAGTCAAACAGTGTTGTTGGAAGTCAAACAGAGCCATTGGAAGAAATTGTGCCACATTTGTGGTCTTTGTTTTTCAAAACAGAGCCGCTAACTTCACCAGAGCATCGCTTGAAACTCAAACAATGCTGCATTTTCCAACAATGCCGCTGCAAAGGGTGTTGCCTTTGATTTCTTGTTTTTTTCACCCAAACTTAAAATGGTCGTATCTTGGTCATTTTTTGGTCTTTTTTAGAGCTTGTTTTTTTTAAATGGGGAAGAATTTTATAAGCTATCCAATGTTGTAGGTGTTTTTCAACTTTAATAGAGTTAAAGTTTTTAAATTTTTACCTAATCTCAAATCACCATGAAACTTGGTCTAAGTTTTAGGGTTTTTATGCTTGATGATTCATCTAACCCTTATATCTTGTTGTTTCTTGATCTCATCTCACATTTTGAGCACTTTTCTAGGTTAGGAAATCAAAAAGGGGAGGAGGAAAGAAAATCAAGGCTTCTTATGACATCATTTCTCTATTGTATCAAGTGTCTTTAGACACTCTTGGAAATAATTATAATTCCAAGTTTAAGGATTTTATCCCTTCATGCTTTTAGGACACACTAATTTTTCTTTTTGGGCTCTAAAAAGAACAAAACAAAAATTCTTTCAAAAGTTTGCAAACAAAGGCTTATAAAGAACATTAGAAACAATTTACTAGATTTTGTTGAGGTTTAACAATTGAACAAAACAAACTTCCACATTTGAATTGGTGCTTTAAAAAGAATTCATTTTGCTTTATGGGATTAAAATGAACAAATGGTATTTTGTTTTGTAATTGTTTATTCAAGTTAATATCATCAAAAGGGAGTATGTGCTTCTCTGGCACCTCACGACAATCTTGAGAATCAAAAATTCTTTTGGTGATCTTAATTTGAATAAAATAATTTCCTCCACATTTGATTTTTTGGAATTAAAATTGAGCCAATATTGTGAGTGTGAGTGTGGCATATTGCGAGTGTTCTCCCTTTGTTTTTCAATGAAGGTCGATTGAACTACGTGATATGCTAGCTTTCTTTTGTTATCTTAGTGGGCTTGCCTTATGGGAAAAAGTAATCACCCAAGGGAATGACCCAACCAGGAACACACTAAAGCCAGCCAACTTCGAACCGGTATATAAGTGTGGATTCTCAAAGAAAGTTCAAGGATCACGAGGATTCTTCTGACGAGAAGGGTAGCAATGGTCTCTCACTACATGGATAATCCCCCACAAATGGAATTCCCACATTAAAACCCTTGTTTTACAAAGACCAAAATCCTAAACTATTTTTTGGTGCAAAAAGTCATGTCCTTTGAAGCTGCCCCACATTATACATGCGGTTCTATTGTACAGATGAAAAGTATACCATGGGAGATTCATGGGTACTGATGCTTGATTGACCCGAGAAGTGAGTGCATTATAAGGGGGATCCTGTGTTTTCAAGCATCTAATCATCCACATTGAATATGCACAGCTAGATTCATCCAAGTGGGAACCCAACAAATACTGTCTTTTTAGCCTAGGGTTGTGCATGTTATTGGGACACCTTGCTTGGTTCTAAAACATTGAGAAACAATAATTCATAAAAGCTTTCAAATTTCAAACTCTTTGAGGAAAAAATATCCTTTAATGAATCTAAGTGCTCTTTCTTTCCCTATGGATTATATCATTAGAGGTTTCTAAGTACTTTTGTTTTATCGCCATTTGTTTCACCAAAGTCAACACTAGGGAACTCTTTCTCTAATTTCCTTGATTTCCACATAATGTACCTTGTGGGATGAAAACAAAGTAGGACATTAGACATGCAGTTTGAAAACAAAGTGTTTGTGGTAAAAATAACTTAGCCTAAGAAAGATAACATACAATCAAACCACACATGCGCTTGGCCCTTTTTGAGTCATTTGGTTTTCATGCAAACATTGGTCTTTTGGTTTGAACCACTTTTAAGAAAAAACATGTTCTTCATTCTCACCTTGTTTGACTTAACACACTTAGTGAAACTATCCTCAAAATCAAAATCAAACCAAGTCCTAAAGTCTAGCATTGATCCAAAGTTCCTAAAAGTTTAAACAGCCATATCATTCACCCCTTTCATCCTTCATCTCATCATTGGTCCTAAACACTTCAAAGGTCAACAAGGTCAAAACACAAGAGGAACATGGAATATAAACTTGATTCATCCATCATGAGTAATCCAATTCAACCAAACTATCCAAGCCTTACAATGCCAATTGATTTTCAAAACTTGCATTTGTACAATCCATACATGGGATCATTATCTCCTACAAACCTGAATGGTACAAAAAATGTGAGTTTTCCCAATCTAAATTTTGGAACACCTTTCCTTTTGGTAGATTTAAATCAAAGTCAAAAATTACAAATATATCAACCAAGAAATCAAGGAATGATATTTCTCCCTTTACCAACCATCAATCAAACAAATTTGAGCAACACCCCCTTCATAAGTCAAAGCATCATATCAAATCCTCCCATTTTTCCATCGATATCACAACAGATGGAAACCATCCATGCAACCCCAATGGTTAACACATCTATCATTCCTCAAGTGTCCTAGGGACCAAGCACCTCAATCACACCATTCACCACTCAAACCCCAACAATCAACACCATTCCTAATCCACCGCCACCACCACCAAAACACAACATAACAAATTCATTCTCTATCATGTTGCAAGTCACTCGACAAGCCACCCAAAAAAAAGTGCTCCAAAACCAACAAGCTGCACAACTAGCTACTCAACAAGCGCAAGCATAATTAGCCTCCCAACAAGCCACACAAGTTGCACAAGTTCAATCTCAAGCCTAGCACCAAGCTTGGAAAGCGCAAGCACAATTCTGGGAACTATTGCAAGCAATCCATTAAAAAATGTATCAACAAGTAGCCCAACAACAAGCCCAACAAAAAGAATTGTTGGCACAAAAACATCACGACCAACAACAAGCATTGTTGGCTCAATAGAAAATGCAGGACTTACTCCCACAATAGATCTTGTAATAGATTCCCACCACAATCATTGAAAATGATGATCAAGATCCTTTGACCAATGATCATGTTGAAAATGTCTCTACATCAGCTAATGAGTTAGATGACACATCTCAAGAATTTATTCCAAATCATGATCAACATCTTTCACCAAGGTCTAGCAATGATCCTTTCCAAAACATATGGACATCCTTTGACCTCATGACATTTGAGAAACTTCCTATGCCTAATGAAGATATCCAAGAATGTAATCCACCATTTGAAATTGACCCACGTCAAGAACTTGATCTAAAGCATGTCAAAAGAAACTCCAAAACTATTCAGGATCAAGAATTTGTATCTCCGAGATACTACAATGATCTAATGGGCACTCTTCTATCTATACAAGATGTCACAAATGATGATCATATCCATATAGAATATACTCCTCCATCTACCCATGAGATGCTTTCTTTGGATGAACACATAGATGATCTTCATTCAAAAAAAGAGTCTCATACTCTTGATATCATTACTGAGGAACAAGAGTCTCCTACTCTTAATATTTGTACACATGATGAAGATGTAGAAAAATCTGGAGACATAGTGGAAACAAATCATGAAGAAGGCTTCTACAAAAGTTGTAAATCAAAAACATCCTGTAAAGACATATCAGAAATGGGTCATGAAGAAGGCTCCTACAGAACTTGTGAATCGGAAAAATCCTGTAAATGAATCATGAGGAAGAATTTTATGTGGATAGTGAATCATCAACACCTCTTGAAGAAGTGTTAAAATCTGATATTTCACAAGATCAAGCTAAAGATATCAATCAGGAATTTATCCCACTTATGGAGGATCATATCCCTTATAAAGTTGGATCACTTACCTTCCTTAGGGCAAGCTATCTCATCAATAAAGAAGTTTTCACTTTTGATGATCCACCATAGATCAGAGAAGGAGTAGCACCTTGTCTCCAAGGTAGATCATATCCTATTGCAACTAAAAAATTTCAATAGATGAATTATCAAGGCAGAGGATTAGGCCTACATGAATAGGGTATCCTAGAACCAGTGTAGATTATTGGCAATCCTAAGCATCGAGGTCTTGGTTATTTGACCATCAATAGATATAAACATATTAGTGATACCTCTATAAAACTGGGGGCAACTTTGTCACAAGAAAACATCAACATAGGGGGCACAAAGGATCCTTATGATGAAACCAATGCCAGTACTACAACCAACCACATAACGAATTTTCATCCACTCATCACCCCATCCACAAATTGGGACCAATGTTAAAATAAATATTGAATCGAAAGATGAATTTTATC
This sequence comes from Sequoiadendron giganteum, assembly GCA_007115665.2. Taxonomy (NCBI): domain Eukaryota; kingdom Viridiplantae; phylum Streptophyta; class Pinopsida; order Cupressales; family Cupressaceae; genus Sequoiadendron; species Sequoiadendron giganteum. Next base: position 790,528,110 of record CM021101.1, on the reverse strand, counting down.
AAGGAAAAAGAAGCTAAGAAGAATATCAGACAAATCAAATATAAGTGGATACCAAAGAATACAAAGAAAGATTATCTCTATCAAACTCCATTAGTCAAAGAAACTATGGGGAAAAATTAAAAGGGGGTAAGTATCCATCAAAGATGTCCACAAAGGCAAAAGAAGGCTTCTCAAGCAACATACAAAGTGTATCAAGCAGTTGGTCCTAATTCCATGCACATTTCCATATCCACCCATCATTGCTCATCTTCCCAAGTTTGGAGAGTCAAAGGTTCCAAACTATCGACCAATCTATATTTTATTACTAAACACACTCCATCCACACCTCCATGCATGATATCCAATTCTCACATTGACCATGTGTTGGAAATGACCCTTCATCATAAGGATTCAGAAGGCACTCTATCACGATGTGTGCACAAAGACGAAGTTAACTCCGGTGTCAACAAAGAAGACCAGGAATCTCAAAATTTTCTTTCAAGTGCACATATCTTGGCAAAGTAGCTTCTTCAAGCAGGATATCGATGGCACATTATGATAGAATAATCTACATCAACGACATCAGGTGGTTCAACATGAGCCTAAATATTTCATAGAAAAATACAAAAAAATCAAAAAATATAAAAAAATCATAAAAAGGAGTGAAAATAGTAAAGAAAAAAATTGTCCTCTAGTGAAAACAACATGGGCAGTGCTTTGGGAAAGTACCATGATGAAAACCTGGCAAAAAGGCGTCATGTGTAGAATTGAGCATTTGTGTGTGCTAGTTTAGTTAAAAGCATCTGATCACATCCATGTTAAATCCAACATTCCATCCATAATAAATTTGTTCATCCATGAACCATTTATCCCATCCATTTTCATATATCTACATCCATACATCCAAGTAATCTTGATCTTGATAAAATTTTGGAGCACACTTTATGCTTGTTTATGGTAAACATCTTGATATGGGTCATTTTCATTTATCCTATCCAATCCAACCTTATCTAAGCCATGAAGCACTATCCAAATGTACATCCACTACCTAAACACCTTATCTTATCGCAAGATGATCCATACCTATCCATTCGTCCATCTGTCTATCCAAGAATCTACCCATGGCCTTTCAAACATTGTCAGACACTGGGGGCAGATATTTGCATCTTGCTTTGAGAATAAATCTTGATATATACCCTTCAACTTATGTGGTGATTAGAACATTGGAAAACATGAAATCAAATTGGTCAAAGCATTTGTGAGCCAAACCCAAATCACTAGCCCATGGAATATTTTGACAAGATGGCATTCCTTATCAAGCTTTATCTTTCATCAAACATCAATCTGAATAATCAATATCAGTCACATCTAACTTGCATGTCAACATCACATCAAATCATCAAAACAATTTTGTTCCAAACCAAGCTTCATCAATCTTGATCAATCAAATCCAATCAATTATCACCTTGTTTGACTTAACACACTTAGTCAAACCACCCTCTTGTGTACCAGTTTACTCTAGGATAACACAACTTCCTAGATTTTACAAGTGCATCATCAACTTGTTTGACTTAACAAAATTAGTCAAATTATCCAATCCATCATCAACTTGTTTGACTTAACACACTTAGTCAAACTACCCTCTTGTGTATGAGTTTACTCTAGGATAACACAACTTCCTAGAGTTTACAAGTGCATTAACACTTCTATTTGACTTAACACACTTAGTCAAACTATTAATCCATCAATTTGATCAATCAACCTTAGCTTTTTTTTCAACAAAATCCCAAAATAGAGTGCTGATATCATCACATATCCACATCCAAATCGTCAAAATCATGCGAAGAAACCAAAAACATCCAAAACATGTCAAAATCCAAAAAATCCAAAAAAAGAGTCATCAGTTGAACTACATCATCTCTGAGCTTGAACGTAGGCAAGTTTGATATTTGATCATCCCCTGAGACATCTTAGGTCAGTCCTTAGGCATCTGTTGCAATATAATGGCAATCCATTTTCCCATCTATTTCATCATTGAGTCTTGTTAGTCTTCCACCTTGGCTAAACTACGTCATCTCTGAGCTTGAACGTAGGCAAGGTTGATCTTTGATCATCCTCTGAGACATTTTAGGTTAGTCCTTTAGGTGTCTGTCACAATGGCAGTCTGTTTGCCCATTTATTTCATATTTTAGGTTAGTCCTTTAGGTGTCCGTCGCAATGGAAATCCATTTTCCCATATATTTCACACCGTAGGTCAGTCCTTTAGGCATTTGTCACAATTTGGCAATCTATTTCCCTTCTATCTCATCAACAATCAAGTCAATTGTCAGCCGAACTACATCATCTCTAAGATTAAACGTAGGAAAGGCCATCCTTGATCGGCTGCTAAGACACAAAATAAAAGAACATTTGTAAACATCTCAAAAATACCAAAAACAACCTCAAAATATTTGAAAAACCCAAAATGGTGCATCCATCTCATCTCGCTTTCACCCGTGATAATCATCATTCATAATAAAATCAATCATTGCCTTCATCCTTTGGTAAAGCAATCACAAGCTATTATAGCAAGTTTCAAAGTGAACACCCAACCATCAAAAGTCTCAAGTCTAAGTTAGTAAGCAAGCAAGTTGATCAACTCAGAGTATCAATAGCTTATCACCCAATCAGTCTCACCAAAACCCTGATCACAACATGTCCTGGGATGTATCCTTCCCATGATAGACATAAGCATCAGGTATCTCGTAGTAGTTTAGCCTTGGCTAGTAGTATGAAGAACATTAGCTTGTTTGTTTACTTTATCTGGTCTTTTTGACTTATCTTATTTTGCACCCATTCCAAGGACCTCCTAATGATGCCTAAACAAAATAGATTTAGAGAGAAAGGAATGGGGCAATGATCATCATCTTTTTTATTTGTTGTGCTTGTTGGATACGCTTGTAAAATAACTTGGAAAATACTTACTTTTTTAGGTCCGTCCTAGCAAGTTTTTCATATGTCAAGGGTGAACAAGAATACTCCTATTTGATTGTTGAGTTAGATTTCATCACACTAGGTACAATGCCATCCTAGTTCTTTATACCTTGATGCATCGTACATACGTGTGTTATCAAACATAAAGTAATTAGCCCTTTGAAAATCCCAACTCCTGGTAAGGAAATCATCATCATCATCATCATCATCATCATCATCATCATCAATAATAATGTGAACTTGTGTGGATCCTCCTTCCATCCATCTTATTCTTCTTATTCTTCTATCTTTACTAACATTTCTATCTAAAGTAGGTATGAGATATCAAAATATAAACAAGGCTACCCATGGCCGATGACTATCTATAAATCATGAGAATTGTCTACATAAAAGAATTATCTTTTGTGCTCTCATCAATAGAACCACTCCTCTCGCATTTTATCGCGATCTTCATCGGAAAATCAAACATTTCCACTTGATCTCTCGAGGGGGCAATATACTAGCATAATCCTTTTGCTGGGGCAATAGTGGGGCATTCAAAAAAATCAGAACTTTATTGAACTTTGATTACATCAGTTTATTCTTTGAACCAATGCAACAAGTACATTGCTTCAAAGAGGGGAAAAATGTAGACATGGAAAATATACAATTGGAATTGACACACTAGATCCTGATTTACTAACACCATTTCATCCTGAATCATCTCCTTTGCTAGTCATTTAATTGAATAATTTTTATTTGATTAAATTCATCACTCTTCATGTCTTAATTAAATAAATCAACTTTATCTAATTAATCCCTAAATTCATCTCATTTAAATTAAATAAATCTCTATTTGGTTTAAATCCAACATCATCCATCTTTAATTAAATAAATCAAATCTCTATCTAATTCATTATTTAATCATTTTCCTCTTATTTTGATTTAAATCATTCCTAAAATCTAATTCAAAATGGTCAAATCTTCTAATCTCTCATTAAATTGATCAAATTAATCTCAATCACTAAAATCCTCTAGAGAATGCAACTTGCATAATAAATCAATTACTTTGATTTATTTAATTGACTATTTTCTCTCAACATGACATAAAAGGGGAATATTCCCTCAAATTTGAATCCAAATTCAAGTGGGCTTGGTCCTTCCAACAAGGAATTTAATGCCTCTTACATGTACTTGTGCATTGAGCCAAGTGACATTAACTCCATTTCTTTCTCCCTCCAACATGTCACATTCAAATTTCAAATTTGAATCTCATGGCATTTATCATGCACATTGACTAAAATGTTCTCATTCCTCCTCCAATAACATGTGGACAAGTGGCCTCTTCTCATTGGTTGGTATTTTGTCCCACATTGCTCAATTTCACTCTCTCTTCCATTTTGGAAATCTATAAATGAGAGACTCTTCCTCTCATTCTATCATCCCCAATTTGAGTAAACTTACTATACTCAACTTCATCCTCAAGCATATCTAGTTTCATCCATTTTCATCACATTCTTAGCTAGGTTATGCAGATTTTTATCATGGAGCTTTATTGAATCTTCATCAAGGTGGATCACTCATCAAATCATCAACATTGCAACTAAGGAGTTGGGAAAGGGTCAATTTCGACACATCAATTGGCACCAATTCCCCCATGGGATCAAGAGTTTGCATTGCTTAAATTAGGATTTCATTTATATTTCATGTTTGTTCTTTTTTTTTCCTATTTTAATCATTTCAAATGGATTTCATGGGGAATCCTTGTTTTTATCTTTCATATCAACTAACTAATGTGTTTTTTTGTCATGTCTATGCAAGAATAGGATAAGGGTTCACAATTAGACATGTGTCACAAATGCAAAAAACCATGTCAAAACTAAGATATAACATGAGCGCATTATAACGGGCTCATGCTATATCTTTCTTTGTAAATCGCCAAGCCTTAGCTTTGGTATTTTCCTTGGAATACCAACCCAAAGGCTTGGAGGGTCTTCCCAATGACTAGAGATGTGTTTTTGCAAATTCTACAATATTTCACATAATCGGGTTCATGCTCACCATCAAGATTGCATGTGTTTCAATGTCAAACAAATTGAACACCTAGGTAATGTTAGGTTTTCTCTTAGCTATCCAACGATGTAATTTTTTTCACTTTTTAACAATGTTAAGCCTTCCATCTATAATTTATTTTGTTTATGTGTCTCCTTTTTTGAAAAAAAAGCAGTGTTTTGTGTTTTTTTCATTATAAATTAACTGTTCATTGAAATTTCAAATAAATTAAATTTTTAAAAAACTAGACTACATTCTACATTTCTTTAAAAAAAAATCAATTAGTTCCCAAAATCTATAAGGGTAGCATGACCAAAATTCTATTTTCAAGAATTGTCCACTTAGAAAATTAGTAAAAACTCAAATATTGATTAAAAAATTATCATAAAATCATGCATCAACTACATACTATTAGCTAATTTCTCACCCAAGAAATTTTAAAAATAGTAATAAAAGTTTCACCATGCTAGGGACGTACAAAATTTACTATGTAATATTATTTTGATAAAAAAAACACCAATTTATGTACGTCCCTCTTCTTAACCCCTTAATATCAACCATTTTCAAAATAAATTAGTAGTTTAGAAAGTAGACTCTTAGCACTACGATCCTTGTTTTTGTTGGATCTCAAAATTTTGAGTGTAACTATCCTCAATTTCATGTCCAAGGTTAGTATTTCCTGATTTCAGAATTAAAAAAGTGGCCACTTAAGCCCCCATTTTGGCCCCCCATATTTTTGCACTTACCCTTGTAATTGTTTGATACAAGTTTCGCTTTCGAAAAACATAATGAATTAGGCTTTTAAATGCATAATTGGGCCAATTATAGGCTTAATTAAGTCTAATTTACTAAGGGGCCCAAACATAGTGTGAAAATTTAAAGGAGTACATCTTATAACACTACATTTATCCCCCACTTTAATGAGAGGATGAGACCTATGCTCAAACTCACACTAAAGTGGAAAAACAAGCATCAAGAGAGGTGTAATTGTACAACTATTGGAAAGGTAAGACAATAAAGGTCAAAGAGGGTGATCAAGCCCACAAGATCTAAGATCTCATTAAAAACCAACAAAGGCACAAAGAGACACATGCATATGTTGAATATGCAGCAACAAGACAAGATATCTAAACACACAATGCCAAAATTAATTCAAAGGAAAGAGGTTTGGATCAAGCCTAGACTATTTATCCAATAGGTATGAATCAAGCCTCGACTATTTATCTAATAGGTATAGCTCAAGCCTTTTTTATTCGTCTAGAAAATCCTCACAAGTGGAAACCTCTTGTCCACTATGAAAACAAAATATACTCACACAGGCTACTGAAATTTATTGTCCACTAAGTGAGCCCCAAAATTTGGATGATGTTAAATTCATTCCAAGTCGACAGGCTCCCATGTACAACCAATACCAAAGTTATACCTCCTGATAACTTTGATAAGGTGCCACAAAAATGATCACAAGGATAGCATGTTGCATTATGCTAGGCACTCATGAAAAACATGGCTCCACTAGAAAGGAATTTGTCTTATGCTTGGTGGCCATGACAAACATAAAGGCTCTACTGGCAAGAAATGTGTTTTATACTTCGTGGCCATGAAAACATAGAGGCTCCACTAGAAAGCAAGTTATGCTATGCTTGGTGGCCAATTTAAATACAATAGGATATGATATTTAAATGGGTTTTTCTTAGTTCATGAAAGGACTCACCTTAGGGAACATCATGGCTAATGTCACCAATTGAGGACTAGTCAAGGATAAAATATTTGCAACTTAGGGAATGCACAGTGTACCATTACCACTAAGAGGAATGCCATATGCCAAGAAAGGGCACACTCTTGAAGGACATCAAATGCAATGTCACCACCAAGAAGACACATGATGTGAAATAAGAAGACCACACTTTGAATTATGATTGGGGATGTGTATGCCCCACTTTAAAGAAATCACTAATCACTATGTTGTGAGTAGTTAATTTAAAGTAGAACATAATAAATGCTAATATACGAGAGTTTTATCTGGAAATCCCTATGCAAAACATATGTTTCCAAGATAGATCTATGTCATGGAAAGGAGGTTTCCCCCCATATGAAATCCTAAGATAACACAAAAGGGATCCATGGATATAGGGTCAGTGTTATGTCTTTTCTATAGTGATATAATCAAGCTGGGAATCATCATCATTTTATAAATAACTCATGGAACAACAAGAACAAAGCAAGAATGAAACATAGAGAGAGAAAACAAAGAAAATATCTTGGGTCAACATGGAAGAGACCTAAATGTCTCAACACCTTGCATCATCCCTAAAAGGAAAACAAAATATAAAAGATAAATCTGTACAACATATAGACTAACAAAGATACAAATAGAAGAATGCCACGATAGATTTGATTCCTTTATATACTTGTACCAATGAAGTGACTAGTATGGCACATGTGAGTCAACCTATAGTAGGTCACTTGCATCCTAATATTTTTCATCATATGCAGAAGGCAGACAACTAGCCAAAGGGAAAATGGCAAGTGCCATACTAAGAGCATCACGATCAGGTTCAACACATGGTGAGTCACTCTTTATAGGAAGACAATCATGGTTGCTATCATCTAAGCTCATGAAAGAGGAAAACAATAAATTTAGATAATTATGTAGTTCCTCATAAATTTTAGCAATATCATCATTATTATCGAAGCTAATCACAATAGGAGGCCTAATGAAAATGTCATTAGATGTTTCATGTGTTTTTTGTTGGGGAAAAAGTGGTGAATCATTATTCTTTGTTTCAACTAGTGTTTGATCTGGATTTTATATTTTATTCTCCTATTTTTAATTTATGAGCAATAGCACAACATCTACACCTACACTTTTTAGAATTTCTATTTCTTCTTGTATTATTTTCAAGTTGTGATTGTGTAGGAGTAGGTTTATTAACCATTGGTTTATTTTCTTCACGTAAGAGATTAATGGAAGGAACCATGGGGGGTTGCTCAAACACTATCTCTTTAGCTTTATAAACTTGTTTGATCTTAAGAGGCACAAAGGGACTTACATTATTATCTCTTGGTATTTTATATAAATTAGGTGAATGATTTGTCATGGATTGGTCTTGGTTAGTTGGAAGGGATTTTTGTTTAATCATGGTTTAAACAATGATAGGATTCTCAATCATGGGTTGAGGCATGTTGTTAAGGGATAATTATGCTATGTTCTTTGCCTTGAACTTTTGATAAGATTTGAAAAATAAATTCTCATGAGGTTTAATAGGTTCCATAGGTTTGGTCCAAAATAAATCCAATGAGAAATTCCCACAAGAAGACACAAGATTAAAGCCACTATGATGCACAATAAATATTCCATTGCTAAATGGAAACTTTAAGCATTTATACACTATTGATAGGATGAAATAACATGGAGCATAGCCATGGGTAATGAAGCTTCAGATGCAATTGGTCCAATGATAGGATGATGAAGAATGATACATTCAATTGTTTCAGTCTAGCTATTAAAGGAAGAGTGCTTGAACCTATCATAGGGCAAGAAAAACCATTATATATTTTCATCCATGCTTTTATTTACGCTCATAAGAATTTTGATAAAGTTCTTGCATAAATAATATTTCCTTGGTGATCACATTCTCTGCACACATAGTATCAATTAATATCCCATTAGTAGGATTTTTATCGGTTCTTCCAGCGATGTATTAAGAGGATCATCAAGTGTACATCTAATTATGTTATTTTGTGAGAAAGCAATGTCAAGGGGCATCTTGGTTTGTCCCTTGCGAGGTTGAACATCAATGAAGTTGGCTATAAATTGTAAGTATTCTTCATTTTCACTCATATTTTCATTATTTGTATCTTGAAGTTTATCAAAATTCATCACATCATTCTTAGTATTTGTAGCTTTCAAAAAAGAGATATGATGATTTGGCATGGGGTTGGTAAAGATTTACAATTTTTTGTTTGGTGGGGAAATACACTTATTTCCTTTACCATTAACACCACCAGTCTAGATGTTATTAGAATCAATGAGGTCTTGCACAATATGTTTAAGAAGCTTACATTGTTCTATTTCATGTCCATTTTGTCAATGATAATGTAAAAAGACATTTTAGTTAAATTTTGCAGGTAAGGGTTTATTAGTGTCAATGGCTCTAATAGGTGATAAGGTAACTAAGTTCTTACTTATAAGTTGTAACATAGTAGAGTGAAGGGTATCAGGTAACGGGGTTAATTATCTACTCCTTTCGCTAAATGAATATGGAATTGTCATTTTTATGGCAGCCACTTGGGAGTTAACATGTTGATTTGTTTGAGGTGTATTTAGTTGTAAAAATACCTTGTTTTTTTTCTTGAACAATTCAAAATTGTTGTGGGGCACATATTTAAATCTTGTAGGATGGTTGGAAGAATTTTTTGTTTGACAATGAGTAGTCAAATTCTTATAGTCATGAAGGGTCATGCACGAGTATGTAAAGGAGAGAAATTTTATCATCCCAAGTTTTTATTGGGACTTTTCTTGTAAATTTTCAATGAACATTCTTTGAAGGTCAGCATCACAAATCTTGATTTTGATTTGTGAGTAAAGAAATTTATAACGAGTGATAAAGTATATGACCTTTTTCTCATCCTTCTATTTAAATTTCATTAAATCAGCTCAGGTCATCTTGGGACTGATGTGCACTTGTAAATGGTTGATAAATGACTCAAAAAGCTAATTGAAAGAGGTAATTGAGTTATTTGGGAAATCAAAAAATATTGCAAGAATGGAAATATTAAAGGTGTTGTCATTTATGTCAACTAATCGACTGGTTATCAACTAGTTACTGTTGGTTGTATATGTCAAGGATATTGAGAAAATTGTAATGAAGATATGTTGTAGGTATATAATGGTTTCTTTGGGTTGTGGTTCAGAATCACTCCTATATTTGTGTGGTTCAAACATGTTGTTCATGGCTGATAAAATATGTTATATCTAGATTTTTGGATGTTGATTTTTTGTACAATGTAAGTTGTGTTCACCAATTTTGAACTATGGTTTTCTATGTTTTTGGTTAAGGTCTAGGAGAAGTTTTGTTGGTCTATATTTCTCTTGGATGAAGTCTTATGACTTGTGGTTCTAGAATTGAGTTGCCATGATTCTATTAAAGATAGTTTTGATATTTGGAAGATTCAATCTTAATGGTTCTATGTGTTTTGTTTTACACTGGTTTGGTTGACTATGTGTAAAATACTAATTTTGAGGTTGATGAAGTGTGTTGGATCTTTTTGGGTCACCCTCATACTAATTCCACCCTAGGATTTTTTGGTGGTGACCTAATTTAAATTTTAATTAGGATGGCTAACTTCTAATATGTTTCAAAGTTCAAGATGGTATAACTACAAGATGAGTTAGTGGTGAAGAAATATGCAAGAGAAAAGAAGAAGAGTTATAAGATAAAAGAGAAAGTGTGGATAGATACAACATTGATTCTATTCAATGAATGTGTCTGATGCGAGTATCATATATTAGTGTGAAGCTTAATGTTGAGTTTCTGATGCAGTGAGAAAAAGGTGAACTCTATCATTCATGCATGTCTATAGGTGATTGTAGTGGAATCATTTGTTTCATTGGGATTTTAGTCTCTCTATAACAAGTCTTCTTTGTATCTCTATAGCAGTGAGCCCTCTGGGTTGTTAGCCCTACTGGATAGTCAGTCCTTCTTTTGGATAGTGATTCCTTGTTTTGGCAGTGAGCCTCTTGTATTCAATTTTTATATTCTCTATAGTGTGAATTAATCCTCATCGTGGTTTTTCCCTTATTGGATTTTCCACTTAAATCTAGTATTATTTTGTTTATGTGTTTGATTTTAGTTTTTGCATTGACATTTAATGATTAATAATTTAAGCAGTATTAAGGATTTGTTCTAGTGATTGAATTAAAGTTTTAATTCTATGACAACTGATTCACCCCCCTCTTAGTTGTCATATTAAATAATTGGTATTAGAGCTTGGTTCCCTAGTGAAGAGATTAATTGCTTGAAGAAGGTCTAGGATTGCTAGAAAAATGGTTTATGATTATCTGAGGTTTGATGAAACTAATTATGGTATCTGGAAAGTATTGATGGAAGAATTTCTAGAGTATTATGGATATGATTTGGAGAAATATTACAAGAATCCTTACACTCCTCTTGCTAATGATATAAGTATGCCTAATGAGATCAAAGCACATGAAGTGAAAAATAAGGCAAAATACATCTTAAAGAATCTAGTCTAGTACATTCTAAGTTGACTAAGGTTAAAAATTTGAAGGTCATGCTAAGGAATTCTAGGATGCTTTGGAAAGATCACATGATGGTGATGAGAGAGTTCAAGAGGAAAAGTTACATAATTTAGAGACACAGTTTGATCTTCTACATATTTCTGAAGATGAGAATGTTAAAGCTTATGTATGGAGATTAGATGAGATAGTGGTTGGAATGCAAGGAATTGGTGCTACTATAGATGAAACCAAGATTGTAAGAAATATTATTTAAACTCTTCTCAATGCTTACAGTGAAAAGGTGAGTGCTATTGAGCATACTATAAATTATAAGACCTGTACAAAAGATTTTTTGTTAGGATTTTTAACATCTTATGAGATAAGGAAGTTGAGCCTAAGGAATGGATGCAAATCAAAGACTGCTTTTGAGGTTATAAAAGCTAAAGATCTAGATGAAGAGAACTTCGATGAAATACAAACCAAATTTGTTAGAAGGATGAGGAAAGACTCTCATAAGTATGAAGGTAATTTTCCCTTTAGATGCTTTAGTTATGGACAAAAAATTCAATATGTTGCAAAGTATCTGAAAAGAGATAAAAGGAATAAACAAAGATATGAGAAAGAAAACAAAGGAAATAAGATTAATACAACTTATTATGTGAATGAGAATGCTAGTATATCTGACGAGGATTCAAAATATGAAGATCCTAATGCAAATGAGTGCTTGTTCTTAGTGATTAAGGATGAACCTACATTTGCTAATTCCTAAAAATAGGTAAAGGAAAGTCCTTCAGAGAAGGAAAAAAATGAAGGTGTGGTTATTTGTTCCCTACATGCTAAACAAGAGAAACATTATTGGGTAGTTGACTATGTTGAATTTTTTGGTTGTCATTGATGTCAAAACTATTAGCATTAATGTCTTTAAGACTGTATATGTTGAGGATATTGAGAAAATTGTAGTAAAATAAGTTTCAGGTTGTTTGTGAAGTAGTGAAGATCAGTATGATGGAAAGTTTAGTATGTTGCTGGTGTGATGTTGTGGATTAAAAGGTTTTTGAAAATCCTATCTAGTTTATCCTCCAAAATTTTTAGAGGTGTGCATGAATATTTGAGCAATTTATGAGTTTTTGTGTTCTGACAGTTATTTTATTACTGTAGCTAGTGTTCCTAGAAGAAGATAATGTGATTATAGTAATCGGAGTTGTTGTATATGCTCTTGTGATGTTTTTGGATGCTTCTATATCATGATTTATTTATGTTGCACATCTTCATTGATCGTTGTCCTCATGATCCATGATTTTCTCTTACGTGTTCATTTTTTTCATGTTCATGGCCGACAGGGTGATTGAAGCATGTTTGGATCTTCGAGGAATAATCTTTGAAGGTGTTTTATGTTTGAGGATGTTATTTTGGGTCTCTAGTATGTTGTGGTGTACCTTGGTGGATTCAAATTAATAATATTTATTGTTTTGGGCCAACAGTTTGCATTCATCTTTTAACTTTGTTGAAGCCGAGATGAAGTGATGTAATTCCTTGTTGCGGATATATATGAGTGATTTTTTATCCCATTTGAGACATGCATGATGTGAAGTGTGTGAATATTGTTCTAAATATTTTGAAGGTAGAGAAGAGTGTAAAGAAGAGTGAAGAAGAGTGAAGAAGTGTTCATGTGCTTAACCGAAACTATAATCAGGCATTAGTAGATGTTACTTCCTCAGTTCAAAATCTTTAGATGGGTTTAATTTGAATGTTTTTCTAAGACAACGAGTCTTTTTTTTTAGAAGTGAGCTCTAGGAAGTGTACCTAAATGAATGTGAATTCCTGATTTATTATTTTTATACTTCTAACAGAGTATAAACTTGTGGAGTGACCTCCACCATGGTTTTTCCCCTAATAGGGTTTCCACATAAAAATCTGGGTGTTATGTGTGTTTCTAATGCGTTGTTGATTTATGATTTCATGGTTATTTATCATATCTTAGAATAAGGGTCAATAAGTTGAATAATTTTGAATTTTTTTGACAACTGATTCACCTCCTCCCTCTCAATTGTTTTCCCTTGTGTTGCCAACAATTGGTATCGGATAAGGTTCCTTGGAAGAATTTTAACAACTTAAAGTGATCTAGGATGGTGACATATAAGAAGGATAGTTATATATTTGATGGAACACACTATTCTATATAGAAGACTCGAATGGAGTTTCATCTGAGATGCATTGGTGAATCTTACTAGAACATTACAATTAATAGGTATGTTATTCCTCAAAATGATCCTACTACTACTATTGAGATTAGGGATGTTGAATACAATATCAGGGCTAAGGAATCATTTTTGAGTGCGTTGATTGATTCTGAGATGACAAATGTTATGGATCTGAAGACTGCTTATGAGATCTAGAAAAATTTGGAAACTTTGTATGAAGGTAATGCTAATGTGAAGATTATTAAGCTACAAAGTCTAAAAGGGAAATATGAAATGTTTTAAATGGGTGATGATGAGAGTATTACTACTCTCATGAAAAGAGTGAATGAGCTTGTTCTTGGTATCAGATGTGTTGGTTGATAGTTGGAAGAATAAGAGATTGTTGTTAAAGTACTTAGATATTTTCCTCATGCATACAAATTCAAAGCTATAGCTATTGATGAGCTATGGACTATGCAAAATGTAACCATAGATATGTTGATTGGTAAACTTACTGCTTTTGAGTTGATTGAATTCGGTGATGCCCTTCCTTAGATAGAATCTACATTCAAAGGTACTACCTTCAGAAGAGATAAGCAGAGATATAATCCAGGTGAAATTTCTTCTAGAAAGGTATTCAAGTATGAGGAAAAAATGAGGTAGATTGAATGAGCTTGAAGCACTTATTGTCAAAAGGGAAGCTAGAGGAGAAGGTAAGTATAAAGGAAAATTTCCTATTAAATATTTTTCCTGCAATAAGATAGGTAATTTTGCATCAAGGTGTCTAGAAAGAGTTCCTAAGCCAAGACATAACAAGCCTAAATTTCAAAGGAAGTGTTATTATGTTGTTGATGAAGGTTTTATTATATTCTACAAATGTGAAGAAAGCCCTAGCTACTCAAATTGAAGAGAATGATGAATGGGTAATTGATAGTGGATGATCACATCACACGACAGGTGATAAAATAAAATTTGTAAGCCTAGAAAACTATGATGGTGGTATAATTTTTGGCAAAGAATTTTTTTTTTTTATGGTAAGCACAATACTGATGATTTTATTTATGTTGAAGGTTTGAGGCATAATCTTTAATTCAAGGATGGAAAGTGTAGAATATTGGGAAGTTTTGGAAATATGATTGCTTCAAGTACAAAAACAAAGGGCAACATTTTTCACCTGAATGTTGCTAGTAAAAGTTGTCTGATTTCTCAAGTTGATGAAAGTTGGTTGTTGCATAGGAGAATGTGTCATGTAAAATTTGAAAATATTAACAAGATAATTTATATTCAGGCAGTGAGATATCTTCCAAAATTGGTAAAGCCTACTAATGCCATATGCAAGGAATGTAAGTTAGGAAAGAAAACTAGAGTCTCATTCAAAAGAAAACAATATTATTAAAATGGAGTATTGGATCTTGTGCATACTGACTTGTGTGGTCTTGCTAGAGTCAAAAATTTAGAGGGTTATAGGTATTTCATGTTGCTTATTGATGATTATTCTAGGATGATGTGGGTTTGTTTCTTAAGGAAGAAATTTGAAGCTCTAGAGAAGTTCAATATATTTAAGACTATGGTTGAGACAAAGACAGATCTAAATATTAAGTGTTTGATATTGGATAGAGGTGGTGAATTTACTTCTTATGAGTTTAGTTCTTTCTGTGAAGTGCATGGGATAAAGAGAAAATTATCTACATCATGGACCCCTCAACAAAATGGAGTTGTGGAAAGGAAGAACAAGATATTTCAAGATGGTGTTAGGACTATGATGTTGGAAGGAAATGTTCCTCATATATATAGGAGAGAAGTTGTGAGTACTATTGTTTATATCCTCAATTGGGTAAAAATCAAAGGTGATACTGGTAAGACCACTTTTGAGCTATGGTTTTTTCATAATCCTACTGTTAGATATTTCAAAATCTTTGGGAGTAAATTCTATATCAGAAGAGACAAAGATATAGAAAATTTTGATGCTAGGAGTGAAGAAGGAATCTTTATTTGTTATTCTACTAAGATTAAAGCCTATTGGTGCTAAAACAAGAGATTGAGGAAAATGATTGAAAGTGAAAATGTTAAGGTTGATGAAGAAATTGCTAGACCATACAAAACCTGTGGATATGATTTTGATGATCATAATGATAGTATAAACAAAGGTCAGACTTCAAATCAAGTTCTGATCATTCTGGTGAATCAAGAAGATCAAGAGGAAGGAGAAACTAGTGAAATTACAAAAGAGAGATCACAAGAGCCCGAAGTTCAAGAAAATCCTAGGACTCCAAGGTATGTGAGATTAAATCATTCAAAAAATTAGATTATACATGATAAGAACAAAGGTGTCTAGACTAGGAGTAGAATTGCAGAAGAATATTGTTTGATTTCAAAGACTGATCCTAACAATGTCAATGGAGCATTCAAAGATGAACATTGGATTGAAGCAATGAAAGAAGAACTACAGAAAATTAAGAAGAATAATACATGGATTCTTGTTCCTAGACCTAAGGACAAAAATGTAATTGGAATGAAATGGGTCTTTAGAAACAATATGAACGAACAAGTTGAATTTATCAGAAACAAAGAAAGACTATTATGTAAAGGATATTCTCAGATGGAAGGAATTGAATTTGAAGAGACTTTTTCTCCTATTGCTAGAATTGAAGTCACGAGACTGTTTCTTGCATATGTTGCTCACAAAAGTACAAGGTTTATCACATGGATGTCAAGTTAGCATTTCCAAATGGTGAATTGGAAGAAGAAGTGTATTTTGAGCAACCTAGTGGATTTCAATTAAAAGATCAAGGAGATATGGTTTGTCGGTTGAATAAAGCATTGTATGGACTCAAGTAAGCCCCTAGAGCTTGGTATGCTAGATTGGACAAGTATTTACTAAAGCTTGGATTTAACAAAGGTATTGTTAATAATAATCTATATTTCAAGATTGATAATGATAAATATTTAATTTTGGAAGTCTTTTTTTATGATATCCTTTTTGAATGAGATGATGGTTTGTGCATCAAGTTTTCTAATGAGATGCAGAATGAGTTTGATATGTCACTGATTAGTGAGATGAAATTATTTTTGGGATTTCAAATTACTCATATAGATAAATGGGCCTTTATATCTCAGTCCAAGTATGTGAAATAATTGCTCAAGAAGTTTGGTATGGAAGGTTCAAAGCCAGTCCGTACACCCATGGTGACCAGATGTAAGTTGACAATAGGTGATGATTCTCTAAAGGAAAATCATACTAGATACAGATCAATGATTGGTGGATTACTTTATTTGACTCAAAATAGACCTGATATCATGAATGTTGCATGCATTATTGCAAGATTTCAAGCCAATCCTAAGGAATCTCATTTGACTATTGTGAAGAGAATTTTTAGATACTTGAAGGGAATAGTTGATTTTGGCTTGTGGTATCCTAAACATGATGATCTTACTTTAAGTGCCTTTACTGATGTTGATTGGGTAGGAGATGTGAATGATAGGAAAAGTACTAGTGGTGGCACATTTTTCATGGGAAAGAAGTTGATTTCATGGTTAAGTGAAAATAAGAATGCCATTTCTTTGTCTACTGTAGAGGTAGAATACATTGTTGTTGCTAACAATTGTACTCAAGTATTGTGGATGAAGCCAATGTTGAAAGATATTAGATTTATGTATGATGAACCTATTTCTATATTCTGTGATAATTCAAGTGCTATAAATATTTCTAAGAATAGGTTGTTTCACTGAAAAACTAAGCATATATCCATCAAGTTTAAATTTTTGAGAGACAAGGTGAGTCATAAGGAAGTCAAACTGGAGTATGTGCCTACTAAGGAACATATTGCAGACATCTTTACTAAGCTTTTTCCTAAGGATACTTTTGAGTATCTCAGAAGGAAGTTGGTGGTGATTACCCCTCCTAATCAGAACTAAGATATAATACATTGCATCAGTCTGAGCATTTCATAGTCATATCTTGATTTGGATTGATGTTGTGGTTGTTGCTACTTAGGGGGAGTAGTTAGATGATTCAAATATGTGGCTCCCAAATTGTGTGTATCTTTTTCATTTATGTGAAAGGGGGAGAAGAGCAATGTGAAAAACTGGGAATTATCTAAGGAGAAGAATTCATGAGAAAAGAGTCAGAACCTAAGGGGGAGTAATGTTTTTCTCACCCCTCTGTCATTTGTCCTTGATGAAAAAGGAACAAATGGCTTCATGGAAGTTAGAGGTGTAGGTTTAGGTTGACAATATCTTAGATTGGTTGGCATGTCCTCATATACTTGCTTTGAATTATTGTTGCCTTTTATGCTTCAATGATTATAGGGTTGGATTGGTATTCAGTTTGGTTCTTTCACAGGATATTCATGCTTGTTCCCATTCAAGATGATCATGCAACAGGTTCAGGATATTCATGTTATTAGGGTGGTTCTTCATTATTGCATGAAAGGTATAAAGGTGGCATTGTTATCATTATAAGTCTCTGGTATATTCTGGTTGATCACTTTCAGATTGTGGTATACTCAACTTGATCTTATGTAAGATGTCTTCGCATGATATTTGAGTGGCACTTTTTATGTTTGCATAAAGCATATAGTTTAAGGAGAATAAGCACTTCATATGGTTTGGTCTTGACTATCACATTTTAATGTGATTGAGTATGTTTATTATTCACATCTACTTATATATACTCCTTGGCTTATTGGTTTGGTATAATATTAATGTTTTTTATCTTGGCATATAAAATGACATTATACTTGTGTCATTGGATTTTAAACATTATTATGTGGGAATAGGTTGGCTTCAAGAGGTGATCTAAACCCTATCAAGTTTCTTTTGAGCACTAATGGTTTTGACTCAGCAATATTTTTTGCTTTGCTCTAAGGTATCAGGCTCTATCACAATGGTGAGTAAATTTGATTAAAGTCTTTTTGAAATTTGCATTGGTAGTTTTATTGTATGAGGCTTAAATTTTTAAGTCACAATTTGCATGTGACTAAACTCCATTGACATCATATATGATTATTTTTTTTTCGGAAAATATTTTATGGCATGATAATATTTGGTTTTCACGTGGTATTCAAAATGATTATTTTGAATAAAGAATTCAGGGACAACCATCTTAAATTCATTATGATGTTTTTGTTATCACATATGAATTAGTCATTTAGACTTCAAATCTTATTTCACTTTGAAATATTCTTCAAATGAATTGAAATAAAATAAATTTAGGGCAACATCCTTTTGTCTTCTCATTGCAAGGGTTTGGAACCCTATCCGCCACCTTGGAAAGAATGTAACTGATCTTTCTTTGAAGATTACAAGCTGCAACTCTAATGACAAAAAATGGAGATCACTGTAAGATCCATGTTGTGGTTGGTGTGTTGGTCTTTTGTTTCTCATTGGGTGAGGGCTTGAGTTGGAAAGAGATTCATTTTTTTTTCCTTCATATGGGTTTGTAAATACTTCATTACAGGTTCACATGCATTCTTTTTCAATTTCTTTCTTGTTTAGGTATCATTTCCATCATTTGGTGTTTATATTTGCCAAATTTAGTTACTTGTTCTTTGCTTGAATATGAATGGGTGAAAATGGGTTGTTGAATATTGAGTCAGAAAAGCATGCCTTGTTTTCAGTTATTCTTGACCTCATTGTGGGTACTTTGGAAGAGTTGTTTACTTAGTGTATGAGGTTCATAATGATATGAGATCAGTTACATTTCATGACAGGGAATTTGCAGTGATAGTTGTTTTGTTTTCTATTAAAATGGTAAAATATGTGAAGGTAAAAGATGCTCTGGTGAATTTTTTGTGTCCATCTATCACTCATCATTATGGGTTCTTTGGAAAATAGATCCTTAAGGGTATTATTGTTCTATCAATCTACTTTGAACAATGAAAGTGATATTATTGGTGCATACATTTTGCATTCTTGTAGTAGATGATATTATTGGTGCATTTTTTTTAATATTTAGGGTTATGAGATCATAATGGTTATGAAAGTATTTCTTATCTGAAACCTTCAGTGAAGGTACTAAACATTTTTTTTGTATTTTTTAAACATATAAATTCAGTGATTAATCACTATTGTGTGTGAGCAATTTTGAAAAGAGTTAGAATGAAAAAGATCTATAATGAAACCTTGAAAATATGATGTAGAAAACAAAAATCTAATGTGTCTAGTATTTTGTTGATTCAACTTTAATCTTCAAGCTATTAAAAATATTAGAAAGAGAGGAATATGTGAGCTAAAATGAAATAGAGAAATCCTTTGATATATTATTATTGTTCTAATTTTGTAGAAGGGGTTGGTGCTCCTTGGAATGGGTGTTCCTAAATGTATAAGGGGTTGGTTCTCCTAGAGTGGGTGCTCTGAATTTTTCCAGTGAGGTATTGTAAGCTATGGTTTTTGAAGTTAAGCCAGTGAGGCAATTTAGGAGTGGTTTTTCTACCCCAGGAGGGTTTCCCACTCAAAAAATTATTTGTATTATGGTCTCATTGTTTTGATGTCATAATGCTTCTAGAATATGATGATTTTGTGAGTGATTGTTCTTATCAGAATAAACATTGTTGAATGTTAGTTCCTTGATCTCTAAAAATATTTATTTTAAAATGTCTTGCACAAGTGTTTTTTGAAGAGTCTAATTCAAAAGGAAGCATAAAAGTATTGATTTGATTCATAGCTCAAGAATTGTTATGATGTACTGAAGCTCTTGGTTGTTTCATGCTTATCATATGCCATTCCATTGCTCAGTTATTTTTGTGTCTCATAAGTCTTCATTAAAATCTGGTGAACCTAAAGTGATTAAAAAATTTTGGTCTTTATGTACAATCTTATGAGTTTCACCCATTTTGTCATTATGCATTGATTGTTAAACAATGTATGTCATCTCTTTTGCAAATGCAAGATATCTCTCACAAGTTTTATCGGCATAAGTTTTCAAAACTGAACTAAGTTAATGTTGTGATGAATGCTCTCGAAGCCATTACTCTACCCTATTTTAAAAAGAAAGCGAATCAAAATTAAAAATCTTGGTCAAAGTTTAAAAAAGGTTTAGACATTGATTCACTCCCCCCTCTTAGTGTTTGTCCATACTCTAAAAATTGGTATCAGAGCCATACTCATACATAAGTCTAACCAACTTAGGGTTTCTTGGTCATGGATTATTTGACATGGGTAAGTGCAAGAGAAACAAAGGTCAAAATAAATCCCCTAGTGTCAAGAAAAAACTTGATAAACCAACCTTCATCAAATCCCTATCAGTTGATCCTAAAAGTGATCTTGTAGTTGGTGAAGAAGAAAATCACTTGGCAAGTGACTTTGAATAAGAATTTGGTGAAAAATAAAATAAAGATGATGAGTATGAAGTTGATTTGGAAGGATAACTGCTTGCTTCCTTAGATGAAATTAAAAGGCTTAAAAAGGAAAAAATGGGATCTCAAGGTACGCTTACAAGAAACTGACGATGTTAATAAAGTTGTAATACAAAATCATAATGAGGATAAAAATATTATTGAATTTTTGAAAGCTCAAATGACTAATAGAAAAAGGACTGAAGAGGGATTCTAATTCAAGTTAAAAAACAAGGATGAATTATGTAATAAACTATAAAATGAGGTTGCTTCATTAAAGAAAAGTCTAGATAATGATTCCTTGTTAAAAGAAATAACTCTTAAAGACGACATGATTATAAGTCAGAAAATTGAAATTGAAGAGTGTAAGAGGATAGCAGATGTGGTAAGATCTGATTTGGAGGTTAAAACTATTGAATGTTTAAAACTTGAAGGATAAGTAGTTACATTAATAAAAGAGCTTGAAAGTGTCAAGATTAAATCAAGTAAAATTCAGAGATTTGATCATAGTACTAATATATTGAATGAAATGTTGGGAAGACAAAAACATTCTAAAGATCCTAAAGGAGTGGGATATGAGGTTGGAAAAATATCTACAAAAGAATCTAAGCATGAGACAGTGTTTTCTACTACAGATGGAAAGAGGTTTACATCCAAGAAAACACTAAGAATGAAGGTTGATCTTGGTTACCATATTTCTCCACTGAAGGATAACATTGATGCTACAAGACAATCTAAAGGTATTCATAGAGAAAGGAGAAATGTTTTCAGATCTTCACATCCTTGGCATGATTAGTAATTTAGGTATAATCATTATTTTCAAGGATATTTTTATGTTTTTAATGAGTTTTGTCATAAGGAAATTGATTGCATGAGATGGTCAAATAAGAATCATTCTAATGTTGCTAGAAATTAAAGTATGGTGTGTTACAATTGTAACAACTTTGGTCATTTTAGAAAAGATTGTAGAATGAATACAAGTGACAATTATGAAATGAACAAAGTTGTAAATGTCTATAGGAAGTATTTTGTTCCTCAGATCAGTCACAAATTCATTTGTTTCAGATGTAATAACATTGGGCATAAAGTACATCAATGAAAATTTAATAGAAAGACAAGTACGTTAAGCAAAAAAGTGAAAAAGTCTATATTGGTGTGGTTCTTTTATAGGATCTTCATGATTTTTCCCATTCAAGATGATCTTGCAATAGGTTCATGATATTCATGTAATCAGGATGGTTCTTCATTATTGCATGATAGGTATAAAGGTGGCATTGTTATCATTATAAGTCTCTAGTATATTCTAGTTGATCACTTTCAAATTGTGGTATATTTAGCTTGATCTTATGTAAGATGTCGTCACATGATATTTTAGTGGAACTTTTTATGTTTTCACAAAGTATACAGGTTGAGGAGCATAAACACTTCATATGGTTTGGTCTTGACTATCACATTTTAATGTGATTGAGTATGTTGATTATGCACATCTATTTATATATACTCCTTGGCTTATTGGTTTGGTATAATATTAATGTTTTTTTTATATTGGCATATAAAATGACATTATACTTTTGTCATTAGATTTTAAACATTACTATGTGGGCATAGGTTGGCTTCAAGAGGTGATATAAACCCTATCGGGTTTCTTTTGAGCATTAATGGTTTTGAATTAGCAATATTTTTTTCTTTTCATTAAGGTATCGCATTTTATCACAATGGTGAATAACTTTGAGTAAAGTCTTTTTGAAATCTATATTAGCAGTTTTATTGTATTAGGCTTAAACTTTTAAGTCACAATTTACATGTGACTAAAATCCACTGACAACATATATGATTATGTTTTTGTTGGCAGATATTTTTTGGCATGTTAATATTTGGTTTGCGTGTGGTCTTCAAAATGATTATTTTGAATAAAGGGTTCAGGGACAACAATCTTAAATTCATTATGATGTTTTTTTATCACATATGACTTAGTCATTTAGACTTCAAATATTATTTCACTTTGAAATAGTCTTTGAATGAATGGAAATGAAATAAATTTAGGGTAACATCCTTTTGTCTTCTCATTGCAAGGGTTTGGAACCCTATCCCTACCTTTGAAAGAATGTAATTGATCTTTCTCTAAAGAATACAAGTTGCAACTCAGATGACAACGAATGGTGCTCACTGTAATATCCATGCCATGGTTGGTGTCTTGGTCTGTCATTTATCATTGGGTGAGGGCTTGAGATAGAAAGAGATTCATTTTTTTTCCTTCATATGGGTTGGTAAATACTTCATTACAGGTTCACATGCATTATTTTTCATTTTTCGTTCTTGTTTAGGTATCATTTCCATCATTTGGTGTTTATATTTCCAAAAGTCAGTTATTGTTTCTTTGCTTGAATATGAATGGGTGAAAATGGGTTGTTCAATACTAAGTCAGAAAAGCATGCCTTGTTTTCAGTTATTATTGACCTCATTGTGGGTAATCTAGAAGAATTTATTACTTAGTGTATGCGGTTCATAATGATATGAGATCAGTTACATTTCATGACAGGAAATCTTCGGTGATAGTTATTTTGTTTTCTATTAAAATGGTAAAATGTGTGAAGGGAAAAGGTGCTCTGGTGAATTTTTTGTGTCCATCTTCTACTAATCATTATGGATTCTTTGTAAAATAGATCCTTAATGGTATTATTGTTCTATCAATCTACTTTGAACAATGAAAGCAATATTATTGGTGCATAAATTTTGCATTCTTGTAACAAATGATATTACTGGTGCAAATTTTGTTATATTCAAGGTTCTGAGATCATAATGGTTATCATATTCTATTTTATCTGACACCTTGAGTGAAGGTACTAAACAAATTTTGTGTATTTTGTAAAAGAGATAAAAATAGTGATTAATCACTGTTGTGTGTGAGCAATTTTGAAAAGAGTTAGATTGAAAAAGCTCTATAATGAAACCTTGAAAATATGATGCAGAAAATAAAAATCTAATGTGTCGTATTTTATTGATTCAAGTTGAATCTTCAAGATATTAAATAGATTAGAAAGAGAGGAATATGTGAGCTAAAATGAAACAGAGAAATCCTCTGATATATTATTTTTTTCTAATTTTGTAGAAGGGGTTGGTGCTCCTTGGAATGGGTGTTCCTAAATTTATAAGGGGTTAGTGATCCTTGGAAGGGGTGTTCCTAAATGTATAAGGGGTTGGTGCTCCTAGAGTGGGTGCTCTGAAGTTTTCCAGTAAGGCATTGTAAGCAGTGGTTTTTGAAGTCAAGCTAGTGAGGTAGTTTAGGAGTGGATTTTCTATCCCAAGAGGGTTTTCCACTCAAAAAAGTATTTGTCTTATTGTCTCATTGCTTTGATGTCATAATAATTCTAGAATGTGATGATTTTGTGAGTGAATGTTCTTATCAGTCTGAACATTGTTGAATGTTAGTGACTTCATCTCTACAAATATTTATTTTAAAATGTCTTGCACAAATAATTGTTTAAGAGTCTAATTAAAAAGGAAGCATAAAATTATTCATTTGATTCATAGCTCAAGAATTGTTATGATGTATTGAATCTCTTGGTTGTTTCATGCTTATCATATGCCATTCCATTGCTCAGTTATTTTAGTATCTCATAAGTCTACATTAAAATCTGGTGGTCCTAAAGTGATTAAACAATGTTGGTCTTCATGTACAGTCTTCACCTATGTTTTCATCATGCATTGATTGTTAAACAATTTATGTCATCTCTTTTGCAAATTTAAGATATCTCTCAAAAGTTTTATTGGGGTAAGTTGTCAAAAATGAACTAAGTTAATTGTGTCATGAATGCTCTCGAAGCCATTACTCTAACCTGTTTTCAAAAGAAAGGGAATCAAAATTAAATGTCTTGGTCAAATTTTAAAAAGGTTTACACACTGATTAACCCTCCATCTCAGTGTATGTCCATACTCCAACAAGTAAGTGTTGAAGTTAGTTGTGTTGATGGTGTTTTTCACATCATGTTTTTCCATCAATGCGAAAGTGGGAGATTGTTGAATTTTGTGGTTGTGCTGCTGATATGTGGTTATCATTGATGTAAACACTACTAGCATTAGTGTCTTTAAGACTGTATATGTCGAGGATATTGAGAAATTTGTAATAAAATAAGTTGTAGGTTGTTTGTGAATTAGTGAAGATCAGTATGATGGAAATTTCAGTATTTTGATGGTGAGAATTTATGCATTAAAGGGTTTGTTGAAAATCCTATCTATTTTATTCTCATAAATTTTTAGAGGTGCGCATGAAGACTTGAGAAAGTTATTAGTTTATGTGATCTGATAGTTATTCTATTACTATAGTTGGTGTTCCTGAAAGAAGATAATGTGATTCTAGTAATTTGAGCCATTTTGTATGCTCCTATGATGTTTTTGGATGGTTCTAGATAATTCTCTATCTGTGTTGCATGTCCACATTGATCTTTGTGCTCGCGATCCATGATTTTCTCTTGTGTGTTCCTACTTTTCATGTTCATGGCCAACAAAGTGATTGAAGCATGTTGTGGATCTTCGGGGAATAATATTTGAAGGTGTTTTGTGTTTGAGGATATTTTTTTGGGTCTCTACTATGTTGTGGCCAACCTTGGTGGATTCACATTAATAATATTTATTGTTTTGTGCTAACATTTTTTAATTCATCTTGTTATTTTTTTGAAGCCAACATGAAGTGATGTAATTCTTTGTTTTGGATATATATGAGTGATTTTTATCTCATTTGAGACATGCATGATGAAAACTGTGTGAATACTGTTATAGATCTTTCAAAGGTAGAGCAAAGTGTGAAGAAGAGTGAAAAAGAGTGAAGAAGTGTTCATGTGCTTAACCATAATTATAATCAAGTATTAGCAAATGCTACTTTCTCAGTTCAAAATCTTCAAATGGATTTAATCTGAATATTTCTATAAGACAATGAGCTCTAGGCAGTGTTCTTGAATGCATGTCCATTCCCCATTTATTATTTTTATACTTCTAACAGAGTATAAACTTGTGGACTAACCTCCACAATGGTTTTTCCCCTAATAGGGTTTCTACATAAAAATCTTGGCGTTATGTGTGTTTCTAATGTGTTGTTGATTTATGCTTTCATGGTTATTAACCAGATCTGAGAATAAGGGTTAATAAGTTTAATAAGTTTGAAATTATGTGACAATTGATTCACCCTCCCCCCTCCCACTTTTCTACCCTTATGTTTCCAACATATAGTAGTTGTTCACATCACATGACTAGTGAAAAAAGTAATTTTTTTAAGCTTGAAAAATATGATGGAGGCTTAATTATGTTTGGAAATGATACTAGTGCTAAAATTTGTGGGATACATTTAGTAAGTTTTAATGGGAAGCATCATATTGACAATGTCTACTATGTTAAGGGTTTAAGGAATAATCTATTGAGTGTTGGTCAGATGTGCAAAAAAGGATATGATCTTGTGTTTAAGGATGAGAGATGTGAGATCCGAAAAGGATCTAGAACATTTATTGCTATAGGAAAGAAATTTGAAGGAAATATCTATCAACTTAAGGGTGATGATGGATGATTATTTATGACTTGGATTAATGATAGTTGGTTATGGCATCAAAGAATGTGTTACATGACTTTTGATAGCTTGGTAAGGATTAGTGTTGTTCAGGACATGAGAGATTCACCAAGAATTACAAAGCCTATTAATGCTATTTTCAAGAATGGTCAGTTTGGAAAGCAAGTACAAAATCATTACAAATCAAAGGAATTGTCTACTACTAGACTACGAGATTTAGTTCATATATATCTATGTGGTCCTACAAGAGTGAGAAGTCTACTTGGTGAAAGGTACTTTATGCTTTTAATTGATGATTATTCTAGATACATATGGGATAGATTCAAAATATTCAAAGCTATGGTTTAAAATGAAGTGACCTTGAAGATAAAATGCTTAAGGTCTGACAGAGGTGGAGAATTCACCTCCAATGAGTTCAATATGATTTGTTAAGTACATGGAATAAAGAGATAGTTATCTTCTCTGAGAACTCCTCAACATAATGGAGTTGTTGAAAGGAAAACATAATAATTCAGGAGGCTACTAGGTCAATGATTATTGAGGTTGGTTTATTGGAAGTCTACTTGAAAGAAACCATTCATACTCCTATTTCTGTATTCAATCGACTTCAAGCAAGAGAAATTATTACAATGACACCGTATGAGCTATGGAATGGAAGAATTCCTACTATTAAATATTTTAAGGTATTCAGAAGAAAATGTTATATCAGAAGAGATGAAAAAGCTTTGGGAAATTTTGATGCAAGAAGTGCTGAAGGAATTTTTATTGGATATTGCACTTAAAGAAAGGCATACACATTTTTCAGTAAAATAATGAGAAATATTCTAGAGAATTCAAATGTCAAGGTTTATGAGACAATGAGTAATTCTATTGGCATTAATGGATATGTATCCAATGAACATGATTGTGTAAGAATAGAAGAAATTGTCGAAGAATAGGAAAAATATGAGCAAGAGAAATAGGATGAACATAATGAAAGAGAAGAAGATGCTCCAGTGATGCCCCCTAAGACACCTAGATATGTACAACAAAATCATTCTAAAAGTCAAATTATTGGTGACAAGACAAAATGTGTATTAACTAAAAGAAAAGTTTCTACTGAAGTGAATCTATGTTTAATTTTTGAGATTGAACCAAAGACTGTAAGTGAAGCATGCAAATATGAACATTAGAAGGAAACGATGAAAGAAGAACTTATGTAGATTGAGAAGAATCAAACTTGGGAATTGGTCCCAAGACTATTAGACAAAAACATCATTGAATCGAAGTGGGTATTAAGAAATAAGTTGAATGAGAATGGAGAAGTGGTTAGAAACAAATCAAGGCTTGTGTGTAAGGGTTACTCACAAGTAGAAGGCATATATTTTTAGGAAACTTATTCTCTAGTAGCAAGAATGGAATCTATAAGGATATTATTGGCATTTTTTTCTCATAAAGACTTTAAGATCTATTAGATGGATGTCAAGTACAATTTTTTTAATGGTGAGCTAGAAGATGTCTATATGGAACAACTGGAAATATTTTAGTGGATAGATCAATTAGATATGGTGTGGAGATTGAAGAAAGATTTATATGGATTGAAGCAAGCTCCTAGAGCTTTGTATGTGAGGTTAGACATGTATTTGATTCAACAAGTTTTTAACAAAGGTACGACAGATAGTAACCTATACTTTAAGATTGAAAATGAAAAAATATATATTGTAGTTGTGTATGTCGATGATATTATCTTTGGAGGAAATGAAATTGAATTGTAGATTTTGAGGGAAAGGGTATTCCCTAGCACTTCTAGGGTTTTCACCTAGAAGGAGAGAGTTCTTTCCACTCAAATACCTAAGGGTTCGTTCAAGATTAGGGCTTTTATGTGTGATGTGTGTGTGATATGAAATGTATCTAAATGTTGTAATCCAATGAAATGAATCTATCTAATGCAAATGTATTCAAAGCATTATTTAAAATGACCTAAAATGACTTAAAATGCATGCAAACTATAAAAGAACTTAAAGAGGTAGAAGTGGTGAACATAGAAACTTAAGGTTGGTGAAGAGGAGCTTTGGAATATTCCAAAATATACTTTTGAAGGCCACTAGGACACTTATGCCAATATGGGTGACTTAGTCCTACTGTAGGGAAACTTTGTCAGAATAGGTTTTGGGGAAACGGGTTTCTAGATCTGCAGAGATCACTTTTTAGGCTTGGAAGTGAGACTAATTCACCAATGATGGTGACTTAGTCCACCTGTGACTTTTGGGAATCTTCAGAATGGAATTTATAGCTATCAAGTTGTACATCTATTTGATCACACTTATTAAAGAAATTACACCCAATATCATCCACAAAGCAACAAACACATCATATGAAGTAGTAAAGTTGTATTAAGAACCAAGAAAAGGAAAACAAATGCTAGTGTATGCCCCCACTTTAAAGGAATTGTGAAACATCATACTATGAGAATTTTTTTTAAAGTACAAAAATGAAAAATGCAAAAATAAAGAAAGGACATGAGAGCCAAATTGGAAATCCCTACGCCAAATGATATGTTTCCAAGTAAAGTTGTGTCATGCAAAGAAAAATAAGAGAAAGGGAAATGGGGTTGCCCCCAAAAATTAAAAACACTAAACACATAAGGGATCTATGGATTTGGGGTCAGTATGTTTGTTGCTACAATATTTGTTAAGAGAGCTCAGAACTTTCATCATCCCCCAAAATGCATAGAACTAGAAGAACACAAAGAGAGCGAAAACAAAGAAAAAAAAGAATCATTTTGGGTCAACATGGAAGAGACATAGGATGTCTCGACACTTTGTATCATCCCCAAAAGGACAAAAAAAAAAAAAACATATAAATAAAAACAACCTTTTGGGTCAAAATGAGAGGGACATTGTTGTCTCAATGCCTTGCAGCATCCCCAAAAGGAAGGCAAAAGCAAAAGAAAAGGGACCTTTTGGTTCAACATGAAAGGGAAATTTTTGTCTCAATGTCTTGCATCGTCCCCAAAAGGAAGGTGAAAAGAAAAAGAAAAAGAAAAGGTGCCTTTTGGGTCAACATGAAAGTGACACTGTTGTCTCAATTCTTTGCATCATCCCCAAAGGGAGAACAGAATAAAAACAAAAAAAAAAAAGAAGATATTTTGGTTCAACATGAAAGGGACATTTTTGTCTCAATGCCTTGCATAATCCCCAAAAGGAAGGTGAAAAGGAAAAGCGAAAAGAGCAAACATGAAAGAAAATTCACAACATATAGAAGAATGAAGAAAAAAATGGAGGAATCTTAGAAAGAGAGAGAAACAAATTTTTTTTATAGGGGAACATGGTACAAACAAACACACAAAAGAAAAATAAGGATACTAGTAAGGAAAATAAATGTCAACCATCAAGCAAGTCATCTACCTCCCAATCTTGTTTAGTGTAAAGTGTGGGTGAGCGAATAGCTAGAGGGACAACAATAATTGCAGAACTAGCATCAAGGTCAATGCTCATCCTAGGAGAGGTGTCATGTAAGCTCATGGAAGAGGAAAATAATTTATTCAAATTGTTATGCACCTCTTCATATATTTTAATAATATCCTCATCATCATCATCCAAATTAATGATAATAGGAGGGTGAATGATGATATCAGTTGAAGCTTGCAAGTCTGGTTGTGATGGAGGTAGAGGATCATGTTGCGGTGGTGGGGGAAGAGGGTCATCATCCATTGATTCTTTTAGGTGTGGATTATTATTTTCTGTATTTTCTTCTTCATGTAACCTACAAGAAAGGACATGATGTCGATGCCTATGCTCCCAAGCTCCTCTATTTATTTTGATTCTATTGTCAAGTTGCATCTGTGAAGGAGTAGATTGATCAACCATAGGTTTCTTTTCATCCCTAGGTGAAGCAAGAGAATGAACCATAGGAGGTTGTTTATCCACTTTCTCCTTAGCTTTATAAACTTGTTTTATGTGAGGAGGCTAGATGAAGTTACTTTCATACTCTCGAGGTTGCTTAGATGATGCAAATGAAGTTTCAAGTGTTGGCTAGTTAGGTAAGTCTAATTCAGGTTGAAGCATGGTTTCATCAAGAATGAGAGTTTCGGAAATAGATGGAGACATGTTGCGAAGAGATAATTCTATAATTTTCTTTGCTTTAAATTTTTTATAAGCAATGAAAAATAAATCTCTTCTAGGCATGATGGGTTCCATGGGCTCGGGCAAAAAGGATTCTAAAGAAAATTTTCCTTTCGAAGAGAAGGGATTAAAGCCACTATGGTGGATAGTGAATATTTCATTGTCAAAGGGAAACTTTAAGCATTTGTGAAGAACCAAAGAGATTGCTTTCATTCAGTGAAGCCATGGATGGCCTAGCCACAAAAAAAATTGGTTTGACTACATGATGATAGAGAATGTAACATCCAATGTCTTAGGGCATATTTGTAATGGGAGGATAATCGGTCCAATCATAGGGAAAGAAAAAATATTGTGCATTTTTATCCATGATTTAGGTTTATCATAGTCATCTTGATAAAGATCATGCAATACCAAAAATTCTTCTGCAATCACATTCTCTCCACATGCAAGATCTATTAATATCCCATTAGTGGGTTTATCATAGATATGGCTAGCTATGTAAAGAGGACCATCAGGGAGATTTTTAAGTATCTCATGAGAGGAAAAAGTAATATCAAGAGATGTGTTAGGTTTTCCCTTATGAGGGATAACATCTACCACACCTACCATTTCATCCATAGGCTTGACATGGGTCACATGTGGAAGAAGATCAGAATTTTCATCATTTGTATCAACATTCATAACATCATTCTATGGAGTTTCACTAGCTTTGACACATGAAATATTATGTTTAGGCATACGATTAGTGAAAAAATTCATATTTTTATTAAGAAGGGAAATAGACTTATTGCCTTGATCATTAACACCAACAACAGATACACGACCAGAATCAATGAGGTATTGAACAAGATTCTTAAGACACTTACATTTCTCTATGTCATGTCCATTTTGTCTATGAAAATTTCAATAAGATTTAGAGTTGAAGTTTGGAGGTAAAGGATTGCTAGGATCACGTGCATGGATAGCAGGTAAGGTAGTCATTTGTTGCTATAAGAGTCAAGTCATTGTGTTATGGACGGTATCGGGTAAAGGTGTGAAGTTGTGTTTTGGATCTCCATAACTAAAAGGCACCGCAGTATTAATAGCTTCTATTTGCTTATTGACAGGTGGAGGGGATTGTTGAGGAGGGTACAATTGCAAGAACCCTTTGTTTTTATTTTGAAATGGTTGAGAATTGGTTTGATTGGCACATTTGGATTTCTCAATTTGACTAGAAGTGGATTGTGTATCGTGACTACTAATCGAATTGTGATAATCAAAAAGGTTTGTGCATAATTCCATGAAGGAAGGGAATTTTATCATGGTGAGCTTATCCTAAAGGCGTGTTAGAAAATTTTCTATAAACATCTTTTGAAGATGTGGATCATGGTTTGTGAGATAAAATCAATTATCTTTTCATCATTTTTTTGCTTACATCGCATGAAATCGGCCAAGGGATTTTTGGGAGTCATGTGCACTTGGAAATGGTTGATAAATGCATAAAAAAATTCATTGAATGAACAAATTGAATTGTTCAGAAAAGAAGAAAAACAATCCAAGGCAATGTATTTTAAGGTCCTTGGAAATAGTTCGGCTAACCATTTATCATCAAGGACAAATTCACTACACAGAGTGGTATATGCATTAACATGGTTAGAAGGATAACTCTTCCCTCCGTACTTCTCAAACCTAGGTATTTCTATTCCTTGTGGCATCAAGGTTTGTAATATTTCTAAGGACAAGGAACTGCTGCAAACATAGTGTGTTGATTGATCACTCTAGTTTTGGTTAATGATATAAATTTATTGTTGCATGGACAAGACGATGTGGAAAATTTGTGTTATGAGAGGATTGGTATAAGTGGTGTTAGGTGGATTGGAAAGTGGTGATGGGGTAAATGTAGTGGTAGAGGAAGTGAATGGAATGTTAATGGATGGTATGGTGGAAGAGGATAAAGCATGTGATGCTAGATAGGAGGTAGGAATACTAGTAGGAATACCAAGGGAAGGAATCACATTGCAAAAATTTTATATTGTGGTTGTGACATTAGGAGAGGCATAAGCAGGTATGGAGGCTACTATTGAGGGAGGAGGAGTTTGAGGTCCTCCTTGTCTAACCACAATATTTTCTGGTTGAGAGACACTAAAGGTGGAAGGAACATGTTTTTGATATATCTCAACTATTTTCTTCACAACATCTAGACCTTCATCACTATCAAGCATACGGTGGATATTTTCTATAGTGGGAATGAAAGTGGCTGAAATGTTTTCCAAGCTCACTTGATGTTAGAGGTCTACTAAGTCTGCATGAATGGGAAATATCTTTTCTTGTGGGAGATCATCAGGTTTATGTTCATTATGCATGTTTCTTGAATGCAAAGTGTTACTAAGGGTAGTTTCTAGGCCTAGTTTACTATTATCAATACTAGGAGTGGGAGTTTGAGATAACCCAAGATCTACAACAAGAGTATTGTTGTGAGATTCCATGAGTCTATAAATTCTTCTCACTAAGGTATCAACAATAGAACACAAAACACTCATGCAAAGGTTTCTAAATTCAGGGTGGGTGCAAATGCAATGCAAACAAAGAACATTAAAACGCTTATAACTAAGATTCTAGAAAATAAAACAAAAATGCAGAACTAGAAAACAATAATGCAGAAAATGCTCTAAGAATACCAGAAATTATAGTGCAAAATATGCAAGTGGACTAAATTGACCAGTGTGGTGAATTAGTCCCAAGAATGATTTTTTTGAAAAAAAATAAAAAAATTGAATGAATTTTATGATTTTTTAGGCATTTCAAATGCAGATATAATATGAAAATGTAGAATTTTTGGATTTTCCAATGAAAATGCAATGTAGAAATGTAAGCTATATGAACTTTTCACTAATGCAATGTTTAAAAACCCTAGGTTGCAAAACAATGCAAAACCCTAATGCAATGTAAATGCAAGCTTTTCCTAGGATGCAAATGCACTTGAAACCAAAAGTTAAAAAGTGTTCTAAGGATGGTTTCACCAAAATGAACTATACATTTTGAGGGAAAAGGGATTCCCTAGCACTTCTAGGGTTTTCACCTAGAAGGAGATAGTTCTTTTCACTCAAAAAATGTGTTATGTGTGATGTCTTTATCATATGAAATGTATCTAAGTGTTGTAATTGTGTTGCCAAAAAATGTATATCTTTGAAGAAAAATACAATTTTTTGCCCATTTTGGTCCTACTTTAGGTCCCTTTTTCATCAATAATCACCCTTAAAAAACATTTATAGGCCCCTAACGTCAAGGGTTTTAGATTTTAGGCTTGTTATACTTAAGGAATCATTCAAGCCCAAACAAAAAGCATCAAAAATATCCAAAAATCACTAATCCCACTTCAAAATCCCTTTGTGGGACTAGGTCGCCCAAGTTGACAACCTAGTCCTTTTTGAGGATTTTTGCATTTTTAAGTGGGAAAATCTATATTTTGTCAAAAATTGTTGATGGGTGTCGACCTATTAGTTCAAAATTATTGACAATTGGGTCTTTTTTCTTATAAATACTTGTTTTTAGGTAATTTTTCCACTCTCTCTTGGTCATTTTTCACAACCAAGTTCAGGAATCAAGTGCAAAACATCTTCCTCAAGAAGATTTATTTCTCTCCCACAACAAATTTGAAGCTTTCTTTATAGAAAACTAGGGCTTTTTTTAGATCTTCAAGTGCACTCCACATTCAAGATCATACATTGCCAAAGGTTGAACATAGATTCCTATGGAGATTCATGGAGAAATCTAGGTTGAGGAGGTGCATCTAGCCATCAAACCATACCTAAAGACTATTTTTAAAGTGACACCATCTTCTATCTTCAACCCATCTTCAAATTTGAGGTTTTCATCCTATTTGCATTCCTTTTTACAGTCATTTGTAATGTTGCAGGGTGTTTAGGATTGAATTCTTGCATCATTCCATATATTTTGCATGCATCTTATTCTAGCACAATAGAATAGGGTTTTGTCTTATTTCAGGCTTTCCTAGTTCTAGAAACACTTAGGGCTAGAATTTATGTAGATTTTCTCTCTATATAAGTTTAAATACAAACTATGGGGTTTGACCAAGGAAAACCCCACATTAGAAACACAAATATATTATGTTTTGTAGGTTATTTTTCAGGTCTGAATCCAGATTCTCATGGAGAAACAATACACAAATCATAAACCTCTTTGTCTACTTTCAATTTTCCAAAAAAGTTGAAAGGGACTAGGTCGCTCATAGTGGAGACCTAGTCCCACTAGAGGTTATTGAAAAATATTTTTGTAGACCTGGGTACCTAGTTGGCTGAAAAGAAATGTAGAGCAGTTTTCTTGAAAAGGTACTAGGTTGCCCAACTTGGCGTAAGTGTCCCAGTGGGCTCAAAACTCAGATTTTTCAAATTTCTCGAGGCTTCCACAACTTATTCATCGGTCTACATTAGTTTTTAGGTGCTCTTATTTGATTTGCTAGGTTAGTTTGCTTCATATTGTCTTTATTTTATAATTGTTATATTACATCATGTGCTTTCCAGTAATATAGGTTTTCTTAGTTTAGATTAAATAGTTAGGTTTTCTTATCACATTCCAAAATTTATCATATTTAAACACATATTCAATCCCAACCATTGAATGAATCACAATATTTAATTCCCCTCACAAAAAGAAGAGTTCTCTTCTTTCTAGGTGAAAACCCTAGAAAGTTGTAGGGGACTCACTCCTTTACCCCACAAAAAGCATTAAATTTTTTGGTCAATTTTGGTGAACTTTCATTTAGACACATTTTACTTCTAATTTATTTTGCATTCGCATACCAGGAGATCTTTCTTCAGCATTGCATCGAATGTTACATTTAAAAAAAAGGAATCCTCGGGATTCATATTTTGTATTGGTGAAAAAGACTCATGTTTTGCATTCATTTCATTGCATCTTACATTCTAGAACACTGCATTTTTCATCAGAAAGCATAGAAAAACCACCAAAATAGCCATACCAAGACTAAGTTGCCACCTTGGGTGACCTAGTCCCAGTACACATTTTTCATCAGTAGTTTCTGAATTTTCTTTCCAGTTTCTAAAGTTTTTGTTTCTTTCAGTTTATGCTCTATTTCAGTACTGTTATTTTTTATTATATGGTTATCATTAGCTTAAAATGGCATTTATGAATAACATTAGATCTTTACAAGTTTCATTTTCAACATTAGTTCCTAGTTCTTTCAAAGAAAATCCATTGGAACATGAAAAAAAAACTATAGAAACATCACATGATATGATGCACACACTTCTCCACTATAGTGATGATTTGGATAAGTTAGATGAAGCCTTTCAAGGCTTCCTCTCACTCACTTCATCCACTAAGGTTGGTGATGATATAGTCAAAAATTCCCCTCCCTTGTCTTCCAAACCTTTTAGTTGTGATGATATGGGTATGTTAGATGGCGTTCTCTAGGATTTCATCTCACCTAATTCATCCTCTAGGTTTTGTGATGAACAACCTCAAAACAAATATGTCAATGTCATCCAACCTCAACTTGTTCTCTACCCACCTTCTAATAAACCTCCAATTCCATCCCAACCTGAGCTTACCCTTTACCCTCCTAAGCATGATATTGTTTCCGACACTCATTATACCCACAATAACCCACATCCCAAACAACCAACTACCTCAACTTCGCTAACATTTCCCAATCCCATATTATCTACGGCTCCTCGTTTAAACTCACAAATTAGGGATTATCATTGGTTTGAACAAATTAAGAACATTCCCATCAAGATATCCCTTTGGGATCTCCTTCAGAATTCCCCTAACTATCATTTTATGCTTCAAACAACATTGCAACAAATAGTGGTCCCTCTTGGTACAAATGCTAATGATGTGGCAGCTCTCCTACACGAAATAAAGAAAACTATTGTGGACATTAATTTTTATCAACTTGAGCTCCCTTCATTAAAATTAAGAAAAAAAAATGTATCCTTTATGATCATAGCCCAATATGAGCACATAGGTATCAAAAGGACCCTCGTTGACAATGGCTTTGCCCTAAATGTGTGTAGTGTGAAACATCTTGATAGGTTACATGTTAATATATCACAAATCAAATCTAATTCTTTATCCATTAGAGGATTTAACAATGTTACAAAGAAACCTCTTTGTGTCATCACCTTACCCATTACTGTCGAAATGGTTATGTTGAAAAATCTTATCCATGTCATGCCCTATGACCTTTCCTATAATATCCTCTGGGGAAGACCTTTGATACATGAGATGCATGTGGTGCCCTCAACCCATCATTGCAAAATGAAATATGTCTATAATATTTTTTTTTATCAAATTGACATAGACCCTGAACATGAGAGTTTCTTACAACTTAAAAAGGGTACATCAATTCCTCTCAATACCTTAATTCCTACCTCCAATATTTCCCCTTCTGAGATGAGTCACCTAGAAGATAAACCTAAGTTTAATTTACTTGGTGACAATTGGGGCTCTTTAGAACTTACTCCTTCCTTTATGGGTGAGTGTATTGTCACACGAAAAGAGGATACCCACCAAGAGAAATCAATTGTCCTCTCTACCCAACAAGAAGAAAACCCTTCCCACTCATCTACCTCATCTCCTTTGGAAGAAAATGCAAAATATACAAAAAATTTTGATGAGATAAATTATCAATAGCCACCTAACCCACAAGAAATGGAAATAATTTATGGATGTGGTTATGATCTTGTGAAAAAATTAGGCTACAATGGTAAAGGATGTGGTAAGCATGGGAAAGGAATTCATGTACCCATTGAACCTAATACATAAGGAACTAAGACCAATCTAGGGTTTTGATTTTCTAAAGCTACAAAGGCTAATCAAAAACCCTCTCTCAACATCAACACTATCACATGCACATTGAGAACCACCCTCACACTTAAGCATCCTGAATTCCTTGATGTGGATTCTCCCCTATTCACCTATTTTCATGATGATGAAGATTTGAAACACTTGTTAGGTGCTTCAGATAGGACTTCTCACTCCAAGAGAAATTCTTCTTGTGCTATGATAATTTATGAGCCCACCATTAGTGATGTTAAGGATACTCCTACAAGCATGGAACCATATGATCTTGATGTTCTGAAGTATAATGCACTCCCTTTAGGAGATACCCTTGACATACCAATGGATATAGATGATAAAGATAAAGTCATTAAAATCAGGAAGTGCCTTGATGATGAAGAACAAGAGGACATTGCAACCTTTCTTCATGCCTTTCTTGAACTATTTTCTTGGAAATATTTTGATATGCCTAGAATAGATCCCTAAACAATTACCTATAACATTGTCCTTGCCAAAAATTATAAGCTTGTTCATTAAAAGATTTGAAAAATGAATCCTAAGATCACCTTGCATGTTAAAGGAGAACTTGAAAAACTCCTTAATTCGGGTTTCACTCACTGTATTGATTATTCTCCTTGTATATGAAACATTGTCATGGTGCCCAAACCCGATAATCCTGTTAGGATATGTACAGATTTTAGAGACTTGAATAAAGCCTCTTTACAAGATGACTTTCCTCTTCCTAACATCGACATGATCGTCGATTCCACTATTGGACAAGCTTTGTTATCCTTTATGGATGGATTTTCTAGGTATAATCAAATATTTATAAACCCACAAGATCAAGACAAGATGACCTTTACATACTCTTGGGGCACATTTTGTTGGGTTATGATGCCTTTTGGTTTAAAGAACGTTGGTGCTACCTATTAACGTGCAATGAATTTAATCTTTCATGAATACATCCATAAAATTTTAGAAGATTATGTTGATGAAATTCTCGCTAAATCCTCAACATGCCAAGATAATGTGAATTTACTTTAACAAATCTTTGAGCACATGCGTAAAAATAATGCTCTTAAGTAACAAAAAGTGTCTTTGGAGTAGATAGTGGTAAAATTTTAGGGTTTATCATATCTCACAAAGGCATTGAGATGGACACAAAGAAAATTGATGCTATAATTAATAGTCCACCTCCTCATACCATTTCCCAATTGTGTACATTAAAATGAAGGATCCAAGCCATCCATCATTTTGTCACATCCTTAGTTGATCGTACGTTACCCTTCACGCATCTCCTCAAAAAGGATGTATTTTTTGATTGGAATGATGATTGTAAACATGCCTTTGAGAGTTTGAAGGACTACCTTGTAACCCCACCTATTTTACAACTTGTTATACCCAACCAACCTTTCATCCTTTATATAGCTGCTTCTGCCCATGCTCTTGCTACATTGTTAGCTCAACAAGACACAAATGGTAAAGAGCATCCTATTTATTATATTAGAAGAAAAATCTTCGATTATGAGACCCTTTACTCAAAACATAAAAATAAAATGTCTATCTCTTGTATTTGCTACTAGTAAGTTGCGACATTACTTACTCAATACCGAAATACAAGTAATGAAAAAGTTTGATCCTCTTAGATATCTTTTCAATAAAATAGATCTTTCAGGATGTCTTGCTAAATGGATCTTGTTGTTAACCAATTTTGACCTTAAGTTTTTTTCTAAAAAACCAATCAAAGGCCAAGCCTTAATCAACCATTTAGTCGATGCTCCTTCACCCTTAGCATTACCCACCAATGACTCTTTCCCTGATGAAAGTGTGTTTACTATAGACCTTCCTACATGAGAATTGTACTTTGATGGATCCAAGTGTCGAATAGGCTTTGGTGCTGGAGTTATTTTAATTTCACCCATAGGTAAGCCTATTCCATTATCTGATCGCCTCAATTTCCTATGTACAAATAACACAACTAAGGATGAAGCATTAATCACTAGATTACGCATTGATTTATTCATGGTGGTCAAAGATATAAAGATCTATGGTGATTAAAAATTAGTAATTAAACAAATCAACGGTCTCTATCAAACTAGACATGATAAAATATCATCATATAAGGATCTCATTCTCAATTCATTAGAGTAGTTTGACTCATTCACCATTGATAACATCCCTTGAAAATATAATCACCATGCAGATGCAATGGCTAATGTAGCCTCTCTCATATCTCTTGTAGATCCTTTTGAAAAAGTCATCTTCACCATCCACCCCATCATGAAACCCTCCATCAATGATAAAACTAATGATGTGCTTCCCAATTTTCTAGATAATTAGTGTGAATGGTATGATTCCATCTATACTTATCTAAAGGATGCTACCATTCCCAAACCTACCACCAGAAATACCCGCATTCACCTCAAAATTTTAGCAACTAAGTATATAATCCTTGTTGATATATTGTACAAAAGATCCTTTGATGGAATTCTTCTATGATGTCTCAAGGATGCTAAAACCTATATTTCCCTTTAACAAGCCCATTTTAGCACTTGTGGGGTACATTTTGGAGGAAACACCTTAGTGCAAAAGCTCCTTCCCATGTGTTATTACTGGAAAAATATGGAGAAGGATTGCTATGCATATGTTAAATATTGTCATCAATTCCAAGAAAATAGTCATTTGATCCATGCTCCTGCTTTTGAGCTTCATGCCCAAATACCTAGTTGGTCATTCTTTGTGTGGGGATTGGACCTAATTGGTGAAATCTCACTACCTTCTTCTGCTGGACATGTGTTTATCATTACTACTATTGATTATTTCACCAAATGGGTAGAAGTGATTCCCCTACGATCTACAACAACTGAGGTGATATGTCATTTCTTACTAAAACACATCATTACTCGCTTTGGTATTCCTTCTGCATTAGTCTCAGACAATGGTACACTATTTAAGAACAATTATGTGAAGAAGTTTCTTGATACCTTCCATATTCAACATCAATTTTCGACACCTTACTACCCACACTCTAATGGTCAAACTGGAAGTACTAATAAAATCCTAGAACAAAACCTTAAGAAGACTGTTAACCAAAACCCAAAATATTGGCATACACAATTGCAATATGTGTTATGGGCATATTGCACAAGTGTTTTTTCTTCTATAGGAAATACACCTTTCAACCTTGTTTGTGGTACCGAGACTATCCTACCTTTAGAGTTATAAATCCCCATGTTGCAGATTGCTCTTCAAGGTCTTGTTGATAATGATACCTCTACAGAACAATGTTTACACCAACTTGAAATGCTTGATGAACATCACATCGACACTCTCGAGCATCTTCAAGCTTACACTAAACAATTGCAATGCAAACACAATATTATTTTCATTCCTAGGACATTTAACAAATGTGATTTGATTTTATATGAAAACAACATAATACCACCATCGACTACACCGAAAAAGGTAAATTCAGTCCTAATTGGTTAGGCCCCTATGTGGTCCATACGAATTATGGATCTGGTGCTTATACCTTACCCAAGCATGATGGAACTCCTCTTAAATACCCCATTAATATTGCACATTTGTGTAGGTATTATGTCTAATGCCCTTTTGAATGGTACGACTTATAGAGCAATGTTGTTAAAGCTATTGGATTCTATCCTATTGGCTTTCTCATTTCTTCATTCTTGAAAAATCATTATGCATGTGTCCTAACCACTAAAGTGATTATTGAATTCATTTTTATAATTACTTTAGATTTCATACTATTCAATCTTCCTTGTTGTATTTTATGTTACTTTAAATTCACAAGTGCATAACATACTTAATCTTTATTTTGTATCTAGCATACACTCTAAACATGTTTTAATTAGATCACATACATTTTGTTAAATCATGTTGCCATTAATTAAATAATATCACAAAGGATATTTAATTAATCACATTTTCATTTAACATCCACACAAATAAATTACACCATATAAAATACAAATGCATATATATACATATATCAAAATTATTTTGTACATGTCATCATAGTATATAGTGTCACTGAGGACTATGATTACTAGATCCCTCAGGATCTAGTACTCATGCTGCATCAATAGTAGGATGATGGGAGATGGTTGTGCATGATTGTGATTGTGATCCACCAAATCTAAGAGTGAACCCCATCCCCTCCATCGAAGAGAGTTTTAGTCGCTACTCTCCTACAATCCAATCCCTCTCTGCCTAACACCATGCTACCTCTCTCTCCAATATCTCCACCTCTACTAGGGTCTATGAAAGTTGTGCCTATGGTGCAGCTCTAACTTAGTAGATATATCTCCTTAGAACCTCATAAGCTACCTACAGTCTTGCGAAGGGTCTCAACGTCTATAGATCTCACTCCACGATTAGTGGGGGCACATAGTTAGAATCCATCTCCTCTTCATTGAAATATGTCAACACTATATCTATGACTGCCTGATGGTAGAACTCTCACCAATCCTCTGAGGGCCCTGTAAAAATTGAAACAAAATTTTATCAGTACACATCATGATATATATATGCATCAAATCATACATCAAAATATAATATACATATATCAAAATTAAATATCATCACCTATATCTCTAGTGGGATGAGCAATGTCCACCTCATTCTATGTAGGGGGCATGGATGATGTGCTCATCTCCCCTTGGTTGTAAGGGCTAGAACCTATTGTTTTTGTTGTCCAGGATCTAGTCTTATTTATAGGTAAGACCTCTCCTCACTCATATCGGTCCCTAGTTACTGCCTCATTGTAATCACTCAGGGGTGGCTCCTCAACTCTATCCTCCTCCTCCTCCTCTCCCTCTTTTCTATCATAATATGGTTCTACATCCTCATCATACTCCTCATCCATAATATTAGTAAAATATCAGCAGCCTTGTAGCATGACTCCTCAGCTCTATCCTCTCTCTATCTTATCACCCTCATTTGGCAATAGTTTTGCATCCCCTACTAGCTCATTGTCCGAAAACATTGGGACTGGTCCCTATTCTATCCACCACTCCTCATGGTCCCATGTGGTAATGAAATAATTCAAATCAAATGCTGTTGGTTGATCATGATCCGAATCATTGGAGTCACTCTGGACAACATCCTCTAGTGTGAACCATGTTGTATCACCTAGCCTTCAAGCACTCTACACTGATCTCCTAAAAGATGATCATGGTTGTGGTGGACTTTGAACCTATCCAAATTGCCTCATCACCTGATCTTAGTAAAAAGTTTGCACTATATGATCATTTCATCCCACCAAAAATTTGTCCAACTATAGCCTCCTCATCTATCTCGTGTGATCTAGCCACTGAAGTACAAGCCAGTATGGTCTCCATAGGATGTCCTCCTCATCCATTCAGTTGAATCCCACCCTCCAAAATTGTAGATCATTGTACTGTCATAGTCATCAAAGTGGGTAACCAAATGCTCATGGATAGCCTACAACTATCAGATATTGGAAGCCAACTAGCTTGGTACATGTGATATGCTCTAGACACCAAACTTGTAGAAGTGTACAATGTACCATGCTATCTAGCTCCTGAAAGACAAATCAACCTTGATCATAGTACAAATGGGCCAAGATGCACCATCCCCAAGCGTATATTGTTTGATTCTCTACCATCCCTTATACTAGGTGCACTAGCCCACCCTTGATGTGTTTTTCTCATCCATCTAGTAGGAGTACCAATGCTACAGTATGCATCATGATCTGCCTAACTACTGGTGCTCGTGAGTAGAGTAGCATGGCCAACTTGATTCATCTCACCACTTTTTGATCATGCACTGGTTTGTCAAGGTAGTACTACATGTCTTCCCATTGCTCCTAGAAATAATGACCCCCCTGAATATGCACCCACTCCCCCTGAATAGGGACTCGGAGTATATGGTGAACGTCCTCTAAGGTGATAGTCATCTCACTTATAGGCAGGTGGAAGGTGCATGTGTCAGCATTCCACCACTTGCACAATTCCATCAGCATGTCATCATGGTACCTCATGAGGGGCATGAGTTATGCCCAATATATCCCCACATCCTGTAGATGCTCTATCTTTGCTGCTGATAAAGTGAGAGCTAAGTCTCTAAGGAAACTCAACTATCTATCACTAAGACACTGACGGGATTGGGTGGGTACCTATACAAATCATCAAAATATGCTATCTAAATAATCTAATCTCTTAAAACATACTCTAATGTATCTTGCAAGTATTCTAATGTTTTTTAGTGTGCTTTTCCTAGGGCCCTAGACACTTTATACCCCTTTTGGAATACTTCGTGAAGAAACAAAACACTTTGCAAACAAAAGGGACACTTCGCAAAGAAACGAGACACTTTGCAAATAAAAGGGACACTCTGTGAACATTTTTTCTAGGATCCTAATCTAACCTAAACATGCATTAAATTTATCCCATACTTGAAAAATCACAAAGAAAAGGCTCTAGAATCAACTCACCTCATGTTGTCGACTTCCACTAGATACCTGGTCCCTTAGCACATCTAATCTAGTAGGCATGAATCCCCGTGTGCTCGACATCTTCTCATTCTCTCCTGATCACTCTCCAACACTACAAAAGGTAAATAAGAAAGTAAGTGAAAAATTACACAATCTTCATTCCTTTTATTCTATTTCACTTTTGTAATTTGTGCACATTGTACTTTTCTGTGTTAGACCTTTTAGTGTGCTTATTTCTTCATATCAACATACTGGGTGCTAGGGATCTCCATTTTTTATGGTGTTTGTTGTGTTAGAATTATATTTCCATGCCCTACATCATCACTCACCTATCATTATGAGGCATGGTACTTAGAATTTCCCTATGATGTGTGTGTCCTTATTCAATGTGGTTAGATTGCTACCTTGATTCCACCTCCATAAAGTAAGCAAAATCAAGGGGTGGAATACATCTACCCTCGAATTTGATCTTTAGGGATTAGATAAGAGGATTTTTAGGAATTCTAACAAATTTATGTTGTAGGATGTGGTTCCTAACGTTGTCATTTTGCAGATAACTACACTAGGGGCTTCATTCTCCTGCCTTTTAAATGAGTATACTTTTATGAAAATAAGGTGCATTGTTTGTCTAGAATCCTTTAGCTTACATATGCACATAGTCATATGGGCGCTAAAGTGGGGGCTAAATATGTCACCAAAAATTGTATACCTTTGAAGAAAAGGACAATATTGTGCTCATTTTGGTCCTACTTTAGGTCCCATTTTCATTAGTAATCACCCTAAGACAAAATTTATAGGCCCCTAAGGTCCGTTAGTTTTGACTTTGAGGCCTATTATACCTAAGGAATCATTCAAACCATTAAAAACAACATCAAAAATATCCAAAAATCACTAATCCCACTTCTAAATCCCTTAGTGGGACTAGGTCGCCCATGTTGGCGACCTCTCCTTTTTCAATATTTTTACATTTTAAAGCTGGAAAATGTATATTTTGTCAAACATTCCCAATGGGTGTTGGCCTCTTAGGTAAAAATTACAAACAATTAGGTCTTGTTGCTTATAAATACTTGTTTTTAGGTCAT
Source organism: Sequoiadendron giganteum (assembly GCA_007115665.2). Lineage (NCBI taxonomy): Eukaryota > Viridiplantae > Streptophyta > Pinopsida > Cupressales > Cupressaceae > Sequoiadendron > Sequoiadendron giganteum. The sequence goes on along the minus strand of CM021101.1, from coordinate 790,483,351 downwards.
TTTTCCACTCTCTCTCAATCTTTTTTCACAACCAAGTTCAAGAATCAAGTTTAAAACATCTTCCTCAAGAAAATTCATTTCTCTCCCAAAGAAAAGTTGAAGCTTTTGGATAGAAAACTAGGGATTTTTGGAGGTCTTCAATCTCACTCCACATGCAAGATCACACATTGCCAAAGGTTGAACATATATGCCTATGGAGATTAATGGAGAAATCTAGGTTGAGGCGGTGTATATAGCCACCAAATCACACCTAAATATTGTTTTCAAAGTGACTCCATGTTCTATCTTCAAACCATCTTCAGATTTGAGGTTTTCATCATATTTGCATTCCTTTTTACACTTGTTTGTAATGTTGTAGTGTTTTTAGGATTGAAGTCTTACATCATTCTAAATATTTTGCATGCATCTTATTCTAGCACAATAGAATAGGGTTTTATATTATTTTAGGTTTTCCTAGTTCTAGACACACTTAGGGCTAGGGTTTATGCATATTTTCTATATCTTTACAAGTTTAAATACAAACTAGGGGTTTGACCAAGGCAAACCCCACATTAGAAACCCAAATATATTCTGTTTTGAAATTTATTTTGCAGGTCTAAATCTAGATTCCCATGGAGAAACATTACACAAATCATAGGATTTTGTGTCCACTTTCAGTTTTTGAAAAAAGATGAAAGGGACTAGGTCACCCATAATGGCAACCTAGTCCCACTGGAGGTTTCTAAAAAATATTTTTGCAGATTTGGGTACCTAGTTGGGTGAAATGAAATCTAGAGCAATTTTCCTGAAAAGGGACTTGGTCACCCAGCTTGGCGTAAGTGTCCTAGTGGGCTCAAAACTTAGATTTTTCATATTTCTCAAGGCTTCCAGAACTTCTTCATTGTTCTACAATAGTTTCTAGGTGCACTTCTTTGATCTGTTAGGTTATTTTGCTTCATATTGTCTTTATTTTATCATTGTTATATTATATCATGTATTTTCCAGCAATATAGGTTATATTAGTTTAGATTAAATAGATAGGTTTGCTTATCAGATTCCATCATTGAGCATATTTCAACACATATTCAATCCCAAGCATTGAATGAATCAAAATATTTATTGCCCCTCACAAAAAGGAAAGTTCTCTTCCTTCTAGGTGAAAACCCTAGAAAGTTGTAGGGTACTCACTCCTTTACCCCACAAAAAGAATTAAATTTTGTGGTTTAGTAATCTAATGAAATGAAGCTATCTAATGAATGAAACCTAATATAATTCAAATGTATTGAAAGCACTATGTAAAATGACCTAAAATGCATGCAAACTATAACAGAACTTAAAGAGGCAGAAGTGGTGCACCTGGAAACTGAAGGTTTGTGAAGAGAATCTTTGGAATCTTCTAGAATTTGTTGTTGAAGGCTATTGGAAAAATTACACCAAGCTAGGTGACCTAATCCTACTTTGGGGAATTTTTTTTGAAATAAGTTTTGAGAAAATTGGTGTCCAGATCTGCAAAGATCACTTTTTAGGCATGGTAATGGGACTAATTCACCAATGATGGTGATTTAGTCCACATGTGATTTTCTAGAATCTTGAGACTGGAATATGTAGCTATCAACTTGTACTTCTATTTCTAATAGAAATTCAAACCTGAATCTTTAGATGTTGACCTGCAAGTTATCTTCAAGGTCCTTTTAGGGTTTGTTGACTTGGAATGATGTGGATAGAAAGAGGTCACCTTTTAGCACCTTACTCTTTTACTATTCTGCATACAAAACCTACAAAGCACACATGCAAAGAGGGGGAAAAGGGTTAGGGTTAGAGAATAATCGTTTTCCTTAGTCAGACCCTATTTTGGTAATCAAACCCTGGATAATGAAACAAAATGAAAAGGGAAAGATGATTCAATAACATGCAAGTACAAAAACTCACCAAGCCCTAGTTGAAGAAGTCTAAAGATATGCAAGTGATCAACTCAAATGGATTGTGCTTGAAGTGCTTAGAGTGCTTGAATGCTTGATGCTTTCTTGAGAAGATATATTTCTTGATCATGAGAGAATGAGGAGAGATTTAAAATAAGGAGAAAAACCCTTAATTATACATGTTGTGCCCTAATTTCCAAAAAATAACAAATCACAAGCCAGCCTTAGGTTTAGTAGACAATATGCCACCTGAATTTTGAGTTAATTTTTATTTTTATGCCAAATAGGACTATGTCACCCAAGATGGTGACTTAGTCCACTTGGGCAAGTTCAAGTGGATGTCAAGAATTAAAGAGTGATTAATGTTGCTTAATGGGATTGTCTTCCGAAACACACTTAAGTAGGACCTATAAGTGCATTAAGGGGTAATTTTATCATAAGAAAGTGTTAATTTATTGATGACAAACCTAAGAAAGTGTTTGTTTGTTGCAAATCTTTACAACATTGTGAAATAGGGCTTGGAAAGGGGTAAGAAGAGGTTGTTTAGGTGAATTATGATTGAAAGGTCCTAGAAAAGTGGGAAAATGTGTTACAACACTTCACAACACCTTTGTAAGACATGTATTTTAGGTTTTTGTTGATTTTCAAGCATTCAAGGCCTAATGTGAATGTGTTGGCCACATTACAACATTAAATCTAGGAAAAATTAGTCCAAAATCCATAGGAAAAGGCCCAAATGAGCGTGAAAATGGCTATATTTTTTGACATTATAGAAACTATGTTCAAGATGTTTGCGAAAGAGATGCATAAATAATTTGAAATTTATATGTTTGGAGAGATGAATTTATTTCTTAGACTACAGAAAGGAATTTTCATTTGACAGTCTAAGTATGTGAGAGATATGTTGAAGAAGTTTTGGATGGATGGCTCCAAATGCATAAGTTCTCCTATGGTGACTATTTGCAAATTAGGTAAAGATGACGATTCACCTAAGGATGATCAGAGAAAGTATAGATCAATGATTGGTGAACTATTGTATTTGACTACTACTAGACTGGATATCATGCATGATGTCTATCTTGTGGCTAGATTTCAAGAAGATCCTAAGGAAACACATGTTGCTACTATTAAAAGAATATTTAGATATTTGAATGGCACTTCAGATTATGATAATGGTATCCTAAAGATATTGATTTTATAATTAGTACCTATATAGATGCAGATTGGGTTGGATGTGTAGATGATAGAAAAAGTAAAAGTGATGGTGCATTAGAACTTTCTTGGATACATATTGGTGGCATGGTCGAGTAAAAAGAAAGATTCAATCTCCTTGCCTACTATTGAAGTTGAATATATTATTGTTGCATATTGTTGTACACAATTTCTATGGATGAAACAAATATTGAAAGATATTAGATTGGTATATGATGACCCCATTTCTATTTTTGTGATAATACAAGTGCAATTAACCTTTCAAATAATCCTTTGATACACTCAAGAATGAAGCATATATCTATCAAGTATCATTTCTTGATAGAAAAGGTCATGGAGAATGAAGTAAAGCTTGAGTGTGTTCCCACGAAGGATCAAATTTCTGATATTTTCATGAAGGCTCTTCCTAAAGATACTATTGAATATCTCTAGTAGAAGTTAGGGGTTATTTCCACTCCTTTCTTGAACTAGATACATATGGAAATGCATAAGTCTGGTGGATCTATGGATCTATCTTTCTTCTCTATTTATGTTTTGGTGGCTACCTCTCAAGGGGAGCAAGCAATATCAAGTTTTGTCATTGTGAGTATTCTCTTATTCATGTCAAAGGAGAAATAAATGTAAAATATTATAATTCCTTTTCCATTGATGTCAAAGGGGGAGAAGAATCATGTGAAAAAGGAAAGGAAGCATCTAAGAGATTATCTACTCAAGGGGAGAAACATAAAAGTGTATTCAAATCTAGTATGTTGTCTTTGATGATTTTTCACATTATGTGTTTCCATCAATGACAAAGGGGGAGATTGAAGAAAGAATGGAAAGATTGAAGGTGTTGTCATTGATGTCAACTAATCAACTATTTATGCACTAGTTGTTGTTGATTGTATATGTCAAGGACATTGAGAAAATTGTAATGAAGATATGTTGTGGGTATTCAATGGTTGCTCGAGGTTGTGGTCTAGAATTTCTCCTATGTTTGTGCGGTTCAGACATATTTTTCATGGTTGTTAGAAGATTCTATACCCATATTTTTGGTTATTGATTACTTGTACTGTACACATCTAAAAATGGTCACGGTTAATCAAACCTATTAATTAATTAAATATGAATTATTTAATTAAAATTCTTAAGTCATCTACATATAAATAAAATTTCATTATTTATTTATATTGTTCATTTTTCCAATTCTTCTAATTTAATTAAATAAATAAGTTTATTTAATTATTACCATCTTCCTCTTAATTAATTAAATAAATTCCACAATTTATTTATATTAATTATCACAAATTTAAATTCCAAATTTAAATGATATCCTTCTTTTCTCTAGAATTAAATATTTCTAATATTTAATTAAACGCTTTCTTTCTAATTCTTTATTCTTTCCGACATAATTAAATATTCTAAAAATATTTAATTAAAAAGCTTTCTTTCCTCCATAATTAAATATTTCAAAAAAAAAATTAATTATAAACTTTCTTCCTCTCATATTTGATTAAGTATTTTTATATTTAATTAAAGCACTTTTATCATCTCTCACACATAATTAAATATTATTTATTTAATTTATGAAAAAGTCTTCATCTTCCATCTTTCTTTCTATCTTTTTTTCAACTTCTTGATCTCTCACCGTTCATCTTAACAGGTTTGATCTCAACCGTTGATCCTTTCCAACTGGATTCTTGCCCTCAAAAATCTATAAATACAGCCCTCTTGTGAATGGAAAGGACACCTCGAATCTTAGATTTCATACGTAGTTATTATAGTTGCATTCTAGCATTTATCAACATTTAGCAATAATCATAGTATTTCAGTTTCATAGCATAAATCATTTAGTCATGCACAAGCATTTCAATCAATCTCATTGTCGTAAGATGACATTTCAACAAGTTGTTTCTTACACAACTGAGAACCAACATCTTTAATCAAATCCTTGGAGATAGAGGACAATGGGACAAATTTGAAGAAGCTGTTAGAGTTTGCATTTATGATTTCTAGTTTAGATTTCTTTGATATAATGTCTTATCGGTGTGTTAGTTTATTGTTTGATTAATCCACTTATTCTGACACATTTTTGGTGCCCACCGTGGGGCATCCCCCCATTTTTAATATTTGTTTTTATTGCAGAAAATTTTCTAACAGGTGATAGGTGACGGACTGGAGTCACGCTTTAGCGCATCCGAGCTTTCTTTCAGTGCATCTCGGGACTATTTTAGCGCATCCCCGACCTATTTTGGTGCATCAGGAAACTGTTTCGGCGCATCTTGGGTCTATTTCGGTGCATACAGGGACTATTTCAGTGCATCCCATACTAATCTTTCAGCGCATCTAGTAACTGTTTCGATGCATTGGGGATCTATTTTGGTGCATACAGGATGTTTGTAATCAAATTTTTTGATTCTGACATCATCCACAGACAAAAAATTTCTCGGCACATGCAAGGGGTTTGTAACAGAAATTTTGATTCCGACGCCATCTCTGGACAAATTTTTTTTATTATTTCTATTTTTAAGGAAAAATGAACCAATCCTAGGATAGAAATTTAAAATCTAGAACCTATCAATCCTAGGGTAGTCACCACATGCTATTTTGCAGTTAAAATGAACCCCATGCCTATTGTGAAGCAAAATTCTCACTTAGATTAGTTCATTGTCATTTGGTGCTATAAAAAGAGCATTGTTTGCTTTGTCTATGGCAATAGGTCTATGCTCTCCCCTTAACTAGGTGACCAGAATACCAGATTGCCTTTTTATTCATATGCAATTTTTATGCTTTATTACATCCTTTAGAGGGCCTACCATAGTGGGAAAAAGTACTCACCATATGGGAACAACCTAAGTGGGAACAACCAAAGCTAGGTTTTCCAACCCACTATAATAAAAAGTGAATTCGAGGAAAGTCCGCAATTCGATGATAGTGTGCAGAGATGACCATCCCCAAAACCTTTGTTCTAAAGGTTGGGAGGTCTCCTAAGGGAGTTTATCTATTTCCATGCCAAACAGAAACCTTGACTACGAACCATAGTGTAGAAAGCCAGCCGAGTTAGTATCCAAACATCATTTTAATCATAGTGCAAGGGGAGGGAAGAATCTGCCCCCAAGACACTCACCATATAGTCACCATGGATTGTTTGCTCAGGGGATTCGATATCCACTTCCGTCACCTTGAGTATGCACCTAGAAAAGAAAAAAACATGGGCACCCTTTAGGGGGTGACATGGCTATGTCTGTCAATGCAATTTTAAGCTGTGGGCTATGATTACTATGATGACCTATTTGACAAATTAAGAGTGAGTCTAATTGAAGTGCTTATCTTGTTCAAAACCTGTAAAAATCTCAAGAACATACACTCTTTGTTTAGAATTTAGGATTAAAATAAATAACTATCTACTTCTCTATGCTATGTTTTTCACATTTAAATCAGATTAAGATCATCCAAAATATCAAACTATCCAAACATGTTTGTCTCAAAAGTCTAAACAGATAATTTAGCGCATCTCGGGTCTGTTTTGGCGCATCACTGCTCTATTACGGCACATTGCTACTTTGTTTCAACGAATCTATGCTCTGTTTCGACGCATCCAAGCTCTATTTTGGCACATCTATTCTCTATTTCGGTGCATCCATGTTCTTTTTTGGCACATCTGTGATCTATTTTGGCACATAGGAAGTCTCTTTTGGTGCATAGGAAGTCTATTTTGGCACATTCAGTCTTTGTTTTGGCGCATATATTTTCCGAGCCTAGGTAATTTTTTGACATTCAGAAATCAAGTCATATCAGTCTAGTCTTTCCAATGCTCAGAGTTTGGAAGTTTACAACCTTTGCTAAGAAGTATCTAGAAAGAAAAATTAGAAATCCAAAGAAATCCCTCAGTTATAAAAAGTTATTGAAGAAGAGGAAATTTTTATACCAAATTCGAAAGATCTTGCTTGAATATAGGACCTTTATTCACCATTATCACAACTATATTAGGGGTTTCACTGACGATTATGCTGTAGAACCTTTATACTCATGAGCTTTCTTTCAAAGAAGACCCCTTTCTCAAAGGCACAACCACAGTTAGCATATTCGTCCTTCTTATATTCCCCAACCTATAATTACGTATGCTACTCATCCCAATCAAATCCTGCATTAGAGAGCTCAACCACATTGGCCATCCATCAAACCCATCTCTTTTTTACAAAGCTACGATCAAACCTCACAAAGTGCAAAATTATCTTTATTTTGGTATTTGGTTTAATTCCCGCAAATAGGATTTTCATCCTTTCAATTAGAGAATCACGAGCTAAAGATTAAAAATATTTTAAGCCATAGAATCTTCATTCTATCCCGACTTTCATATCCATCAACATTGCACTATTTCATTCTTTTGATCAAGGTTGGTAGAAATTGAGTGAAGCTTATGCATGTTTTCATGAGATCTCAAAAACACATAGAAAAAGATGAAAGAGAAAGTACAGTAAGCAAAATGGGTCATAATAGTGCGAGGGAAGAGATCCCCTGTAATAATTCAAATACTAAAGAAATAACAAAAGAAAAGCTCCAAGAAGCCGAGCAAGATCCCTTATTCCATACTCTTATGGAAAGAGTTTTAGAACGAAACAAGGAAATATATTTCCTTTCATTAGCTAATCAAGGAGCTAAGTTACCTGTTGATTTTGACACATAAGGGATTAAAGAAAATCCTAAAACTCCTCCTAATGATTTTAGTGCCCTTACTCAACAGATCAAAGAACTAGAAGGGAAAATAAAATAAATGCAAGGGGGTACCACAAAGAAGTATTTTTTGGATGACATATGTCCTTATCCTTTTGATAGCAGTCCTTGAATCATTCCTTTTCCAAAACATTGTGAAATCCCTAAATTTGATAGGTATAATGGAAAAACTGACCCCATTGAACATGTGAGGGATTTCTGAAACATGAGCTTAGAATTCACTCATGATGATACCTACTTAATGCGATTGTTTCCACAAAGTATGGGTGGACAATCCATGGAGTGGATTTCAAAGATCACTCCCCCCATCAAAACCTTTGAGGAGTTAATAAACAAGTTTATATCTCAATACTCTTACAACATCCAACACCAGATAACCATGCTTGATCTTTGTAAGGTGAAACAAAAAGTAGGGGAATCTTTCACTACATTTTTATGAAGGTGGAGAAGAGTGTTTGCTAGATACTCTCGCCTCATTCCTGAAATAGAAAAGATGTAGATCTTTATCGATAGTCACAATCAAGATATGCGTTACAGACTAAACCTTCACTTTCCTCCATCATTTGAAAAATTGATTGAAAACATGATTACTATTAAAGGTGCTTTGATCAAGTGTGGAGCTCTAAAAATAAATAAAGAGGATTCAAATTCGTACAACAACAACAACCATAATAACAACAATGACAAGTCATGATTTTGGACTCGAGCAAACAAATGTTGTGAATGATGGGGTAGTAGATGCTAACAACATAAATATGAAGCCTACCATCCTTAATGTGTCAGGTGTTCAATGTAGAAACAACGCTAGAAATTATAATACCCAAGGCAATGTTTCCAATCAAGGAAATGCAACTAATAATCATGGCAATGATTTTGGCAATAATCAAAATTCAAAATATGCCCAGATCTTCATATTTTTTGAATCGACGGAGTTTCACTCCTTTGGGCCAATCTTTGGAATCCATTCTCAAATATTTATTGAATCAAAATGCTATTAAATTTCCACCACAAAAAGACTATGCACCTTGAGTTAAACCACCATCATGGAATGACTCACACTTTTGTGATTACCATAGGTGCAAAGGTCATAAGACAAAAAATTGCCAAGGGTTGAAGAATATTGTCTAGGATTTGAATGATAACCATACCATCATGGTTGAGGGACATAATGCCAATAATGACCATCAAGCATTCAAGGATCTGCTCCCTAATTATCAAAAAGGAGAATCTTCGGGTGACAAGGGCAAGAATGTTAATTACATCCATGATGTCATTATCAATCATATTTATACTGACGATCAGCACATCAGTGCTATCTGAATCAAATGTAAGCAAGAATATCAAGAGGTTAATGCTACGACAAGGGGACAAGCCAAAATCATTTTCAAAGGAAGCTCATCTAAAGCGGCAATTCCCCCTCCAAGTCAATACAATTTGGTTGATCAACTACGAAAAACATCAGCCCAAATTTCTATCTTGGAAATTTTAAAGTTATCACCTACACATAAGGACATTCTGGAAAAGGCCCTTGTTGATACAACTGTATCCCTTGATCTAGATATCAATAAATTTCAAGCCATGGTGGGACACTTGTCCTCATCCACATGTTTAACCTTTACTAAAAAAGATGAATCATCCATAACCCATCCACATAATTCATCACTCTACTTAGAGGTCATGGTTCACAAAGCCCGCATTAGATGTGTCCTCATAGATAGGGGAGCCGGATTAAACATTTGTACTTTGAAATTGGTCCTAGCTTTGGGATATTCAGCAGAATGTATAGATCCACGGAGGAAAATTACAATCAAGGCATATGATGATGAGGAAAGGACTTCCAAAGGCCTCATCATGCTACCAATCATAGTGGGACCTATTGTGAAAAATACCTTCTATCAGGTTATAGATCAATATCTAACTTATAACATACTCTTGGGTCATCCATGGATCCATGACATGCAAGTTGTACCATCTACTTATCATAAATGCTTGAAATTTCCATATGATGGATAGGAAGTAACAATACCTGTTGATCACATTAGCAGTCAAACTTTCTCTAACCTAAGAGAAACTTAGGACACGCTCATCCCACACAATAGAGAGGCCTTGGCCATCTCTACCTCCAAGAATAGTAAACAAGCAAATGAAATGATAAGTAATTTTGGCACCTAGCTAAAATTGAAAGATAATGGAGTGGGATAATATTCTTTATCTGTCTCTAATCTACCTCTATCTCCAAGATCCCATTGTCAACCATCAACATCCATGCAACATGCTACAACAGCCTTAGCATCAACTTCAATTCCCATCACCAAATTTAATGGGATATTTATCAAAGAAATTGAAATGGAAGATAGAGCTATCCTTGACTAGCTCTATAAAGATGAAGAATCCGTACAACATGTCAAATTACCCACAAAATAGAATGGAAAAGGTTATGCTATCATGCAAAAATGGGTTATGAAGGAAATGGCCCTATAGGAAAAAGGAAAGAAGGTATTGTTGAACCTGTCCAACTAGAAACAATGCACCCAACTGATAAAACTGGGTTAGGATATGGTGAAGATACAAAGGAAGAAGTGGCACAAAGAATGACTAAGGAGGAATTAACCGTATTAATTCTGAGAATTCAAGCAAACAATTCTGACATTGACTCCAATGAATATGAATGGGATGACTTCTCTAATGATACTATCATCTCAGAGAAAAGGGTGGATGTCATACACAAATTCACACCCACATTCTTACAAGGAGAAATCTCAAGGCCTCCGCTTGATTATGTCCTACAAAGAGATCATGACTCAAGTGAGACTGATTCGATTCAAAGTGATACAAATCATTCATAGGATGATACCATCCTAGACCTCCCCTATGATGACGTTAACAATAGCATCATGACCCTAACAACCAGTTACCTTACACACCCTAATGATCCATTTCCTTTGGTCCATCTTGAACTCATTGATTGGGAACAAATCGCACCTATTGATGTCCCAACTTTTCCCAATGACGAAACTATCATAAGCTTTCTTTATTCCTCCCAACTAGAAACAAGTTCCACCAGGGAATCACAAGAGTAGAGTTTTTGATGAGAAAGTGCCAAGTTTCTCAGCTATGAAATAAATAATATAAAACAAAGATCTAATGGTGAAAACCTAGTAAAGGCAGTATTAGATCAAGAAAAGAGAAAAATAAAAAGTGTATCCAATGGTGAAAACCTTTCAAAGGTGCCAGAGGATGGGAAATTTGACACTCTTCCAGAGCATTATGAGGAAAGGTCTTCTATTCTAATTGAACCAATAGAGGCGCTCAACATAGGTTCTACAGAGCAGCCCAAAATCTTTCAATTGGCCACATCTCTAACAGAGGAGGAAGTACCTAGATTCATAGAATTTCTCAAGAATAATCAAATTAGTTTTGCATGGTCCTACACAGATATGTCTGGATTAGATACAAATCTCATCATGCATCATTGATCTATTACACCAGGGGCAAAACCTATAAAGCAGAAACTCAAAAAAATGCATCCACATGTTGCATTACTGGTCAAAGAGGAGTTAAAAAAGCTTTTAGATGTTAGATTCATCTAGTCCATGGATTCTGTGGAATGGAACTCCAATATCGTACCTATTTCAGAGCTAGTCGGAAGGATTAGAGTTTGTACAGATTTTAGGGATTTGAACAAAGCATGTCCTAAAGATGATTTTCCATTGCCAAACATATATATTATTGTTGATTTGATTGTTAGACATGCAATTTACTCATTAATGGATGCATTTTCTAGATACAACCAGATAAAAATTGCACCAGAAGATCAAGATAAAACAACGTACACATGTCCTTGGGGTACCTATTGCTAGAACGTAATGCCATTTGGGCTAAAGAATGCAGGAGTTGCATACCAACGAGCAATGACAAAAAAATTTCATGATATGATGCATACATTCATGGAGGATTATTTTGATGATCTTCTTTCCAAGTCTAACACTAGAGAAGGACACACCAATATCTTATCTAAAATTTTCAAAAGAATGGAACAATTCAAAGTAAGACTTAATCCAAAGAAATGTGTCTTTGGAGTGAAATCTGGAAAGCTATTAGGTTACATTGTATCAGAGAAGGGAATCGAAGTGGATCCACCTAAGGTACAAGCAATTCTTGATATGCCACCACCAAGGAACATTAGTCAACTACGCTCTTTTCAGGGACAGTTACAATCCATTCGAAGATTCATTGCTCAACCGGCAGATAAAATTTTACCATTTACACATCTCTTACACAAGAATGTTCCATTTAAATGGGAGCACAAATGCGAAGAATCATTTGATCAGATAAAGCAGTATCTCATGAACCCATTAGTATTGATTCCACCAGTGCAAGGTGCACCTCTCATATTATATATTGCTACCACAGAAGTGTCTTTAGGAGCATTATTGGCATAGGAAGACAACTCAAGAAAAGAGCAAGTAATTTATTACATTAGTCAAACCCTGACAAGTCACGATCTTAATTATACCTTCATTGAAAAAGCTTTTTTAGCAGTGGTGTTCACTTCTCAAAAATTACAACACTACATGCTAACTCATATAGTAAAGCTTTTGGCTAAGATTGACCCACTCAAATATCTTCTAAGTAAGGCAACCTTAATTGGCAGGTTGGCTAAATGGGTTCTGATCCTAAGCAAATTTGATATTCATTATGTGGATCAAAAATCTATCAAGGGACAGGTAATTGCAGATCAATTAGTAGAAGCACCACTACAAGAAGAACACCCAATAGACATTGATTTTCTTGATGCCGATGTATTTACAATAGTTATCCAGCAGTCATGGGCACTCTACTTTGATCATTCTTACACTCAACATGGTTCAGGATCCGGGATTCTTTTTATCACACCTCAGGGACATGTAATTCCAAAATCTTATCAACTAATGTTTCCTTGCACAAACAATGTAGCCAAGTATGAGGCATTAGTAACTGGCATAAGAATTGCAGTAGACTGGAAAATCACAGAACTTCAAGTTTTTGGTGATTCACAACTTGTTATAAATCAACAATGACGAATATCACACTAAAGATGACAAGTTGATACCTTACAAAAGAATGGTGGACGATCTCAAGAAATACTTTGTTAATATCAAGTTCATATAGATTCCACACATTGATAATAAAGCAATAGACGCTATGGTTACAATCGCCTCTCTACTTCAGTTGATAGAGAATCAAACACAGTACAATTTCCTGGTGGAACAATTGTTTTCTCCTACCCATGAAAATCCTAAAACTCAAATCATTTGCCACCTAACCAGTTCTGACTCTCCCTTGTATGGCCAAATTTACACTTACCTAAAAGATACTATTTTACCCTTAGACTTGTCTAGGAATCAAAAATGAAATTTCATCTGTCAATCATCCCTTTACACCTTAATTGCTGACATCTTATATCGGCATGGTCTATATGGTACCCTCCTTAGATGTATCAAACGCGATGAATCGAAAAAGGCCTTAGAAGGGGTACATGGTGGAATTTGTGGGACACACTCAAGTGGACTGACCTTATCAAAGAAAATTGTTCGATTGGGTTATTACTGGCCAACCATGGAAAAGGAATCATTCATCTTTGTGAAGAAATGTTTAAAATGCCAGATTCATGGGAATCTCATTCACGCTCTTGCTCAATAATTACAACCTTTCACCACACCATGGCCTTTCGCTCAGTGGGGACTAGACTTGGTTGGTAAGATACACCTATCCTCTTCAAATGGACATAAATTCATCATTACAACCACTGAGTATTTCACTAAATGGATTGAAGTTGTTCCTCTCACAATTGTTACAGGAAAACAAATATCTTCATTCATTTTGAACTATATCATCTACTGATATGGTATTCCCAACTCCATTATCATAGATAATGGAAAACCCTTTAAAAATCAAGATGTTGATGGGCTATGTGAAAGATTCCGCATCCAACACAAATTCTCTACGCCTTACTATCCACAAGGGAATGGTCAAGCTGAAGCTTCAAACAAAAAAATTCTAAAGATTTTGAAGAAGATAGTAAATGACGGAGGTCATGATTGGCATGTCCAATTAAATCTAGCATTATGGGCATATATAACAAGTATTCACACACCAATAGGAGCTACCCCTTATGCTTTGGTCTATGGAGCAGAAGCTATCCTACCACTAGAAGTCAAGATTCCCTCACTTCGAGTATCACTAAAAGGGTTAATCAATGATGAAGAATATAGAGTATCAAGGTTGCAGGAGCTAGAACTGCTTGACGAATGGTGCCAAACTATAGTTAATCATTTGAAGGGATATCAACAAACTATGTCCCACAGCTACAATCACAGAGTCAAACCACAAAATTTTCAAGTGGGTGACTTAGCTCTCAAAGAAAACCCTCGTAATCAACAGGATCGGGAAAAGAAAGGAAAGTTCGAACCTAATTGGTTGGGCCCTTTTGTTATCATTGCAGCATACAGATCGGGGGCATATCAGTTGTCAACTACAAAAGGAGACTTGTTCGAAGATCCAACCAACAAAATTCATCTAAAGAAGTTCTACGCCTCAGAAAATATCAAAAACAATAAAAAAAGTCCTGAGAAAATATCAAAAATAATATAAAATGTCTTGAAAAAAAATACAAAAAAATTAAAAAGAGCACAAATACAAAAAAATCAAAAAGAACGAAAAAATACAAAAAAATCAAAACGAGAAAAATACAAAAAAAAAAAAAAATCAAAAAAGGAAAAATATCATTGCCTTGATGAGAACCTAGCAAACAAGCATCTTGGTAATAGCAAAAAGATCATAAAATTAGGAAAAAGTGCAATAAAAACAAACGGTGAAAACTTGGCAAACAGGCATTGTTAGTGATTTTATTCGGCTCTTTCATCTATTAGGATTCATTTTGCATATCCATTTTTCATCAGCATATCACACACACCTCACCATCACAGTTTACATCACATCATCTCCTTGAAACGACAAGGACCTCATCATGGCTTGATGAATTAGGACTATCCTTAGCAGTAGTTTTGTTTAGCAAGAGTCGAAGTACAAGGTCACTAGGGGGTAGTTCGCTTCTTGGAGATTCTCCAAATAGGAAAACGACAACATGTGTCTAGAATCAAAGTATCAGGAAACAACAAACTTGTCAAATTAGAATGAGGCTGCATAACTGTTTTGACAAATGAACAAATTGGATGATCTTAATCTGAATAAAATGAATGATAAACTTAAAGCAATAAGTTGCAATTTTTGTTTTTATATTTGATGACATCATGTCTTCGAAGTGATTCAATGATGTACTGAACTAGAATCATGAGGAAGAAGAATGATTTTTCTTTGTTTGTCGTCTATAAGCTAATCATTAGTATTGTGTGAATTTTTCGTGGGACATGATCTACAATGTATCATTGATGACATTTCAGAATTTGCATAGGAAAATGGTTAACTTTTGTCTATTTATGCAAGCAATACTCAATTCATCTTGGTTCAATTATACCTCGATGCTTGTATTAACTTGCTACATCAAACATCATGAAAGCAGTACTCAAGTCATCATTGGTGCTAACATACCCTTTGATGCTTGTACTAACTTTCAACATATCAAAAGGCTCAATGATGAAAACAAAGCACAACAGGAAATGGAAACAAGGAGAATAGTTCATTACTACATTTAGGACTGCATAATTCATTATTGCATTTTAGGATTGCATAATTCATTTGCATTTCGATGGCTATTTAAATAGATTTTTGAAGGTTGGCCAAATTATTGGATATCTTTTCAGAGAATGATTGAGTACGACTGGACATTTGTTAAAACTCATTTCATCATTATTCACATCATTTCACTATCACTCATTTAGGATATTTTCATCATTATTACATTTTTGCATAAATTATTTCATTATTAGTTCATCCTATTCATATCATATGCATAAGTCATTCATTTGATAATTCATCTCATATCACATTAAGCATTTATATTTTGCATTCACATTCATATCATTTATCACATACATATGCGATCATAATAAGATGGCATCCATCTCATCCATTTCACATCATCATTTAGGTTATCATTACCATTTCCATTTTATCATTATTATTATCATATTACATCATTATCCATGTCGTATGCATATCATTCATTAAATATTGCATCTTCGTAATCATATCATTTATCCATTTATCTCATTTGAATCATTCATCATTTCATCATATCATTTTCACATCATTAAAAACATTCACCATTACATCTTACATCGTGCATCCATTACATACATTATGAAAAAAAATCATTTTAAAAATAATTGCATCGTGCATCATCATATTAGAATCATTACATCACAACACATACCTTATTATCATACACGAAATAAAAGAAAATCATTTACATCATCACAAAAATCATACACAACATAGCATATAGAAATTAACATGCATCCATAATATAAGCATAAATCATCCATAATACATGCATAATCGAATCACCACTACATCTCGTAAATATCATCAAAACAAATGTCCAGGAATGCAAGGATATCAAATGTTTCAAAAAGATATATTAAATACAATGGAATAAACATGTCAAAAATGCTCATCACTGAGGGGCATCTGGTCAAGGGACATGGCTGTTGCTGCCTCCTGAGGTAGTAGGTCTCGATGGATCCCTACTCCCAGAAGCTTTAAGCTCTCATCTAACTAGCTGACCCACACTCCTGGTGACACTTCGGGAGTGGCTGCTTGAATGGGTCCGAGAACGAGTACCTGACTGTGTGAAGGAAATCCTCCTCTTAGGTGGTACTACCTCGGAGTACCTCATCCTGTAATACTCGGCCTCTTGAGTGGTCTCTAGTCCCTCTACAACAACCTCCCCAATTGAGGTGCTCTCCACTAGCCTGAGAAGTCTCTCGGTTACCCCCTCGGCCTGTACACATCTCTCTTTGAAGCAGTCCCTCTCAGCTGTAAGCTGCGCTACCTATGGGTCAGGAGGTGGTGGTTGTGCAACCTATGCCTGCAACTGACTGATTGTCCCTTGAGACTGTGCTAATTGACTTCGAAGAGTCTAAACCTGTACCTACAATGCATCAATCTATCCCTATGAGGAAGCCTTGATAATAATCCGTGGAGCTAATGTACTTGGCTGGTCCACCACTCTCAAGGTCTGTGGCCTCGTCCTGAAGACCACATCAAAGAAATATCTCTGTCCTCTACCCCTACCACCTCCATCATCCTGGCTGCTAGAATCATCCTCCTCATCTCTCCCCTCATCAATATCCATGGCCGCTGCATCCTCTGCCCCTACCTGAGCCTCTCCCTGTGGCTGCCCTGCTACTGCCAGTGCCTACCCTTGCCCTCTCTGAATAATCGGTCCTCCCAATATTAGAGCAGGCTCCTCTGGACTAGTGAAAATCAGGAAGGGATGTGTGTAAAAATATGCAGCATACTCATCTATCATCCCTGCATCTGTAACCTCTGGATGCATAGCCCACTGAGCTAGCTGCAACTCCAAGTACTCTGCTTAGGCCACCTCAATGGTCATAATCGGACCCCACTTTGGTACATCCTCCCAGCATCTAGCATAATGTGCCACACCCTGAGGCATCATCTATACTAACCCAAGCTACCTCAGGACTCTCATCACCAGAAACCGCTCAATAATGTACGAGGTGTGTCTGATCAAATATCTGGATCTTGTAACATAGGGAAACTCTAAATCATCTGTCTCCCATGGATCACAATCTACATACAGTCTCCAAATGACTGTATCCATATCATATAACACACGTTGCCAATACTCCAACTTGCGCAACCTCGACTAGATAAGAGGCCCTATGTATGCATAGACATATGGGAACCCAAGGGGATGATCCCTCCATACAATGGGATGCGTAATTGCAAATGCAAATATCTGTAGAACAGTCACTAGAGTCCCTCAATGTACATGACCTAATGAAGATCATGGTATAGATGGGCAAGAATGCATGATCCCCATGCATATCTGGTCTGGTGGAGAATCATATCCTCCAAGATCCTACCCCGACCAATTGATAGTCCCTTTGCCTTGCGATTAAGACAAAGGAAACCATCAATCATACCTACTAAAACCAAAAGCAGTGGGGCATATCTCTCCACCATCTCCTTCTAGGAAGCTCATATCTAGAGACATGCGGATCCTAGAAGACTCGCCTAAGTGCATCAGTCCCCCCAATCTCCTTTTGATCATAGATCACAAGCTCACCAACTATTGGAATACCCAAGATCTTGTACACATCCTCTAGAGTCACTGTAATCTCTCCAGTGGGCATATGAAAGGTGTTATGCTCACTGTTCCACCTCTCAGCTCATGCAATCAACATTGCCCTGTTGACCCGATACTATGGGATCCCAAACAATGGACCCAACTCGCACTGATGTATAATCTCTAAATCATCCTGCGACAACCACAGAATCATCTCCCATGTCATAGGGAATCTCTCTCTGATCCGGAGGAGGTTAAATTCCTCCTTTACAACATCATCAAGCAATCATACAAATCAATTAGAAAATAATCGCTAATCAATTTGATACATCTAAAGAAAAATCTTCAATACATCAACAAACAATCAGCCTAATCAAATCAACATTTATTTGTTTCTCATATCGCATGGAAGCAAATCTATCTATCAATTGTACTATTTGTTTTTCATATCGCATGGAAGCAAATTTATCAAATCATTTCATTTACTATTTTTTTTGCATATGGCATGGAAACAAATTTAACAGTCAACATGACTCAATATCTACCTATTTGACTTTCAATCAGGAAAGCAAATCTATCATCAGTTTTTGTCTTTCAAACAGGAAAGAAAATTTATTAGACTTATCTATTCCTCAAACATGAAGAAAAGTTTCTCAAATCAATCTAATCTACTCTTAATGTTATCCAAAAGCATAAAATCAGTTGTCTAATCTAGCAACAATCATCAAAGACTCATCACAGTTTCTTCAAATTTGAAAATCGGGCAAAATCCCTGGATGCGCCAAAACAGGCCATCAATGCGCTAAACCACGTATGTGCCACTTTACATCATGGATGTGCTAAAACAGAGCTTCCATGTGCAACTCCGTCAATGTGCGACTCTATCTACTCTATGTGCTAAAATAGATCTTCTATGCGCCATTTCACCTATGCGCTATTCTATCAACTAGTTGCATGAAAACAGTCATCCTATGGCCAGTTCACCCTATGCGCCAATCTAGCATCCTACATGGGCAGCATTTTTGTATGTGCTATAACAGGGACCCTATGCGCCATTCTACACTATGCATGACTATTTCATCCCTAGGTGCTAAACTGGATGTGTGACTTTATCTACCGTATGCGCTATACTATGGCTCATATGCGCAAATCCATAAACTTAAAAATCTAAAAATTCCAAAAAAATATGAAAAATTATCAAAAAATATTATGAGGAGGATTAGGTCGACTTACTAGAGGTCCGTATGCATTTTGTCTTTGATACCGATAGGCTCACTCGAATCTGTGGTGCTCATAATGGATCGACATCTTGTTTTCACCTCTCAAAGCTCTGAAAATTACCAAAGGTTACTGTTCAAATGACAATGAATTTTCACCTTTTTCACCTTTTAAAGGGGTAAAAGTGTGAAAATATTCAAATTTTTGCAAAAACAAAGCGCTATTTCGACAGCTAAATCACTAATTTTCCTCCGAAAATCATTCTGATTCTTTCATCAGGTAATTTATCTCTCGAGGGGGCATATAGCATCGGCAATTCCTAAAATTTTGGGGCAAAATTCTTTGAAGCAATGCGTAAAACACATTACTTCAAAGAGGGGCAAAATATACACATCTAAAAATGGCCACGGTTAATCAAACCTGTTAATTAATTAAATATGAATTATTTAATTAATATTCTTAAGTCATCTACATATAAATAAAATTTAATTATTTATTTATATTGTTCATTTTTCCAATTCTTCTAATTTAATTAAATATTTCTAATATTTAATTAAACTCTTTCTTTCTAATTCTTTATTCTTTCCCACATAATTAAATATTCTAAAAATATTTAATTAAAAAGCTTTCTTTCCTCCATAATTAAATATTCCAAACAAAATATTTAATTAGAAACTTTCTTCCTCTCATATTTGATTAAGTATTTTTATATTTAATTAAAGCACTTTTATCATCTCTCACACATAATTAAATATTATTTATTTAATTTATGAAAACATCTTCATCTTCCATCTTTCTTTCTATCTTTTTTTCAACTTCTTGATCTCTCACCATTCATCTTAACAGGTTTGATCTCAACCATTGATCCTTGCCAACTGGATTCTTGCCCTCAAAAATCTATAAATACAACCCTCTTGTGAATTGAAAGGACACCTCAAATCTTAGATTTCATACTCAATTATTATAGTTGCATTCTAGCATTTATCAACATTTAGCAATAATCATAGCATTTCAATTTCATAGCATAAATCATTTAGTCATGCACAAGCATTTCCATCAATCTCATTCTCCTTGGTTGTCATTTCAACAAGCTGCTGCTTACACAACTAAGAGCCAACATCTTTAATCAAATCCTTGGAGATAGAGGACGATGGGATGAATTTGAAGAAGTTGTTAGAGTTTGCATTTATGCTTTCTAGTTTAGATTTCTTTGATATAATGTCTTATCGGTGTGTTAGTTTATCGTTTGATTAATCCACTTATTCCGACCCACATGTATAGTGCAGGTTGTGCTCATGAGTTGTGAAATATGGTTTTCTATGTTTCTAGTTCAGGTTTGAGAGAAATATTGTTGGTAAAAGTTTCTCTTTGATGAAGTCTTATGACTTGAGGTTACAGAGTTGAGTTTTCATAATTCTATTGAAGATAATTTTGATATCTAGAAGATTCATTCTTAATGGTGAAATACTAGTTTGGTCGACCTTGTGTGAAATACTACTTTTGAGGTTAATGAAGCATGTTGGATCTTTTTGGGTCACCCTCATTCTAATTCCACCCTAGGATGTTTTGGTGGCAACCTAATTTGAAATTTAATTTGTATGGTCAAATTTGGATATGTTTCAAAGTTGAAGATGATATAAATACAACATGAGTTAGTGGTGAATAAAATTTACAAGAGCAAAGAAGAAGAGTGATAAGAGAAAAGAGAAAGTGTAGATAGATGCAACATTGATTTTATTCAACGAGTGTTTGTATCTTAATGTTGAGTTTTTGGATGTAGTGAGAAAATGGTGAACTCTATCATTCATGCATGTCTATGAGTGATTGTGGTAGAATTCTTTGTTGCATTGGGATTGTAGTATATCTATAACAAGTCTTCTTTGTATTCTTTGTATCTCTATGGTTGTGATCCCTCTAGGTTCTTAGCCCTATTGGACAGTGAGTCCTTGTTCTGGACAATGAGTCCTTGTTTTGGATAGTGAGTCCTTGTTTTGGAAGTGAGCCTCTTGTATTCAGTTTTGATATTCTATACAATGTGAGTTAATCCTCACCATGTTTTTTACCTTATTGGGTTTTCCACATAAATTCGGTGTTATTATGTTTATTTGTTGGATTTGAGTTTTTGAATTGGAATTTAATGATTAATCATTTAAGTAGTATTAAGGATTAGTTTTGGTGATTGAATTAAAAGTTTAATTCTGTGACAACTGATTCACCCCCGCTCCTCTTATTTTTCCTATTAAAAAAAAAAATCCAAGGTAGTTTCTTTCAAGGATCTAGGGAAACTTTTATCCAAGAGATTATCCTTTAAAATCAAGTCACTATATAAGGTTGTGTATTCTAAGACATGGTTACTAGGATCTCCTTTACCACCATATTTCTCAAATCTAGGAATCTGATAGGGAGGTTGGATGAATCACTCACTAATTCATGCTCTAAGTCTTTCTTGGAATACCTCTAGGGTGTCCTTCTCCACCACTTGCAACCTATAGAATCTCTTCCTCCTTAGGATCCCCTGGTTCTCCTTGCCAACCCAACTATCAGCAAAGTTCCTTCTCGCAAGTCAAAACTTGGTGCAATCTTGTGGCACTAGCCATTAGCCCTTAAACTACCTTAAAGTCTACTAACCTCCATTTTCTTGAAATGGCCTTACAGAGGTGTGGAGGTGCTTCCAAAAGCTTCAATCCATCCTACTATGGGCATTAGGGATCCACCTAGCTCCATCTGCAGGTCACTTTCATCAAACCCCTTCATTAGGCCTAGAAGGCTACTAGCCCTATTAGGTCTCCTTCTCTGAGAAATTAGGGTTTTTCCCTAAGTCCCTCCAAAGAAAACCCCAATATTTTCTTGGGATTCCTAGTTAATATGTCCACCCCTCAATGATTTTTGGGGTCTTGGTCCACCACTGGCCGTACAATGCACTAACTGAAAATGAACAAAATTAAGGCTTTTTTTAGGCCCTTCTTGGCTCTTCTGCAACTTCCTAAGTTCTTCCCTCACAAATGGAATTGTAGAGTCTCTTCCTCTTTACCATATCTTGGTGAGACCCATATCTTCCTTCTCCAAAAGGAAATTTTTTTCTAATTTAACACCTCTACAAATTAAGTGCTCTGCACTATGGTCTTTCCTAACCAGACTCTTCTCTGGCTCACCTAGGATAAGACTCCAACATTAGCTCCTATGCTTTCAAAGGCCCCAACTTCCATTATATGTACACCCATGGAGTCTAGTAACTAATCCCAAAGGGTCGTACAATGTGTATGGTGGGAAAATGAACTAATACTCCATTCTTTACAACTATTTGGTTCAGACTAGCAACAGTGAAGAACACAAACTATTTACAATAAGTGCTTAAAACTAAACAAACAAACTATCTAATGCCACACAGAATTCAAAGAACAACTAGCCTACATCATGCACAAGTTACAATTCCAAAACTAATCCATTAAAGCATCACTGCAATACAAAAACCAAAAATTTCACACACAATCACATATGCTTTCCTTGAATTCAAAACTTAAAATGTATGATGGACATCCAACCTTACTCCAATGCCAAGGAATCCCATAAATAGGGTCACCAAACAATTATCCTCTCCCTTGGGCTCTTCTTGGTCGTTTGTAGCTCCAACTGTCAATGTTGTTGAGAAACATTTCAAATGTTGCACAGTTGCAATACAACTTCCTAGCCCTATTTGCACCTTGCAAAAGTCCTAAGCCTCCTATTGATCTCAAACCCTATTACACCTACTCTGTGGTCAACATGACCTTCCTCTAATCACAACAAAAATTCCACTAAGATAGATTTCTTAGTTTTCCTAGACAACCTATGGGTGCTCCTGCACCAGAATCTCTATTCCTTGTGGCATTTTTGTTCTCAATATCTCCAAGGATAATGGGTTTCTTTTGACATATTGTGACAATCGTCCATTTTGATTTTGTCTTAATGTGGAAATTTTTTGTTGGAGGGATGAAACATTTTTCAAAAGTTGGTTAAGGATGAAATCATTTGTTGTGTTTTAGGATGGAGTTGAATATGGTGGAGGTGTATACCTATTTAGAGGACAAGTGGATTATAAGTTTGTTAGTGGAGATGGATTAGGAGATGAGATCTGAATGCACAAAGCTAAGAGGATTCCTAGTGGAAATACCTAAGGTTGTATTTATATTGCTAGTTGGTTGTATGGCTCTAATAATAGTTGGATTAGTGTATGTAGGAATAGAGGAAACACTTGTAGAAGGAGGAATTAGATTTCCATCTTGAATTTGGGTGTACCCAAAAGTTTGAGAACAACTAGCCATTGGAAGCAAATGGATATTAATGATATGAGATAGGCTACATACAAGTTCTATTCCTTGTTCATTATCATGAATTTTCCTTATGTTACTTATGATATAAATTGTAATACCAACAATGTAGTTAGAACTCACAAATTTTTACAATTTCTCTAATTCATCTATTTTTTTTAGGTTTTATTCAGGGACATTAGAAACCATTGTGTCAACATTAGTTACATTGTTTATGGGTAGGGTTGAAATAGGGGAAATGTGGTATTAAAGCTATGATCCATAATGTGTTGACTAGTATCAACATTATGAGTGAAAGAGTTAGAAAACTCAAGATCCATGATGGATGTAGTAGCATGGGATATCATGAGTATCAAAATATGTCTCACTACAATATTGGTAATAGGGTATCAGATTGTGAAGCTCATACAAGTTTCACCAAACCTAAGTGCACCCAAAAATTGAGAATAGGCACACAAAAAATGCAATCAACACCCAAAAATATGAAGTGCAATGCAAGTATGTAAAATGATTTTATAATTTTCAGATTTGAAACAAGATAATCTACTGATTATGCTATGTAAAAACCTAAAAATGTATGTTATTAATTTCTTATTTTAATTTCAAACAATGCAATTGATTTGACCAATTGAACTTAATGCAAGCAAATATTAAATTTTCTGATTTTTGAAACTGAAACACAGATTTAACTAGAGAATAGAATGAAACAAATAGAGACATATTACTACCTAGAAATTTGAAAAGGCACTTGTAAATTATCCTGAAATGTACTTTTGGGAGATAAATGAAAAATACTAAATGAATCCAATTATGTAATATAAACCTACAATTATTAATTTAAAGCATAATAGAAATAGAAACAATGAACTTACAATGGATATGAGAAGGGTAAGATTTTATGCACCTATCACCAAAGCTTCTACTGAGTGTCTTGGTGGAACCCTCAAGTATTCTGGTTCTACTGGTCTGAAAATGTTTTTCCTCTGGTCCTCTTGGTCTATCAAGGGTTATAGTTTAGGGTTTTATGTGGGGAGTTGTTTTAAATTAAATATTTTATCCTTTTTTAAAACCCTCAATCTTTAGGTTTATTTCTTTGATGACCCATCGTGGCCCATTTATGATCATGTTAAAAAAATTTGATTCATTGAAGTCCATGAAATGACTGGCCTATTGTGGTTAGGCTTTCCCATTGCCTGTCACTAAATATTACACATGCCTAGGTCTAATAAATTCCTTTGTTTTATAATTCTGATTATTCATCCTTGTTTGGCCTTTACATCCTTTGCATAAAATGGTTTGTCTTTTAAGGCCTTATGTTACGATGTCCTAGGAGGTCCCCTTGTTAAAACATCATGTAAATATGTGCATAATTTGTTCAGTTAAGTTCTCATTTACTGCCTTTCATATCATTCATTGTGGATTATCTTTAGACCGATGGCCTTGAATTAGCAATGTGTGATGCACCTATCCCCTTTGTATCACTCATCATGGATATAATTTGAACTTTACATTTCAAAGTAGTGATGAGTGATGTGAGAAATTTACTTTGTATCACTGGTTGTTTCGCTATCGCTAATTGCTTATGAATTGTAAGTCTTGAATTAGCCATGTGTGACGACCTTTAAATATCTTTGTATTTCCTTCCATTTCAAATCACAGATAGTTGTGCAGTTTTCTTTTATAAATTGGTGATGAGCGATGAGGTCCTTTATTCTAATGTTCCATCATTGATTTTGAGTATTGATGTGGGTGATACCTTTTATGCCTTTGATCTTGAAATAACTATACATGGCTAGATCTTATTCCATCACCATGTTTCTCCCATCACTAATTTGAATTGGACATTGAGATATGGATTAGCGATGCACAATGCAAGATGAATTTAGTTAAAGGTGGACCTTAATCCAAGGACTGAGATCTTATCGTGTTGATGTTCACATCATTGATAGGATTCTAGAAAGAAGAACCACATTTGTGATGAGAAATAGAATATTAATTCTATTTCCTATCATGCTACTTCGAACTATCACAGATACAAATAAAGATATAAATAATGAAGTAGCGATCTGTGATGGATGCAAGATAAAAGGTAACTAATATATTTTAATTGTTGGAAAAATAGTGATAGAAAACTGAGAGGGGGGATGAATCAGTTGTCATAGATTATTCAAACTTATTAAACTTAACTCAACTTATTCTTTGATCTCATGAAAGAACACTAAGCATAAACAATCACCATATCAGAAACATAATGAACACCAAGATTTTATATGTGAAAACCTTGTTTGGGGAAAAACCATGGTGGATGTCAATCCACAATATTATACCATGTTAAAAGTATAGAGATAAATAACGGGAATGCGCATGCAATCAAGCACACTTCCTAGAGAACACTCCTCAAAGAATATACACTATCTTACAAAAAAATTTAGATTAAATCATCTGAATGATTTGAACTGAGAAGTTAGCTTCTTGAAAAGCTTGATAGTAGTTCTAATTAGGCACAAAAATACTTCTTCACACTTCACTCAAACTTCTTCATGCTTTACTCTTCAATCGAATGATTTGATCTTTATGCACACATAGAACTTTCACTCTTCACATACAACATACATTCATTCCAAATGAAGAAAAAGATCGCTCTTATATATTTGCTACATTGAATTACATCAACAAATTTTTCAGCCAAAACTAAACTTAGAATAGATGAATACAAATTGTAGGCCCAATTCATGAACAAATCTCAATGCGCACCAACCAAATTCATTCACGAAATAATGAATACCTAAACTAACATCCTCGAACATGTCAAACATTCAAAAATTAATCCACAAGGATCGACAAAATGCTACAACCACCATGTCAGCCAAGAACATGAAAAGCCTGAACATAGAAAGGAAAAATATCTAATCATGAGCACATCGATCAATGCGGATGTGCAGCAAAGATAAAGTACAATATAGAAACAACAACGAACATCACAGGAGCATACACAACAACTCAAATTACTAGAATTGCATTTTCTTCTTCCAGAAACACTAGCTACAATAACATAATAATTTTAGGAACACAAAAACTCACAACTTGCTCCAATCTTGATGCGCACCTTTGAAACTTTTAGAGGATAAAATATATAGGCTCATAAATAAAACCTTTAATATGCAACTTATGAATACCAACATATTGAATTTTTCATCACATTGAACTTCATAGCTTCACAGACAGCCTCCAACATATTTATTATAATTTTCTCAATATCCTCGACATATAAAGCCTTCAAGATGTCAATGCTAATAGTGTTGACACCAATGACAAACACATATAAAAAATACAGCCACATCATCCAACAATCTCCCCCTTTGGAATTTATGGCAACACATGATGTGAAAAATACCATCTCCATCAAAGGAACTCTCAATCAATACTTACTCCCCCTTAGATTCTGATGACTTCTTTTTTCTTTTTCACTTATTCTTCTCCCCCTTTGACATCAATGGAAAAGGTACACACAAGCTCTGAACCACATATCTGAATCATCTGACTACTCCTCCTAAATAGCAACCACCATAACATCAATTTGAAACAAGATATGATTGTAAATGCATAGAATGATGTAAAGACTTGCATCTTAGTTCTGATTAGGAGGGGAAATCACCCCTAACTTCCCTCTAAGACAATCAAAAGTATCCTTAGGAAACATATTAGTAAAGATGTCTGCAATCTATTCATTAGTAGGCACATACTCTAGTCTGACTTCTTTATCACTTACTTTGTCTCTCAAAAAAGTGATATTTGATAAATTGATGTTTTATCTTTGAATGCAGTACCGAATTCTTAGAAATGTTTATGGAACTTGAACTATCACAAAATATAGCAATGAGCTCATTATACACAATTTTGATATATCTCGGCATCTGCTTTATCC
Source organism: Sequoiadendron giganteum (assembly GCA_007115665.2). Taxonomy (NCBI): domain Eukaryota; kingdom Viridiplantae; phylum Streptophyta; class Pinopsida; order Cupressales; family Cupressaceae; genus Sequoiadendron; species Sequoiadendron giganteum. The sequence goes on along the minus strand of CM021101.1, from coordinate 790,455,820 downwards.
ATATTACTTGAGTACAATTTTTTGTAGTAACAATATATTTTGCCTCAACAGTAGATAAGGAAATGTAATTATGCTTTTCACTTAACCAAGACACCAACTTCTTCCCCAAGAAGAAGGCACCACCACTAGTACTTTTCATGTCATCCACATCTCCTGCCTAATCTGCATCAGTAAAGGTACTCAAAGTAAGATCATCATCTTTAGCATACCATAGGACAAAATTAGTTGTCCCTTTCAAGTATCTCAAAATTCTCTTTAGAATAGTCACATGAGATTCCTTCAGATCAACTTGATATCTAGCAACCATACATACAACATTCATGATGTCTAGTCCGGTCCAAGTCAAATAAGGAAATCCATCAATCATTGACCTATATCTTGTCTAATTTTCCTTGGGAGAATCATCATTCTGTGTTAATTTGCATCTAGTTACCATGGGTGTACCAACAAGATTTGAGTCTTCCATGCCAAACTTTTTCAATAACTCTCTTATATATTTGCACTGAGATATAAAGATTCCATTATCTAACTAAGTGATTTGTAATCCCAAAAATTACTTCATCTCTCCAATCATAAACATTTCAAATTCACTTTTCATTTCATTAGAAAACTTCATACATAGGTCATCATCATCTCCAAAAATGATGTCATCAACAAAGACTTCAATAATAAATTCTTTATCATGATCCATCTTAAGATATAGATTACTGTCAGTAGTACGTTTATTGAATCCAAGCTTCAACAAGTCTTTATCTAGTCTGGCATACCAGGGTCTAGGGGCTTGGTTGATTTCATACAGTGCTTTCTTCAATCGACAAACCATATCTCCCTTATCAATTAGTTGAAATCCATCTGGTTTCTCAACATATATTTCTTCTTCAAGCTCACCATTTAAAAATGTTGACTTTACATCCATTTGATAGACTTTGTAGTTCTTAAAAGAAGCATAAGCAAGAAACAATCTTACAACTTCAATTCTAGCAATAGGGGCAAAGGTTTCTTCAAAATCAATACCTTCCATTTGTGAGTACCCTTGACATACCAATATTTCTTTATTCCTGAGCACTTCACCTTGTTCATTCAGCTTATTCTGAAAGACCCATTTGGTTCTAATCACATTTTTATCCTGAGGTCTAGGAACAAGAGTCCATGAATCATTTTTCTCTATCTATATCAGTTCTTCCTTCATTGCTTCCATCCAATATTCATCTTTGTACGCTTCATTGACATTGTTGGGCTGATTCTTGGAGATCAGACAATACTCTTCTGCAATTCTTCTTCTAGTCTGCACACCTTTGTTCTTATCTCCTATAATCTAATTTTTAGAGTGATTTAGCTTTACATACCTCAAAACTTTGGGATTCTCTCAAACTTCTGGTTGTTCTATTCTCTCTTATGTACTTTCACTAACTTCTCCTTCTAGACTCTCTTGATTCACCGAAAAAATTTGAACTTGATTATGTGTCTGATCATTCTTTCCTTTATCAGTACTATCATGTTGGTCATCTGAATCATATCCGCAATATTTGGATGATCTAGCAATGTCCTCATCAACTCTACCATTTGCACTTTCAACCATTTTCCTCAATCTTCTATCATAGCATCGGTAGGCCTTGATTTTAGTATAATAACCTAGAAAGATTACCTCATCACTCCTAGCATCAAATTTTCCTATATATTCATCTCTCTTGATATAACATCTGATTGCAAATATTTTGAAATATTTAATAGTAGGCTTATAACCAAACCACATCTCAAAAGGAGTCTTACCATAATTACCATTGACATTTACCTGGTTAATAGTATATACAATAGTGCTTACAACTTCTCTCCAATAGGTATGAGGTATATTTCCTTCCAAAATCATAGTTCTAGCAGCATCTAGAATTATTCCATTATTTCTCTCTACAGCTCCATTCTATTGAGGAGTTCGTGGAGTAGATAACTATCTTTTGATTACATGCTCTTCACAGAAAGAATTAAACTCCCAAAAAGTGAACTCACCACCTCTGTCTAACCTTAAGCATTTAATCTTCAAATTTGTCTCATTCTCAACCATAGCTTTCAAACTTTTGAATTTTTCTAATGCTTCACGTTTTTCTCTCAGGAGAGCAACCCATATCATCCTAGAGTAATCATCAATAAGCAACATAAATCACCTTTCTCCTTGTAGACTTCTAATTCTGGAGGGACCACATAGATTAGAATGATGTTTGTTTCTCTAAAAAGAAACTCTAGTCTTCTTTCCCATATGACATTCCTTGCATATGGTGTTAGTAGGCTTCACTATCTTAGGGAGATCTCTAACTACTTGAATGTAGCTTACTTTGACAATGTTATCAAAATACATGACCTCCTTACCTATAACTAGCTCTCATCAACTTGAGAAATTAAACAACTTTTGCTAGCAACACTTAGGTGAAAAATGTTACCTATTATCTTTGTACCTGAAGCAATTACATTTATAGAGCTTCCTAGTATCCCGCACTTTCCATCTTTGAACTAAAAATTGTATCCCTTGTCAACCATTTGTCCAACACTCAATAGATTATGCTTCAATCCTTCTACATAAAGGACATCATTAGTATTATATTTTCCATGAAGAGAAATAGTGCCACTACCATAAATCACATCAGCATTGTTGTCTCCAAATCTTACAACACCACCGTCATATTTCTCCAAGCTTAAAAACTTTCTTTTGTCACCAGTCATATGATTTGATCATCTGTTGTTAATGACCCACTCATCCTTTTCTTCAATTCTAGCTGCAAGAGCTTTCTCAACATTATTATTAGTAGGTTCAATGGACACTGGACCAATTTCCTTGATAGCAATGTATACCCATCCATCTTCATTTACATTTCCTTTATCAGATTCATCATTAGTAACACCTTCTTCAAAATTATAAAATTTCTTTTGAAATCTAGGCTTGTGAGGTTTGGACCTAGGAAATTGCTTAGGACACCTTGATGTAAAATGACCTATCTTATTGCAAGAGAAAAATTTAATATGCAACTTTCTTTTATACTTACCTTATCCTCTGGCTTCTCTTTTCACAATCAATGCTTCCAGCTCTTTTACCTGTTTTTCTTCATCTTGAATCTCTTTCATCACATCTTCATACTTGAATGTATTTCAGGAACTTCCTCCCAGATCATATCTCTATTGGTTTCTTCTAGATACAGTAGCTTTAAATGCAGATTTTGTCTTAGGGGTAGAATCACCACATTCACTCAACTCAAAGGGAGCAAGCTTACCAATCAACATATCTCTTGTCACATTTGTTACTTTCCTAAGCTCTTCAATAGCATGAGCTTTCAATTTGTAAGAAGTGGGCAATGATGTGAGCACTTTAGCTACAATTTCTTGTTTATCCAAGGTTCTACCGATAGATCTAATACCCATCACTAGTTAATTTACTTTTTGCATGAAAGAAATAATGTTTTCACCTTCACCCATTTTCTGGTTTTCCCACTTGCCTTTTAGACTTTATAGCTTAGCAACTTTCAATTGTGCATGTCCTTCATACAATGTTTCCAGCTTCTTCCAGATCTCATGTGTTATTCTTAGATCCATCACATTTGTCATCTCTGAATATGTCAAAGCAATCAACAATGCTTATATAGCCCTGATATTAGTTTCAACTTCTTTGATCTCATCAGGAGTACAGGGACCATTATGAGGAGTAACATATTTGTTCTTTGTAATCTTCTAGAAGGGTTCGCCAATGCACTTCAAATGATACTCCATTCTAGCCTTCCATAGTAGGACTATCCTTCTTTTATGATGCCATCTCGGATCACCTCAAGCTATTAAAATTCTTCAGAGGAACCCGCTCTGATACCAATTGTTGGAAAAATAGGGATAGACAACTGAGAGGGGGGGTGAATAAGTTCTCACATATTATTCAAACTTATTAAACTTAACTCAACTTATTATCAGATTTGATGAAAGAACATTAAGCATAAATAATCACCACATCAAAAACACAAAGAACAACAAGATTTTATGTGTGGAAACCTTATTAGGGGGAAAACCATGGTGTATGTCATTCCACAATATTATACCCTATTAAAATTATAGAGATGAATAATGGGAATGCACATTCATTCAGGCACACTGCCTATAGAACACTCCTCAAAGAAGACACATTGTCTTACAAAAACATTCAGATTAAAACCATCTAAAGGATTTGAACTAAGAATTTAGCTTCTTCAATATTCTGATGATAGTTCCGGTTAGGTACATAAACACTTCTTCACACTTCACTCAAACTTCTTCATGCTCTGCTCTACAATCAAATGATTTGATCTTTATTCACACATAGAACTTGCACTCTTCACATACCACATACATTCTTTCCAAATGTAGAAAAAACTCACTCTTATATATTCGCTACATGGAATTACATCAACAACTTTGTCAGCCAAAACTAGAATAATAGATGAATACAAATTGTCGGCCCAATTCATGAACAAATCTCAATGCACACCAATTGAGGTTGGTCAAAACATAATGAAGACCTAAAATAACATCCTCAAATGCACCAAACATTCAAAAATTAATCCACAAGGATCCACAACATGCTACAACGACCATTTTGACCAAGAACATGAAAATCCCGGACACACAAAGGAAAAATATTTGATCACAAGCACATCGATCAACGTGGATGTGTAACAAAGATAGAGCACAATCTAGAAACAACAATGAACATTGTAGGAGCATACACAACAACTCAAATTACTAGAACTGCATTCTCTTCTTCTAGAAACACCAGCTACAGTAACTAAATAACTATAGGAACATAGAAACTCACAACTTGCTTCAATCTTGATGCAAACATCTAAAAAATTTAGAGGATAAATTGGATAGGCTCAGAAAAAAAACCCTTTAATGCACAACTTTTGAATACGAACATACTGAAAAATTTCATCACACTGAACTTTACAGCTTCACAAACAACCTCCAACATATTTATTATAATTTTCTAAATATCCTCGACATATACAACCTTCAAGACATCAATGCTAATAGTGTTGACATCAATGACAACCACACATTAGCAATACAATCACGTCATCCAACATAAAGGGCTACAAGGCAATGTCTAGGGGGGCATCACTTAAAGAAAAAATAAAAGTAGCAAGACTAAGGGAGAGCCACTGATATGTTTTAAAGAAAGATGACCAAACAGTCAGGATTTCAACTCAAATGGCTAAGTGTCAGCTTTCTTACACGATATTTCTATTAGCCTTTAATTGTGGTATGATCAATCTCCTCATCATAAAGAAGAAAGTTGGCTCATTTCTTTACACAATTGCAATCATTCAAGATAAGAAGAGCAAACCAAGTTTTAGGGAATTCCATAAAGAGCTCCAAAAAATAGTTATAGAAGGAAGTAACAACAAACTTTGTTCGGGTAAGAAAATAATCATGTTTTTATGTTAATTGCATTGAATAAAGTTGGTTTGGGTTAGAAAGAGGTCTGATAATTTTAAGTTCTTGAGGTTCACTAGGGTTTATCTATTGTACATTTTCAAATTGGATTAAGTGAGAATTTCTTGGATTTTAGGGAGGTTTTTTATTTCTGCAATTTTTTTCTTAGGAGTATAGACCAATAGACCCTTCTATGAATTGAACATTTGCAAACCCTAGTCTTGATACATTTTGAAAATGAGTGAGCTTGAACATAGTGAGTCTAGAATAAGGCCTAAAAGAAAACCTAAGTAAAAGATTGTAAAATACCTAAGACCCAAGTTTTTATGTTAATTGCATTGAATTAAGTTGGTTTGGGTTAGCAAGAGGTATGAGAATTTAAAGTGCTTAAGGTTCACTAGGTTTTATCTATTGTGCATTTTCAAATTGAATTAAGTGAGAATTGCTTGGATTTTAGGGAGGGTTTTTATTTCTACAATTTGTTTCTTAGGAGTATAGACCAATAGACCCTTTTGTGAATTGAAAATTTTCAAACCCTAGTCTTGATACATTGTGAAAATGAGTGAGATTGAACATAGTGAGTCTAACATAATGCCTAAAAGAAAACCTAAGCAAAAGAGGGTAAAAGACCTAAGGCCCAGGTTTTTTTGTTAATTGCATTGAATTAAGCAATTGAATCAAGCTCACTCATTTTTATGTTAACTATGTCTGGGTAAGAAAATAATGAAATTTTTATGTTAATTTCATTGAATTAAGTTGGTTTGAGTAAGCAATTGAATTAAGCAGGTTTTTATATTAATTGCATTGAATCAAGCTCACTCATTTTTATGTTAACTCTATTTGGGTTTAAGTAAATAATCAATTTTTTATGTTAATTGCATTGAATTAATTTGGTTTGGGTTAGCAAGAGACCTTTGATAATTTTAAGTGCTTAAGGTTCACTAGGTTTTATCTATTGTCCATTTTCAAATTGGGTTAAGAGAGAATTGCTTGAATTTTAGGAGGTTTTTTTATTTTTGCAATTTTTTTCTTAGGAGTATAGACTAGTAGACCCTTCTGTCAATTGAAAATTTGCAAACCCTAGTCTTTATGAATTGTGAAAATGAGTGATCTTGAACATAGTGAGTCTAGCATAAGGCCTAAAAGAAAATATAAATAAAAGAGGGTAAAAGACCTAAGACCCAGGATGTTACATCAACAGTTAAGCCAGATGCACCTGAAGCATCTAACCCTACATTGAATGTCCCTATTGTATCCTAAAAACTAAAGGGTGAGAAAAGAACTCATTAAAAATTCATGGAGGGTGTCTTTGTAGACATAAATGAGGGTGGGTCATGAATTGGCAAGAGGCCCCCTGGGAAAGTTGTTGTAACAAGCATGATTGTTCTTGTTGGTGGAATTGGAGAACCAACCTGGCCTTAGAGTGGATGGTAGTCATTTCTATATACTTTTAACAGGAGGTATGCTATAATTCTAGCTAGATACTTATGGGGCCTTAACCTTTAAGGAATAGTTGTGCCTAATGTGTTTGTGTAGGTGGATGTGATGATGGAATTGGCTAAAAATTATGATCCCAAGGAGAGGAAGATCAAGAGTGAGAATGGAACTTTGATCCTTGAAGTAATAAGGGATAAAATTATGGAGGTGTTTATGCTAAACCCTAATTATACAATCAGCATCAAGCATGCAGACCTATATAATAATTATAAGAAAAATAGATTTGCATTTAGGAAGAATGTGCCTACAAGGCATAAAAAGGATAACAAGGGAGGATTGAGTCCTAAGGATTTGAAGCCCTTTGTGTGTCTGGAATTTGTGAATTATTTCAAGAACACTTACTATTATTTGAATCAAGTTTTGGCTCACATCTTTGATGCTATGATGGCCATTGAATTGTTGGTGATGCTGATAGATATACATAATGTGAATTTAAATAGGGGTTTTGACTATGCTACCTACATTACAGAACAAATGCATAAGGATTTGATTAATTTGAAGCAGGAAATTATCCCTCTTTCTTTTCCACATTATTATCTATTAATGCATATGCTTCTACTTTTTGGACAAGAAAAATGGAAGAAGTTGAAGTTAAGACAAAAAGATAATGAGAATAATGATTTACCTTTCCAAATGTGGACATATATTTGGGATCAATATTTTCCCCATTCAAACTATTTGTTGTTTTTCAATGTCATTAGGTTTGGTATCTTGGAGAGTTTATGTGTGGTACCCATTTATAGGCTTTCAAATGTAAATAGAGACATCATGCACCGAAAGGATGTGGTAGTAACAAATGGAAAGCATAATTAGGAAGATTGGTTTTTGCATTCAAAATATACTCTAATTAGGGCTTATGGAGCCAAATTAGCACCACATTGCTTGCCCCTGTATGTCTCTAAAATATTTGTATTTATGGAGTTGATGTGGCAACTCAATTTTCTGGATTAGGATTTATTAAAAAATCCTAGGAAATGTATTGTGATAGTGCCACAATTTTATTTTGCTTACTTTATAGCTATTGCCAAGGAGACATATGAAAAAAATGGAATAATTGTGAATAATCTCAATTTGTCTATTAATGAGGTTAGGAGTTTTGACCTAGAGGGTTTTGTGCATGCAAAATGTAGAAGCAAGTGTTTATTTGATTCTCCCACCAATTCTTATATACAAATGATGTGTTGACAAACTTGACAAGTGATGGAGCTTTTAAATCAAGGAAAAAGAAATAGACAACCATATGTGACATTGAGGAAAATATCATAAAAATAATTTTTTTTTATGTGAGTCCATATGATGCAATAGAGAATCATTTTGAAAGGGATTTTACAAAATTAAAGGATTGTCAAAATGGAGAATTTAAGGCAAAGGTAAAGGAAACTGTTGAGAGAGCACAAGCTCTCTTCGAAAAAAAAACCTTAAGCCATGGATATTCATGAGTAGCCTATAGAGCTTCAAAGAGGAGATGTTGAAGTGATTGGGGAAGATAAAATGGTAGAGCATGTGCCCGATGATGAAGAGGTGGAGAGGATATTCCCTTCTCCTAAAATCGATGATGCTCTTCATTCATAAACTCCAATGATAGAATTGTCCAATGGTATTATGACAAGAAAGCCAATGATGATTGAAGGATCAAGGCCTATGATGAGTTCCTTGCAGATGATGCATTCATGCAAACTAGGGAATTCAAAGAATTAATTATTCAGTAGAGAAGAAAAGAAATAAAAGAAAGGATTGAGGAAGATAAAGTTGGTATGGACCCATCTCAACAAGAGGAAATTGAGAAGGAAGGAGAATAAAAGATCATGGCTAAGATTGCAGCCATTTCTCTTGCGGAAACCAAAAAAATTGTTGAAGAAAGTGGAATTATGTTGCTTCTAGGATGTACCCACACCCCATCTATTGTACTTGACACAATAAGGACAAAACCTCAAGTATCTGTATCTGAGGAGAATTTTGACAAACAAGTGTTTGGATCTAGTTATAGTCCAAAATTGAACATTCTTGCAATTTGGTCTATGGCACCTAACACTAGGAAACATGAAGTTTTTATCCCTATCAAAGAGGTCATTGGTTCAATGGTGATGTAAAGAGCTGCAGATATAACTTATATTCAAGTAGAAAAATTGACTATACATGCTAAAATTCTCAATGTTGATATAGCAAAAATCTCTCAGAATAAATATGATTCCTTATTGAAAGATTACAACAAGGCTTTGGATGAGATTAATAAGATGAGTGCCACTATTTAGGCTAGCCAATCAATAAGGGAACTATCTTCACCACCCTCTTCATATTCAGATTTGTCTACACAAGATAGGGAAACATTGGAATTAAGGATTCAGGGTTTGAGGAAGGAATTATAAACAAAAAATAGATAACACAAGGAAGTCCAATATGGAAAAAATTAGGGTGTCCAATGATATTTTTTTGGATGTATCTAAATATAGAGTAATGAAGCTAGTAAATAGAGTTGATAATGTGTGGGCTTCTTATAAGAACATCCATGAGGAAAACATCAAGTATCTCTAGGTTCAAGAGGCTTTCAAAATTGAGTGGAGCAAATGGGGCACCAAGGTAGGAACACTAAAATAATTGATGTCGAAGATGCAAGAAGATATTGAAGATCCTACTAATGTTCCTAAAATATTATAGGCCATTGACCTGGTGAATGAAATAATAAATTTACATGGAAAGTTAGGAATGCAACTCCAAAACAAATGAGTTAAATGAGTTTACAAAGTGGAAGGATGAGTTAAGATATTTTCTCCCTCAGGGTAAGATGATGTTAAGTGTTACTAATTACTCCATGCTAAATCCCCACATTGATATTATGGTTGGAGTTGAAATGAGAATGGACATGTTGGTGATTTTTCCTATAGAACCCAACAATTCTCTAAAGTGTTGCCAACTCTCATAATGAAGAAACTATAAGGTTAGTGGCCAATAGAATGAGGCTAGGATTTTGTGATCCTTGCTCCTTCACTTCTGGCTTTGTTAAACTAGGGAGGGTAATCCCAAATATTCTTTCATGAAATATATAAAATTAATAACATATTGATTCCTGGTTAAATTCAAATAAAGCCCACCCCACTGAAGATTTGGCATATCCCCTAAGTGAGTGACTACTTATTTGCTACAAATCAAAAATACTTTCATCCCACACACAATTCATTGAAAATGACTTAAAATGAATATTGTTCTTATTTTAAGTTTAGGGCTAGGTGTGCTACTTCCTCACTTTTTATGCAAGATTTTATGATAAATTGACCAATGTCTTATCAATTGGAGCAACAAAATCAAATATGCAAGGATCTATAATATATGAACTACTCATTTTAGAAGTAGGTGAACTACCCTCACATTGCTTTGTAGATTATTAAAAATCAAAATTCCTAAAAGAAACACTCACTACTTACCAATCCTAAGTAATTTCTTACAAATTTTATACCCTCTTCAAGCATTTTAATCAACTCTTTGAGTTAAAGCTAAGAATAGAATAGTACATTCAAATAGGACCATTTGAATACAAATGATAATACTATTACCATTTTCATTCATAACTTTTGAGAAATTTACATAGGAGAGTATTTGTTTCCAAACAAAGATACTTTTCTACATCAATAGTTTATATAAAACTAATTTAAGATTGTTACATACAGGACTTCATTCCCAAGACCATCTACTAGCCTATTTACCCATATTTAATTCAAAATTCCTTTTCTAAGCTAAGAATTCACCCAAAACCCTATTGAGACTTAAAAGTCTAACCCTTGTAATGAGCCCATAAATCCCTTTTATAGAATAAGGGAGCAACAAGCATCAGGCTCAATTAAATTTACATTTCATTTTGATTTTGCGATGATTTACACTAGAATTTGATACATCCAAATTGTTTTACATGTAATCATTAAGGAAAATGGAAGAGTAAAAGACAACACTCCACATCCCCTACATGTAGACCCGCCAACTCCTCAAAAGGTAGAGTTGGTCACAGTAGTAGCATCCTCATCCTTTTCGACCAAAGAAGATTTTCCACTCATAGCCTTAGAAAAAACTTGCATACTACCAACACAAGGAATTTTGGCACCTCTCCTAGACACCAGCCTGAAAATTTTCCACATCAACGCTAGAAACAAGAAATCACATGAATGTTGAATAGGATGATCTAGACAATAGGGCCATGGTGTCATAAAAAAAAAAATGGGGCATATTCATCACTTTGATTCATTATCCTTAGAATATACTAGCCCATGCCTTTCTCATGGTGGAACTAGAGGAACCTTCACCACCACCTCATTAGAATCATTAGATGGTACTAGGGAGAGGGGATAATAATCACCCTCTGAGTTAGTGTCATGCTCATTGTCTGGGGGGCTATTAGAAAACTCACCAAAATAATAATGTCCTCCCAAGAAAGCCTTATGATACTTGCACCTTTTCTTTGTCTTCTTTTCATATTCCACCAACTCCTTGCCTTTGAACTTGACTAATTCTTCTGAAACTGTTCGGTTCCTTAGGCAGTAGTTGCTCCTAACACCATACTTTTTAAATTTCCTGCATGCCCTTCTATTATTTGGTGTATCAAGAGCTCCTTGTGTATCAATATCATCTTCTAGGGAATTCTTCTCAAATTCTAGCAAACTCAATCTCCTAGACCTTTGAACTAGTTTAATAGACTCTCTTGAATTACTCATCCTTCCAGTGACAAGAACCAAAATACACCTACCAAATTTTCTCTCAAACTCAAAATTAATACAAATTCTGAATGAGAAGTATGGAAATCTGTCCTAATAATGAGCCATGCAAGTGTGCCAACCATTAATTCTTCAAAGAATACCAATGTGCATGGGCTGACAAAAAATCTGCCTTGATCCTTTTAATCTTCATAGTTGATCATGTTTTAAAAGATAGATCAATGGGCAGATTAGAATGTAGCCACATACAATTAATTTTTAATTATGATTTAATGCTCCTTTAAATCAATAAAGCTTTGATTAAATATACATCTACTCTATACATGGAACCAATTAGAACTTTCTTGCCATAATTACCTGCTCAGCCGTAGGAATTATTTCACTTGTATTTCTTCTTATCAAAATAGCGGGGATTGATCTTGATTTGATTAGAAAATATCGGTTCATACATTTCCATGATTTTTTTTCACCTTTTCCACATGTATCATTTGATGTCAAAACTGGTGGCCAAAACTTCAATCATACGTCTTAAAGAATGCCACTGATAATAGTGCAGTTCAAAAATAGTACTTCTCGGCCAAATTTGGAAGTATTCCAAGTTTATTTAGAGCCCAGAGGAGCCTTTAAGAAATTCCACGTGGTACTTCCCCACTTCCCTATTAGAAGACACAATACATGGATAAGGCCCTCATCGGATGGTGGGGAGTGGTCATGATTGAGCCACATCACCATCCATCAACCGTCCAATTCATCCTTTTCTAAACAAGCCTTCATCTTCAAAGCTTAGTGGTGCCCATAAAATAATAGGTGTCACACCACCCACTAACCTATGTGAAGAACTTTCCTTAGTACTATAGATGGATGGGAGCACAAGGAACAACTTTGATGAAAACATGTTTAATAACATCTGCAATTGATTTCCCTTGGGAAAAATCCACTGCATCGTGGAGATACTAGTCCCACCATCAAATAGTACCATGTGGCCATCACCTGCTAGCCCATGTCTTTAAAATAATACATGAAACAAATCAAAATGGGCACATGGGGAATGGTAGAGATATGGCCACGTCTTCAATTTCTTAGTCGTTCATCTTCTTTACAAAGCACCAGTCATCTTCACTAAGGCGATCTAGCCTACCAATATACAAGACATGTGGTCGAATTCCACCAACCCATATGAATAAAATAAGAAGAAGTAAAACAATGCGGGCATACGAGGAGAGTCTAGGATTAAATCCCACGATCAGATGACCAATCATGAAGCATTATTCTTGCACATGCCACAAAATTTAATCATAAAAGAGGGGCCATCTCTAGGCAACAAGATATTGACCCTCAAAAATGAAGGCTTACGATATAAATCTTTTAAGATTAAGCCTTCGATCACAGGAAATTTAAGACCAAGGAAATCATAAGGTAATCGACAAACCTAAGCATAGGGGGCAATAAGACAATGAGTATGATGGCACAAGTGATAGCTTAACTGACTGGGAATGGGGAGAGTAATTCAATGCAGTTTTAAAATGACCAAGGGTTCTTGATTAACATTCCAATCTTGAGGAGTGGTAAGGATATAAAACCCTATCATAGTGATATGAATATGACCTAAAATCAAAAACAAGGGACCAAGCCAGAATTTGGAGAAAAATTGGAGTGGGAATTTTTTTTTGGAAGGATTCCATCAGTGGCTCTAGTTGGGGACACATACCTCTTGTAGGCATGGTGAGATCCTAGAATCATTGGGTGAATTGGACTAGGAAAAAAGGAAAAAATAGGAAAAATAGAAACAAACAAGTATAAACAAACTATTTACAAAATCATACATAGGCCAAAAGGCTAGACACAAGAGATCCAATATTCATTCCATCAGAAACCATCTTCTAATGTGCACATTTGAATATTCATCGTTCAAGATAACCTAGGTTTCCTTTTTTTTCAGGTAGCACTAGGCTACAAAAACCTAGGGCCAATTCCTACCCCTATCGAAAATCAACCTTTTGAAAGAACTATTGTCCTTCGATCCAAATTTTCCTCTGTCATCCCATTGCAGCAAAAATAGATTTCCTCTTACAAGAAAAAAAAATGTTGTGACAACTGAAAACTATCTAATTATAAACACTGCTAGTGACCATTCTCAGTAAACTGATATCAATGTAATCTTTGTCACTCCTCTTTATATAATCATGCATAAATTGAAACCTTTCATCATCACATGACACATATGGAATATATTCAAATTAAAAATAACATTCATTACTCTTCATTTCCTTGTCATATTCCATCATAATACCTTCCACTTGAAATGGAAACTAAAAATGTTGAAACTCCTCCAAGTAGCTAGCATCATGATACTCAACCTTGTTAGTAAAATATATATCAAATGTAAAACATTTATGGGAAATTCCCTCAAGGAGTTCATCAACATGTTGATTTATTTTCTCAAGACCACACTCTAACCCTGTATCAGATGGATCATCATAATTCTCAACAAAAAAATGGATTGTCTCTAATCCAATGAGGATTACGATGTTTATCCATTAATGAAGATGGAGGCTCATCAAACAAGCGATTTTCCATTGTATTTATTGCTGTCATAAAAGCCTCATCTTCCTCAGCATGAAGGTCATCATTGTAATCAAAATCATTAAAATCACTGAGAGAGCATACAGATAGATTTTCAACTTCATTTTCATCATTAATGGTTGACATACTCATATTTTGAAAACTCTTTATAGGAAGGATATTGTTCCTTCTTAAAAAAACATGTGTTCTTATCATTATCAACATATTTCTTATTTGCATAAAAAGGTTCCATCTCTACCTCATGAGGATAATCACAATCAATAGAAGATTTACCATACTCAATGTCATCATCATTACTATAGCAAGAACACTCATTATTATTGCAATTATGTTTAGAATTTTCAGATTGATTGCACAGTGTTATGTCTTCCATAGGATAAAAAGTGTTCGAATCTTTGAAAGAATTGAAACCACACATTTCACTTGCTTCACCAAGGGGTAGATTTTCAAATTTTTCTTTGCTCTCTTCTTCTTCATGTGAAATTTCACTACTCGACTCACATGGAGAAGAAAATCATCATTATTATAGGTTGAAAACATGATATATCCTTGATGGTCATCTCAAATATTTTCAAAAAGAGAAAAGAAATCACATACTTGGTCAAGCCTAACTAGGTTCAATTCCTTTGGTAGAGCACTTAAACCCAGTTCATAAGATTCATAAAATAAATCAATGCATTCTAAATTTTTAGGTCTATAACATTCAGGAATTTTAGACAAAACATCCATAAATCTTGCATAAATATCATGTAATGATTCTCTTTCTTGTCTCCTTATGCAATAAAGGGCTTGAAAAAATATCATAGGATCATAAATGAATGCAGCTTCTTGACAATTTGTTTGGATTTTATATGATCAAAATTCTGGAATGATGTCCAAGATGAAACAACAAGAATATAAGTAATTTTGGCATTCATTTTAAATTTCTAACTTACAAATTTCATTAAAATTTGGTGTCTCATGGAAAAAAAAACTTGTATTCAAATGACCTTCATGCATTCAATATTTTTGGTTGTTTTCAATGTTTATGGCTATCTCATAGGCCTGGTACAAAGTTTTAGGATCCTTATCTCTTAGAAGATAGTTCATCTTTTTATCAAAAGATCCTAAATAAACAACCAAACATACTGCATCACTTAATCTCATGAAATCAAGAATATCCCTCAATGTTTTAGAAAATCTTTAGTTAAAAGCTGAAAACAACTCATTTTCTTCTTTTTCAATGCTCATAAATTTATTAAACAAAGAATTAGTACTGATGCTTTCACCAAATTGCTTCATGAACACTACTTTTTACTCCTCCCAAGAGTAGATAGAACATGTTGGTAAATTGGAGAACCAATCTCTCACATCTCCTTTGAAAGTCAAAAAATAACCTCATAATCATATCCTTATGATCTACCTCATAATCATCCATTAAATTGTTGAATTCTTGCAAATTCTTACTTGTTGATTCACATCTTCTACCACTAAACTTTGGTATCTTATCTCTTATTTCAGATGGCATAACATTCGAGTAACCATAAATACAACTAAAATTTATGGCTCTATATCTTCTAATGCTAAAATTTCTTTTATTACATGACATAGGTTGTACAGTATGCATTGTTACACTTGGGTGCACATGAGGAAGCATAGGTTGATGATATATTTGATTACACTTCTACAAACCCTTTCATATTAGCTTTGTAATCTTAGAGGATACTTCAAACATAATCTTAAGCTTTTGCAATGCATATTTCCTTCTTAACTTGCGTAAGATCCTCTACATGAGTTTCTTCAAATAAATTTCATACTTCATTTTATAATAGATACTACAATAAAATGATACAAAAGTATGCAAACCTATCACTAATATTTCATCCCTTAGTGCTTATTTTCACTGAATAGGGAATAAAATTGTTTAAAGACTTTCAGGTATGGTTTTCATACACAAATTTATCTTTCTTGCAAACCAAAATACAAAGAATACCTGGATATGTTGCAGCTACTAGAAGTTCTTCTTTCTGATTGGAAATCTATGTATATCTGAAATGTTCTTCACAGTTTTATCAAGTTCATTTAACAGAATCACCACCTCTCTTCATAGAGGACAAAACTTTAAGAAATATGAAGCTCCCTAAAGATGAATTTCTTTTTGGGCCTTCTCCCACAACAGAGTCACACATAAATTCCTTGAAAGTCTCTACAATAGAACCACCTCCAAGTCTAAAATTCTCAATATTTGAACTAGATGTTCAGATTCACCAAATTCTTGACTCTATGATATCATAGTCTGCAGTTGAAGATTCAAAGTTGTATCCTTAGCAGAGTCGCCATTTTTGTTGGTGATTTTTCAATAGAACCCAACAATTCTCTATAGAGTTGCCAACTCTCATAATGAAGAAACTGTAAGGTTAGTGGCCAACATAATGAGCCTAGGATTTTGTGATCCTTGCTCCATTTCTAGCTCTGTTAAACTAGGGAGGGTAATCCCAAATATGCTTTCATGAAATATATCAAATTAATAACAAATTGATTCTTGGTTAAATGCAAATAAATCCCACCCCACTGAAGATTTGGCATATCCCGTAAGTGAGTGACTACTTATTTTATTTGAATTAAAAATACTTTCATCCCACACACAATTACTTGAAAAAGGACTTTAAATGAATATTTCTCTTATTTTAAGTTCAGGGCTAGGTGTGCTACTTCCTCACTTTTTATGCAATATTTTGAGATAAACTGACCAGTGTCTTATCAATTGGAGCAACAAAATCAAATATGCAAGGATATATAATATATGAACTAATCATTTCAGAAGTTGGTGAACTACCCTCATACTACTTTGTAGATTATTAAAAATCAAAATTCCTAAAAGAAACACTCACTACTTACCTCTCCTATACACTAGCCCAAAAAGTTTCCACATCAGTGCTAGAAACAAGAAATCGCATGAATGTTGAATAGGACAATATTAATAATAGGAACATGGTGTCATCAAAACTAAAAATGGGGCATAGTCATCACTTTGAGTTTTTAGCCTCAGAAGATGCTAGCCCATGGCTTGCTCATGGTGGAACTGGAGGAACCGTCACCACCACCTCATTTGAATCATCAGATGGTACCAAGAAGTCAGGATAATAATCACCCTCTAAGTAAGTGTCACCCTCATTATCTAGGAGGCTATCAAATAACTCACCAAAAAAATTAAGTCCCCCCAAACAAGCTATATGATATTTGCACCTTTTATTTCTATTGTTTTCATATTCCACTAACTCCTTGCCTTTGAACTTGACTACTTCTTTTGAAACCATCTAGTTCCTCAGGTGGTAGTTTCTTCTAACACCATACTTTTAAAATTTATTGCATCCCCTTCTATTCTCTAGTGTACCAGGAGATCCCTATGTATCAACCTCATCCTCTAGGGAATTCTTCTCATACTTTAGCAAAGTCAACATCCTAGACCTCTGAATTAGTTTAATAGACTCTCCTGACTTACTCATCCTTCCAAGGACAAGAACTAGAAGACACTTACTAACTTTTCTATTAAACTCAAACTTAATGCAAATTTTGAATGAGAAGTATGGAAATCAGTCCTTCTTATAATGAGACATGCAAGTGTGCAAACCATTATTTCTTCAAATAAAACCAATGCATGCGGGTTAACAAAAAATCTTCTTTGATCCATTTAATCTTAATTTTTGATCATGTTTTAAAAGATAGATCAACAGGTAGATTACAATGCAACCACTTAAAATTAAGTTTTAATTGTGCTTTAATGCTCCTTTAAATCAGAAAAGCTTTGAGTAGATATACATCTAATCTATACATAGCACCAATTAAAACTTTATTTCCATAATTAACCGCTCACCCATAGGAATTATTTCACTTGTATTTACTCTTATCAAAACAAGGAGATTGATCTTGATACAATCTAGAAATACTAGTTCATACATTTCCATGCTTTGTTTTCACCTTTTCCACACATATCATTTCTTGTTAGATCTGACAACCAAAATTTCAAGCTTGCGTCTTAAAGAACAAGGCTGAAAATAGCGTAATTCAAAAATAGTACTTCTCAACCAAATTTTAAAGTATTCCAGGTTTATTTAGAGCCCACTGGAGCCTTTAATAAATTCCACATGGCACTTGCCTGATTTCCTATTAGAAGACAAAAGACTTGGATAAGTCCCCCATGGGATGGCTGCGAGTGGTTATGATTGAGCCACATCACCATCCATCAACCATCGAATTCATCCTTTACTAAACAGGCCTTCATCTTCAAAGCTTAGTGGGGCCCCTAAAAATAATAGGTGTCACACCACCCACTAACCCATGTGACCAACTTTCCTTACTACTATAGACAGAAGGGAGCGCAGGGAAAAAATTTGATGAAAACATGTGTAATGACATCCATTGTTGATTTACCTTGAGAATAATGCACTGCATCATAGAGGTACTAGTCCCAACATCAAATAGTACCACATGGCCATCGCTCGCTAGCCCGTGTATTTAAAATAATATGAAACAAACCAAAATGGGTGTGTGGGGAATGATAGAGATATGGCCACATTTTCAATTTCTCAACTGTTGATCTTCTTTGCAAAGCATCAGTCATCCTAGCTAAGGAGATTGGTCCCACCAATATACCAAACATGTGATCGAAGCCTGCCAACCCATATGAATAAAATAAGAAGAAGTAAAACATCGCAGGCATATGGGGAGCGGCTGGGATTAAATCCCACTATCAGATGACCAATCATGAAGCATTATTCTTGCACATGTTGCAAAAGTTAATCATAAAAAAGGGGCCATCTCTAGGCAATGAGATATTGACCCTCAACAATGAAGGATTAGGATATGAATATTTTAAGATTAAGCCTTTGATCATAGGAAATTTAAGACCAAGGAAATCATAAGGTAACCAACAAAGCTAAGCACAAGGGTTTGAAAGACAATGAGTATGATGGCACAAGTGACAACTTAAGTGACCAAGAATGGGGAGAGCAAGTGAATGCAGTTTTAAAATGACCAAGGGTTCTTGATTAATAAGCAAATATTGAGGAGGGGTAAGGATATAAAACCATCATATTAGTGATATGAATATGAGCTAAAATTAGAAACAAGGGACCAAGCCAAACTTTGGAGAACAATTAGAATGGGACCAAAATTTTGGAAGGGTTTCATCAGTACAATTTTATTAAAGAGGCCAAAGCTTTAATCGGTGCAAGGTATAATCAACATAGTACAAAGATATATAATTTTTTGGATGCAAAATGGCCCACTAAGGGTGAATATAACACATGGATGGAAAATTTTACAAATTGAGCCTCTATTATGAAAACTGATAGCAAACATGGTGAATAACAAATGGGAGAAAATAATCGATAGCCTAGAAACAGTACAGATTAGTCTTTTGCTGAAGTATTATAGAATATTGTTCTATCCCCAACATGAATATTGGTGGCCCAAGTGTTGACATGGACGGGTCTACTTCTTTCCTTTCAAGTGCTTTTATTTCTTTAGAGTTTTGTTGACTAGGTGTGCATGTGAACACTTTTGGCTCATGAAGAGGATATTTGGTGTTGTTTCAATGAATGAAAAATTCATTTTTGAAGGTGAGTATATATTCCTCAGCAAATAGAAATGAATTTTGTCTTATATTCTCTCCCCCTCTTTCAAAAGTCTAAATATAACCGCTTGGGGAATTTTGAAATTAAAATGCAAATGTATGTCAAATTTGAAATGTAACTTTAGGTGTAATTTGGTGTGATGCTTGTTGCTCCCATGTTTCTATAAATGGGAATCCAAGGCCAATTACAAGTTTCTTCTGATGGTTAAGCATTTTGAGCTCTTTTGAGAGTAAATTTGTAATTCAAACATAGAGAAATAAAATAGTGTTGAGTCTTAGGTATGCATTCTAGTTTGCAATAAGAATAATAGTTTTACAATAGCAATGGCATATGAATGAAAATTCAAACTTCAAAATCAAATTCTATCCTTTGTATTTTGTCTCTAAAACTATGAATAAAATGATCAAGGACCTTTTATTTGTCTTCAATTGCTTTGGTTGAATGAATGGTTTTATTTCTGCTTTAGTTCAAAGAAGTAATTAAATTATTTAGTGATATCATAGGTTTGTGAGATGAAATTCAAGGATCACTAAGTAGTTTATATTTCTAGATACCTCGAAATTTGTATTGAAAAGCCATATAAAAAATAGTCCATAAATGCTTATTTTTATTACTAAGTTATTATAGTTTATTATAAATATGAGTCTATCACCCATGGATAAAGTAATGGTCTATTAATTTGGTTATCCTAGATTTAAGTGAGCCTTCTCATACCTAACAAAGAACAAAAATATTAATGAAAATAATTTGACACACTTGTAATTTCTATAAAGTGGTATGAAGTACCACTCATTCCTTGGTTTAGGTAATAATTAATTAAAGGGTCAGCCAAATCGTTAAAGGATTTTATCTAACTGGTAGCTTATGGGAATGTATCTATTTTTCACAATGTTATTAGTAATTTGGCACAAGAGTATTAATTCAAATATTTTAAGGATCACCCTCCTGGGTTTCATAGAGCCTTAAGAGTAGGGGTTAGGCCTACAAATCTTGTACCTATTTGTTTTCCAATCCTTACCATTATTTACCATTGAATTGTGGAAATATCATAGATAATGAATGAGATTAAGATTGGCTCTCAAAAAATAACCAATAGATTGTCGACTCTGCTAGGTAAATTGCTAGTCCAATGTCTCTAGGTTAGATCTGGTACAGTTAGAGTCAAGTATTTTAATTTTCTCTACTGATTGGAGAGAAATTTGTTCAAATTTTCATCATATAAATTGAGTCCAATTTTATGTTTCAAATTCTAGTTCATTCCTCCATCTTGCATCGAGTTATGTTTAAATTCTTCTCTAAGATTGCAAGTGCAACTTCAAAGTGTAATAACTTTCTATTTCCTAGTATCCTGGGTGGTGACCTTGAAGTCTCTTGTTCTAGTGCAAAATTAAATTCCATAAGAGAAAGTGAGAGGGATAATTCTAAAAGATGATTTGACACCATGAGGAAGACTAGAAGCTATACAAAGAAGCATCCTAAGCATAAGTTGAATTCCGAGCATTCAAAGGACAAGCAACCAACCTAGATAAAGAAAAATGTTGAATCAAGTAAGTCCACTGAATTTTCTATTGATGCATCTCCTACTTTAAATAATGATCTAAAGAATGCAAATGTTTGTGAAGAGGCACATTAAGTTGATGTGCCTAATATAAATGAAGGAAGTTTTCATACTAAGGAAGTTTTTGAGAATGAACATGGTGTATGAAGAGTAGAAGAAAGGTTGGAATTTTAGGAAAAAGGGGAAGACATTCTAAGATCCTTCAACTCCTAGAGTTGGATCTATCTTTAATGATGGCGATTTCAAGCCAAGAGGTGAATCCGATAATGTTGGCTTGCACCATTACCTTGAAGGAGAACAAGCTAATCTTACCTCCTATACTCTTGAGCCAAAGAAGTCTTGAGATGTCTTGGAAGATGAAGAGGATATAGACAAAGATATGTAAGCTTTAGAAGAGGAAGAGCTCAAAATTAAGGAAAAGGAAGAACGTAATCTCAAGGAATTGAGGGAGAAACAAGAAAAGGAGTTGAATGAGAAAGAGGATAGAATTAAAGCTAAGATGTTTGAAAGAGATGCACTAAACTAAATAATTGAGAAGATGAAATAAGTCGCAAAGCGGAAGGAAATTTCTGAGAATGCTTCTAAATCTACTACTAAGGTAGCTCCTAACCCTTCTAAGATAAACATCCCAATGGGAACCTCTGCTGCAAATAATTATACCACATCCATTATAACCACTAAGACCTTAGATCCATTTGTTTTTTCTAAGAAATCACAACATGTAGATCATGCGAAAAATCCCATTGACTAGCATAAGAAAACTACTTTTAATATCAACACCAATACAATTACAAAAAACTCATCCAATAGTGATTCTGCCAAAAATGTTAACATTAATCCTACTCCATCAAATCCACCCCAAGTCCTGAGATATTGAGATTTCAACTAGAGAATGACAAGTTGTAGCAAGATCTGATGAAAGCTAAAATTGAAGATGTAATTGCGGAGATAGCTAGAAAAATCTCTTTCCTTAAGATCTTTATACCCGATCCAATAGCTTGAAGATCTAGACATAATAACCTTGATTCACATAAGAATAAATCTAAGGGACACACCCTAGTGGAGGTTGTGGTGGAGATCAAGGTGATGGAGGTGGAGGAAATGATAAGAATAAGAATTCTTATTCTAGAGATTGTGACAGAAAGAAGAATGGAAGTGGTGGTAATGGTGGATATGGAAAGGGCAAGGATAAGAATCAATCTAATGACTGAAAGGATGATGAGCCTAGAAATACTAATAGAAACCAAGCTACCAACTAGCCAATGCAAGTGGAAATATATTTACAGTTGTTCTTTACAATAATTTTTGGTTATCCTAATTCATTTCCTAAAGACTTCAGGCCTACCTTAGTGAGGTTCTCTGGTAACAATGCCTTAAGTGGTGAGGACCAGCTCAAATAATTTTCTAATGTCATGGATTACTTTGAAGTAAAAGTTGAGGATGTGATGATGAATCTATTCATGTAGTCACTCACTAAGGATACCAAAGAATGGTATATAAGTTTACTTGTTGAGAGTATTGGTTCTTCGGAGGAGTTCAAGGGGGTATTCAAATATTAGTATGGTGATAAAACTAATTCAGGGTTTATTTTAAATCAATTTAATAAGATTGCTAAAATTTCAAATGAGGTTGTACCTAATTTCAATGTGAGGTTCCAAAAGTTCATGAAATGGTTACCTTCTCATTTACAATTAAATGATAGTGTATTCTTGGTGAATTATTTAAATTCCTTTGATGCAAAGATGAGATATTGCCTACTGGATAAAAATCCTCAAACATTGAGAGAAGATTTTAAAATGGCAATCCATATTGATAGTATTAGAAGAGAAAATAGTAAGGTTGGGAGAAGGGATGATGTAAAAATATTAAAAAATGTGAAGAGAGAGGTTAAAAACTCTTGTGCTAAGGGAGGTTCACTTGAGGACAAGATTGAAAATGTTTCTAGTACCATGAAGGACTTAAGTTACAAACTTTGAAAAGAAAGAAAAAGGTCTATCAAATGAAAATTTCAACTATCAGAAGAATGAGAGACCTCCTCAACTACAAGACCATCGATATAACAAAAATTGGCATAATGGGAAGTCGATTCCTAACAATCAAAAGAATTCTCAAAATAGGGTTCCTCTAGATCCTTTACAGAAAAACTCGGTCAATTTTGTTCACGAGACCCCTTGGTGCATGATTTTCTAGTTGTCGCATTCTCCTCACCAATGTAGAGTTGCACAGTTTGTTAAAGTTGAAGAAGGTATGCAAAAATATTATGATCAGTCTCATGAGGATGATATTGAAGTAAATATAATCATGGACTAGTCTTATTTTGTTGAAAATGAATGCTCATCTGATTTGGAATCTCATGAACTTGATGTAGATGACGAAAGGAATATAGCTAGTACATATCACCAACAAGTTCTTTCTGATGAAGATGATGATAATGATAGTGAAGTGTATGCATTAGAAGAATTTTAGGACAATGTGTCTCTAAGTAGACCTTTAGATAAAGAAATTGCAAGGTATGTAGTGGCCTTGGATACACAAGTTGGTGTAGTCACAAAAGGAGAGTCCTCAAAGAAAATATTTTGGACCATGCAACAAGAGTTACAAAACATAAGAAACATATAATATGGAGGCCAATGCAGATTCAAACTTTTGTATTATCAGAAGTTTTGATTATATATAGTCGACAAAATCCGGGTTTATAGATTCGACTCACAGGCCTACTACGACATGCTCTAAAATACAGTTTTCCTAGATGCTCCTTAATGCAAGAAAAAATACTACAGATCAAAATATATATTACTCTTAATTTCTATCCTAATGATCTATTACAATTATTTATATTACATCCGAGATTTGGAAACATCCTCATCAGCCAAAGATCATTACAATCTCCAATGAAGGAAACATAACATGTGCATGAATAGGTCGGCCTCAAATTTGAATTTCTCCTCTGCAGGTGCATAAGATGAAGAGTGGACCTAAAATTAAGGTTGGGGACACTCCACAAAACAATTTGAAACACAATGTAAGCATCTGCAAGCTACGAAAAAGATCCATGAGTGATCAAACTAGTCATTAGGTTTGAAATTATTTTGGGGCTAATTCCAAAACTTGTAACTTGTTCTAAAAGTGATAACTTGCCAAAAAAAGATCCAATCGTGCTGAAATATTGGAATAAGGAAAACGAACATGTTTTCAATTAAAACATAGATCTATAAGATCTGGTGAACAAACATGATGAAATACCGAATCTACCAACTTGAATTGAACAAGAACTTAACAAGAACAAAACTAAATGAAAATATTTTTGGTTGATGCAAGATTGCCAAGAACCAAGGATGCTCCTACATAATACATTTGGGGTTATTTGAAAAGTGAGTCCCTCACATTTTTGGGGCTAAAGGAAAATCAATACGGTTTACCTCAGCTTGAGAAATCCAAGAAGAATCCTATACTATTCTACCTATCCACTTCACAATATATTTTTTGTACTATCTTCCACACATTTTCCTCCCATCACTAATATGCAAAATCTCTTCTATCTCATCTAATTATTGTTTAGGAAATTGGTTCTCCAATTTTTCTCTAATATCTTCACTAAATTTTGCTTCATGGTACTAATGTAGATCTCCAATGTTGAAGGTGATATACCCATGCCATCCAGTAACTCTACTTCATATGCATTTCCTGAATCAAATTTCTTCGAAATATTATAGGGTCCAAACTTCCTCATTTTGAGCTGATTGTATGTGCTAACTAGAAACCTTTACTTCCTCAAATACACCATCACTTCATCTCCCACTTTTAACTCTTTAAGTCTTCTCTTTTCATCTACTCGTTCCTTATACTTTCTATTCATATCTTCCAGCTATTTCTTTACTTGAGTGTGCACTTTCTTCATATGTTTTGCAAATTCCTCTACTTCTGCATTCCTTTTATCTTCCTTACTGATATCTCACAACTCTGATATACCTCTAGGGTGAACTCCAATAACAATCTCAAAAGGTGTATTTCTAGTACTCATGTTCATTGAATTATTGTAAGTGAACTCTGCTTGTGCAAGGACTAAATACCAAATTTCGGTCTTCTTTCCAACCAAACATTTCAGAAAATTTCCCAAACTCTTGTTTACCACCTCTTTTTGTCCATTAGTCTATGGGTGAAAAGTAGACCTGAACTTCAAATCTTTCTTTAAATTCTTCCAAAGTGTCCTCCAAAAGTGACCAAAAACCTTTGTATCTTTTTTTGAAACAATACTCCTAGGTAATCCATGCAATCTGACAACTTCCTTGAAAAAAAAGTCCGCTACATGTATTGCATTTGTTGTCTTATTACAAGGTATGAAATGTGTCATCTTAAAAAATATATCTACCACAAGAAATATAGAATCATTACCTCTCTGTGTCTGTAGAAAACCAAGTATGAAATCCATGTTGATATCCTCCCAAGGTCTCTCTGGAACTGTCAAAGGTTTATACAATCCAATATTTTGATTACTCCCTTTTGCAACTTGAAAAACTCTGCAACTCTGCACAAATTTCCTAACATCCTTATGAATCTATGGCCAAAAGTAATTATCACTTACCAATCCTACTTTCTTATCAATTCCAAAGTATCCTACCAATCCTCGATTATATTTTTCTTTCACCAAACTATCCCTCATTGAACTCTGGGGTATACATAATTGATTCCCTCTGAAAAACATATCCTCTTGAATTAAATAGTCCAACCACTAACTCCTATCCTCCATGACTGGTTCTTTACAATCTTTCCAAGGTTCTACAAAATCTAGGTCTTCCTCATACAAGTTCTTCAATTCATCAAAGCCTTATTCCTCCACTCTCATCCTTGACAACAAATTCTTTCTCCTACTCAAGGAATCAACAACTCTATTTGACTTTCCACTCTGTTAGAAGCCAAAATTTCCATCAAGAAACTAAATGATTTTCCCATTTTGAATTGAAAATTTTAATATCTTTTCACAAAAAAAACATTTTATCATTCTTATTTCTTCAATACATTTTACCGCCATCCAAAAAATCAAAATATGCCTTATGGGCCATAATATTTCCTTTTTATATCATATACCACGGCCTCCCACAATAGGCTCATGGTATTGTAGTAGTAGTTAACAGGTGGAATAAGGTTCTTCCCGCTACATTGTGTGCAGTCAATTCATTGACTATGGTATCGCGGTGGCAGTGAGATAACTGGTGTAGAAACCATGAGGAAGTGGTCGAAAGGTTTACCGCGGTACCACACACGGTTCTCATGGAGACCACAATGGCCATGGTGGATGGAGGTAGCGGTCAAGATCAGTCACACCATGGTACCGCCGACAGTTAGCATGCAGACCATGATGATTGCGGTAAATTATTAGCAGGCAGCGAAGGCGGCTACCGCCACACCGTGACCAGCTAGAGAGGGGACCATGGTAGTGTGGTAGCATGGTGGATGATGGACAGTGGTGAAGGTAACATTAGATGTTAGCCATGGTACTACTAGCACATGAAGTGAAGATCGTGATGAAGTGGTAAACGGCCAAAGCTAACAGTCAATGTCAAACCGCCATACCGCGGGGTGCAAATAATATGACCGCAGTAGAGTGGTGGAAAAGGTGAAGCGTGGAAAAGTTAGAGAACCGTGGCACTACAGGATGACAAAATGTTTACTGTAGTATAGCGGTAAAAAATAAATCCATGGGGAAATAAAAGTAAACGAGTGGATAAAGTGAAATATGAAGATCGGTAAAGTATAAAGGAAAAATTCAAAAGCAAGATAATTGTAAAAAATATTTACTTTGCCAAAAGGAAACTTAATTAAATATTTTTTCTCTATCATAGAATGTAAACGGTTTTACCAGAAAAGTGAAGGGTCATGACCCTTGGGATTTCATTGTATAAATATTTGAAAAATTTAGATGCCGAGGAAGAAGAGAGTAGGAATAGTAGTTAGATTTTTTCTAGAAAATGGAACTGGGAATGTAAATAATGATAGACCTTTTTGAAGCAGAGCAATGGATGAATTATTTTTTGAATCGGTGAAACCTTTCCTATGTTTATTTGTTGTGTTATAATCATTTGTATTTCTTATCTAGTTGTCTCCAACTTGAAGTCCTCTGATCATTTAAGTCAATGTATTAAACGTATGTTTGATTTATCATAGTGCAATTTTACTATGTGTGATTTGGTTAATTGGTGTCTGCTAGGTAGAATTAAATTCTTTTAAACAAGTCATAGTGATTTAGGATTTCTTTTGGTTTGTTGAAGTAGAATTCGGTAAGAAAACATTTCGGTACTATTTGTGCAAAGCATAAATAAATGAAGTTGTATGCTTGTCATTAGAATTTCATTTTCAAGGTGCCTAACAACTAGAGTTAAGCCAGAGAAGGAAACACACATAATTCATGATTTTTGACTCCATTGCCCATGTGGATAGAAGGCACTAATTTGCCTCAACCCAAAGATAAAATTTCATATCAAACAATTTATTCAAAATCATTTCTTTTGTGTAGTAGGAGTAGAAGTAGTTATAGTGATTTTGTCTATCCACTTCCATTTTCCATTGTGGGTAGATTGTTTCACCAGGAAATACATTTAAATCTGCATCATTCACATAGGTTCACCCTCCTTGGTCTAGTAAAACCTAAAGAGAAGAAGGTTCAATTGCATCAATTGTCCTTGTACGTTGACCAAAAGCGTTGTGAGAGCTTGGAAAACTCTTGTGGTTCAAACCTACGTTTTTGAGACCCAAAAGTTTGGTGACTCTACAAGGGAACGATAATTAGGAAAATTTCTAGCCTTTCCATTTATACAGTCAACAAATTTTCAGAGTTAGTTTGGGGATTCCGCTGGGGCAAACCAAAACAATATCAATTTTTTTTTCTCATTTTCCTACTTTTGGGAAAAGTAGGTGGCAAATCTGTTTTATTTGATAAATAATGCATGGGTATTTTTAAACAGTAATATTTTTTCAAGATGCCAGAAGAAGAAAGAAGACAATAGTCAGCAAGAGAGTTGAAGGAATTGAGACAACAAAGGCTACAAATTGAACAATAGATGCTACAAGTGAACCAAAAATTGTGGCAATTGGGAGCCAAACGTGCTCTGAGTACATCACCAAATAGGTCATCATGCAGTAAGAATGAAGATAAAAATGCTAGGAGATCTTGGAAACCACAAATACCACATGATACAATTGAGAAGAACTTTCGTAATGAAGGTAATGTACTCTATTCACATCAGAACACTTTTGATGAGTATTTTCAAATTCAAGAAAGAAAAAAAAGTCTTGTGGATGCCTTTTTTGACATAAGAAGATATAAGGGAGAAGATGTAAACTCTTTGTACAATAGGATGACAAATATCTGTATGAAATTGCCTCCTCATTTTAGGCCAACAAGACCCACATTTTTTGCACAATTTTTAAGAGCATCAGAGCTTGAATCAATTTGTTGGTCAGAATATTTAAAACATCAAGCCTTTGATGTAGCAAATAAATTTATTGATTCCATACTTGGGACAAGGTACATGGATGCTGGCAACAATAAATCTAGTAATGATATCATGCACGCTCAAACAATGCAACAAACAAAGGAAGCATGTGTTACTAGGATTTCTAATGACTATTTTTTAGATTTGGAAGATGATAGGGACACACCATCTGGAGAGTAAATCAGCAGTGTTTGAGAAGCTAAAATAGAAGAAGATGTCATGCTTTCAAACAATGAAGGTATGGAGAGTCTCTCTTGCATAATAGATTGTGGCTGAAATTGTGAAGAAGAACTTGTGAATCTACAATAGGATGATTGTTGCAGTCGTTATGAAGATCAAGAAAAGGTTGGATACATGGTAGAAGATATGGAAGCATAGACCTATTCACTTAGTAGTGAGCAAGTTTTAGATGTGTTAACTCTTGAATACCAGAAGTATGCACATAAAGATGATTTCATAGTTTTGGTTCCAGCCTATATATGCTTTGATAGTGAAGGTGCTGTGTGTAATAATTCAAATGGTTCCATGTCCATCTCTCATAGTGATGAAATTTTTGAAGCTGATCATGAATCTATTTGTGTCCAAGAAGAGGTATGTGACTTGAATGATTTTTTCCTACAAGAAAAATATAATGGTTTGCATGTTACTGATGATGAGTGTACAATATTTTTTGATTCAAGTATGTATGAGGATGACTGTATGGATCAAATATACATGTCAATGCTAGCTGGTGATAGAAGAGAAATGGAAAATATTTCTGATTTAGTTGTCTTAGAAGATATTGATGAGATTGAATTTGTAGATTCCCATGTGAAGCATTCTAATTTTTAGGTCCCAGTGTAGTTGTAGGAACATTCAACAACATGTGATAATGAGCAAGCCTATGAATGTTTTGTTGAATATGGATACACTTTGTATGTTGAGGGTGATAAATAATTTTCATATGATAATAAAATGATGAAATGAATATGCATCAGATTGAACACAATTATTTCCTGAAATTTTTCAATGGTAGTGCATGTTGTAGGGTAGGTGGAATGGATAGTTTCAAAAGAAACCTGGTGAGCTTTAATCAGAACAAGGTCTATGACAAAGGAAAGTGCAAGTTTCTCTTTTTGGATGGCTTGGGGCCATCCTTTATGGTTTGATTTTTTGAACCATAGTAGGTACAAAGTATTAAGGATTGCCAGTGCATGGACAATTCTTAGCAATGCCTCTTTAAATACTCTTTTCCATGCACAGAACTTTAAGAAGGGTCTGGGTTTGCTAGTACATGGATAATCTCAAGAATTACCGTATTGAAAGCATTCCTTTCTTTCCATGTACAGTAGCTTAGGGTCATTTTCCATTCTCCATTTGCTCCATTTTCATATCCTTCACTTTTTCATTCCCTCCATTTACCATTACCTTCATTTTTCATGGCTTAGCTTGGTCTGCTCTCCCAAAGATATTCTAGATTATTATAGTGATTTTCAAAATCACTCATCCCCAATAGGAGCCACTGTTAGAACCCAAAATTTCCATCAAGAAGCTAAATGATTTTTTCCCATTTCGAATTGAATATTTCACTATCTTTTCACAAAAAAATCATTTTATCATTCTTACTTCAATACATTTTACCGCCATCCAAAAAATCAAAATATACCTTATGGGCCATATTATTTACTTTTGATATCATATACCACTTTATCGTGGTGTCCCACAATAGGCTCGTAGTATTGAAGTAGCAGTTAATAGGCGGGCATAAGGTTCTTACCACCACACCACGTGCATTCAATTCATTGACCGTGGTATTGCGGTGGTAGTGAGATAACCGGCACAGTAGCAATGAGGAAGTGGTTAGAAGGTTTACCGTAGTACCGCACATAGTTCTCATGGAGACCATGGTGACTATGGTGGAAAGGGGTAGAGGTCAGGATCAGTCAGACTGTGGTACCATTGACAGTTAGCATGTAGACCGTGGTGATTGTGGTAAACCGTTAGCAGGTAGCAAAGGTGGCTAGTGCCACACCGTGATCATCCAGAGAAGGGATTGTGGTAGCATGGTGGATGATGGAAAGTGGAAAAGTTAACATTAGATGTTAGTCGTGGTACCACTGGCAGATGAAGTGAAGATGGCGGTGAAGCAGTAAATGGCCAGAGTTGACAGTTAATGTCAAGCTGCCATACCGATAGGTGCAAATAATATGACCGCGGTAGAGCAATGGAAAAGGTGAAGTGTGGAAAAGTCAGAGCACCGTGGCACAGTGGGATGAAAAAATGTTGATTGCAGTATAGCGGTAAAAAAGAAATCCATGGGGAAATAAAAGTAAAGGAGAGGATAAAGTAAAATATGAAGGCTGGTAAAGTATAAAGGAAAAAATCAAAAGCAAGATTATTGTAAAATATATTTAATTTTTTGAAAGGCAACATAATTAAATATTTTTATCTTTGTCATAGAATGTAAATGGTTTTACCAGAAAAGTGAAGGGTCATGACCCTTGGGATTTCATTGTATAAATATTTGAAAAAATTAGTTGTAGAGGAAGAAGAGAGTAGGAACAGTAGTTAGATTTTTCCCAGAAAATGGAACTAGGAATGTAAATAATGACAGACCTTTTTTGAAGCAAAGCAATGGATGAATTATTTTTTGAATTGGTGAAACCTTTAGTGTGTTCAATATTTTTGTTATAATCATTTGTGTTTCTTATCTAGTTGTCTCCAACTTGAAGTCCTCTGATCATTTAAGTCAATGTATTAAACATATGTTTTATTTATCATAGTGCAATTTCACTATGTATGATTTGGTTAATTGGTGTCTGCTAGGTAGAATTAAATTATTTTAAACAAGTCACAGTGATTTATGATTTCTTTTTGATTGTTGAAGTAGAATTTGGTAAGAAAAAAATCCAGTACTATTTGTGCAAAGTATAAATAAATGAAGTTGTATGCTAGTCATTAGAATTTCATTTTCAAAGTTCCTAACAACTAGAGTTAAGCCAGAGAAGGAAACACACATAATTCATGATTTTTAACTCAATTGCCCATGTGAACAGAAGGCACTGATCTACCTCAACCCAGAGATAAAATTTCATATCAAACAATTTATTCAAAATCCTTTCTTTTCTGCAGTAGGAGTAGTAGTTATAGTGATTTTGTCTATCCACTTCCATTTACAATTGTGGGCAGATTGTTTCACTAGGAAGTACATTTCAATTTGCATCATTCACATAGGTTTACCCACCTTGGTCTCGCAGAACCTAAAGAGAAGAAGGTTCAATTGCATCAATTGGCCTTTTACGTTGAACAAAAGCATTGTGAGAGCTTGGCAACCTCTTGTGGTTCAAACCTACATTTTTGAGACCCAACACACTCCTATGTTTCAAAACAAAAGTATAACTCTACAAGAATTCCACCCATCTCATGTGTCTCTGGTTCAACTTACCTTGACTATTCAAATATTGTAAGGCCTGATGATCTATATGCAACATGAAATCCTTAGGAAATAAGTAATGTCTCCACTTCTTCAAGGCTTGAACTATAGCATAAAACTTTTGGTCATACACTGAATACCTTCTCCTAGCATCATTCAATTTCTCATTGAAATAAGCTACTGGTCTTCCTTCTTGAGTTAATACTACTCCAATTGCATTTCCAATTGCATCATAGTCTACTTGAAATACCTTATTAAAGTCTGGTAAAGCCCACACATGATTCTTAGTCACCTTCTATTTCAAAATCTCAAAACTTCGGTCTACTCCAGATGTCCATCTAAAATATTTCTTATCTCCTCTCATTGTTTCTATCATAGGACTGTAAATAGAACTAAAATTCTTAATGAATTTTTGGTAAAAAATAGCCAATCCATGAAATGATCTTACATCTCTAATGATTTTCGGTGTAGGCCATTCAACAATTGCCCTTTCTCAGGATCCATCTCCAATCCATCAATAGATATCAAAAATCCTAGATATACCAATTCTTTCTTCATGAAACTACACTTAAGGTTTATCAGCAACTTCTCTTCTCTTAACCTCTGCAAAACATGTCTAATATGCAACAAATGTTCTTCTCTACTCTTATTGAAAATCAAGATGTCATCCAAATAGATAATCACAAACTTACACAATAATTTCTTCAATATCTCATTCATCAGTGTCATGAAAGTACTTGGTGCATTTTTTAGTCCAAAAGGCATCACCAACCACTCATATAGTCCTTTATTTGTCTTGAATGTTGTCTTCCACTCATCCCCCTCTCTAATTTTGATATGATGATATCCACTCTTCAAATCTATCTTTGTAAATTATTTAACTCCACTCAAACAATTCATAATGTCATCCATCCGAGGCAAGGGAAATCTATACTTCACTATGATTATTTTTATGGCTCTAGAGTCTATACACATCCTCCATTCTCCATCCTTCTTAGGTGCTAGCACAACTAGTGCTGCACAAGGACTTAAGCTTTCTTCGATCAAACCCTTCCTCAACAATTCTTGCACTTGTCTATTCAACTCTTCATTCTTTTTTGGTGTCATCCGATGTGCTACTTTATTGGGAAAACTAGCTCTAGGAATCAAATCCATGCAAGGACTGATACACCTCGCAGGTGGCAATCCATTAGGTACATTATCTCAAATGATAGATTCATATTCTACCAGCAAACCTTTATCTCCTCTGGTTGTTCTTCTACCTACTTCAAGTCTTCAACCTTCTTAGGAACCAAGGCATAGAACATGCTCTCATGTCTCAGTCCATCCAAGAATTTCCTTCCATCAACCAAACAAATTCTAGTAGTCGTGCAAACCTCAACTTTAGGAACATCCTCTAAGGGAAACAAAGTTTGCTTCATCCCATTAGCAACAATGGTATATGTGTTCTTCCTTCCATCATGAATAGCCTATCTATCATACTTCCAAGGCCTTCCCAAAAAAACATGGCATACATCCATAGGCATGATGTCACACAAAAATTCATCATGATAATTTCCTATATTCAATTTCACCAAACATTGTTCACTTACGAGTATCTTATGCTCATCTTGAATCCATGCTATCTGATAGGGCTTCTGGTGTTTCAATCTTTCTACCTTCAATTTGGTAACCATTTCTTCAG
Organism: Sequoiadendron giganteum; assembly: GCA_007115665.2. Lineage (NCBI taxonomy): Eukaryota > Viridiplantae > Streptophyta > Pinopsida > Cupressales > Cupressaceae > Sequoiadendron > Sequoiadendron giganteum. The sequence goes on along the minus strand of CM021101.1, from coordinate 790,421,845 downwards.
AAACCTAGTTCTCATAACTTCCACTATCAATAATCACTCAACAACATTTACTAGCCACCTTACATCTAGTTTAGAACAAATTCTTTCTCTACAACGATTCTTACTCCATCTCACTTTGACACAATACTCTTTTTGTCACCAACACTTCTCCCTCTTCCAGTTTATTAGATGATCTAACATGATCCTCCTCAAAAAATGTTGTTCCTCTATCTTTCTACTTTCCTCTCCCTAATTACACTCAAATTCTCTATGTCCTTCTCCACCACACTTGAAACAAGTTCCTCTAAATACTCTTTTCTCCTATCTTCTATCATCTTTCCTATAACCCTCATTCTGATAACTACCATATCCCCCTCTTGGGTAAGCATTTCCATCATCTCTATGGTATGGATAATCATTCTTACTGACTTCCTTATCTTTATTCTAATCTGCAAAAGATTATCTTCCTCCTCCAGTAAAAATTCTTCCTCTCTGAAATCTTCCACCTCTTCCTCTCTATCTCTGCTCATGTCTTTTATTCAACTTCTCTTCTAGTTTTAGGGAACATTGATATTCCTCCTCCACACTCAACAACTTGATCAAACTGATCTCATCCTATATATACAACATCAAAGAATTCACATATCTATCTACTTGCTTGATCTCATCCTCCAAATGTCTGGATCTGATATTCAATTTGTAGAAATCCTTAGTATACTCTGTCACAGTTGACTCCTTCTGCTTCAAATTTTGCAAATTTTGGAACAAGCTAATCTGATAGTTTGTAGGCATGAAATTTTTCTTTAACTTATTGACCATCCAATCCCATGATTTTATCTTCTCTATGTACAAATGTTCCCACCAAAGGGGTGCATGTCCTTTCAATTTTGTAAAATAAAATTTCGCCTTCTTGTCCTATCTGGTTCCTTCATCTCTTTTTGCATCCTGATGATGGATCACTGAGTGTGATCCGAAACGTTGATCCAAAAACTATTACACAGTCAAATCCAGAAACTACATACTCTAATGACATGGACTATGGAAATCTAATGTCTTTAATTCATCCAAATCAAACTTTCCATTATAATCTAGTGGATTGAAATTTGGTTTGGTATTTACTTTGGTTAGGGATCTTATGAACCTCTCTTCTCCCTAATCAAGGTCAAGTTGATATTCTCTTTCAATTTCTTCCTATTCTTCTACCTGTTCATCACTCACATCATCAACTAGTTGACCTCTCCTCTGGGTTGATTTGACCACTTCTAATCTAGTAGAAATTCCTCTCAACATATCCATTATAGTTGGGTCTTCATTCCAATGCGCTCCATTTCCTCTACCATTTCTTCTTCATGCCATATTTACACAAGTACTCTACAGATGCAGGTAGGATCCTTAGTCTGCCACCCCAAAACAAATCTTGAATAGGACTTTGCAAACTCTGATGATCTCTCATATAATGAATCTTGCTCTGATACCAATCTAGTGCAGTCATGAAAGGAGGGTCCTCAAAGAGAAAAATCCAGACTGTGCAACAAGAGTTACACAATAGAAGCAACACAAAATATGGAGACCAATGCAGATTCAAACTTTCATATTATTAGAAGCTTGAATTACATATAGTCAAAAACATTTTGGTTTATAGATTCAGCTCACAAGCCTGCTATAACATGCTCTAAAATATAGTCTTCCTACATGCTCCTTAATGCAATTAAAAATACTACAGATCGAAATCTATATTCATCTTAGTTTCTATCCTAATGATCTATTACAATGATTTATATCACATTCGAGATTTGGAAACATCTGCATCACCCAAAGATCATTACAATATTTGATGAAGGAAACACAATGTGTGCATGAATAGGTCATCCTCAAATTTGAATTTCTCCTTGACAGGTGCATAATATGAAGTGTGTACCTAAAATAAAGGTTGGGGACACTCCACAAAACAATTTGAAACACACCGTAAGGATCCGCAAGCTACCTAAAATATCCAAAAGCAATCAAACTAGCTATTAGGTTTGAATTTATTCTGAGGCCAATTCCAAAAAAAATCACTTAATCTGAAAGTGATAACTTTCCGAAAAAAGATTCAATCATGCTGAAATCTTGGAATAAGGAAAATGAACATTTCCTCGATGAAAACATAGATATGCAGGGTCTAGTGAACAAACATGAAGAAATACAGAATCTTCCAACTTGAAATGAATAAGAACAAAACTGAATGAAAATATTTTTAGTTGATTTAAGATTTCAAAGAACCAAGGATGCTCCTACATCACAAGCCAGAGGTTCATATAATCTAAGAAACAAAACAGTGGGTGGTGACCAATGTAGCCCTGCTGATCTTTTTATTAAAGAGAAAAATGTGAGAGGCAAGGAACACAAATATAATAGAAAATGGGAGGGACCTAAAGCTAAGGAAATTATGGGAGAAAAAATCTAGGCCAAGAAATTTGATAAACCAAAAATAGATGGAGAACCCAAGTCCCTTGTTGTTAAGAAAAAAACACAAAAGCAAAATTTTGAATCTACAAAGAAGGATTCCAAGCCTAGAATTGAAACAAAAAGGATCAACAAAAGGAGATAAATACAAATTAAGGTACGATCCAAATTGATTTTCCTAAATATACTTTGTTGATATGTTTCAGTTGCTTAGTCAAGTAAAATAATTCTTCCTTTGCTTGAAATGATGAGAATTGATGAGCACAAACAAAATGTAGTAGCCCTTATCAATGGTGCTACTACAACCTATAATGAACTAGTGGTGTCCACTCCACCTAGAGTGAGTGAAAAGGAAAAGAAAGAGAAAGAGGTTGAGGGAGTGATCAATGAGATCCCTCACATCTTTCTGGGAAATTAAATTATGGCATGTCTTGGAAAGATAGAATCATTTTTTATTACATTGATTGTTGAGAGAAATTTTTAGAATTTTTTTATAATTGATTCTAGAGCTTCTAACAATATAATTACAGCTAAGATCATGGAGGTAATGGGATTAAAATTTGATAGTACCCATGGAAAATTCTATGTTATGGACTCAAGAGAAGTCCCTATGACTGGTGTAATAAATTAGCTTCCCTATAGACTAGTTGTATATCTAGAGAAATATTTCAAAATGAGTGTGGTTGTTGTATATAGCCCAACCAACTATGGAATTTTTTTGTCTACGAAGTTGATTTCTTCCATGGGGGTAGCATGCAATGCAACATGTCTTATGCTACCTTCCCAATTGATGGTAAGTATGTCGAAGTGGTTAGAGAAGAAAAAGTGCCACATAAGATTGAACATGCTCCTGAGGATGGTATAATTGATTTTGTAGATACTGACATTGGTGAGTTTAAGGTGGAAGAGTTATGAAGAGAAAATGATAGGTAGCCTACACCCATAGACAATGAAGTTACAAGGTTATCTAATAAAGATGGGCTTTGGAAGATGCATTTTTATTATGCAAGTTCTAAAGAAGGGTCTGGTGCAGTTATATTGCTGGTTTCACCTAGTGGCAACACATATAAGTTTTCTTTCACTTTTTCTTTTATTTGCACAAACAATGTGGTAGAGTATGAGGCACCACTACTAAGATTGAGGCTAGCAGAGAAGCATAGGATAAAGAAGCTAATGGTGATAGGTGATTTCGAGTTAGTAATATCCCAGGTAAGATCTAGATATGCATGTAAGAATAATAGATTAAAATAATATAAAAATATTTTATGGGATTCCATTGAGAAATTTGATGTGTTCAGAATTGATTAAATGGTGAGAGGTTAAAATAGAGTGGCAAATCTACTTGCAAACATTTCACATAGACCTAATGACATAACTTTTGTAGGTATCTCCAAGGTTGAGGTACAAGTAAGGCCATCAATCCCTGATAATGTATTTAATTGGTAAATCTTCAATGATGATGAAGACATTTTGAAATTTTTAAAGTGTGTTGATGAATATGAGAGTCAAAAGATTGACTTTGGGGATTTTTTCAAAAACATAGATGGGAATGATATGATCTTTAGAAATTAAGTGATTTAGCTAAAGAAAAATAATATTGTCAAGGACCTTGTCGCATTAGAGAGAGTCTTAGACAATCAAGACAAAATCAAAGACAAAATAACTGATACGTATCTAGAGGATTTAGAGGAAGTAAAATTTGGGACTGAAAATTCCCCTAAGAAGGTTTATCTGGGTAAAAAGATGAAACCCAAGATCAAGGTAATGTTGATTTCCATGTTGAGAAAATAAAGACACATCTTTGCTTGGTCATATGATGACCTAAAATCATATAGAGAGGAACTATTCCAACATGAGATTCCCCTGAAAGAAAATGCCAAGCCTTTCAGGCAGAAGCAAAGACCCATCAATCAAACCTTAGCTCCAAAAATGCAAGATGAATTGGTTAATCTAAGGGATGCTGAAATTACAAATCCTATTAGGTATTCCTCATGGGTTCCTAATTTAGTGCTAGTGGTGATATAATATTATGTGTTGTCTTTATAAATTTGAACATATCATCATTAAAAGATAACTATCCACTGCCAAACATGAAAGCCACATTGCAGAAGGTAATTTGATGTGAGTTATTGTCTATGATGAATGGTTTTTTTGGTTATAACCAAGTAAAAGTAAAGTAGTCTCAGTAATACAAGATTGCATTTACAACTCCATGGGGAACCTATGTGTATGTTAGAATGCCATTTGGTTTGACCAATGCAGGTGCTATCGTCCAAAGGGCTATGGATGTAGTATTTTCTAATTTCATTGACTTGTTCTTGGTGATTTACTAGGATGATTTCACAACTTACTCCAAGTAATAAGAAGAATGTTGCATGCACTTGGAGAAGATATTCATCAGGGCATTAGAATATGGAATCTCACTCAACCCAAAAAAGTGTACCTTTGGAATTACTGAAGAAATTTTTTTGGGGAACATTGTGTCAAAGGAGGGAGTGAGAATTGACCGTTAGAGGGTACCTACCATTGACAAGATTCCCCAACCAAAGAATGTAAAAGTTATTTAGTCATTCTTTTGTTAGATTAACTTCTTGAGGAGATTTGTAAGAAATTTTGGGGAGATCACAAGACCTATCTCTAAGATGTTAAAGAAGGGAAAAAAAGTGGAGTGGACTGAGGAAATAAGAAAGGCTTTTCAAGTAATATAAAAAGCAATCAAGTAGGCCCCTATTTTAAGGACTCTTGAATTTTCCAAGCCACTGCAAATCTTTTCATTTTCATAGTTTCATATTATTGTTGTTGTTCAGTTAAAAAAGAATGAAGAAGGTTTTGAACAACCTATTTCTTTCTTTAGAAAATCACTTCAAGCTATAGAGTTAAAATATGATTGAATGGAAAAGGAAGCATATGCACTTGTTAAAGTTGTGAAGAACTTCGGGACTTATCTGGTAGGATTCAAAGTCATTTCTTATGTTCCAACTATAGCTATAAAGGACATCTTTACCCAACAAGAAGTCATGGGTAGAAGATGTAGGTGGATAAAAATAATCCAAAAATTTAATATTGACATCCAGATCACCAAATTGGTGAGAGGTCAAGGATTGGATAAGTTAATGGCTGAAGTAAACTTAGATTCCAACCAGATAAATCTTGAGGATAACTCTAGGAGATCATACATTTTTGATATGGAGGGTTGTGATTGGTACAAAAATTTCATATAGTACTTGCAGAAAATTTAGTGCCCTAAGGGATTAACTAAACAAGAGAAAATAACTCTCAAGTTACATGCCAATAAGTATGTGATCATAAGAGGTGAATTGTGGTGGAGAAACTTGGAGGCTCTATTGCTAAAATGTTTTGATCAGACCAAGGCCTTAGAGTTATTAAAAGAGATGCATATTGGGGTATGTGGTGGGAATTACATGGCTAAAACCATTTCTCACAAATTCTTAAGGGCTTGATTCTAGTGTCCTATAGTTTTTAAGGATGCATACAAACTGGTAAGAGCATATGATGTGTGCCAAAGGTTTTCTAGGAAACTAAAGTTCTCAAGTAATTATCTACTCAAACCTGTTACAGTGCAGGCACCATTTCAACAATGGGGTATTGACTTTATTAGAGATATAGTTGATAAGTATACTGGAGGCCATTCATGGATTCTTGTGGCCACAAAATACTTTAATAAATCGGTGGAAGTCATCCCAACAAAAAGAGAAACAAACAAGGTAATCATACATTTCTTGATGGAAAATATATTGACCAGGTTTGGAGTACCTAAAAAAATTGTCTCAGATAATGCGATGTGCTTCAGATCTAAGGAATTTATTGACTTATTAAAAAATAGAATTTATATGTCTTACTCTTCTCCATACCACCCTCAAGGAAGGGTCAAGAAAAATCAAGCAACAAGAGCTTGATGAAGATTATCAAAACAATTCTCGAGAAAAATAAGTGAGCTTGGGATTCCAAGTTAAATTTAGCTCTGTGGGAAGATACAATGAATGTCAAGAAGGCTACTGTTTATGCACCTTTTTATCTAGTATATGGCATTGTAGCTAGGTTACCACAAAACAACCTCATGAATATGTATAAGTTTGTCCAAGAGTATGATGATGACACATGTGATGCGATGCAACATAGGATTGATGTGTTAATGGAATTGGATGAAACAAGGAGGGATACTCAAGAAAGAAATGCTAAGTTATAGTTGCAATTCAAGAACTTACATGACAAGAGGCATGCATCCCTAGTTGGAGCCACTGGTGGAACCCTCAAAATTTCTGGTTCCACTAGTCTAATTTTTTTTTCCTCTAGTACTCTTGGTCTATCAATGGTTAGGGTTTAGGGTTTTATGACGGGAGTTGTTTTAATTTGAATATTTTCTCCTTTTTTCAAACCCTTGGTCTTTTGGTCTATTCCTTTGTTGACCTATTGTATCCTATTTTAGGTCATGTTAAACGAACTGATGATTCGATTATGGTTAGGGTTTCCCATTGCCCGTTACTAAATTTTCCACATACCTAGGTCTAAGAAATTCCTTTATTTTAAAAGGTTGATTAATCAGCCTTATTTGGCCTTTATATCCTTCGCATAAAATTGTTTGTCTTTTAAGGCCTTATCTTAAATTATCCTAGGAGGTCCTCTCATGAAAGCATCATGTAAACATGTGCATAATTGTTTCACTTAAGTTCCTATTCATCACCTTGCATATCACTCATCGCAAATTGTCTTTAGATCATCGACCTTGAATTAGCTATGTGAAATGAACCTATCCTCGTTCTATCACTCATCACATAGAGATTTTGAACTTTACATTTCAAAGTAGCAATGAGCAATGTGAGAAATTTCCTTTGTATTGCTGATTGTTTCACTATCACTAATTGCTTATGAGTTCTAAGTCTTAAATTAGCAATTTGTGATGACCTTTAAATCTCTTTGTATTTCTTTCCATTGCTCATCGCATATAGATGTGCACTTTATTTTTCTAAATTGGTGATGAGCTATAAGGTCCTTTTTTCTAATGTTCCATCACTAATTTGAATTATTGACATGGGTGATACCTTTTGTTCCTTTGATCTTGAAATATGTACATGTGGCTTGATCTTGTTCCATTGCCACTTTTCTCCAATCGTTGATGTGAACTGGATATTCAGATATGGATTAGCAATGCATGATGTGAGATGAATTTAGCTATAGGTAGACCTTGATCTAATGGTCGAGATATTATTGTGTTGGCATTCACATCACTGATAGGATTCTAGAAAGAAGAAGCACATCCATGATGAGAGATAGTATATTAAGTGTAATGTAGAATAAAATATGGAAATGATCTACAACTAGAATAGATGATGTTAATTCTAATCTAACCAATATTAATCTAAATAAAACAACAAGGAACGAGTAAAAATGAATGATAATAACAACTATAATGAAACAATCTGATCGAATATGCATCCACTCCTTTGAATTATCTTGATTCCCTTCTCCATTTTTCCTTTTCAGTATTCTTGCCCTTAGATTTTATGTATTGATGCAAGCATAACAATGTTGAATGTATAAGCAAAATATCAAAGATAAGTTTCTTCTCAAAAGTGTATGATTTTGGGAGGAGGAATAATGATAATTACAGGCCATTTTATAGATTTTGGGTTTTTGAACGATCGGCTCAGATTCAAAAGAGAGATTGATGAATCTCATGCGATGTGAGTTTTGTATTAGTTAGAATGACAACTTAATCTTGTGTCAAGACTGTTTGAAAACAGAAAGAACAAGAGTTCAAGATCTTAATCTTCAGTTAAGAGTCTTCGAAAATAAAAGAAATAGACTTTGAATGTCAAAGACAAAGTTAGAACTCAAAGAATAATGCATTTGAATGCAAACATGAATTAATTAATTAAATAAAGATATTTAATTAATAAACACATCATGCATATGAGTTAGAACTACTTAACTGACTAGTTGTGACAGAGAGTCTTCTCATAGAGACAATCACGTGTTTAACTTGGAGACAGATGGAGAACTAAAAGTAGATCTCAAGTCAGAAGGTGAGTGAATGATTAGTCAAGTAATTGATAGAAGAATGTGACATAAATAATTTAAATATGAATTAAATGTTAATTTAATTCAACATTCGAAAATAAGAGATTAAATTAGATAAATAATGTAACTTATTTAATTGACTTTTGAAAAGGGTTAAATGAATAATTAAATAATAAATATTTAATTATAGTTGAAAAGGTTAAATTTGAATAATTAAATAATAAATACTTAATTATAGTTGAAATATGACAAAGGGTGTAATTAAATAATAAATTATTTAATTAAGAAGGAGAATTAATTAGTTAGTGACATAATTAAATAAATATGATTTGTTTAATTAAAAGGTCATTATGAATTAATTAAAAGGGGTATTTAATTAATAGAGGAAATATGTGTTTAGAAAAAGGTAATTAAATAATAAATTATTTAATCATGACCATGGATAATAGAAAATTATGTCGAAAGTGGTACTCGCAGGCCTAGACCAATTTCTGGTGTCTATAGTTTGCCCCTCTTTGATACAATGTTGTTTAGGCATTGTGTCAAAGAAAATATGCCCCGATCGTGCCCTAGCATGAAACTGGTTAAGGTATGCCCCCTCAAGAAAATTGAAAAATGTTTGAAAGTTTCAAAAAAATCAGGAAATATTCCCGATAAGTCAATTTGATGGTTAGAAATGCTATGGAGTTGATGGAATTGAATTTGCAGATGTTACGAACATGTACGGGTCATTAGAAGTTAGAAGGTTAAGCGGCCAATAGACTAGGTCAGAAGAAATGCCACCCAAACCCTGGCTATAAATAAGAATTAGCTTGAAAACCAATTCATTTGCACCCAAAGGAGTTTGAAGAACTGAGATTTTCCTCTGACTATTGGAGGAAGATGGCTCCCATTCCATACGTTGCACATCGAGGATATCGGATTCGGACCTTCAGGTGACCAGCCGATGCAGGACCACCGATATGTACTCGAAAACGAACTCTTGAAAGTTGCACATAGTATTAGGCCTCGAAAATTTAATAATCATATGCAGTCTTTCGGGATAGATGCATATACCATCGTATGCATCGCATTTGCCTATGGAATGAAACCTATGATAAAACACGCATTGGCTAGGATAGGCATTAAAAACATTAAACACATTTGTAAGAAAATGGTCTGCATATGTATGTATGGAACGCATCTGCATTTAGGATGTACGCATGTAGGTTTTTTAACCGCATTTACATTAGTGAAACACATATGTATCAGATAGATAGGTTATAGGGAATACACCACATTTTCTTTTTTGCATCGCATTTTCTTTTATGAATCGCATTTGATTTTATGCATCACATTTTCTTTTATGCATCACATTTGCTTTTAGGTAGAAATTGGATTCATGATGTGCAACGCATATGGAATATGAGATGCAAATGATTTTTTGTCCAACACATGTTTATGAATGCACCACATCTGGTAAAGTGAGCCGCATGTGGCTGGAAAAGTTTTCCAAAAAAAATTTCTAAGAAAAACTTGAATTTTTTTGACATGTTGGTTGAAATGCAGGTCGTTTTAGAGCCGATCTACACGTGGGAGACACATCTGGACACCTTCGATTTGAGAGATTGTATGAGTAGTGTAGAGATACATATTTTCTAGAGACTTGGTCTTCGTCATTATCTTTCGATGCCCACTATTCGGGCAAACAGAGGGATGCTCAACGCATTGTGCGAGTGATGGCATTGTGAGACATCATCATTTCATATGTCAACTAGGCAGGTGACTGTAACATTGGAGGATGTGTAAAGGATACTTAGAATTCCAATCAGAGGAAAGCAGGTGATGTACGATACCCAGCATGGATTGACTGAGCTGGCTAGATTTTATTAGGTTGACGATAGTAGTAGGCCCGACATTGAGCATTATGAGATCAGATGGTCGGTGTTGGTAGATATATACGAGAGGATTGACTATATACTATGTACATTGATAGGTGGGATAGTATTACCAGATTGACAGGGTCATGGTTTTCCTATTCGATGGGGAGAGATGTTGGTGGGTATGTTAGAGAGAGAGACTATGTATGCCTGGGGTCTATGTCTATTAGGGATACTATATTTCCATTTACATGATATTGCATACAGAGATGCACAATTGGTGAGTTGTGGGACCACTCTTCTGATGGTTTGGGCATGGGAGAGGATAGCTTTTTTTTCATCCTCTAGTTACTATAGAGCGATGGGATAGATCTCCGTATGTTTCTGGTACATGGGAAACCTCACTCAGAGCCATGTGGGGGATACTAGATATTGGAGACATGCACTCGATATGTTAGATCAGTTCACTTGGAGACCATACATGGACTGTGAGTAGTGGTCTGATGAGGATAAACATTTTCCATATTGTAGATAGACACAGTACTTGATTGGGAGGACTATTTCAAGCGTGCAAATTATAGAGAGACACTTGCTAGAGTGAGTTTTGAGATAGTTCAGAGAGGTTCAGGATGAGCCTAGAGGGAGAGAAAATTTTGCTCGATCATCCAGAGAGGTTTCACACTGGGGGCCCATGATTCTAGTAGCTACTGCAGAGGAAGAGATATAGGCCTTAAAACCATTACAACGGGGATGGAGAGATGGATTATCATATCTAGGGACTACCACTACGTATGACGCATGGTGGGAAGAGCATCATCTGATTCCTTACATAGATTCGGATCAGCCAACACCAGTTGAGAGATGAGGCACAGGGCCGAGAGGATGGCTGAGAGGTATAGGTGGTAGAGTTGGAGGGAGGGATGGTGGGGATGATGGCAAAGGAGGGGGTGGTGGTAGAGGCAGTGGTAGATGAGGGCGGAGAGGGTGGAGAGGGGGTCAGGTAGGTGGAATTTCACCTATCTGAGAGGCAATGGTAAAGGATGTACTGATGTTGGACATCATAGGTGGAGCTGATGCACAAGTCAAAGATGAGCATGTTGTCGAGGAGGCAGTAGAAGAGGAGCATGTAGAGGTAGAGATTGGTAGAGAGGATGTCGTAGAGGATGAGGATATGGATATGGATATAGATCCTCTTGAGATTCTGGTAGCGTATGGGGAGGACGATGTTGAGGAGGAGGCACCTATGGAGGAGCAGGAGAGAGAGCTCATAGATCAGATTGTGGAGGGGAGACAGGAGAAATATGCCCCTAGGGATGATGATAGGGAGGACCTAGAGGAGAGAGTGAGACTGATGATAATAGATTTTGATGCCATGAGGATAAAGAGAGATAGTGTCCATACAGAGAGACAGTGCCCATGTAGAGAGAGACAGTGCTCGTACAAAGAGAGACAATACACTCATGGAGAGGGATCTGGCCATAGCTTGATGACAAGAGATAGAGTAGTAGTTTATAGAGGTTAGATGCCTTTGGCATGGCACTTCATCTAATGGTATGGTACGTGAGCTAGTCAGATCAATCAAGAGAGCTAATTATTACAAAGATCTATATGAGGTAGTGGTACCAACAAAGAGATGAGCTCCTAGCTTCTCAGAGGTTCGCAGCCAGAGATCACAGAGTAGGAGTCACACCAGGACACAAAGTATAGAGGGTGTAGTAGAACCACTAAGGACAGGTCTGTATGACAGGCCTTCAACCTCATAGAGAGTACCTCTGAGGCATTTTCCACCACCTTCACCATGTGATAGTAGTGGGAGTGGGACACATTGATACTATTATATATGTAGACATTGTATTTTGATCAGAGAGCCTGCGAGCTCATTTTTATTTATGGATACATTCAGAAATTGTACTATGACACACTATTTTGAGTGATATATATATTATTTTTGGTGGCTTCAATATGATATGCAGTTATATTTTATGGATGATGCATTATTTCTATATGATTTTGTTTCCTAGATGATGTATGTGTATGTGTTATGAATGGATGCTTCTACATGTTATGAGTTTATGAAATTTATGATGTTTATGGTGATTCTATATGATGATGGATGTAAAATGCTATATGGTGTTTATTTATATGATATTATTTATATGTGATGGTGATATGTACATGCAATGTTTACATTATGTATCTTATGATGATGGAATGCCTATTATGCAATGATATCATAAATATGTTCCTATATGTTGGAAATGCAATGTAACTATATGAAATGTTTATAGAATGTATGCAAATGTAGATTATCTAATGTTTTTGTTGTGTCACAAGACTTTATCATTGTGTCAGAAAATAGAATTGTTAGCATGAATTATTTTAGAATGTTAGTAAGAAACAATTAAGGTGGTTGATTGAGAATAAACATGTGATCTTCGATATTTTTCCATAAATGCTATGCTTTCTTTTTTTATCATCATTGGGCTGGACATGACACAAATGGGTAGTACACACCATGGTATGAGATAGACCATAGTGTACAAAGTCATCCATCTACGAAAAATAGACAGTTGCAGACAAGGAGTGTCTTAACTCATACTAAGGACAAAATTGCCCCAGTCTTTTTGTCTTGACAAACCACAGACATCAAACAAATAAAAGATGGGTCATGAGACGTCATTTCTCCTCTAAATACTTGATAGGACATCCTTGAGGAAATTACTAACATGACTCAAAAGCCAAAGTTAAAAAAGATAGTTGATGAACAACAAAAAAAGAAAAAGAGTCTTGAGACATCTTTGCTTCTCTAAATCCTTCAAGGGACATCCTTGAGAAAGCTAGTAACCGGACTTAATTCACAAATTGATAAATAGATAAGACAAAATAAGATATAAATTCATAAATCCAAATAAAATTATTCACCAAAACTTGATCTTGTGGGATTGTTTGATTGTTTGATGTTTGACATAGCGTAATGTGAGGGATGACACATACCGCATAAGACTTTGAGTCTGGTTTTGACTTGGTGACTATCTGTATAAGGCATGACAAAGCTTGGTTTTAGAAAAGACACGTGTCGTATAAGATGTTGGAGCTTCATGACATTGATGTGACAAGCTACATGAGGCTATGACAATTTGACAGCATTTGTTGACAAGAAAGACATATCTTTTTTAAGACATAAGTTGATCATTCTGACAATATGTTTGATATTGACTTGATGACTTTGAGATGTTTTTCCTTGTTGATGCATGACTTGTTTTGATTCCTTGATTGATTAAATAGTGTGTATGTGGAAAATGTATGACATGAGATGATACCCTAAAGGACTGACCTAATGCAGCCTCGGGGACTCATCGATTGATTAGCCTTGCCTATGTAGTACACGCAAAGACATCATAGTTCGACCCAACTTTAACTGAGATAACTAACTGAAGATATGTACTTAATCTAATGATATGCAACTTGTGTGATAGTGATGGAATAAACCCTATTGGACTGACCTAGTGCAGTCTTGGGAGCTCATCAATTGATTAGCCTTGCCTATGTTGTACATGCAGAGACCTTGTAGTTTGACACAACCAATGACTTTGAATGTACAAAGAGTCATGATTTTACTGTGTGTTATACATGACAAACCTACATAGATAGACCTAATGGCTCAAGGGCACATCAATTGATGGCCTTTCCTACATCCCAGTCACAGAGGAAACATAGTTCAATTATGTCTACGACTGACTTAACACGACCGACTTGACTCTATTTTTGGTATTTTCAGACATGTTTTGATTTTTTTTTAATTTTTGAAGTTTTCTAATGCTTTTAGATTTTTCAAGACATTTTCGATGGTGTAATGTTATGTACAAGTTCCTCCTGGAACAAAACAAGGATTTTCCCCCAGTTGAGAATAAGACTTGCAAGATGGAGTGGGGAATGTGATGGAATGGACTTTGATGTCAATCTTTCCAAGAAATGGATAAGAAAACCATTTATTATGATGGATAATGAAAAAGTCCAATTGGAATGATGGTAGACAAAAGAGCGAGTTTGACTACACATGGCGCCTACTTGCCAAGTTTTTACCATGGTACTTATCCATAGCACCACCGAAGCGGTTTTCACTATTGGACAAATTATTTCTCTTTACTGTTTTGACCAATTTTTTTGGTGTTAAAAAGATGCCTGTTTGCTAGGTTCTCATCAAGGTAACCATTTTTTTGTTTTTCCATTTTTCTGTATTTTCTAGATTAAGACATAGATTCTCAAAAGCTACACATAGAACCTTTTTAGATGAGGGTTGTTGATAGGTGAAAAAAGTGGCTCTCCTTTAGGAGTAGAGATTTGGTACGCTCCTGATCCAAAATATTTCATTACAATATAGGGCCCTAACTAGTTAGGTTCAAACGTACTTGGCTTTTCTCGTCCAGCTTGATTCTTAGGATTCTCCATTAAAACTAGGTCACCAATGTCAAAGTGTTTATTTAGAACTTTCCTATTATAGCTATGATGAAGACAATTCTGATATTCTTGCAAATGGTATAGTGATTTATGTCTTCTTTCATCCAGTAGTTCTAGCTCTTGTAATCTAGATACATGGTATTCTTCATCATCAATGTGACCTTTCAAGGAAACCCATAGGGAAGGATTTCAACCTCAATAGGTAAGATAGCTTCGGATCCAAATACTAGGGAGTATGGAGTGGCTCCAGTGGGAGTACAAAAGCTTGTGCGAAAATCCCATAAGGCAGGATTAAGTTGTAGGTGCAAGTCATGACCAACGTCATTGACATTCTTTTTCAAGATTCTAACAATGGTTTTATTAGATGCCTCAGCTTGGCCATTACCTTGTGGGTAATTTGGGGTGGAAAAATGATGTTTGATATGAAACTCTTCACATAGATGGCGTACTTCTTGGTTTTTGAATGGGCGGCCATTGTTTGTGATAATGGATTGGGGTACACCATACCAAAAAATGATATAGTTTACAATAAACTTGGATATTTGCATGCCGGTGATGTAGGTCATGGGAATAGCTTCAATCTATTTGGTGAAGTATTCGGTGGCAGTTATGATGAATTTATGGCTGTTGGATGATGGAGGGTGTATCTTACCTATGAGGTCAAGTTCCCATTGGGGAAAAGGTCATGGTGATGTAATCAAACAAAGCTCCTGTGTTGGTGCTCTTATCAAATCTCCATCTATCTGACACTATCTACATTTCTTTACAAAGATATATGAGGCTTTCTCCATTGTAGGCCAATAATAACCGAGTCTCATAATCCCTCATGTACTACTTGCAAAGTTGTTTGTGCTTCTTCATCATTGAGACATCTCATTAGTGCATTATCTAAGGTAAGTCTATATAGGGTATCTCCGATGATGGTGTATTTAGCTGACTTATGGATAAAAGTTCTACGTTGGTTATTGGACAAGTCTGGAGGTAAGGTTTGGTCATTTAGATAGTCAAATATGTCTTATACCAAGGGGAATTAGGACCAAAAATCGTACACACCATCACAATATCGGGGACATCATAGGCAGGGACCAATAGCTATTCAACCAGAAACTCAAACTTAGGCATGTTACTCAGAATATCCAATAAGGAACCCACGGTTGCCATAGCATGTGCAACCCTATTCTGAATACGTGGTATTTTTTGAAAGGTAATTTCATTCAAGTACTGCATGAAACTATAAGCCATGTGCTTGTAAGGGGAAAGCTTCTCATCCTTAGTCTCATAATCATCATTTACTTTCTGGATTACTAGCTGAGAATCGCCAAAAACATGTAGACTCTTAATATTCCATTGGGCTGCCATTCTTAGTCCTGTCACTAAGGCTTCATACTCTGCTATGTTGTTGGTGCAAGGGAAAGCAATACTAAATGATTTAGGAATAATATCACCTTGAGGTGTAACAAATAGGATACCTGCTCCTGAACCATTATTTGTATGTGACCCGTCAAAGTATAATTTCCATTCGGTTTTAATGTCAATGTTGAAGAGAAATTCATCAGGAAAATCTACCACTAAAGGATGGTCTGCCTTCATAGGTGCATCTGCTAACTCATCTGCAATCACCTATCATTTTATAGCCTTCCTCTCTACATATTGGATGTCATACTCGCTAAGTATCATAATCCATTTAGCCAATCAGCTAGTTAATGTTGCCTTACTTAGGAGATACATGAGGGGATCAATCTTTGTGACCAACATTGTTTGGTGATTGAGCATATAGTGCCAAATTTTCTGAGTAGCAAAGACACCACAAGATAGGAACATTTGATGTTGTTGTAATTCAATTCATATCCTACCAAGGTACGACTAATGTAGTAGACTACTCTTTGATGACCTTGATCATCGTTTTGTGCAAGAAGAGCTCCTAATGCTGACCGAGTTGCTGAAATGTATAGTATCAGTGGTTTTCCATCTATAGCTAGCATTAAGACAGGTGGAGTGAGTAAATAATCATTGATTTGTTGGAACACTTTCTGACATTTAGGTGTCCACACAAATGGTACTCCTTTTCTGAATAGATGTTGAAATGGGTGCATTTTGTCTGCCAGTTGTACTATGAAATGCCTGATAGATTGTAATCTTCCCTGTAGTGTTTTTAGTTGACCAATGTTGACTAGAGGAGGCATTTCTATGATAGCTCTTACCTTTCTAGATCTACTTCAATGCCTTTTCTAGAAATGATATACCCTAGAAGTTTCCCTGATTCCACTCCAAAGACACATTTCTTCGGATTTAGTCTGACATTGCAATTCTCTAGCCTCTGGAATATCTTGTCTAGAACCTTCAAATGATCTACCCTTGTTTCTAATTTAGCTATAATGTCATCTACACAATCTTCCATGAGAGTATGTATAAAGTCATGGAAAATCGTAGTCATTGCCCGTTGATAGGTAGCTCCTACATTCTTAAGGCCAAAAGGCATAAAATTCCAATAGTATGTGCCCCATGGACACGTGAAAGTTGTTTTGTGTTGGGCTTTAGCTGCAATTTCGATTTGGTTATATCTAGAGAAACCATCCATGAGGGATAGCATCTTGTATCCTGTTGTAAGATCTACTATCATGTCTATGTTCGAAAAAGGGAAGTCATCCTTAGGACATGCCTTGTTGATGTCTCTAAAGTCTGTGCAAATACAGATGCCCCCAGTTGGTTTTCTCACTGGCACAAGATTTGAAATCTAGTCTGCATAGTCTATGGTCCTTATGAATCCTACATCCAAGAGTTTCTTGAGTTCTGCTTTGACCAATAGAGCAATCTGTGTATGCATTTTCCTTAACTTTTGTTTGACTAGCTTAATACCTGGCTGTAGTGGTAAATGGTGCAATATTAGGTTTGGATCCAGCCTAGGCATGTCAGCATATGACCATGCAAAGTTTATCTATCTCTTTGTGAAGAAGTCCTTAAACTCTTATTTTTCTGTCTTTGTTAAAGAAGCTGCAAAATATACCATCCGAGGATTTTCTTCTACTAGCATCGGTGACTTTTCTAGTTCAACGGGGAGAATATTTAAACCTCTATCCTTGGCTGCCTCGGATATGTCCTTTATTTTGACTATTTCTTTGTCCAAAGGTGCCTTTCAGTTTTCACCTAGGAACTCATCATGTTTCTTTTCATTGTATTTATTCTTTTTATTCTCATTTTTGCAACTAGAGGTGTAAATAGACTCCCCAAAATATGCTTTGTCATCCAAGTCTATGGTAAAACTAGATTTATGATCCCCTCTAGGTATGCCTTCTCGAATTCCCATGATTCTTGAATGTATTTAATATCGGTGTACCTTGTAGATCCCAGTTGATAAGTTTGGGATATATGAGGGGCATCTCATCATTGAAGTTATCGAAGGTGGAAGCTGACAAGGTGAGTATCGAATGATTGACATGGTCACAAAATTTTTGGACTAACTCCTTTTTGTTCTTTTTCCTAGGGGTAGGTAAACTCTGATGTAGGACTATTGCAATGGCTAGGTTTTCAGAAGATGGTTCGTCAGGTGCCCAAGATGCATGATCAAGGGTTCCCAATAATAGTGTTTAAACCATTCTTCTTTGAACAATGACTTTTGATGATGGGGACTAGATGACTTTGGTAAGGATTTTATCATGAGTTCAAGTTCTCCAAATAGATTATCTAGGTTCATGGTACTGGTAGAGGAAAGGGAATCCCATTCACAATCGCTTGAGTCAGGGGATTCATCATAAATTGGGGGAACTGGTTCATGAGATATCTCGATGTCTATGCAAGAACTCACTTCCTCTTGAAATTGTGACGAAGTACTAGGAAAACCAATTCTAAGCGGTTGAAACCCTAGCCCTAAGTATTTCGGTCATGGTGAGACAATGATCGGTTCCATCCTTCCATTTTGGTGTAGTCCTAACCCACTATGTTTGTCATATCCTTCACTTTGGATTATCCTAAAGCCTTTACCATATTGATCCTTAGCTATTTGAATAGACGGTGAGGGGTATTCACTATCTTCTTGATACAACCAGGAGGTGATATCACTTTGGTCCACAACCTCTTCACTTAACTCTCCCCATTTGGTCAATGTCATTGTAGGGGGAACATGAAATGTGACTAATGATTGTCTTCTATCTGCCATGGGTAAGCCATATGCCTTAGTTGGAATCAACTGACTGACAGAATATGAGGCCTTCAAGTGATACTCTGCATAACCCTTGTCTTGATTAATAGGTACTTGTCGTTGTGGAGTTTCCTTTAGACTTGTATAGTATTAAAAAGGATTTGGATCACCATCAATCATGATCTCGATGCCATTATATGGGAAGTTAAGACATTGGTGATACGTGGGAGGTACAACTTTCATTGCGTGTATCCAAGGTCTACCTAACAACAAGTTATACGGAAGTGTGAGATCCAAGACTTTGAAGCTGGTGTTCATGACTACTGGGCCAATTTTGTTAGGAAGTATGACAACTCCTTTGGATGATCTTTCCTCATCATGGTAAGCCTTGATGACTATACTCTTAGAGGTGTCTACACATTCTTCTGAGAATCCTAATGCCTTAACCAATTTTAGGGTACATAGATTCAAACCTGCTCCTTCAGCTACCAAGACTCATCTGACTTTGGTTTGATGGATTAGGACTTCAAGATGTAATGGGTCATTATGATCAAACTTTTCGGTTGAGTAATCTTGTTGGGAAAATGTGGCATGATGGGAGTTGGTTAAATATCCTACTAGTTCCTCGAAATGATTGACATCTAAGTTCATAGGGATAGTCGTGTTCTGTAACGCTTTGTCGAGAATGGCTCGATGCTTAGGTGATAAAGTCAACAATTCCAAAATGGATATTGTACTTAGACTTGGAAGATTGTGTAGGTGGCTCAGAAGAAGGTCCTGGAACAGTTATCTTTGTTATGTGTGTGTTAACGACACATTTAGGATGATTCTTAGTGATGATGGTATCAACATGTTCATTTGCAGCTCGGAGGTGATTTATGATCTTTCCTTTTCCATAGTCATACTTGGTGTTTGCATAATTGGTTGATGGAGAATTCTTGGTTCCCAAACTGGAGGCTTTTCCTTTCATGTGGTCATGTAATGGATTTGTGAAGACCTTATCACTGTTCTTGGTATTTTTTTGACCGTTGACCTCTATGGTACCATTTTCAACAAAGTCTTGTATAATATTCTTCAGTTGGTGACATTGTTGTAGGTTGTGTCCTTTTGTTTGATGATAGTCACAAAAAGCATTATCATCCCACCATGAAGGTTTAAACTATCTAGGATCATACTCTCTTGGTTCCAAAGTTTTAATGATATTATGTTTAATCAACTCTTTGAAAATTGTCTCAATTGGTTATCCTAAAGGGGTAAGTTCACGTGTAAGAAATCTCATTTGCGGTCATTATTGCTATGAATTTTGGACATAATCGGTTGTTTGATCTGGACTATTCATCATGTCCTGATTGGGGTTGTAACCTCTAAGTGTGATAACTGGTCTTGTATGTATGTTTTTAGCATCAACAATGCTGTCATTTGTAACATTTTTGTTTCTAGACCATAATTTATTTCTATCATTGGGAACGTTTTGATGTTGAACGACTGGGTTTCTGCCTAGTACTTTAATTTCTCCTTTGTCTATAAGGCCTTTTTCAAGGATGATGCCCTTTTTCACCAAGTCTAGGAATGAAGTACAATAGTGTACCCTTAAGTCACTTCGCAGTTTTGGATTGATGTTTTCAAGGAATATCATCACCTTTTTCTTTTCTAGTATTTCAACTGGACATCTTCTAGCTAGATTTCTCCATCTCTGGAAAAAAGTGGTGAAAATTTCACCATCTAATTGTGTTGTGTGACACAAGGTAGCTATGGTTATTTCATTGTCTATGTTAAAGGAAAAGTGTTCGACAAACATCTCAGCTAATTCACCTCAAGATCATATGCCATATGGTAATTTAGAGAACCATTATAGTGCTATCCTGATAATTGTTCACTAAAATAGTCTCATCAAGTATGTGGGGTCATACGATATGTCCATGCATGTCATTGAGAATTCTCCAATGTGTTCTAAGGGATTCTTCCTTCCATTATACTTAGGAAAATTCAGTATAATGTACCCATGGGGAAGGGTGTCATGTAAAGCGCTTTGTCGAAAGGACATGGACACAGATCTTGCGCTGAGATAGTTCGTTTTCCTGAGATAGACATGTTGTCCATCTGTTGTTGAAGCATTTTCATTTGGCTTTGGAGAACATCTACTTGTGTCAAGGACATGTTGTTTGCATTGTTTGGATCAATGTAGGTGTTCTGATATGCCATGTTCTATGATGGGTTATGATTTGGTGAGGGAATATATCCCATTAGAATGTTCTGATTTGGTATAGGAATATTTCCTATCTGAATTTTCTGATTTGGTATAGGAATATTTCCTATCTGAATGTTTTGATTTGGTATAGGAATTCTCATGCCAGCTTTGGATCTCTTACTAGTAGTGTTGGTGCCAAAGGGGTTGGAGGAAGTTACTCCCATAGTAAATTGTAAACCTTTTGTTATGTTGAAAGGGATTGTTCTTACAATTGATGATGTTTGAGTTGATACTTTAGTTGGTATAGCTGCGGTAATTTGGGGAATAGAAACACTTGACTTTACAATATTCATTGGTTGAGTAGACTGTGGTTTCAATGTATGAATATCAAACCCTAGTGGTAGTGTGGCACCTTCTACTAGAAACTTTGCTATATAACGTTGGGGATCATTTGCCAAAACTCATCCATAAAGGATGCAAATTTAGGATCTTGTACAACGACATCTATGTCTTTAACAAAAATTTGTCCATGTGTGTCTCTAGTGACGTGTTTTCCAAGAAAAGATTTGTGTGGTCTCTCACTCCCTGATGGTTGATTTCCAAAAGGGTTGAAAAATTCATTAGGGTCCAACATTTCTTTATGTTTCTTTTGAGACCTTGTTTTGACCATGAAAAGTTTCTCAAACTAGGGTAGTGCAGACTATGTCTAAAAACTGATATGACCTATCTCTATGTTTTTTGGATTTTCTAAAAAAATAAGGATGTTGCTAAAGATTTCTAAAATGGCGTATACTAAGATAACATATGGTAAGATGGAAAATATGAAAAATATTGAGTAGACTATGATGGTAAATGATTCTAAAATGGGTATAACCTACCATCTATTGAATAAATGCATGCAGTAATTTGTGTTTGACCAAGGAACCTGATTGTAGGAAAAGGATAGTTGACAAGGTGAATTTTCCAAACTAGAGCGTTCAGTTGAAAAGATTCACTAATAGGACCAAAGTGACTAGGTTAAAAGCTAAGGAAAAATTGGAACATGAACATATCCAATGACGCGAAAAGTTGTTCTATTCGACTATATACAATTTCCTAAGAAGTATCTATATGTATACAACTTAAGATGACTTATGACTAGGACGTATATGACACCTAATAATGCAAGGTTTTTGAGAAAAAAATTTCCAGTTTCTATCCAAGGTTGATCTTTAGAAACAAAAGCAAAAATGACAATAATTTTCTGTACTCGATTTTCAGTTTTCAGAGTTTTCTATTGACAGTCAATGCGGTTCACCTATCAAATGTGGTTCTATTTTTAATAGATGCGGTTTATCACACACATGGGGTGATTTGACAAAAACCTGGTTTCAAATGTTTGCAGACAATTGTGAATTTTGACAGATGTGGTTCACTAGATCATATGCGGCTCTAAATATAGATTTTGTAAACCTAAACTTTCTGATAGACACTTGGGGCTTGAAAATTGACAGATGTGGCTTGCATATACACATGCGACTCAAAAATTGATAGTTGCAGCTCACAATATCTAGACTGTTTAAAATGAACTATTTTTCCAGACACATGCGGAGTTTACCCTAACAATTGCGACTCGCTAAGACAAATGTGATGCTAAAAATGATAGTTGTGACTCACTTTTTGACAGTTGAAGTTCTCTAAAAGTTTCTTTTGACTGACTCCATTTGTTGATCAAGCTTTTTGATGAATACAACAAACACAAGCACAAAAGTCAATGTGTTTTCAGTTTTGAAGTGATAGATCATTAAAATACCAGAAAACATTTACAACCTAGGCTTTTTGGACAATAATTGATAAGTTCTTACTTGGATAAATCCAGCTATGCATATTCATGGTGGATGAATAGTAGCTTGACCCCACTAGCTCTCCTCTATGACACTTGCTTATATGGGGCAGCCAAGCTACTGTACCCATGAAATTCTCATGGAATACATCTAATCTCCACACATGAACCGTAAGAATGTAAGATAGCTTCACAGGGTTGACCCTACTGCACCAGCAAATAGGTAGGATTTTGGCAAACTACAACATGGTATTTAGTAAGGGTATTCCATTCATGAGGCACTATTTAGCTGGGTGAGAGACCATTTATGCCCTTCTCGTCGTAATAGTGAGTGTGATTTATAGGGTTTCTCCTAGAAATCTATTTTTATATACTGGGTGAAAGTAGCTGGCTAAACCGTGTTACCAGTCTAAGTCATCTTGGGGTGAGTAATTTTTCCCACCAAGATAGGCCCAAGTTCTAGAGTCAATAACCATTTCTCTTACACCCAGGATCACATGACTACGCAAGGGGAGAGGATACTCCAATATACTGAATCGTAAAGGGTGACAAATGTGTGCTTTCACACCAAACAAAGCAAACATTGATTCTTTTAATTCCAAATGACAGTTATTTATCTACCAAATAGAAATCTTACCAAATAAATAAAAAAAAGGCATTAGGTCTTGCATGCAAACTAATCACTAGGTCATTGTTCTTGTCTTCAGCTTTTGTCCTATAGAAAATATTGTCTTTGGTTTTTTTATTGTCTTCTATGCTTCATCTTGCAAAAAATAGGTTATTCCCCCTTAACACAGCTGCAAACAAACATTAGCAAAAAATGAAATATGATGAAAAATGAAAAAAGAAAACGTGGATGTACGGAAGTTAAAATAAAAATGAAAAATTTTTACCAATCAGATGTGGCGTTTCAAGCCACAGATGCAGCTCGAAGTTGATTTGCGGATGCGGTTCGTGTTGACAGTCGGATGTGGTTAAGGGTTTTGTGGATGTGGTGTGGAATGTCAGATGCAATGCGGAGTTAAGAAGATGCAGTTGTGGATACAGATGCATCATTGATTTGAACAGATGTGGTGTTCTGTATGATTCTTGCAAAACAAAAAATAGAAAGACGAAAATATGTTGTGCAAATTTGAAGTGTGCTCACGTTAGGTTCACCAAATGTAATATAGAATAAAATATGGAAATGATCTGCAACTAGAATAGATGATGTTAATCCTAATCTAACCAATATTAATCTAAATCAAACAACAAAGAATGAGTAAAAATGAATGATAATAACAACTACAATGAAACAATCTCACCGAATATGCGTCCACTCCTTCGAATTATCTTGATTGCTCTTCTCCATTTTTCCTTTTCAGTATTCATGCCCTCATAACCATGTTGAATGTCTAAGAAAAATATTGAAGATAATTTTCTTCTCAAAAGTGTATGATGTTGGGAGGAGGAATAATGATAATGACAGGCCATTTTATAGATTTTGGGTTTTCGAACGATCGGCTCAAATTCAAAAGAGAGATCAATGGGCGAGATTGATGAATGTCATGTGATGTGAGTTTTGTATCAGTTAGAACGTGAGTTAGAACATGAGTCAGAAAAGACTACAAGATAAAGATTAAGCTAGAATGACAACTTAATCTTGTGTCAAGACTGTTCAAAAACAGAAAGAACAGGAGTTCAAGATCTTAATCTTTAGTTAAGAGTCTTCGAAAATAGAAGAAATAGACTCTAAATGTCAAAGACAAAGTTAGAACTCGAAGAATAATGCATTTGAATGCAAACATGAGTTAATTAATTAAATAAATATATTTAATTAATAAACACATCATGCATATGAGTTAGAACTAGTTAACTAACTACTTGTGATAGAGAGTCTTCTCGCATAGACAATCAGGTGTTGAATTCAGAGATAACTAGAGAGCTAAAAAGAGATCTCGAGTCAGAAGGTGAGTGAATGATTAGTCAACTGATTGATAGAAGAATGTGACATAAATAATTTAAATATGAATTAAATGTTAATTTAATTCAACATTCAAAAATAAGAGATTAAATTAAATAAATAATGTAACTTATTTAATTGACTTTTGAAAAGGGTTAAATGAATAATTAAATAATAAATACTTAATTATAGTTGAAATGTGACAAAGGGGGTAATTAAATAATAAATTATTTAATTTAGAAGGAGAATTAATTAGTTAGCGACATAATTAAATAAATATGATTTATTTAATTAAAAGGTCATTATGAATTAAATAAAAAGGGTATTTAATTAATAGAGGAAATATGTGTTTAGAAAAAGGTAATTAAATAATAAATTATTTAATCATGACCATGGATAATAGAAAATTATGACGAAAGTGGTACTCGCAGGCCTAGACCAATTTTCGGTGTCTACATTAAGTCTATTTCTTATCAAGCCACATTAAACTATTGCAGATATAAATGGAGATCTAAATAATAGTGTAGTGATGTGCAAGGGTTGATATACAAAAGGTAACTAAGATGTTTAAGGGGTCATTTGGCAACATCTAGGGGGCATCGCTTAAAAAAAAAAAAGCTCAATGAGATGAAGGGAGAGACACTGATATGTTTTAAAGAAATATGATTAAAATGTCAAGATTTAAACTCAAATGGCTAAGTGTCAAATTGCTTGTGTGAGATTTCTATCAGCATTTAATGGTGTTATGATCCATCTCTTGGCCATGAAGAAGGAAGTTCACACGTTTCTTCAGACAATTTCAATCATTCAAGAGTAGAAGAGCTAAGCATGTTTGAGGGAACATCGTGAAGAGCTCCAACAAATAGTTGTAGAAGGAAATAATAACAAACTTTGTCTCGGTAAGTGAATAATCAAGTTTTTAGTGTTAATTCTATTGAATTGAGTTGGTTTGGGTCAGCAAGAGGTCTGAGAATTTTAAGTGCTTATGGTTCAAAAGGTCTTATCTATTATGCATTTTCAAATTGGGTTATGTGATAATTTCTTAGAGTCTAGGGAGGATTTTTATTTTTGCAATTGGTTTCTTAGAAGTGTAGACTTGTAGACCCTTCTATGAACTAAAAAATTACAAACCCTAGTCTTCATACACTATGAAAATGTGTGAGCTTGAACCTACCGAGTCTAGCACAAGACATGAAAGAAAATCTAAGAAAAAGAGGGTAAAAAGACCTAAGACCTAGGATGTTACATCCATGGCTAAGCTAGATGAACTTGAATCATCTAACCCTACACCAAATGTCCCTACAGTGTCTTCAAAACCAAAGGGTGAGAAAAGAACTCATGATAGATTCATGGAGGGTGTCTCTATAGACATAAATGAGAGTGGGTCATGAATTGGAAAGACACCCACTAGGTATGTTGTTGTAACAAGAAAATTGATAGAACTTGCTGGTGGAATTGGAGAACCATCCCAACCTCAGATTGGATGGAAGTTATTTCTATATTCTTTTAACAAGAGGTATGCTAGAAGGCCAACTAGATACTTATGGGGACTTAACCTTCGGAGGCTTGTTGTGCCCAATGTGTTTGTTGAGGTGGATGTAATGATGGAATTAGATAAATATTATGATCCCAAGGATAGGAAGATCAGTATTGAGAATGGAACTCTGATCATTGAAGTAACAAGGGATAAAATTGTGGAGGTGTTTAGGCTAAACCCCAATTATAATATCGATATCAAGTGTTGGGACCTATATAATGAATATGAGTAGAATAGATTTGCATTCAGGATGAATGTGCTTGTAAGGTATAGAAAGGATAACAAGGAAGGATTCGATCCTAAGGATCGGGAGCCATTTGAGTTTGAGGAATTTATGAATTATTTAAAGAACACATACTACTTTTTGAATCAATTTTTGGCTCACAACTTTGATGCTAGGATAGTCACTAACTTGTTGGTGATGGTGATAGATATATAGAATCTGAATTCAAACAAGGGCTTTGACTATGTTTCCTACATTGCAGAAAAAATGCATAAGGATTTGATTCATTTGAAGTAGGAAATTCTCACTCTATCTTTTCAAAATTATTTTGTGTTGATGCATATGCTTCTATTTGTGGGACAAGAAAAAAGAAGAATATGCTAAAGTTAAGAAATAAAGATAATGAGAATAATGATTTACCTGTCCAAATGTGGACATATATTTGGGACCAAGATTGTCCTGATTTAAACTACTTATTGTTTTGCAATGTCATTAGGTTTGGTATCTTGGAGAGTTTGGGTGTGGCACCCATTTATAGGCTTTCAAAAGTAATCAGAGACATCATGTAGCTAAAGGATGTTGTAAGAACAAATGGAAAGCACAATTTGGTAGATGGGTTTTTGCAAACAAAATATACTCTAATCATGGCTTATGGAGTTGATGTGGAAACTCGATTTTATGGACAAGGAGTTTCTTAGAAATCCTAGGAAAGGTACTTTGATAGTGCCATAGTGTTCTTTTTGTTGCAATAATGGAGAAAGGAATGAAAATTTTTTCATTGATGTCAACTGGTCAACTAGTTATCTACTAGTTGTTGTTGGTTGTATATACTAAGGATATTGAGAAAACTATATTAAAGGAAGTTTACAAGTATTCAGGATGATGATCTGGTACTTGTCCCTATGGTTATTAGGTTCAGATATGTTAGTCATGGTTGTTGAAGGTTGTGATATCCATATGTTTGGCTATTGGTTCTTTGTGAAGTTCAAGTTGTGTTCACCAATTGTGAACTATGGTCTTCTATGTTTTCACTGAGGTCTAGGAGAAATGTTGCTAGTCTAGATTTCTCTTTGATGAATTGTTCTGACTTGTGGTTCTAGACATAAGATGTTCTGATTGCACTGAACGTAATTTTCATTTTAGGAAGTTTCGAGCTTAATTTTTCTATGTGTTTTACACTGGTTTGGCCGACTATGTGTTAAGAACTATCTTCAAAGTTGATGAAGCTTGTTGAATCTAGTATGGGTCTTGGTGAAGTGTGTTTCTAGGTTACCCTCATTCTAATTCGCCCCTAAGAAGTTTTGGCATTGACCTAATATAAATTTGAAGATGGATGGTTGACTTTGTACCTTTTCAAGGTTGGAGATAGTATTAATATAAGATGAGCTAACAATAAAAAAAGGTACAATAGAAAAGAAGGAAGATAAGTGAAAGAGTAGACGTGAATTTGATATTATTGAGAAATTTTGTGTGAGTTATGTGTGTGGTAGATTAGTGTGAAGCTTAATGCTATGTTTCCATATGCAGTGACCAGAAGGAGAACTATATCATTCATGTAAGTTGATCAGTGATTGTGGTGGAATCCTTTGTTGCATTGGGATTGCTCTCTCGCTGTAACAAGTATTATTTGTATCTATGTGGTAGTAAGCCCTCTAGTTTGTAGCCCTATTGGATAGTGATTCCTTATTGCAGGCAGTGAGACTTATCTCTGGCAGTGAGCCTTTTGTAATCGGCTTTGATATTCTCTATAGTGTGAGTTAATCCTCACCGTGGTTTTTCCCTCACTAGTTTTTTCTCATAAATCTAGTGTTATTTTGTTTATGCATTGGATATAGGTTCTACATTGGAATTTGATGATTAATCATTTAAGAATTTTATATATTAGTTCCATTAATTGAATTGAAGGTTATAATCTGTGACAACTGATTCAGCCCCCCTCTTAGTTTTCCCATCCAATAATTAGTATAAAAGCTTGGCTCGTTGGTGAAGAGATTAACAACTTGAGGAAGGTCTGGGATGGCTAGCAAAATAATGTTTGATTATCCAAGATTTGATGAAACTAATTATGGTATCTAGAAATTATTGATATAGATATGATGTGGAGAAACCTTACAAGAATCCTTACACTCCTACTAATGGTCTGAGTACATCTAAAGAAATAAAATTACATGAAGCAAACAATAAAGTGAAGTTCATTTTGAT
Organism: Sequoiadendron giganteum; assembly: GCA_007115665.2. Classification (NCBI taxonomy): domain Eukaryota; kingdom Viridiplantae; phylum Streptophyta; class Pinopsida; order Cupressales; family Cupressaceae; genus Sequoiadendron; species Sequoiadendron giganteum. The sequence goes on along the minus strand of CM021101.1, from coordinate 790,393,016 downwards.
GAATAGTCTGGTACATTTTGAGTTGATTAAGGTTTAGAATTTGAAGATAGCCAAAAAAATCTAGGATGCTTTAGAAAGAGCACTTGATGGTGATGAAAGAGTTAAAGAGGAAAAAATGTAGAATTTGGAAACACAGTTTGATCTTATATATATGTCAAAAGATGAAAATGTCAAATTTTATGTACAAATATTGGATGAGGTAGTGGTTGGAATGCGATCTCTTAGTGCTACTGTAGATGAAACCAATATTGTAAAGAATATTCCTAGAACCCTTCTTGATGCTTATAATGAAAAGGTGAGTTCTATAGAGTAGACTATAGACTATAAGACTTGTACAAAGGATTTGTTGTTAGGATTTTTGACATCTTATGAGATGAGGAAGCCGAGTCTAAGAAATGGAGGAAAAATAGAGACTGCTTTTAAATCTACAAAAATTGAAGATCTGGATGAAGAAAAAATTGATGAAATAGAAGATAACTTTTTAAGAAGAATGAGAAAAGGCCACAATAAGTATGAAGGTAATTTTCCCTTTAAGTGCTTTAGTTGTGGAGAAATAGGTCACTATATTGCAAAGTGTCTGGAAAGAGCTAAAAGAAATAAACAAAGATAGGAGAAAGAAAGGAAAGTAAAGAAGATTAATAGAGATTACTATGTAAATGAGAATGCTAGTATGTCAGATGAATATTTTGAATATGAAGAACCAAATGACAATTAATTCTCACTCTTGGTGATTAAGGATGAACCTACTTCTACTAATTCAAAAAAATAGGTAAATGAAAGTCCTCAGAAGAAGGAGAAGGAGAAAAATGAAGGTATGGTTATGTTTTCCCTGCATGCTAAGAAAGAAAATAATATTTGGGTAGTTGATAGTGGTTTCTCACATGACATGACTAGTGATAAGAGTAAGTTTTTAAATCTTGAGAAATATGATGGAGGTTTTGTTATTTGGAGATGATACTAGTGCTAAAATGTGTGGGATAGGTTCAGTAAGTTTTTATGGAAAGCATCATACAGATGATGTTTACTATGTTAAGGGTTTAAGGCATATTTTTTTGAACATTGGGTAGATGTACAAAAAAGGATATGATCATGTGTTTAAAGATGAGAAATGTAAGATCTAGAAAGGATACACAACATTGATTGCTATAGCAAATAAATTTGAAGGGAATATTTATTAGCTTAAGGGTGTTGATGGATGATTCTTTATGACTCAGATAAATGACAATAGGTTATGGCATAGGAGAATGTGCCACATAAATTTTGATAACTTGGAAAGGATTAGTGTTGTTCAAGTCGTGAGATATTTATCAAGAATTACAAATCTTGTCAATGATATTTGTAGGAGTTTTCAATTTGGGAAGCCAACAAGAAATCATTATAGATCAAGAGAACAATCTACTATTGGATTGCTGGATTAGGTTTATACAAACCTCAGTAGTCCTATGAGAGTGTGAATTCTACTTGGTGAAAGGTACTTTATTCTTTTAATTGATGATTATTGTAGATATTCATGGGTTACATTTCTTAGAGATAAATTAGATGCACTAGATAGATTTAAGGCATTCAAGGCTATAGTTGAAAATTAAGTGAATTTGAAGATAAAATTCTTAAGTTCTGTTATAGGTGGAGAATTCACCTCCCATGAGTTCAATATGTTTTATGAAGTGCGTGGAATAAAGAGATAGTTATCTTCTCCAATAACTCCTCAACAAAATGGAGTTGTTGAAAGGAAAAATAGAATAGGTCAAGAGGTTGCTAGATCAATGATCACTAAAGTTGGATTACTGAAAGTTTACTAGAAAGAAGCTATTCATACTACTATATATGTATTCAATCAGGTTCAAGAAAGAGAAAACAATACAAAGACTCCCTATGAGTTATGGCATTAAATAATCCCTACAGTTAAATATTTAAAGGGATTTGAAAGCAAATGCTATATTAGAAGAGATGAAGAAACTTTGAGAAAGTATAGATCTATGATTGGTGGATTGGATATTATGCATACAATCTATCTTGTAGCCAGATTAGAAGAGTATCTTAAGGAAACACATGTTGCTATAGCTAAAAGAATATTCAGATATTTGAATGTCACTCTAGATTATGGATTATTGTATCCTAAAGATAGTGACTTTACACTTGCGCTTATACAATTACAAATTACGTCAGAAGTATAGATGACAGAAAGAGTACAAGTGGTGATGCATTCTCTCTTGTATGTAGGTTTGTGGCATGGCTAAGTAAGAAGTAAGATAGTCTATTTTTCTACAATTGAAGTTGAGGGTATTTCTACTATATCTTGTTGTTCACAAGTTGTATGGATGAAATAGACATTGAAAGATATCACAGTGCTATATGATGATCCCATTTCTATATTATGTGATTATACAAGTGCAATAAAATTTTGAGGAATCTTATTATGTACTCAAGAATGAGGCATGTATCTATCAAATATCATTTATTGAGAGAGAAGATAATGGACAATGAAGTCAAGATTGAGTATGTTCTAACAAAAGATTAGACTGCATATATATTTACAAAGGCTCTTCCTAAATATAATTTAGAGTATCTCTAGGATAAGTTAGGGGTTATTGCCCCTCCTTTCATAAATAAAGATCCATTTGGAGATGCATCAATCTGGTGGATTCATGATTTTATCTTTTTGGAATAATTTTTTTGTGGCTACCTCCCAAGGGGAGCATGTAATTTCAAGTTTTGTCATTATGAGTATTATGTTAACATGTCAAAGGAAGACTCAGTGAACATATATATTTTTTTTCTTTTTCATTGATGTCAAAAAAGGAGAGAAAGTAGGTAATGAGGAAGATGGTCATCTAAGGGAGAGAAGCAAAAAGAAAAATCTTCAGAACTGGTAAGGTGTCTTTGATGGTTTTTCACATCATGTGTTGCCATCAATGACAAAGGGGGAGATTGTTGCAAGAATGGAAAAATGAATGAAAGTGTTGTCATTGATGTCAAATAGTCAAGAGTTATCTACTAGTTGTTGTTGGCTCTCTATGTTGAGGATATTAGGAAATTTATATTAAAGGAAATTTACAGGTATTCATGATGATGATCCAATACTTGTCAGTATGGTTGTCCAGTTTAGATATGTTATTCATGGTTGTTGAAGGTTGCTATATCTAGATTATTGGTTATTGGTTATTTTTGAAGTTCAAGTTGTGTTCACCAGTTGTGAACTATGTTTTTCTATGTTTTAGCTGAGGTCTGGGAGACTGTTGCTATTCTGGATATCTCTTTGATGAAGTATTTTGACTTGTAGTTCTAGAGATAAGATTCTCTAATTGCGTTGAAGATATTTTTGGTTTTTGGAAGTTTCAAGCTTAATTGTTCTAAATTTTTTACACTGTTTTGGCTGACCATGTGTTAAGCACTATCTTTGAAGTTGATGAAGAGTCTTGGATCTATTATGGGTCTTGCTGAAGTGTGTGTTTAGGTCGCCCTAATTTTAATTCCACCCTAGGATTTTTTGACGCCGACCTAATTTGAATTTGAAGTTGGATGGCCGAATTTGTATCTTTTCAAGGTTGGAGATAGTATAAATATAGGATGAGATAACAATGAAAAAGGTACAAGAGAAAATAAGGAAGATAAGTGAAACATCATACATGACTTTGATTTTATTTAGAAAGTGTGTGTGATTTATGTGTGTGGTAGATTAGTGTGAAGCTTAATGCTAAGTTTTTAGATGCAATGAGCAAAAGGAAAACTCTATAATTCATGCAAGTTGATCAGTAAATATGGTGGAATCCTTTGTTGCATTGGGATTTTTGTCTCTCTATAACAAGTCTTCTTTCTATCTCTATGGTAGTGGGCCCTCTAATTTGTAGCCCTATTGGATAGTGAGTCCTTATTGTAGCCAGTGAGCCTTATCTTAGGTAGTGAGCCTTTTGTAATCAATTTTGATATTCTCTATAGTGTGAGTTAATCCTCACCATGGTTTTTCCCTCACTGGGTTTTCCACATAAATCTAGTGTTATTGTGTTTTTGCATTGGATTTGAGTTTTTACATTGGAATTTGATGACTAATCATTTAAGCAGTTTATGTATTAGTTTCGATAATTGAATTGTAGCCTATAATATGTGACAACTGATTCACACACCCCTCTTAGTTCTCCTATCCAACACTTTTTCTTACTTCACAACTATTACTAAGGAGGCATATGAAAAATTTGCAATAATGGTGAATAACCTTAGGTTGCTTGTTGATGAGGTTAGGATTTTTGATCTAGAGGGTTTTATACATGAAAAAAGAAGAAGCAAGGGTTTATTTTGATTCTCGCACCAATTCTTATATACAAATGATGTGTTGAGGAACTTGAAAAGTGATGGAGCTATTACATCAAGGAAAAATGAATGGACAACCATATGTGACATTGAGGAAAGCATCATAAAAATAAATGCCTCTTATGTGAGTCCATATGATGCAATAGAGAATCCTTTTGAAAGGTATTTCAAAAAATTAAGGGATTATCAAAATGGATAATTTAAGATAGAGGTAAAGGAAGTTGTCAACAGAGAACAAGCTCTCTTAGAACAACAACCTCAAGCCATGGATATTCGAGAGTGGCCTATAGAGCTTCAAAGAGGAGATGTTGAAATTATTTGGGAAGAGAAAATGGTAGAGCATGTGCTTGGTGATGAAGAGGTGGAGAGGAGATTCCCTTCTAAAATTGATGATGTTCCTAATTCAAAAACTCCCTAGGATAGAACTATCTAATGGCATTATGATGAGAAGGTCGATGATATTCCAAGGATCAAGTCTTGTGACGAGTTCCTTGAAGATGATGCATTCATGTGAACTAGGAAATTTAAGGAATTCACTATTCAACACATAAGCAAAGAAATAAAAGAAAGGATTGAGCGAGCTAAAGCTGGTATGGACCCATCTCAATAAGAGGAAGTTGAGAAGGTAGAGGAAGAAAAGATCATGGTTCAGATTGTAGCCATTTCTCTTGCAAAAGAAAAAAAATTGTTGAAGAAATTTGAATTTTTTGAACAAGACAACTGAGAGGGGGAGGGTGAATCAGTTGTCACAAATTTAACCTTTAATTCATTCAACAAACCTAATTCTTAACATTGCTTAAATGATTTAACCATTAATTACTAATTTACAAAGTCAAGTCCAACACTTAGACACAATAACACTAGATTTACATGCAAAACCCAATATGGGAAAAACCATGGTCACGATTAACTTACACTATGGGTATGTGCAGGATCATCATGGAAAAAATAGGCCCTTAAGTGACAATAAAATTTAGAAAATCAGAGTTAAGAAACTTGATGTAAAAATTTGAATCAGTTATCTATATTATTTCAAAAATATGTAACAATAGAATTTGTAGAAAATTGAATGTAGTTTATAAACTACCAGGTTTATGTTTTAAAAATATATATTTGGTGAAAATTTGAAATTTCAATGCAGTAGTACTTAAATTTTAGGGAAAAAATTAGTAGGTGTCTGTTTGACCACCCTAACCACAATAAAATGATAATATTTTTTTATAAGATTTTAGATATAAGTAGGGGACTGATGTCCCGATGTGATGCATATTTTTTGTAATTTTTTTCCAAGTAAATAATTAATTATGAATTTTTTATTACAAATTTTAAAAAATATAAAAATTTGTATGTCTAACCAACTTAACCTGGTCAAAACTTCATGAACTTGAATTTTTTGTTTTTTAATCCAATATTATGCAAATCATATAATGTGACGCATGTTTCAGATTCAAAAAATGTGATACTTCAATCAACCTATCAATCAGGACTTTAGTCGTAATTCAAATAGAAAATGAATAATAATTATTTATTAAATTCAAAGTAAAGAATAATTTATATTGGTGGAAAGATGTGAATCTCCTTCAAAAACCCTTTTTGTTTCATCAATTTTGTGCAAAAAAAAAGGTCATCAGCCACCTGGGCCATCATATCACTTAGATATCGCAACTTTTTGGCCCATTATGATCCTGCACATATCCCTATAGAGAATATCAAAAATGATTAAAAGAGGCTTACTTCCTGAGAAACAAGGCTCACTACCAAAACAAGGACTCACTATTCAAATAAAGACTCGCTATCCAATAGGGCTAACAACCCAGAGGGATCACTGCCACATAGATACAAAGAAGATTGAAGAGATAAGATACAAAGAGAAGAAAAGCTCAATGAAATAAAGAAATCCACCACAATTTTCTGAACCACTAGCAAACATGCATAAATGATAGAGTACACCTTTTTCTCACTACATCTTGAAACTCAACATTTAGGCTTCACACTAATCTACCACACTCGCATCATGCACACTTACTAATTCACATCAATCTTGCATCTATCTTCTCTATTTCTTTGCACTTGTCTCTCTTTTCACTTGCACCATTTCACCACTAACTCATCTTATATTTATACCATCCTCAACTTTGAAACATATCCAAAGTCAATCATTCAAATTCAATTTCAAATTATTTCAGTTCCAAAAAATCCTAGGGTGGAATTAGAATGAGGGAAACCCGAACACATGCTTCATAAGGACCCAAATATATCCAATCTGCTTCATCAACTTTGAAGGTAGTGTTCAACATAAGGTCGGCCAATCTAGTGTAAAACGCATAGAACTATTAAGCACAAATCTTCTAGATATAGAAATTATCTTCAATACAATCAAAACAACTCAATTCTAGAACCACAAGTTATAATAATTTACCAAAGAGAAATCTAGACCAACAACATTTCTCTTGGACCTCAACTAGAAACACAGAAAACCATAGTTCACAACTGGTGAACATAACTTGCATTGTACAATGAATCAATGACCAAAAATCTATATATAGCATCTTCTAACAACCATGATCGACATATCAGAACCACACAAACATAGGATAAAATATTGGATAAATACTCGAAGAAACGATTGAACACTTGCAATCTTTTTTCAATATATTTTTCTCAATATCCTTGACATATGCAACCAACATCAATGACTTGATAACCAATTGACCAGTTGAAATCAATGAAGAAACCTTCATTCTTTCAATTCTTTCAACAATCTCACCCTTTTCAATGATTTCAACACATGATGTGAAAAACCATCAAAGACACTATACTGACTCTTAATACAGTTCTCAAGATTTTTCTTTATGTTTCTCCCCCTTAGTACATAATATTTTATATTCTTCCTCTCCCCCTTTGATATCAATGAAAAATTTAAGAGATATATGAAAATATAATACTCATAATGACAACACCTAACACTACCTACTCCCTATAAGAGGTAGCCACAAAAACATTAGTCTAAAAGAAAGAAAGATCCATAGATCCATTGAACTGATGCATCTAGTTAAATAAAGGAGGGGAAATGACCCCTAAATTCTCTCGAAGATACTCAAAAGTATCTTTAGGAAGAGCCTTTGTGAATATATCAACAATTTTATCATTCATCAGAACATATTCAAGTCTTACTTCATTCTCCATGACCTTTTCTCTCAAGAAATGATACTTGATAGATATATGCTTCATCCTCAAGTGCATCACTGGATTATTTGGAATGTTAAATGCACTTGTGTTATCACAAAATATTTAAATTTGATCATCATACACCACTGTGATATCTTTCAATATATATTTCTTCCATAGAACTTGTGTATAGCACGATGTAGTAGAAATATACTCAACTTCAACAATAGAAAAGGAGACAATGCCACAAATCTGTAACCAAGAAAGAATGCACAATCACTTGTACTCTTTCTATCATCTACACATCCATCCCAATCTGCATCTATATAGGCACTTAGTCTAAAGTTAGTGTCTCTAGGATACCATAACCCATAATCTAGAGTGCCATTCAAATATCTAAAAATTCTTTTAGCAGTAGAAACATGTGTCTCCTTAGGATCTTCTTGAAATCTAGCCACAAGATATGAAACTTTCATAATATTTGATCTAGCAGCAATCAAATACAATAGTCCAACAATCGTAGATCTATACTTTCTTTGATCATCCTTAGATGAATCATCAGATTTACCCAGTTTGCAACCAATCACCATAGGAGTACATACCCATTTGGATCCATCAATCTTGAACTTCTTTAGCATCTATTTCATATACTTAGACTAAGAAATAAAAATTCCTTTCTTTGTTTGATTAATCTGTAGCCCAAGAAAGAAATTCATCTCTCCAAACATAGAAATTTCAAATTCTTTCTACATCTCTTCTACAAAAATTTTGCACATATTTTCATTTCCTCCAAAAATAATGTCATCAACATATACAACTACAATCAAGATTTTTTCATTTTCAATCTTAAAATATAGATTACTATCTACCATACCATTTTTGAAACCTTGTTGATTCAAATACCTATCTACCTCACATACCAAGCTGTAGGAGCTTGCTTCAATCCATATAAGGATTTCTTCAATATTCACACCATATCCAATTGATCAGACAACTGAAATCCTATCGGTTGTTCCATGTAGACCTATTCTTCTAGCTCACCATTCAAAATTTTTGACTTAGCATCCATCTGATAGACTTTGAAGTCTTTATGATCAACAAATAATAAGAACATTCTCATAGCTTCCATTCTTGCTACCAAAGAAATTTTTTCCTAAAAATGTATTCCTTCTACTTATGAATAACCTTTATACACAAGCCTTGGTTTGTTTCTAACCATTTCTCCATTCTCATTCAACTTATTTTTGAATACCCACTTTGATGCAATGATGTTTTTATCTACCGAAATTGGGACCAATTCCCATGTTTGATTCTTCCCAATATGCATAAGTTATTATTTCATGGATTCCATCCAATTTTCATCTTTACATGCTTCACCTAAAGTCTTCAATAAATCTAAAAAAATAAACACAGATTCACTTCAACAACAACTTTGCTTCTAGTCAATACTCCTATAGTCTTATCTCCAATAATCTGACTTTCTGAATGATTCTTATATACATATCTAGGTGTATTAGGTGAAACTACCGGAGCTTCTTCTTCTCTTTCATCTTGCTTCTATATTTCTCATCCTTTTCCTATTCTTCAATTTATTATATTCTTACATAATCAGGTTCATCAGATACAAATCCATCCATGTCAATTGAATTCTTCATTGTTTCATCAACCTTGACATGTACACTCTCTACAATATTTCTTAGTCTTTTATTGAAACATTTGTATGCTTTCTTTTAGTATAATATCCAATAAAAATGCCTTCATCACTTCTTGCATCAAAATTTCCCAAAGTTTCTTCATCTCTTCTGATATAACATTTTATTTTGAATACCTTGAGGTACTTAAATGTAGGAATTCTTCCATGCCATAGCTCATAGTAGGTATTTGTACTATTTTCTCTTGCTTGAACTCGATCAAATAAATAAATAGTAGTATGAATAGATTCTTTGTAGTAAACTTCTGATAAACCAACCTTATTAATCATTAATCTAGCAACCTCTTGAACTATTCTATTTTTTCTTTCAACAACTCCATTTTGTTGAGGAGTTCTCGAAGGAGATAACTATCTCTCTATTCCATGAACTTCACAAAACATATTAAAATCATGGGAGGTAAATTCTCCACCTCTGTCAAACTTTAAGAATTTTATCATCAAATTAACTTCATTTTTAACCATAGATTTGAATGTCTTGAATCTATCTAATGCATATGATTTCTCTCTAAGAAATGTAACCCATGTATATCTAGAATAATCATCAATTAAAAGCATAAAGTACCTTTCACCTAGTAGACTTCTCACTCTTGTAGGACCATATAGATCTATATGAATTAAATCCAATAGTCCAATAGTAGAGTGTTCCTTTGATCTGTAATGACTTCTTGCTTACTTTCCAAACCAAAAATTCCTACAAATAGCATTAAAAAGCATTGTAATCCTTGGTAAATATCTTACAGCCTAAACAACACTAATCCTTGACAAGTTATCAAAAGTCATGTGGCATATTCTCTGATGTCATAACTAACTATCATTAATCTGAGTCATAAAGCATTGTCTTTCAACACCCTTAAGTTGATAGATATTTCCTTTAGATTTCTTTCCTGCAACAATCGATGCTTCAGATCCTTTCCAGATTTCACATTTCTCATCCTTAAACACAAGATCATATCCCTTACTACACATTTGTCCAAAACTCAAAAGAATATGACTTAAGCCCCTAACATAGTAGACATCATCAGTATGATGCTTTCCATCAAAATTTATTGAACCTATCAGCACCAGTATCATCTCCAAACATAACCAAGCCTCAATCATACTTTTTCAAGTTTAAAACACTTAATTTTATCACCATTCATGTGATGTGAACAACCACTATCAAGTACCCAATAGTTCTTTTCTTGTTTAGCATGTAGGATAGAAATAACAATGCCCCCATTTTTCTTCTTCTTTGGATTTCTTTCCTTCACCTATTTTTTAGAATTAGTATAAGTAGGTTCATCCTTTATATATCCAAGAACAAGCATTCATTTTCATCAAGATCTTCGTAATAAATTTTTTTATCAGATATACTAGTATCCTCATTCATATAATATGTTATGTTGATCTTCTTTCCTTTCTTTTCCTTCTCATATCTTTGTTTATTTTTCTTAGCTCTTTGCGGATACTTTGCAACATAATGACCTATTTATCCACAACTAAATAATTTAAAGGGTAACTTACCTTCATACTTTTCAGAGCCTTTCCTGATCCTTCTTACAAAGTTAGCTTATATTTCATCAAAATTTTCTTCATCTGGATCTTTAGCTTTTGTAGCCTTAAAATAAGTTTTTTATTTGCATTCATTCCTCATATTCAACTTCCGCATCTCATAAGATGTTAGAAATCCCAACAACACATCTTTAGTATAGGTATTATAATCTATACTTTGTTCAATAGCACATACCTTCTCATTGAAACCATCAGGGAGAGTTCTAAAAATCTTCTTTACAATCCTAGTTTCATCTATTATAGCACCAAGTCCTCGCATTCTTGCTACTATCTCATCCAATCTTTGTACATAAGCTTTAACATTCTCATCTTAAGACATATGTAGAAGCTCAAACTATGTCTCCAAATTCTGTAATTTTGCCTCTTTGACTCTTTCATCACCTTCATGAGCTTTTTCGAAAGCATCCTGAACTTCCTTAGTAGTCTTCAAATTTTGAACCATAATCAACTCAAAATGTACCAGACTATTCTTCAAGATGTACTTCACCTTATTGTTTTCTTCATGTGCTTTGATCTCATCAGACGTACTCATACCATTAGCAAGAGGAGTGTAAGGATTCTTGTAAGCTTTATCCACATCATATCAACAAAACTCTAGATATCCTTCCATCAATATCTTACTGATAGAATAATTAGCTCCATCGAACCTTGGATAATCATAAACCATTTTTCAAGGCATCCAAGACCTTCCTCAAGCGGTTAAGCTCTTCACCAGGGAACCAAGTTATAATACCAATTATTGAACATAAGAACTGAGAGGGGGGTGAATCAATTGTAATAGATTTAACCTTTAATTCATTCACTAGAACTAATTTTTAACACTCCTTAAATGATTTAACCATTAAATACTAAGGAAAAAACTTTAATCCAACATACAAACACAATAACACCATATTTGTGTGGAAAACCCAATAAGGGAAAAACCACGGTGAGGATTAACTCACATTATAGAGAATATCAAAATCTATTACAAGAGGCTCACTACTTGAGAAAAAAGGGTCACTAACGAAATAAGGACATACTGTCTAGATCAGGACTCACTATCCAACAAGGCTAACAACCCAGAGGGCTCATTTCCACATAGATAAAAAGAAGATAGAATAGATACATTGCAAAGAGAAGACAATCTCAATGCAATGAAGAAATCCACCACAATTTTCTCAACCACTTGTACACATGCATGAATGTTAAAGTACACCTTCTACTCACTACATCTGGAAACTTATAATTTATGCTTTGCACTAATCTCCCACACTCAAATCACACACACTTACTAATTCACATAAATATCACATCTATCTGCTCTATTTATTTACACTTATCTGTCTTTTCGCTCGCACCATTTCACCACTAACTCATCCTGTATTTATACCATCTTCAAATTTGAAACATATCTAAATTCAGTCTTCCAAATTCAAATTCAAATTAGTTCAGTGCCAAAAAATCCTAGGGTGGAATTAGAATGAGGGTGACCCAAACACACATTTCATAAGAACCCAAATAGATCCAACACACTTCATCAACCTCAAAGGTAGTGTTCAACACAAGGTCGACCAAACCAGTGTAAAACGCATAGAACCATTAAGCAAAGATATTCTAGATACCAAAATTTTCTTCAATACAATCAAAACAACTCAAATCTAGAACCACAAGTCATAAGACTTTACCAAAGAGAAATCCGGAGCGACAATATTTCTCTCAGACCTTAACTAGAAACCCATAAAACCATAGTTCACAACTAGTGAGCATAACTTGCACTATACAATGGATCAATAGCCAAAAATATGGATATAGAATCTTCTAGAAACCATGATCAACATATATAAATTGTAAAAACATAGGAGAAAATCTTGGAGAAAAACCCAAAGTAACCATTGAACACTTGCAATATTTCTTCAATACAATTTTCTGAATATCCTCGACATATACAACCAACATCAATCAGTTGATAATGAATTGACAAGTTGACATTAATGACAACAACTTCATTCTTTCCATTCATGTGACAAAATTATGTTTCTTCTAGGATTTACCCTCACCTTAACTATTGCACTTGACACAATAAGGAGAGAATCCTCAGTCTTTTGTATCTAAGGAGCATTTTGACAACCAGGTGTTCGGGTATAATTATAGTCCAATATTGCACAATCTTGCAATTTTGTCTATGGTACCCAACATTGGGAAACATGAAGTTTTAAGGCCTATAGAAGAGGTCATTAGTTAAATGGTGGTGAAAAGAGCTGTAAATATAACTCTTGTTCATGCAACAAAATTGGTTGTACATTTTTTAATACTTAATGTTCATATAGCACAAATCTCTCAGAAGAAATATTATTCCTTATTGAAATATTACAACAAGGCTTTGGATGGAATTAATATGATGAGAGACACTATTTAGGCTAGAAAATCAATAATGGAACTATCTTCACCATCCTCTTCTTCTTCAGATTTTTCTACATAAGACAAGGAAACATTAGCATTAAGGATTTAGGGTTTGAGGAAGTAATTGGAATCAAAAAAAGAAAACACAAGCAAGGCCAAGATGGAAATAGTTAAGGTGGCTAATGATATTTTTGAGGATGTATTAAATATAGAGTAAGAAAGCTAGTAAATAGAGCTGATGATGTGTGAGCCTTTTATAAGAACGTCCATGAGGCAGACAACAAGTATTTGAACATTCAAGAGGCTTTCCAAACTAAGTGGAGCAAATAGAGAAATAGGGAAGAAAAAATAAAAGAAATGATGTCTAAGATGCAAGAAGATCCTGAAGCTCCTACTAATGTTCTTGAAATATTATAGGCCATTGACTTGGTGAATGAAATAAATATCCATGGAAAGTCAGGAATGCAACTCCAAAACAAATTGAAAATGTTCAAAGAGATGGAAGGGAAGGGTATGCCTAAAATATTAGTTGATAAGGGTGAGTTAAAGGAGTTTTCAAAGTGGAAGGATGCATTAGGAGATTTTATCCCTTAGGGTAATATTATGCAAGTGTTACTGATTACTCCATGCTAAATCCCAACATTGATACTATGGCTGGAGTTGAAATGAGAATGGAAAATTTTATTAAAGAGGCCAGATCTTTAATCGATACAAGGTATAATCAACATAGTACAAAGATATAGAAGTTTTTGGATGCAAAATTCCCCACTGAGGATGAATATAACACATGGCTAGAAAAGTTTACAAATTGAGCCCGTGTTATGAAAATTGATAGAAAACATGGTGAATAAGTGATGGGAGAAAACAATTCATAGCTTATAAATAGTATAGATTAGGATTTCATTGAAGTATTAAAAAATATTATTCTCTCCCCAACATGATGATTGGTGGAACAAGTGTTGACATGGATGGGTCTACTTCTTTCCTTTCAAGTGCTTTACTTTCTTTAGAGTTTTGTTGATTGGACACACACATGGAGAACACTTTTGGCTTAGGAAGAAGGTAGTTGGTGCTATTGTAAAAAATGAGATATCCATTTTGGAAGGTGGGTATATCTTCTCCAGAAAAAGAAATGAATTTTGTATTATATTCCTTCCCCTCTTTCAAAAGTGCAAATATAACCACTTGGGAAATTTTAAAATTAAAATGCAAATGTATGTCAAATGTGAAATGTGACTTTAGGTGTAATTTGGTCTAATGCTTGTTGCTCCCATGTTTCTATAAATGGGAATTGAAGGCTAATTACAAGGATATTTTGATGGTTAATCATTTTGAGTTCTTGTGAGAGTAAATTTGTAGTTCAAGCATGGAGAAATAGAATCATGTTGAGTCTTAGGTATGCATTCTAGTTTGTGATAAGAATAATAGTTTTATAGTAGCAATGGCATATGAATGACAATTAAAAATTCTGGATCAAATTCTCTCCTATATATTTTGTCTCTTAGATTATGAATAGAATGATCAAGGATCTTTTATTTGTATTCAATCACTTTTGTTGAATGAGTGGTTTTATTTCTTCTTTAGTTCAAAGAACTAATTAAATTATTTAATGAGATCATAGGTTTGTGAGATGAAATTTAAGGATCGCTAAGTAGTTTCTATTTTTGGATACCTTGAGCTGTGTATTGAAAATATATATAAATATAGTCCATAAATGCTTGTTTTCATTGCTAAGGTATTACAATTTATTGCAAATATGTCTCTCACGGATAAAGAACTGGTCTATTAATTTGGTTATCCTAGATGTAAGTGAGCCTGCCCATACCTAATAAAGAACACAAATCTTAATGACACATCTATAATTGTTGTAAAGTGGTATGAAGTATCACTCATTCCTTGCTTTAGGTAACAAGTTGTTAAAGGGTTAGCCAAATCCTTAAAGGATTTTATCTAATTGGTATCTTATGGGAATGTATCTTTTTTTAACAATTTTATTGGTAATTTGGCACAAGATCATCAATTCAAACATTGTTAGGATCACCCTCTTGGGTTTCACATAGCCTAAAGATTAGGGGTCAATCCTAGGAATCTTGTACATGTTCTTTGGCTAATCATCACCATTATCTACCATTGAATTGTGGTGGATTCATAGATAATGATTGAGATTAAGTTTGGTTCTCAAAAAACAATCAACATGACCTCTAAGGAAACATTCACCCTAGTGTGAATGGGTCGTGCTATAGGGATCCATAATTTGTTTCAACAGTCCTCTACTCCTAGATATGCACTCCCAATTCCTCCACATATGACTATCAAAAAGTCAAAAATAAATTTTGCAAGTTATTTTTCATGGCTTGACAACTTTAATGACAACTTTGAAAACTTTAAAAAATTGCACAATTTATCAATCTTCAATCCTTCTTCACCTACAAATCTAAAAACATAAAGAGAGGAAAAATTGTTTGTTTCTGCTGAATGGGGGTTTTCCTTGGTCAAACCTCATTTTGGTAATTAAACCTTGACATGAAATAAAACATGAATGTAAGGAATGATGAATGAACAATGCTATGTTGCAACTCACCAAACCCTTGAATCAAGATCCTTAGAGAACTGAAATCTAACAGATCTCTCCAGGGTCTTGATCTTGCATGAAATTCTTTTGTTTTATGTTGATTGATGAGCCTAAAATATGCTCATTATTTAAGTGTCATGACGTATTTTTAAATACTTTTTACTCTTTCTAATGGTTTTTTTAAACTCTGTGGTTATAAACTTTTTATGTTAATGGGTAGTATTCTATGACAATGCATTCCTATAATCCTGTAGCTTAAATATCTCCATATGACTATATTCATGGCCGTGTTTAACCTCCCAGTTGACTGATATGATACATGTAGTTTCTAGATAAATGAGATGAATTTAATGTGTGTGATTAAGGATAAGTATCATGTTGTTATGCTTTCTTTCACCTTTTATGCCATGTGTTCCGCAGGTTGTTGGAGATAGCATGAACAAGTGAATGCACAGTGAACCTCGATTCTGAAGTGAAGATCATTTCATCATGGAACCAAGCACGTTGTTCCTGTGAAGACGCTCTACCCAGATCATCTAGAGGAGACCTAAATGGTCATCAATCTAGGAGGAGTGGAGCATTGGATTATTTCCGAATCAGTTAGATGGATACACTTTCATTTATGGAAATTTCTTCCTTAGAATTAGGAAGCATCTACATCCACATCTTTCTCTGATAATTAGTTAGTTAGTTAGTTGTTTCTCTTTAAATAAAGGTTCCTCCTACACGAGTGAACAAGATGATAGAGAAGAGATTAGACTAGAGAGTAGAGATAGAACAGAGAGTAGTAAGTTTACTATTATAATGAAAAACAGAGCTTTGTATTAAGTTTTCTTACAAGCAGAACAATAATGTATGTGATTTTGAGTTATGAATAAAAATCCAATGACGTTTTGAGTTTAGCTCTTGTTTAAGTTAGTTGATGATTGCTAAGGGGGGCCACTTAGTAAGTATCCATAGTTAGCTATTTGCTTTTTGTTGTTTATCTGATAGAATTTCATTCCAGTAAGTTTTGATGCAAAATCAGTCTTAAATTGTTCCTCCAGCATAAGGAATCAATCCCTGTGTCTGTTCCTATAGCATAAGGCTAGTTCATGGTTTGTTTTCTGAGTAATGGTTATTGTAATTCCTGCTTTAGTTAAGTGATGCTTAATTTAGTAAGAATTTGTTTCATGTTCCTACATCAGAGTTAGAATTCCTTTCAAGCATTTACTTTGAATAGATTGTGGCTAAAATCGGTTCCTAGTGCACATAGAGTGCTGCTCCATTTCAAGTATACGTTCCCTGGTTTGAAAAGTAAATGAACGACCATGAGAAGATGTTAGTCAGCTGTTGGAATGTCCAATTCCTAGGTTAGGCTTTGCCATGACTTTTATATCCTTTTATGGGAAACAACCATTTTTGGCGCCCTTGTTGGGGATGGTGTCAAGCTAAGAGCCTATCATAGTCATTGTTAGTAGTAGTTTAGTGTATTTACTCAGAAATTTTCAAAACCTTCAATTGTCAGTTGAGTCAGTTACATGCATAGAAGGAGAGATGCTCTAGGGAGATTCTTACCAAACCCTTCCTTCACTGATAACGATTTTGAACCAGATTACAATCTATTTGAGGAAGAGGGAAACCAAGATATCAATCCATTTGCTGAAGACCCACTCACTGAATTTCCCTTTGACCTTGTTGATTGAGAACCCCAGGAAAATCCATTTGCTCTAATACTTCATCAAGCAGATATGGCACAAAATCCACCTAATCGACCTCTTGCTTTTGAATTCCCTATTATTGCCCAGCAAGATAATGATAACCTCAAAAATATTCCTTCTTCATTACTTCCCAAGTTCTATGGACTAGTTACTAAGGACCCAGACACATTTTTGTTTGAGTTTGAAATCCTCTGTCAAAGTTATGATTATACCATAGATGCTCATAAGCCGAAGTTGTTTCCTACTACTTTGAAGGAGGGTGCTTTAAGATGGTTCATGAGTTTGGGGAGGAATGTTGTTGATAGTTGGGAACTCATGCAAACCAAGTTTCTTGAGAAATATAAGGAATATTGCAAGAGTGGTAATAAAAGTGATGATATATTCTAAATTTAGTAGAAGGAGGATGAAAGCTTGGAAGACTATGTCTCAAGGTTTTTGTTTTCCTTGAAGAAGAATTCAGACCATACTCTCAATGAAGAATCTCAGAAATTACTTTTTCTGAGGGGAATCAATGATTCTGGTATTGATGCTTTGGATCTAATGGGAGGAGGAGATATAACCCAAGTGCCTTGGGCTAATATTAAGGGCATGTGCTGCAATTACTCTCGAGCAAGTGTCATAAAGGGAAGAGGTCATCAGGCCACAATGGGAAAATCTTCTAATAATGGAGTTTCACGGATGGAGATTTCAAATTTGTTGTCTGATTTCAAGCAGGATATCATAAATAATATGGCTACACAGTTGGATACTATGCAAGCTCAAAAGAAACACAAGGAAGTTGAAGCAATATTGGCCAAGTTCTGTCCACATTGTCGACAAAAGAAGCGTGACTGCAGATGTAAGATGGTGGCTAATATGGAAGCTAAGTAGTTACCTACTGACTTTTAAGGCAATAGAAGGTGATGATGACCAAGTATTCTACGTTGCACAAAGGAAAGGTATGCCTCAAGACCCTCTAACTTTTGGTAATCCTTACTCTAATTATAGTAACCAATGGCAACCTACATATGGCCCATCACCATCATGGAATACCTCTCAGCCACAATGGTCTAGCTACCCAAATTCATAATGGCAATCTCCTCAAGGAGGTTGGCAGCACCCACAAGAACAATGGGCTCCACCCCAAGGTAACTGGCAGCAGAATCCTCAGTGGAGAAGCTCTCAACAATGGCAGAACCAATCCCCCAGATTCCTGCAGCCACAGAAGCTGCAACCTGTGGATCTTATTGCACCTCCTATAGCATCTCCTGCAAATACTAGCCCTCCAAAACCAATGCCTATGCCTGCTCAGCCATTACAAAATCCTAATAATAAGTAGTAGCAATAGTAGCCTATGTATTTTGTAGAAGCTAATCAGTATCTAGCCTATGCCCTAAATATTAATGATATCCATCTTAGGTCTGGAACCACCCTACTTGCTCCACAACCACCAGTAATTATTGAAATACAAGATCCTCCCTCTGCTGAAAAACTGACTAGTTCTACAGAACATATACCTATATCAGAAAATTCCTCTAAGGAGCCTATCCTACAGTATCCAGTAAAACCACCTTTTCCTCAGAGATTGCAAGACACTACACCCAAGTCAATGGAAGAGCCTACCTTTGATATTTTGAATCAGCTAAAGAATGTACATATCCAAATTCTCCTCTTTCAAGCCATAAAAGATGTCCCAATCTATGGAAAAGCCATTAAGGAGGCCTGTTTGAAGAAACTTGGAAGAGAGAAAAAGGATCCTCAAACTATCCATGTTCTTGGAAAATTGGAAGATATTATGTTAGGGAAGGTAGTCATGCCAAAATATGCTGACCCTGGAAGTCCTGTGGTACAAGTCAATATTAATGGTCAGATGATAAAGAATGTCTTGATTGACCTAGGTGCAACCATTAATGTAATGACCAAGCATACAATGGAGTATTTGAATATCCTAACCATTAGGTCTACACCCACTGTCCTACAACTTGCTGACAGTTCCACTATAACACCTGACGCCCTAGTGGAAGATATAATTGTCAATCTTGAATCATGAGAATACCCTGCTGATTTCACCATATTGTCCACTAAGGCAACTTTGGGGGGATATCCTATCATCCTAGGTAGACAATGGTTAGACATAGCTAATGCTTTTATAGGATGTCATTCAGGAGACATGACAATCTCTGATGGTCAGTCAACAAAGAAATTGGCTTTATACCCGCCTGCCCAACCTCAACCAAACTTACCTAAACCAATTTGGATAGACTTAGGAGAAGAAACAGAAGATGTCAACTCATTGGCCCAGTTAATGATGCTGCAGACTAATCCATTTTCCCAACTTTAGAGTGAAGATGACTTTCTTTTCCAAATTTTGCAATCAAAGTCTGATATGAGTAACCCATCAGAACCTAATAATTGTCTTCAACAATCTTTCCTGCAACAACTGAGTCCTGAGAGCCCACCATTTAAAATCCCTACAGTTTATCAACATTTTCTTCCCCAAGAAATACAGACACCACCGTTTCCAATTGATTCCATGAATGACCTCACCAAACAAATTGAGCTATCTCTGGGCCATTGTCTAAATATTAACAATCAGCTACCTAAAGCTCAACAAACTTCCCTAGTCACAATGTTGCAAGATCAATACAATGCTTTTGCATGGGACTATGGGGATATAAAGGGAATAGATCCTCAGCTTTGTACTCATAGGATCTACATTAAGGAAGATTGTTCACCTGTTAGGAAGCCTCAAAGAAGGATAAACCCAACACTCAGGGAAATAGTTAAAAATGAGCTCCAAAAATTGTTTGATGTTGGTTTTATCTACCCTATCTCAAACAATCAATGGGTATCTCCATTAGTGATTATTCCTAAAAAAGGTGGGAGGTTGTGATTTTGTGTAGATTACAGGGAGCTGAATACTGCAACTAAAAAGGATCACTTTCCACTGCCATTTGTTGATCAAGTATTAGACTCATTGTCTGGTAAAAAGTATTTCTCATTTCTAGACGGCTATAGTGGGTATAATCAAATTAAAATTGCCCCTGGGGATCAGGATAAAACAACCTTTACTTGTCCATGGGGGAATCTTGCTTACTCTGTCCTACCTTTTGGCATGTGTAATGCTCCCACCACATTTCAAAGAGCAATAATTAGTATTTTTGCTGACATTTCTCATGATTCTATGGAGATCTACATGGATGACTTCACCATTTATGGAGTAACTTATGAAGAAGCATTATCAAATTTGGAGAAAGTTTTGAAAAGATCTAAGGAGCATAATTTGTCTTTGAATAGTGAGAAGTGTTTTATGATGATGTAAGAGGGAATTGTTTTAGGCCATAATATCTCTCCAGCTGGAATTCAGGTTGATCCTGCAAAAATAGAAGTTATTCTAACCTTGCCACCACCTATGAAACAAAAGGATGTTAGAAGCTTCTTGGGACATGCTGGATATTATAGAAGGTTCATCAAATATTTCAGAAAAATAGCCATTCCATTGTATGTCTTATTGACTAAGGATTCATAATTTCATTGGACTAAGGCCTGTGACAAATCTTTCCTGCAACTTAAGGACTTACTTACTAAAGCACCTATTCTTCAAGGATTGAAGTGGAGTCTAACCTTTCATATACACACTGATGCTTCTGATTATGCCATAGGGGCATTGTTAGGAAAAAAAAAAGAATTCCATAGAGCATGTCATTTATTTCATCAGCAAAAATCTTGAAGGACCAGAATTGAACTATACTGTCACAGAAAAAGAATTGCTAGCAGTTGTGTATGCTCTGAACAAGTTTCGGCATTATGTCACTGGTTACCAAATATTTGTTCATACAGACTATGTAGCAATAAGGTACCTTATGAATAAGTCTGCAACATCTGGTAGATTAACAAAGTGGCTACTATTGTTGCAAGAATTTGATATCACAGTTATCGACAAGCCAGGCAAGGCAAATGTAGTGGTTGATTTATTATCAAGACTTCAAATAGTTACACCTGCTACATCTAAAATAATTGATGATAGCTTTCTTGATGAACATCTATTTTCTATTGCTGCTAAAACTCCTTGGTATGTAGATATTGCCAATTACTTAGCAGCTAGCAAAATACTAGCTCACTTCTCACCAAAGGATAGGTGGTTGTTGATTGAGAAAAGTTTTAACTTTTCATGGATTGCAGACTGTTTGTTTTATACAGGGCCTGACCAAGTCATGTGAAGGTGTATCAGAGAAGATGAGACATATGACATTATGCATGCTTGTCATGATGAGCCATGTGGTGGGCACTTTGCATCTAAAAAAACATCAATGAAAGTTCTTAATACAGGATATTATTGACCCACATTACACAAGGAAATGTGACAAATGTCAAAGAATGGGGAGACCAACAAAGTCTAATGAAATTCCTGTACATCCTCAAGTGGTGGTTACTCACTTCTATAAGTGGGGAATGGATTTTGTTGGGCCCATTGACCCTCCATCCAATGGGAAGTCATACATTTTAGTTTGCACTGCTTATGTGACAAAATGGGTGGAAGTAAAGGAAATGACACATGCAAGAGACAACAAGGTTGCTGAGTTCCTTTATGAACAAATCTTCACCAAATTTGGAGTACCAAGAGAAGTTGTTACAGATCAGGGAGCTCAATTCACTTCAAACCTGATCACTGCATTAATGAATGACTATAAGATCAGGCACAGGAAATCAAGCCCTTATCACCCTCAATCCAATGGTCAGGTAGAGGTAACTAACAGAGAACTGGAAACCATCCTTACAAAAATAGTCCAATTACAGAAGAAAGACTGGAGCAGTCGTCTTCTAGAGGCAGTCTGGGCTTATAGAACAACATGGAAAACAACTATAGGGTTTACCCCTTTTGAGTTACTTTATGGAAAAACTGCCATGTTGCCAATTGAGTTTGAACATAAGACTTTGAGGACTACTCTTTAATTGCATATTGATCTTTCTGAAGCTCAAAAGGAATGCCTCCACCAGTTGAATGCAATAGATGAGATGCAGAAGGCTACCCTGCAGCATACAGAAACAATACAATAGCAAAGGAAAAAATGGCATGACCACAATATCCGCACAAAGCATTTCTCCATTGGTGATTGGGCCCTACCTTATGACTCTAGGTATAAAGAGAATCAAGGTAAGCTTACAACAAGGTGGCTTGGTCTGTATGAAATTGAAAATGTATTTGACAATGGTTTCGTACAGTTGGCAACAATTGATCATGTCCACTTCAAACTGTTGGTTAATGGGCACCATCTTCGGTTGTACCATAAGCTGGCTTCAAAAGTAGAATTCATGCAGTAGTTTGTTTCCCCTATGGTTAGTAATCTTCATGCAGCAAAGGGCTTTGGCCTTCTTCCTGCAGCATCGATTTGAAATTATGTTAAACGTCCATAATAAAGGTTTTCTTTTCATGAAAACCACTTTCTCCATCACCATCCATCACCATCCATTTTTTCACCTTTCTTGTCTACGTCACCCATCCATGTCACCCATTTTACCGTACCACCACCATTCATGATCTCTTTTCCAAGTAGTCATTTCTAGCTGTGCTGTGATATCTTCCAACATCCGCGAGCATTAAGTACAAGGTACGCGATATTCTTTTTGTTTGTCACATCATTTAATTTTTTTATTTATTCATTTATTACAAATGTCTATTAGTCATTACTACTCATCCTTTCCCTATCCTTTCACACATGTGAGGACACATGTCAAATCTTAAGTAGGGGGCAGGGATTGTTTGTTTCAAACCTTGTTCTTTTGCCAGCACCATGTTTGATAAAAACAAATTTTTAATTGTACTTTCCAAGAATGAATGCAATTGAATGCATGCTTTTTCCTTATTAGCAAGTAAACTACTTAATTAGGTAGTGTCTAAAAATCATTGCATGCAATTATCTTTTATATCATTTCTGGTGAAAAAAAAGGAAAACAAACTAAAAAGGAAAGAAACAGAGCAGGAAAAAGGTGTTTTTCAAATTCTCAAAAGAGGTTAAGTTTCAGGGTTTTCTCAAAGAATCAGTTACTCATGCTGGGTGGTCAGCTAGTAAGACATGAGCCAGTGGCTCATAAAGTTTTAACACAAGACCCTCAAATGGTCCAG
Organism: Sequoiadendron giganteum; assembly: GCA_007115665.2. NCBI lineage: Eukaryota > Viridiplantae > Streptophyta > Pinopsida > Cupressales > Cupressaceae > Sequoiadendron > Sequoiadendron giganteum. Next base: position 790,369,524 of record CM021101.1, on the reverse strand, counting down.
GCATTTAGTAATTGTGGGTAGTTGAACTACTTTCTAAGGATAAATTCCTTTAACGAAGAGGCTGCAGGTGAATTTTTAAGAACACTTTTTGAAAGAGAAGCTGCGGTATGGGGTTTAATGGTAGTAGTGACAAAGGAACGAATAGCTAAAGTAATAGGGCTTCCTACAACTGGAGAAAAATTTCCTTCAGGAAGGGATGCCGTCTCTGCTAGGGCAGAATTCACATTGCCAACTAATGGACCTTTGGAGGTTTCGAAGCAGGGATGCAAGAGAGTGTCGCTACCTTACCCATACTAAGAATATGCATGCTTTATAATTAGGTACTTAACTTGTGAAGGTTGTTTTTCCTATCTACATTCTTACCATTTTAAGCTCTTAAGTCATATGAGGCATGGATTAGCTATGAATGTCCGAAATTTTTTGTTGAATCTTTTGGAGCATAGTGCTTGTGAAACCCAAAGAGGCAAAGATAACTGTATTACCCATCATGGCCTTATTAAACTTTTGATTAAGCGTTCACTAGGAGATGTATCACCACTCTCATGACATGAATTTATTGCCCAAAAGGGTTTGCAACCTCCGCAACCTCCTAGAGCACTCCTTGCATAGCCCAAGGAAAGAAAAATGAGAATAAATCCATGAGTAGTGAGGTTGTGCAAGAATCATCTGTTCCTACAACACCTAGTCCTACAACCTCCATAACTGAGCCCCCTACTCAGATGCAAACAAGATATTTTGTTAGGAAAGAAAAAGGAAAATCAAAAGAAGGAGAGTCATCTAGGACCGAGCAAACTCCTAACTCAAGCCCTAGCATTCAAAAGCAAAAATGCTCTTCTTGGTCTTTTCCTGCAGCAACTCCTATTACCATTACTACTTCGTCATCTCCTTCTCTTGTCGAGTCTGAGTCTTCTAGACATACTAAAAAGAGAAAAGCTGCAAAAGATCCTCATACACCTGTTACATTGCCAGCAAGTATTTCACTAAAAAAATAGAGTAAAGTCACTTCAACCTCTAGACAACCAGAAATTATAGTTATTTTTGAAGAATCAAAGGAAGTCAGACATGATGATTCCCAAGGTATACCTGAGAATATACCATAAAATTTAACTGATATTCCTGAAGAATTACAAAATGAAAGAGTAGAGGTTAGAGAGGTACAACATGATGGCAATAAAAAAAATAAGATGGCAAGTCTTGATGACTTGGCTAAAGCAACTGAAAGAATTTCTGAAGAAACACAGTCCCCTCCTGACCAGTAACATGAGTTTGTCCTGCAGCAAGAATAGGAGCAATTTGAGCAGCCCGAGACATCCAATGCAATACCGTTGCCCTCTGAAACATGTCATGCATTGGTAGTGTACAAAAGGATATTATTGATAGAGTATCTAGAAAATCTTAGGATAACCTGGAAACCTGTCACACCCGAGATTCTGAGCTTTCTCTATATAACTAAAACTAAATTTCAGCAAAGCCTTTGGGAAGAAGAGAGGAAGAAATTTAAAAAAGAGATTGAGAGGCAAAAGAAAGAAATTGAAGAAATGAAGGAAAAGATGAATGAGATGATGAAGGTGGTTGGAAAAATAATGGAATAAAGACCACCACCAAGAGTGTATGCCATGTGCCTAAAAGAATAGTTTCTTTGGTTTCAATTAATGAGGATTTCTGAGAATCTAGACCCCGACATTCATACAGCCAAAGAATTCTATGATGCATACTAGGTAGCACCAGATTGGTTGAGGAATTCATTGTGTGAATTTTATATGTATGGTTTGCTCATTCCTATAGAAACTGAGTGGAATCCACTCCTTTACATAGGTGACATTCATTTGAGGTCACTTATGTCTTGGGCAGCAAATGAAATTAACTATGGGAGGCAATTAGAAGAATATGACGAAGCTGAAAGAAAAGAGCCTATCCCCTTGAGACCTGAAAGTTCAGATCCTCGAACTGTTCTACAAACTTGGCTCACAATTGCATATGGATTTTATGATCCTACAACAAGGATGAAAATATTTGATCTCAGGAGGCAAGTATATGATGAGTTTAAAGGTCAAGCATATTCATTTTGGAAGCTCTCCTCTACCAGGATTAAAGCAAGATGGGATAGGTTAATAGTTGGTCTAAACAAGTCCGTACCCCATAGCCCCCTAAATTTTACAATAGCCATCAGAAGGGTAGAAAGATATATCCAACTGAGTCTTCAATAGAGGTTTGAACCGTGGTTTCCATTGACATTTCATCCTCCTGTTTTACTGTGGCCATTGTACCCTTATCAGGCCACAAATATTGATGAAGCAAATGAAGCTCACAGGTATGAAAGGTTGTAGAAAAACAAAGGCTTTTACTACAAGTTTGGGACTACAATGCAAGGCCATACTACTGTTACTGATTTCAGGGAAACAACCAAGAAGGTTAATCCTGGAGGACCAGCATTCGCATAATTAGGGGGCAAATGATGAGCCTAAAATATGCTCATTATTTAAGTGTCATGATGTATTTTTGAATACCTTTTACTCTTTCTAATGGTTGTTTTAAACTCTATGGTTATAAACCTTTTATGTTAATGGGTAGTATTCTGTGACAATGCATTCCTATAATCCTGCAGCTTAAATATCTCCATATTACTATATTCATGGCCGTGTTTAACCTCCCAGTTGACTGATATGATACATGTAGTTTCTGGATAAATGAGATGAATTTAATGTGTGTGATTAATGATAAGTATCATGTTGTTATGCTTTCTTTCGCCTTTTATGCCATGTGTTCCGTAGGTTGTTGGAGATAGCATGAACAAGTCAATGCATAGCAAACCTTAGTTCTGAAGTGAAGATCATTTCATCACGGCACCCAGCACGTTGTTCCTGCGAAGGCGCTTTGCCCGGGTCATCTGGAGGAGATCTAAATGGTCGTCAATCTAGGAGGAGTGGAGCACTGGATTCTTTATGAATCAGTTGGATGGATACACTTTCATTTATGTAAATCTTTTCCTCAGAATTAGGAAGCATCTACGTCCACATCTTTCTATGATAATTAGTTATTTAGTTAGTTGTTTCTCTTTAAATAAAGGTTCCTCCTACGTGAGTGAATGAGATGATAGAGAAGAGATTAGACTAGAGAGTAGAGATAGAACAGAGTGTAGTAAGTTTAATATTATAATAAAAAACAAAGATTTGTATTAATTTTTTCTTACAAGCAGAATAGTCATGTATGTGATTTTGAGTTTTGAATAAAAAGCCAATGACGTTTTGAGTTCAGCTCTTGTTTAAGTTAGTTGATGCTTGCTAAGGGGCCCACTTAGTAAGTATCCATAGTTAGCTGTTTGCTTTCTGTTGTTTATCTGATAGAATTTCATTCCACTAAGTTTTGATGCAAACTCAGTCTTAAACTGTTCTTGCAGCATAAGGAATCCATCTCTATGTCTGTTCCTGCAGCATAAGGCCAATTGATGGTTTGTTTTCCCAGTAATGGTTATTGTAATTCCTGCTTTAGTTAAGTGATGCTTAAGTTAGTCAGACTTTGTTTCATGTTCCTGCATCAGAGTTAGAATTCCTTTCAAGCATTTACTTCGAATAGGTTGTGGCTAAAATCTGCTCTTAGTGCACATACAGTGCCGCTCCATTTCAAGTATACATTCCCTAGTTTGACAAGTAAATGAATGACCATGAGAAGATGTTAGTCACCTATTGGAATGTCCAATTCCTAGGTTAGGATTTTCCATGACTTTTATATCCTTTTATGGGCGATAACTATTGATCTTGATGCTTAAATTTTGATTTGAATGCTTGAAAACATCACAATGTTAGCTCAAAAAACATGCATGAATGAAGATACCTTTTACATGATTCTTGCAATCTTGAATGCTACAACAAATGACTGAGAAATATACTCTTGAATGCTCTTGACAATAATATTAGCTCTTTTGAAGTCTCTCAAAAAGTTGTAGATTGCGTCTAGATATTGAATTGATAAAAAGACCTTGTATTTATAGGTAATTTTTTAATTTCTCGAGAATTAAACATCAGAGGTCGACAATTGCAAATTGACTTTTAATCATAAAAATTCTTCCAAAAACATATTAAGAATTGAGGTCCTAAACTTGGGAGGGACCCATTTTCCCCTGGGCGAATCGGTCCTAGGACTTAAATCTAAGATGCTCCAATTCCAAGGAAATTTAATTAATGTTTACAATTGTTTAATACAATTTTCCCTTTTAGAAAATGATATTAATTAGGCTTTTAAATGCATAATTGGGCCAATTATAGGATTATTAAATCGAATTTACTAAGCGACCCAAGCATAGTGTGAAAATGTAAAGGAGTGCATTTTATGACACCACAAACTCAACCATCATATGTATCAAAACTTTCCCTGATACCAATTTCATAGGGTGGATTTCCAAATCAAACTCTTGCAACATTGTCACCCATTTTCCTCTATCTTCACCTAGTTCATTCTACATGAGCAATATCTTAACTACTAGGTTGGAAAATATTGTGAATACCTTACTCAAAATATATTTATTGAATTTATTGACTACTCTTACCAAGGTATAAGTCCTTTTTCAATATTTGGATACCTTAATTTTTCATCCTTTAAAGGTATACTCAAAAGATATTGGATGTTCATCATCTCATCCTTTCTTTTGTGGAAGCATCACTACACTTGTATGTTCTAATGAAAAACAGTAAATATAGAAAGGTTTGGCATAATTAGGACTCACTAAAATAAGACAATCAATAATGGCCTACTTAATTTCCTCAAAATCTCACTTGTATTTAGAAGTCCACTTATTTTTTGCATCTTATTTCAACATGGAATTCAAGGGTCTCACAATCTCTACAAAACCTATGATAAATTCTTGAACAAAATTGATCTTTTCAAAATATGATTTAACATCATTTTTTCTTGTAGGAGGCTAAATCTTCAAGATAGCCTGCACTTATTCAAGGTCAATGGTAAACCCATTTTATCAAATAGCATTCCTTAAGAGCTTACCTTAGTTACTCCAGAAATACACTTTGTTCGATTGAGCGAAATGACAAATTCTCTACACCATTGGAAAAATTTAGACAAGTGTAAAATATGATCTTCTCTATGTTTAGAGCGTAGAAGTTGTCAAAACCAACTTCAGACTCGAAGATCACCTGCATGCAAATGGATACCTGTCACAAGGAAGAGAATGGATGGAGAAAAAAAACAAGGGTTTGAAGAAATATTCAACCACAAAGAATTATTGATTGATTGATAGATGGATGAATTACAAAGAGTACATATGTTTGATTATATAAGTAAGTGTTAAACCTAAAATGCAAAGGATGTTGCCAAGTGTTCAAATCACACTTGATGTGACAACAAGAAACCCTAACCAACTACTTAGGGAATGATAACAAGATGGAGATAAGTTCTAGAAAAGACAACTCATCTTCTAGAAGGGAATCTTATCTCAACAACTTTATTAAATGATTAAATGCAACTTAGGACTAATATGATTAATTAAAACCTAAGCTAATTTATGCTAGTGCAATAATTAATTAATTACACTAACACCCCCCCATAAGTGCAACTTAGGGATATTAGATAAGCATACACCTAAAACTAAGATGAATGCAAGAAAGCATGAATGGGTCCCGACAATAAGGCCTGATCAGGTACCCATGTACAAATGCAATAATGAAGTAGAGAAGGAAAACCCAGTGGGACAAAACCCCCCTACAATGAGATGACTGCAACAAAGAAGCACTGGAAGAACACTATGGAGTAACACTAGAACCGCAATCCGACAAGCGAGGAAAGATACTTCTGTCTATAAGAAATCATATCGGAATCATAATAATGCAACAACAGACCCCATGCCATGAAACACTCAAAAAACACCAAACTGGAACATCCTTGGAATCCATAAAGCAACAGTAGATGATTATTGGCCAACACCAAACTAAGACAAAATATGGCCAAAAGAAACTAAGAAACCAGATTACAACCCATGCAAGTTGTCATCAAAACACAATGAAGATCAAAGTGCATGTACACTCTAATCAGATTATTATGCAAGAAACCCCCCTGATGGAACTTTATATCAGTTCATTTATTACAATACCTAATGATTGCAAAAGGAGAGAATGCCTAAATATGCATAAATTAAAAACAAAATGCAAACCTACTGCATGCAAACAAAAAAGAGTGCATGCACAAACCAATGTTTACATCTGCCTCCACGATGAAAAATAACCTTAAATTTGTGTAGATGACCAAATCTGAAAAAATGGCCTACACCACTATGAAGTGCTCAAAACAAGCTTTTCGTCAATATCTCATTTGCCAAAAATGGACATCGTGGCCAAAAGTTATTTATTTTTCAAAAAATCTGAATTTAGCCTGCAGGAAACAGGTTTTCTAGCAAAATCATTTATTTCTAATTTGATTTATGGAAAATCTACATACTGTTTGTAGACAAAAATAAAAACCCAGAAATATTTTGATGCTAGAAATAAAACCTAGAAATCATTTTTTGATCCAATAAGCAAAAGATGAAAAATTGATTTTTTTAACCTTTAGCCAAGAGAAAAATGACGTCTGACGCTTTTTAAACTGCGATTTTCTCCAAATCTGTGTAGAATATGCAAAATCTAAAAGATACCTAGTTCAAATTTTGATGCTGGCTACAAAACCTAGAAATCATTTTTCCTGCAAATGAGTGAAAACTAGATTTTTGAAGCAAATATGATGATGGCTCAAATAAAAAACGGCATGCAACAAACCCTTGTAGCTCCAAATAGCTCCAAACTCTTTAAACAAGAACAGGCATGCAGCAGGAAAGCTCTGATACAATGTAGAAGTTGTCAAAACCAACTTTAGACTCGAAGATCACCTGCATGCAAATGGATGGAGAAAACAAACAAGGGTTTGAAGAAATATTCAACCACAAAGAATTATTGATTGATTGATAGATGGATGAATTACAAAGAGTACATATGTCTAATTATATAGGCAAGTGTTAAACCTAAAATGCAAAGGATGTTGTCAAGTGTTCATATCACACTTCATGTGACAACAAGAAACCCTAAACAACTACTTAGGGAATGATAACAAGATGGAGATAAGTTCTAGAAAAGAAAATTCATCTTCTAGAAGTGAATCTTATCTCAACAACTTTATTAAATGATTAAATGCAACTTAGGACTAATATGATTAATTAAAACCTAAGTTAACTTATGCTAGTGCAATAATTAATTAATTACACTAACATTCCTTAAGAGCTTACCCTTAGTTATTCCAGAAATACACTTTGTTCGATTGAGCGAAATGACAAATTCTCTACACCATTGGAAAAATTTAGACAAGTGTAAAATATGATCTTCTCTATGTTTAGAGAAGTTGTCAAGTCATCTATATAAATAAAATTATGTACTTTCCAATGAATTCTTTGAATTCAATATATATGGCTTGTCAGAAAGTATTTATTGCATTAATCAAACCAAAGGGCATCCTTCTAAACACAAATGTATCCCACTTCCTAGTGATTTTTTTTCAATCGAACCTCGTGTGCTACCATCACTTGATTTTACCCTAAGTATCCATATAAGAAAAACACAATTTGCAACCCATTAATAATTTGTAAAACTTAATCCAATGAGAGTAAAGGATAACTATCTTCCTCAAAAGCATGGTTGACACTTTTGAAATCAACACATAACCAAATTTCACCTTTCTTTTTCCTAACTAGAACCAAGTTAACCACCCATGTTGAGTGGCATAAAACTAAAATTATCCTTATAGATAGCAACTTTTGAACTTATTTATAAATCAATGGCTCTAATAGTGCAATTATAGGCTATTGTCGTTGTTTGAAAGGCTTAATTTCAAGATTAAGGGGAATGGTGTGAGTGATAATGGAAGTACCATTTTTCTTGAGGTCTTCATAACTCCATATTATATCATGATATAAATGGAGGGCCTTAACTATTGCTTCTCTTTCCTTTAAGGAGTGCAGACCTTTCCAATAAAAAAATTATTTTCTCCCTGGTTGTACCCATATTATGGGTATCAAATTTCCCCCCTAAAAAATATGTTTGTGGTTCTTTGGATCTCAATTGATCCAAATAAAAAATGCACTCTAACTAGACCATTCCTCAAGGAATTGTGTTGGTTTTCAAATTGACCACCCCCTCAAGGTCCTATTTTGCTTCCTTAGAATCTACTTCATCTATAAGCTAGGATGCAAACACATCTAAACTGGTAATTAAATATAATATATTCTTATCATCTTAAAACACTTGAAAGTTGGTAATTATTGATGCAAGATTTTGTAGGGGGCAGCAATCTTATGGGAAACTTAGCTATTGGGGGACATTCTACACACAACTAAGTGACCTCCGGGTTTTACCGAATTCGTCTCTTTGTTTTAGCAGGGGAGGTAAAAGGTTAGGAAGATAACTGAGAATATTAAATCTAAGCTAAAGGCGATGCACCAAACCATAAACGATATTACCTGAGAACAGTGCTAGATGCAAAGGCTTGAACCACCGAATGTTTCTTGTTTAGATTGACGCAAGATTTTGCAGGGGGTAGCAGTCTCATGGGAAACTTAGCGATTGAGGGACATTTTGCGCACAACTAAGTGACCTCTGGGTTTTACTGAAGCCGGATCTTCGTTTTAGCAGGGGAGGTAAAAGGTTAGGAAGATAACTGAGAATATTAAATCTAAGCTAAAGGCAATGCGCCAAACCATAAATGATATTACCTGACCACAGTGCTAGATGCAAAGGCTCGAACCAGCGAATGCTGCTTATTTAGATATTTTTTCTCAAAAGCACTTAAAAACATAAGAAAACCTCCAACTTGCATAGCATAATCAAGTACAACTTTGGCCAACATAAAGGAGTCAAAAACATGATATGTATCTGTTAAACTATAAAAGATTACAAAAGCTGAAGAACATGCATTCATATTGTACACATCTAAAAATGGTCACGGTCAATCAAACCTGTTAATTAATTAAATATGAATTATTTAATTAATGTTCTTAAGTCATCTACATATAAATAAATTTAATTATTTATTTATATTGTTCATTTTCCAATTCTTCTAATTTAATTAAATAAATAAAGTTTATTTAATTAATGCTATCTTCCTGTTATTTAATTAAATAGATTTTACAATTTATTTACATTAATTATCACAAGTTTAAATTCTAAATTTAAATGATATTCTCCTCTCCACATTTAATTAAATATTTTCGATATTTAATTAATACACATTTCTAAATTTCCCACTTTTCCCACAAAATTAAATATTCTTAATATTTAATTAAAAGGCTTTTTCTCTTCTCACATAATTAAATATTTCTAATATTTAATTAAATGCCTTTTCATTTCTCTCACACATAATTAAATATTTATTTATTTAATTATGAGAGACACCTTTCAATTTGTCTCTTCATTCTCCACTTGTCCCTCAGAATTCCATCTTCTTTTCAAATTCTCGATCTCTCATCGTTCATTCTAAGAGGTTTGAACTCGACTGTCAATCTTGGCTAATCGAATTCCTACCTTCAAAAATCTATAAATACAGCCCTCTTATGAGTGGAAAAGGACCTCGAATCTTAGATTTTCGTGCATAGTCACTATAGTTGCATAGCATTTCAATTTTCATAAAGCTTAATCTTTTAGCAATGCAGGTGCATTTTTATTAATCTCATTCTCTCAAGCTTCCATTCTACAAGCTATTGTTTTAAACAACTGAGAGCAAGCATCTTGAAACGAATCCTTGGAGATAGAGAACAATGGAATGAATTTGAAGAAACTGTGATTTAGAGTTTGCATTTACTTTCTTTAATTTAATTTTTTCAATCTAATGTTTCATTGGTGTATTAGTTTGGATTCAATTTGATTTGCACATTCTAACATACACATTTTTGGTGCCCACCATGGGGCCAAGCCCTACATTTAATATTTCTTTTTGCAGATTTTTCTAGCAGGTGATGGACAAAAATCACGTTTTGGCGCATATGATATTTCTTTTGGCGCATCCACAACAAACTCCCGCAACAATAGTAACCATCTAATAATGTGTCACCTACTACAGCCTTGTTCATCAAATATCTTATTGCAGCATGGTTTGTATGTATGTAAAATTTGTAACCTATAATATAATGCCTAAGTTTGTTAATTGCATATACTACAACTAAAATTATTTTTCTATTGTTGTATAATTTCTTTCAATAAGATTTAGATTTTTGCTAACATAATAAATTGCATGCATGGCCTCATTGTCATCTTGTTGTCCTAATGTTGCACCAATAGCTAATTTGGATGCATCAATATGAATGTGGAATGGGATTCCCCAAACAAGTTCTTTGATGATTGGAGAAGTCATTAAAGCAATTTTAATTGTCTCAAATGATTTTCGGTAGTCTTCTATCCATATAAATTCCTCATCTTTTTTGAGTAATGTAAACAAAGGCCCAGATTTTTTACTGAACCCTTCTATGAATCTTCTATAATACCCAACATTCCCAAGGAAGATGTAAAAACCTGTTTGGTTCCTAGGGCTCTCAATTTTTTTGAATGATTTGAACTTTTTCAGGATCATCTTTTATCCCCTCTTTTGAAATGTGATGTCCTAGAACAATACCTTTTGTCATCATAATATAAATTTTTTCATGACTGAGGGATAATCTATGATATTTATATCTTTTTAAAACCTTTTCAAAGTTTTTAAGTGCTTCATCAAATGGTTTTTCATGCACTGTAAAGTCATCCATATAAACTTCAACATAGGAAGTAGTGAAATCTACAAATATAACAAGAACTACTCGTTGAAATGTGGTTGGTGCATTACATAGTCCAAATGGTAAGACTTTATATGCATATGTACCCAAGGGTAGGTAAAGGTAGTTTTATCTTGGTCTTCTGGAGTTACTTGGATTTGATTATATCCACTAAAGCCATCAAGAAAAGAGAAGTAATTGTTGCCTGCTAAATATCAAGAACTTGGTTGATGAATAGTAATGGAAAATGGTCTTTTTTGTGGCCTTATTCAATTCACGATAATCTATGCACACATGCCATTTACCATTTTTCTTTGGGACTATAACCAATGGATAAACCCACTCACTATCAAAGATTGGGTAAATGAACCCCACTTTGAGTAGCTTCTATATTTCTTGTTTAACAATGTCACGAAGAACAGGATTGATTTGCCTTTGTCCTTGTTTGATTGGTCTTACATATTCTGTGTAAATGTGATTAATACAAATTGAAGGATGAATTCCTCTCACATCAGTATACTCCCAAAAAAATTCTTTAGTATTTTTTTCTAAAGTTTCCTTCAATTCTTTTTCTTGTGTTGGGGATAAAGATGAATTAATCTTGAGAGGTTTGTCTCCAACTACTGTAATCTCTTTAGTGTTTCTTTTGGAATCAATGGATTTTTCAACAAGTGCATTCAGAGGACAAGATTGTTGTTCATGTAATTTTGTTTGATTGTTTCCTTCCTCAGCTTCTAAAGTAAACTCTTGTTCTTCACTTTCCTAAATGTGTTCAACTAGAGTAACCATGGCTAACTCCACAATACCATCACCTTTTGATTCCATATCTTCATCCACCCAAAGTTGAGGGTTTGGTTGAATTGATGGTTGCATTGGTGGATAGAGTGACAATTATTTTTTCTTCTAACCATTTGAGATGATCAGACTTCTAGATCTACAATCAATTAAGGTGGCAACAATGGCCAACCATGCTCTACCTAAGATGATTGGATATCCAAAATCTTTCTTCTGGCTTTAAGAACCAAAAAGTCAACTAGATAATCCCATGTGTCTATGGTGATCATGATCTCTTCTATGATACCTTTTGGTTTGGTGGTAGATTGGCCAGCCAATTGTAAGCCAATTTTTGTTGGCTGAACAATTGTCTTTCCTAACATTGCAACAATATCATATGTGATAACATTTATGGAAGCTCCCAAATCAATTCGGACATTGGATATTTCTACTCAATTAATACTCAAGGTTATTACAGGATTGCCAGGATCATTATATTTCTGAGGAAGCAATCTCCCTGATAACACATCAGGGAGTTTTGTCCCTAGCTATATTGTGGGAGGTATTTACTTCTTTCTCCCTGGATTTTTAATGCAACGGGACTTTATCAATTGATTTATCTTTGGCATGTCTTTAATCATCTACAACAATGGTATTTCAATGTTTATTTTCTTCAACTCTCGAAGGAGCTGAGAATCAACAACATTCATGTAACTAGGTTGAGAGATTTCAGGAGTAAGTTTTTCTTCCTTCAATCTCTCTAGGTACGGTGCTTGTTCGACTTGTTGATCCTTTTCAAATTTCTCTGTTTTTGAAGAATTTTTCTTTTCTTCTCCACCTTATTGAGCTTTTTCTGCTAGTTTAGATTCAACAATTCAATTTCTTAATTGAATATCATTAGCATCAATGATGTTCAAATTACGGGGATTTGCATCATTACGGGTTTTTCTTAGATTTGCAACTAGTTGTGTTGGTAGTTGAGGCTAGTTCACCTGGTCATTAGTGGGATTAGGGGAATTTATTGTAGGAGGTGTTTCTCCCTACAAACCTTTTTGTCCCTGATTTTTCCATGGTTGGAATTTCATCTGATTTTGTTGCAATGGTGGCTGATTTGATTGCCACTGCCACTTTTGATTAGCTTACCATTATGACCGGTTCCATTGGGGATTCATCCATTTAGGTTGTCCCCAATATGTAGGAGGTAGTTGTGGTTGATATTAGGGAATCGATTGGTTTTTGTTTGGCCAAGGGCTTTGATTCCAGTTACATGTAGAACCATATTGTCTTTGGTTAGAATTATACTCCATGTTTTTTGGTCTTTGGCCAACATAATTTAGCTATTCCTCTACCATAGGAGGTTTCTTTAGATTTCTCTTAATCACAGCCAAAAGATTACAGGAACTTGTTGAGTGTGATTTCTCATAAATCTCACAGATTTCAACTTGATCCAATGGACATTCTCTTAAAATATGTTTACCCCTACACTTGGAACAATAAATGGACATTGGTTCAGTGGCCTTCTTTTCTCCTTACATGTTGATATGAAGAAGTAGATCAATTTTCATGTTGGATAATTCTTCCATTACTTCTGACACATTAGTGGTGCGGGTCTTGTTTTTTCTCAATTTTTGACACCCTACCCTAGTTATAGAGTAGTTTATACATATTTCAAAAAAAATGTCTAAGGAAAATTTGTTAATGTCTCCTTTCCCCATAAGATTAAAGGATTCTCTTGATTCATCATCAATTCCTCGTAGACAAATTGTTTTACTAATTTCCACATCCAACCCATTATTACACCTCTGGTGCACAAACTGAAATCTATCAGCATAGTCTTCAAAAATTTCATCTTCCAATTGCCTTATTCAAAACAATTCTTCTTTTCTATCCCTTACTCAATATTAATCCTGGTACTTATCCAGGAACTCTATTTCCATTTTCTACCAAGATGCAATTGTTCCAGTGCATAAACCCATGAACCATCTTAAAGCTGACTCTTTCAAGGTAGATGGAAATAACTTCATCTTTTGGTTATCATTTGTATATTCATAGGTCTAGCATAAGACTTTGAACTAAAAAAGGAATTGATCAAGATCCTCAGAGGTTTTCCCCCTAAAACTAGGAAACATCGAGGGTGAAATATTTTTCATTGGAGGCTCATCAAGATGTACCTCAAGAACAATAGGATAAGAAAAGTTCCTATTTGCTAGTGGGCGTATCAGTTGATCACCCATTCTTTCTTCATGAAGTGGGTTTCTATTGTCTTCTTGATTTTCTTCTTCTCCTTCAAAATCAGTATCTTCTTCTTGATCGAAATCGAGGTATTCTTCATGATCAATATCAAGGTGTCATGGAAGAAACCTCCCTTGATTATCTCTATTTCATCTCTTCACTATTTGGATCTATTTTCCTTATCAACACTAATTCTTTACACTTAATAGCACGATTTTTAATCCTTGGCAATAGTGCCAAAAATGGTGGGAAAGATCATTGATGTCACAACTTGCATCATTTAGTTAATTAATTATCGAACTAGGTGTGTCTCAGAGCTATATGCGATAAGGATGGTTGTCATGTATTTTTTTGGGGGGGGTTTCACACTATAAACAATGACTTTTGGTTTTAGTTTGACTCCTTCAAGAGTCTTCAAGAGCTCTCAAGAGCTCTTTAGGAGTTGAACTACAACGAATAATTCCTAAGGATTAATTCTATCTTATTTCCTAATTCAAAGTTTTGTTGACTTATTTATGACTCCATTTTGACTTTATTGAGACCAATTCATGAAAAATATTAACATCTACTCTATTTCTTAACCTAAAATGCAAAATCCAAATTAATTCTTTATTTCTTTAAAAGAAATCTATCTTAAAGTCTGCTGAAAAATAAATGCTATTTTAAAGAACAAAAATAAATTGTAAAGAAATGACAATTAATCTAGAAAACATAAATACTAATTTCCATGAGTAGATTCCAAACAAGTTTCAATTCCATCTTTCCATAAATTCCCATCATTGCTTCTAATTAAGTTTAACATATAACTACCAAACATAATTCCTATAAACAACATCTAAATCTGATTTAATCCAATAACCTTACAATGAATCTAACAATCCATTCTAAACATGATGAACTAATCCTGAAAATGATTTAAACACAATTGTTGAAAATGGTTCAAACAATATTAACTATCCAGATTTAACAACCAATGAACTAAAAATGATTCAAACAAACTTAACATTCCAAATTTAACATCTACACTTCAAATTTAATATTAATGAACCAAAATAACATAAAATTAATAAAATAACAAATTTAGATCGATTACTTTGGTAGAGCAGGCCCTTCTCTTCCTTCAGTAAGATCTTTAACATAGTGATTCAAGTTAACTTCTTATATTGATTCAATTTGATCAAAGTAGGACACAGAACAGAGTATTGCCATCATTACAAAATTCTAATCAAAATTATCTAACTCTCATCTAATGCTAAAAGGTGGATATTTATAAGAATAGATCATTATTGAACTCAAAACATGGTGTTAACTACCAAGATTCAAGGTGCCTAAACTAGAGATTTAAATAAAATTAAAGAAAAACAAAAACAAGATTAAGAATAGATGGAGAGAAATATGCTAGATCAGTGCTCAGACTAGAAGTTCATAAACCGAACTAAGTCATCAGTCATCGGTTTTATCTTTGAATAAAATCCTTAAGAATAGGATACCAATTATGACATTACAAGGTTAAAAATACCCAATTAATTCATCATTATCATCATAAAAGCAATGCATTTAATATAAATAATTACTTCAAACATATCTACCAATTTAGCCAAACTTAAAGTAAATTAAGTAAATATATTAGTCTATAGTCTACCACCAGTCATGTTAATTAAAAAATAAAACAAGTCTTTTTAAACATAAATGATTAATTAAAATGATCTCTTGGATTCTCATCATTCTCCCCAACCTTCTTTGAACCATGTCCTCATGGCTCTTTGTCAAGAATTATGGTGGTTTATTTTTCCTTGTTCACCTCTTCCATCCAAATGCAATAATCGAACACCCCATCCTTGTATTGCTTCAAAAATCTGCTATTGAGTGCAAAGCCATGGTTTTCTCTTATCTTTAAAATATAGGGCCTTACTACCTCTTTGGGAATATTGGGTGATGCTTTGAGCTTTGGAATGGGCATGATGATGCCTGGCATTCTGAACATCATACCAACCCAAAATTCATGCGGTTTTTCAATCAGGCTAATCACATGACGAACTCTTATCAAGCTCCATGTGAGGTTGTTTGGTCTTATAGCCTCTCTTCTCCTTAATGATTCATTAATGGTGATATATCTTTCCTCACATGATTGAATTTCTAATGGAGGAAGTGTACCTTCTACATTTTGGAAAGTAGAGATACTATTCAACAGGTTCAAAACATAAAGAGGATTTATGTGATTTTTCCTTACCATTAATCTTACCAATTTGATATACCTCTCTCCATGAGGCATTTTAGGCTTCATTGCTAAACTATACCTTCTCTGAGCCTCCTTGTATTTTCCCATCCTATTCGACCATTCAATCTAATTCTGCATTAAGGAGACGAAGGACCGGATTTGTACCTCACCAACATAAACATTTAATAGAGAATCATTTATATCTCCAATTAAAAAATCATGTTGGAAAAACTCACACTTCTGGTTTTGAATATCAAGGTGGCTATGAAAATAGTCTTGCAAAAAATATTTAATGTTGTGATAATCAAGACTTGTCCTTAAAGTTAATTGATTGAGTTTCCATTGTAGAAATTTTTCCCTGAGAAATAAAACATATATTTTTGATGGTCTTCTCATTGAAAGCATTGCAGAACTTATCTCAATGGCTTGGTCAAGTCTTCCTTCAACTTCACTTTTCTCTTCTTCTAAATTTTGTACTTTCTTTTTTAGCTGATCATTTTCATGCTTTAATTTCATGGCTGCGAAAGAGAGATATACAGATTGAGTCCTTTGTGGAACATCTGGTGGAATTTAAGATGGTATAGGAGGCAGACCAAGGTAATGTGGTGGGGCCACATAATTGGAAGCTTCTTGAGAATAAAATCTCATCGACCATTGTTTTAATTGATCTTCTTTTGACTACAATTCCTCTTTCAATTTTGTAATTTCCTCTACACATGCTAAGGATTATGTGTTGGCTTGATGCAAAGCCTCATCAGTGTGATTTAATTTATCTTGGTATCTTTCTTATTTTTGTGCAATTTATTTCTCTTTTTCCTAAGTGTTATTCAGGGCTTCTTGTAATTCTACCTCTCTTCTTTTCAAATTTTCTTCAATAAATTGTACATACTTCCTTTCATGCTCTAACTCAACTTCTATCTTGTAAAGCTTCATTGCTCTCAACAATTTCTTCTTCATTCTTTTTTTCATGAGAATATTCTTCTTCAATCAATGGCTCCTTACCTTTTCTTCTCTCCACAGTCGGAGAAGGTGAAGGTGATTTTTTGGACTTTTCTTCAAATTCCTCTAAGGCTTCTCTTTCTTCTGACTGTGCCTCTTCTTCTTCAAATTCCTCTGAGGCTTCTCTTTCTTCTGATTGTGCTTTGGATTCTTTAGTAATGTCATGGACCTCAGGTGTTCTCTTAGTTGAAAAAATTGGACCTTCAAGAGGGTTGCGAGGTCGTTCATCTGATGATATTGGTGTGTGGGTTTCTTCATGGGTTGCAAAAGTTTCTTTTGGGCCTTCAGTGATAGGGGTTTGAAAAGTAGGTATTTTTTTAGGAGTGGACACAATTTTTTTGGCCTGGCTAGGGATTTCTTCATTTAAGTCCTACTTCCTCTTTTTGGAGGTACTACGAGTTACCCTAGAGGATTCTTGTAGCTTTCTTTTACCCATTTTATGTTTTCCCTTGGAAGATTCACCTTTTTCTTTTTGTGATCTTTTTTTCATGGGCCCCTTTGTGGGTTTCCCTTTTTGTTTCCTATGGGTGCAGACAAAAATTCTAGCCAACCCTATTTTCCAGACTATTCTTTTAAGAAATGATGCCTAATTTTAAGATGAATTAACCCTTGGTATTTTATGGAAGATTCTCCTCTAGAATTTGTTCTAGAATTCATGGAAGCAATTTTTTGAAACAAAAATGCTGGAAAATTTACTCTAGCAGAGGGTTTTATTTGTCCATACCTCAAATGTATTAATAGTTTCATTTTTGACCTTAATATAGTGCCTTACTATCCTTCACAGGTGAATAATTTCATCACCCGCATCACAGTCATTCTCCAAGGGTCATCCAAGCTAGAATGAGCTATTCCTCTGTATTCTCCTTTATGTATCAAAATTTTACGTTTCTTTTCTAGTTCTTGGGGAAATTCCACCACCAGTTCATCAAACTTTACTCTGCCTTTGTTGACTGGTCTTCTCTCAGTTGGAATCCCCAAAATTTCACTTTTTATCTCGAGAGTGACTTCAATTATTTCTCCCCTTACTCTAGTGACATTTACATGAAAATTGTTCATGATTTCCTCAATGATTTCTTGTTGAAAAACTTCATATTTAATTATAAAGTCCAGCCATCCAGATTCCCTCAAAAATCTCTTGGTATCAGAGTCAAGAGTGATTTTTTTTTGGCTCAGCATTCCATTTGTTTCCCATTCTTTCTGCTCAACAATGGCGGACTTCAACAGAGTTGTTTGGAAAATTTCTAGAATGATCTTTTTCTTTCTTCTTTTAGAAAGTAGCAATTGAAAAATGACATAATGTTTTATTAATTGTTTGTATTTAATTCTTTTACTGCCTCTGACAGTTCACACACAATGATTTTTGTGGTTGCACTTGTATTTGTAAATTTAGTGGTGCTCCTTACACATGATTAAATTTGAAAATATCTTGATAAGATAGGTAAATCTAAGCATGACCCATAGTCATTAATGATGTCACATCAATGTCAAATCATGCCTAACCAATTCCACCACTACTTTTTAGAATCATTAATAGCCTATTATTATCTTTATTAACGACAATATTGCAGATATTTCAAAACTTATAATTATTTACCTATTTTAAACTAGTTTAACTGCCTTTGTCAAACTTGGAAAAGTATGATGGTGGTGTTGTAAGATTTGGAGATAACAATGGTGGAATAATTTGTGCTAGAGGATGTATTTCTTTTGATGCTTAGCATAATAATGATGTTCTTTATGTTGAAGGTTTGAAGCATAATCTTCTGAGTGTTGGAAAGATGGTTGATAAGGGATACAATCTTCAATTCAAAGATGGAAAGTGTAGAATACTAGGAAGTTCTTGAAATGTGATTGCTTCTGGTACAAAAACAAAAGGTAACATCTTTCATCTGAATGCTGGTAGTAAAATTTTTTTGATTGCTCAAGTTGATGAGAGCTATTTGTGGCATAGAAGAATGTATCATGTAAACTTTGACAATATTATCAAGATAAGTGTCTCATAGGCTATGAGAGATCTTCCTAAGTTGGTGAAGCCTACTAGTGTCATATGAAAGGAATGGAAGTTGGGAAAACAAACTAGAATTTCATTTCACAACAAACACCATTGTTCAAATGAATTGTTGGAGCTTGTGCATATTATCTTGTGTGGTCCTACTAGAATCAAAAGTTTGCAAGGTTACAGGTATTTCATGTTCTTTATTAATGATTACTCTAGGATGATGTGGGTTACTTTCTTAAAGGATAAATCTAAAGCTCTAGAAAGGTTCAAGATCTTTAAAGTTATGGCTAAGATAGAGACAAGTCTGAATATTAAGTGTCTAAGATCAAATAGAGGTGGTGAATTCACTTCCGGTGAGTTTAATTCTTTTTGTGAAGAACATGGGATAAAGAGACAGTTATTTGCACCGTGGAACCCTCAACAAAATGGAGTTGTGGAAAGGAAGAACATGGAAATTCTAGATGCTATTAGAACCATGATGCTGGAAGGAAATGTCCCTCATGTCTATTAGAGAGAAGTTGTAAGTATTGTTGTCTATATCCTTAACTAGGTACAAATCAAAGGTAATACTAGTAAGACTCTTTTTGAGCTATGGTTTGGTCATAAGCCTACTATTAAATACTTCAAAATATTTGGGAGTAAATGCTATATCAGGAGAGATGAAGATATAGGAAATTTTGTTGCTAGAAGTGATGAAGGAATATTTCTTGGTTATTCCACTAAGAGCAAGGCCTACTAGTGCTACAACAAGAGATTGAAGAAAATGGTTGAATGTGAAAATGTTAAGGTTGATGAATACATTGCTAGACCCTCTGGAAGTTGTGGGTATGATTTTGATGATCAAAATGATAGTACAAACAAGAGTTAGACTTGAAATCAAGTTCAGATAGTTCTGGTGAATCAAGAAGATCAAGAAGAAGTAGTGACTAGTGAAAGAACTAAAGAGAGATCACATGAGCTTGAAATTCAAGAACATCCTAAGACTCCAAGGTATGTGAGATTAAATCATTTCAGAAAATAAAATTATAGGAGATAAAAATAAAGGTGTTTAGACTAGAAGAAGAATTGTAGAAGAATATTACTTAATTTCAAAAACTAATCCAATTAATTTCAATGAAGCATGCAAAGATGAATAGTGGATTGAAGAAATGAAAGAAGAACTACAAAAAATTGAAAAGAATAATACATGGATTCTTGTTCCTAGACCTAAAGACAAAAATTTAATTGGAACTAAATGGGTTTTTAGAAACAGGCTGAATGAACAAGGTGAAGTTATCAGAAACAAAGAAAGATTGGTGTGCAAAGGATACTCTCAGATGGAAGGAATTGACTTCAAAGAAAGTTTTTCTCCTATTGGTAAAATTGAAGTTGTGAGATTATTTCTTGCTTATTCTACTTACAAAAACTACAAAGTGTATCAGATGGATTTCAAGTCAGCATTTCTAAATGGTGAATTAGAATAAGAGGTGTATATTGAGCAACTTGATGGATTTCAATTGACTAATTAGGGATACATGGTTTTTCAGTTGAAGAAATCACTAGATGGACTCAAACATGCCCCTAGAGCTTGGTATGCAAGACTGGGTAAATACTTGATGAAGCTTGGATTTAACAAAGGTATTGTTGACAGTAATTTGTATTTCAAGATTAATGATGATAAATATTTTTTTGTGGAAGTCTTTTTTGATGATATCATTTTTGGAGGAGATGATGGTTTGTGCATGAATTTTTCTAATGAGATGAAAAATGAGTTTGATATGTCAATGATTGGACAACTGAAATTATTTTTGGGACTGCAAATTACTCAGACAAATAAAGGAATCTTTATATCTCAGTCCAAGTATGTGAAGGAAATGATAATTAAATTTGGTATGGAAGATTCAAAGCTAGTTGGTACACCAATGGTGACCAGATGTAAGTTAACATAGAATGGTGATTCTTCGAAGGCAAATCAGACTAGGTACAAATATATGATTGGTGGATTGCTTTATTTGACTCAAACGAGACTAGACATCATGAATTTTGTATGAATTATTGCTAGATTTTAAGCCAATCCTAAGGAATATCATGTGACTATTGTGAAGAGAATTTTTAGATTTTTGAAGTCAGCAGTTGATTTTGGACCATGGTATTCAAAAGATGATCTTACTTTAAGTGCCTTTACTGATGCTGATTGGGTAGGAGATGTATATGACAAGAAAATACTAGTGGTGGCACATTTTTCTTGGGGAAGAAGTTGATTTCATGGTTGAGTAAAAAGAATAATGTCATTTCATTGTCTACTGTAGAGGTAGAATACATTGTTGCTGAAAAAAATTATACTCAAGTATTTTGGATGAAGCAGATGATGAAACATATCAGAGTTGTGTATGATGAACCTATTGCCATATTCTATGATAATTCAAGTTATATACACATTTCTAATAATCTGGTGCTTCATTCAAAGACCAAGCATATATCTATCAAGTAACACTTTTTGAAAGATAAAGTGCGTGATAAGGAAGTCAGACTGGAGTATGTGCCTACTAAGGAACAGATTGCAGACATTTTACTAAGCCTTCTTCTAAGGATACTTTTCATTATCTCAGAGAGAAGTTAGGGGTGATTACCTCTCCTAATCAGAATTAAGATGCATAGTGTTGGCATCAATCTATGTATTCACAGTCATATTTTTATCCAAATTGGTGTTGTGGCGGTTACTACTTAGGGGGAGTAGTCAGATGATTCAGATATGTGGCTTAGAGATTGTCTACCTTTTCCATTGATGTGAAAGGGGGAGAAGACTAATGTGAAAAACTATAGAAGAGTTAAACACTAAAGGGGAGAAGAATAGTATGAGAAGAGCAATGTAAAGAGGAGATTATTGGAGAAGAGTTAGTTGCGTTGATGGTGTACTTTTCACATCATGTGTTTCCATCAATGCCAAAGGGGGATATTTTTGGATTTTGTGGTTGTATTCCTGATATGTGGTTTTCATTGATGTCAACACGATTAGCATTAATGTATTTAAGACTATATATGTCAAGGATATTGAGAAAATTGTAATAAAATATGTTACAGGTTGTTTGTGAAACAATGAAGATCAGTGTGTTGGAAAGTTTAGTATGTTGATGATGAGAAGTTGTGTATTAAAGGGTTTTCTTTCCTATGTATGAAGTTCCTACTCTATAATTTTTAGAGGTGCGCATGAAGATATGATCAAGTTATAAAGCTTTATGTTCTAATAGTTATTCTATTACTGGAAATGGTGTTCACAAAAGAAGATAATATGTTTTTGGAAATATAAAGTGTTGTGTATGTTCCTGAAGCATTTGTGGATGTTTCTAGATCATGTTTTATCTATTTTTTAGGTCCCCATTAATCATTGTGCTCACGATATGATATTTTATCTTGTGTGTACTTTTTTTCATGTTCATGGCCGAAAAAGTACTTGTATCATGTTGTGGATCTTCGACGAAGATTAATTGAAGGTTTTTTGTGTTCGAGGAATTTTTTTTAGGTTTCTACTATGTTGTGGCCGACCTTGGTGGATGCACATTAATAATCTTTGTTGTTTTGGGTTGATAGTTTCCCTTCATTCTATTATTTTGTTGAAGCCTACATGAAGCAATGCAATTTCTTGTTGTAGATATATATAAGTGATTGTTTTCTCATTTCGGAAGTATGAGATGCAAAGTGTGTGTGTGTTATGTGAGAAAAGGTTCAAATCATTCGAAAGTAGATCAGAGTGTTAAGAAGAGTAAAAGAGAGTGAAGAAGTGTTCATGTGCTTGACCAAAATTGTACTTAGCCATTTGCAGATGCTACATTCTCAGTTCAAATTATTTAGATAGTTCTAATCTAAAATATTTTATGTAAGATAGTGAGTCTTCCTTTGAGCAATGAACTCTTGGCAATGTCCCTGAATGCATGTGCATTCCTTATTCATTTCTCTTATACTTTTAACAAGGTATAGTTTTTGGATTAACCTCCACCATGGTATTTCCCCTAATAGGGTTTCAATGCAAAAATCATGGTGTTATGTGTGTTTTTGATGTGTTGTTGACTCATTCTTTCACATTTAATAATCAGATCTAATATTAAAGGTTAATAAGTTTAAATAAGTTTGAAATTATGTGACAACCGATTCACCCCCCCCCTCTTAGTTGTCTTCCGTGAGCATGAGGAGGAAAGAAAATGAAGGCAAGAGGAATATGATAGGAGATTCTAACTACAAGGAGAGAAGAATTAGGGAGAGTGTGTTGACCATGTTGTTGTGGAAATTAATAGTATGTCCGATCTAGAAATGGAAGCACATTTGGAATGGAAAAAACTATGACTTATAGGGGGACAAAAAATGATACAAGAAAGACAAGAGATAGATCAAAAAATGGAATAGTTAGACATCTAGGCACAAAAACCACCAAATTATGTTCCTCCACATAAATAAGGTGTCAATAGTAACTCACAAGGAGCATCTCAGAACACCGGTGCTCTTGGTATTTCAATATTACCTGACAATGCACGTGGTAATCCGAGACAACATGCCCAACATAACCTACAACCAAAAAGATCCCAACCTCAAAATACTGGAAATGCCTCCTAGAACTATCCACCACTAGGCTAGCATTATGTACCACATTAGAATGTACATCTTCAACAACAACACAATGTTTATCATCCTCAACATGGACACCAATTTTATCCCAATCCACCACCTTTGAATTTTCCTCCACAAAACCCTATAAGTAGACAATTTGATTTAATAGGATATCAATTATACTCATAACCAATGGACAACAATTGGAGAAAAATGGTTCCTATGTTTAGTGGAAACAATGTAGTATCAACTGAAGAACATATAAAAAATTTATTGCTTTCATATAGGATGTTGGATTGTAGTATGAGGATGTAAATATGAGATTGTTTATAATGTCATTAATTGAAGAAGCAAGTGATTGGCTCAATGGGCTACCCAATGTTTCAATTTATTGTGTAGAAAATTTTTAGAATTAATTCCTAGAACAATATGGGAATAATTATGCTCATGAGTTTTCCTTACATGAATTGATAAGCATTCAAAAATATCAAAATAAATCAGTCTATGATTTTAATCCAAGGTTCTCAAAATTGTACAATAAAATAACACATGGGTCCAAACTGACTGAACATACAACTTTGAGTATTTATATGAAATCCTTTGACCCAAAAATAGGATATGAACTCAGAAATAGATTGCCTAGAAGTTTAAAAAATACACAAAAGACAAAAATGACCATTGAGAACAAAAAAAAATATGTTGGGATGACTGGTAAAAGAGATAATCTCAAAATCCCCCAAAACTCTAGTAACCCTCAGAGGTAGGAGAATACATATAGAAATGAAAGACCAAGACTACATGATATTTCATATAATATAAATTGGAAGGATGGAAAACCCATAGTTGGTAGACCTAAATATAAGGACACTTTGGATCCCTTAAAGAAGAAAGGAGCATACATGGTTAACAACAATCCTTGGTATCAAGTTTGCAAACTACCTCATTCTCTAGATCACTATGTTGTAGCCCAATCAATACAAGAAGAGGAAATACCTATTGACAATGGGGAAGAAGATCATACCATATACTCAACTTCTCATACTCTCCATTCGGCTGAACAAGAATATTCATCTTCAGAAGAAGAAGGTTGAGTATGATGTTGACAATCAAAGGTACCATATTCACATGACAGAACAACAAGTCTTCTATGATCAAGAGAGTGAAAGTAATGATGAATCACAACCTCCTCCTTGTTGGAAACAAGATACACTGAGAGGGTGGTATGAATCAGTGTTGTCCAAAAGTTAACTTTATTCATAGTTAACTTCAAAGCATTAACAAAATTCAATCATAATGCATAAATAGGAAACTAAAAAAGACACCATAATAGCAATATTTCTACGTGGAAACCCTGTTAGGGGAAAAACCATGGTGGATGGCCAATCCACAATTATGATCTGAGTATACTGAAATGAATATTACAAAAAGGGGAATGCACTTGCATTGAGGTACACTACCTAGAGCTCACTACTCAAAGGGAAGGCTCACTACCTTACAAAAGACAATCAGATTAAACCATTTGAAAGTGTGAACTGAGAAGATTATCAACTAAAAATTCCTGATTACAGTTCTAGTTAAGCTCAATAATAGATCTACTTCCTTACATACTGATTTTGTACTTTTCTCTGTTCTACTCATACACACAATACAAATATTCTATGTGCAAGTGAAACTAATCTCTCTTTTGCTCTACTCTTATTTGCAATTCACACCAATACACAAATGATACATCATACAAAATGATATGGATAAACTTATATATATTTGCAACATATAACTCATTTACACTTTTTCAGCTTCAATATAATACAAAAATAATTACAATTGTCAGCTAGATCCATGATTAAATATTTATGTGTATCCTCCAAATTTGGTTAAGACATAGAGGGGACCCAAAAAAATATGATCAAGCATGAAAAAATTTAGTTAATTATTCCTTATACATCCATGACATAATATATTCATGAAGTGAGCTCCAATAAAAGAAAAACTGGGAATAAGTTAATCGGACCTTCTAACTTCCACACGAATTGATACGAGCCACTGCGCTTTAGAAGTAATAGAGATAATATACCAAACATAATTTCTTGAGATGCGCAACACAAAATAATAACCTGAAATATTCATACAGATCGATGAACACTGTGCAACCAGAGACTTTGTTCTACCTTAGCAATCTTCAATCTTCCTACCGGTATGATCAAATGATAATGTATGTATCTGATCATCTACTTGAGTTGCCATCACTGACAACACTAAGTGATACTGCAGTGTCTCTTTCCAACAATATCCCCCTTTGGAATTGATGGAATACTTAGTGAAAAATGACTAAGTGTCGGATTAGTACCAAGATAGACTATATTGCCTTCTCCAAAATTAAAAAATGTAGCTCTCCAAAAATGAAATTCTCCCACTAAGATGATTAAGAATTTTTCACTCCACACTTCTCCCCCTTTGACATCAATGGAAATGACAGGGATCACACACCAAAAAAGGATCAATCAAAATTGTTATGCAAAAATTCTTCTTTAACTTACATAAGATGAAAAATATCTACAAAATCTTTCTTCAGCTAAATCAGGTTGGTGTCCCAAACTCTTTTAAGACTCTCCATGATCATGATATGGCCACAGATCAAATAAGATTGTGTCTCTACCGATTCTAGGTTGGCTAGATCACCATCTACCATAGATTCCTCTCCTTCTTTTAGAGAACTTGACATTATGTCAATCTTTGGACAAATTGTCCCTCTAAGTTCACATGTTATAGCAATGATTTTCTCATTTTCATGTTCCAAACTTTTTATCTTATCAAGAAAATACATTACTTCATATTTTGTTTTTCCAATACCACCAGATAGAGGATCAAATCCATCAAAAATGGCACTTAACTATTTTTCAAGATCTTTGATCTTCTTCGTATTTGCTTCAGTAAATGTTAAAAAAGACAAACATGCCTTGTAGATCTTACCACCTTCTAATAAATAATTTTGTAAATTCTTTATACATGTGGCTAAAATAGGTTTTTCTTTGGAAATCAATACCTTCAATCCATTGAATCTTTTAACATCAAATTCCTTTCGTACTTTTTCCATAGAAATTTTTTCTAGTGACTCAAAATGAGTAATCACCGAGTTGATAAGCTTCTTTAGTTCACTAGATGAAAGTCTAGTCGGGTCTCAAAAAAGAGGGCATGCTCTTCTCCAATACTTTGGACACAAGATTCAACAATTCACCATCTTCAATGTGAGATTTTAGTAGCTCTACTTGGGCTTTCGCTTGAGCAGACGAAGCTACTTTCATTTTCTAGATTGGGATTAAGGTAGATAGGTCAATAGGACCTTCAATTAGTTCCGGTTCAATCTCCTTCCTTGTGATCAATGAAGAATTTTTTCACTACCTTAGTAGTGTCTCTTGCCTTAGTTCGAATTGGCTTAGCATCATCTTTCTTTTCCTCAACTATTGCTTCCTCAATTGAAGGTTTTGATTTGTCTTTAGATATTTCTATCTTGTCAACTGATACATTCTTAGGTCCATCCACTTTCATAGGAATTTTGATGTTATCTTTTGTAGGAGGAATTTGGAAGTTTTCAGCAACATCAAAATTTCCTTCTTCTGCATCTTTCACTAGATCAGATGAGATATTGTCAGCATGTTTTTCCTTAGCCACAACTTCAATTCTTTCATTCAATAGTATTTCCCTCAGAATTTTCTCTATCTCTTTTGTGACTTCATTGGTTAAACCAATCATAAGCTTGTTAACCCTTGTTTTTCTTTTGAATTTATTTTGGGCTTTGTTCAAAAGTGTCTTTATCTCATCCACTGACATTACTAAACATAGTTCAGCAAGAATCCTTTCTCTCATTTTTTCCTCTTCAATTCTATCACTCAGCCTTCTTAATTCCAGAATGTCATACAATTTTTTTGGTAGACTATGCATAATCTCAATCAATACTTTATTGAAAGTATTCATATGTAATATCATTGCTTCTTCAAGAATTATTTTGTCAGTTTCATCAAAAGAATTGTACCATTTGCAAAGTGGTTTTAGGTTTCCATCTTTAACCAGTTCTTTTTCAACTGCTTTTACTGACATACTTGGTTTGTCAGTATTTTCTTTCTTCTTTTCCTAATAATCATCACCAGAAGGATTTCCTTTTGTGACTATTGTTGCCCTGGTTCCTTGATGCGTGATCTCATTTTCACCTTCATCTAACTCAGTTTCCTCATCATCAGAAACAACCATATACACTCTTTTTCCTTCCTTCCTTTCTAAATCTCTTAGACTCAATTTTTACAGGGGTGGGCTTAACTATAGGATTTGAATGATATACATAGCTTCTAGTTATTCTAGTTCAGGTAGATGGTGCTTCCGGACTAGCTGATTGAGTTCTAGCTACCTCCTTTGTTGCTTGCTTTGCTGCTTCAATTTCTTACCTCTTTTTTCTAGCTTATTTTAAAAAAACTGTTGATACCCCATGCTTTTTGCAAGAACTTCTACTTCTTTTCTAACTCTTTTAGTAATCATAGGTTTCCTAAGTTCATTATGTACTTGTGTGTCCTTCTCTACATATGTACCAAACCTTTGTTGGAAAAAGTGCCTAAATCCTTACTAAGATGGAACTCCTGAAAGAGCAGTATCACTGAGACCCTTGGAATGTCTTGGTGACAAGCAGTTGTCTCGAAAGATTAGATCGCTATGACCTTGGACCTATCTTGCCGATGGAAGTCATCGGGGTGACATGATCTATCAAAGTGAGTTTCCAAACTCACTTTGACAAAAAAAATCTTGGTGACGTCAGCATGACCCTGCAATTGTCTTGGTGATATCGGTGTGACCAAAATAGTCTGAGTGACATTACTAACTCATTTTGATGGCAGATGTCTAGGCAATGAAGATCATTAGGGAGACTCTTGGTGATGGAAGCATAGGGGAGACTTGTGATGTCAGCGTGACCTCTTGATCTCCTGCTGATGGTGTTTCTCTCATCGATGGAACTTCTCCTAGTGAATGATTGGCGTGACTCTTGTCGATATGTGTGGTTTAGTGTTCATTAGGTCATCAAGGAGACATGAGTGTTTGGTGTGACTTCCCAGTGTGTTGGCAATAGCGATTTTCTTCCCGATGGTCCTGAAGATTGGGGAGACTTCACCGAAGTCTAAGTGATAGCGACATGTGGAAAGTCTGACATCAGTTTGACAAATTGTTATGTCTCACCGATGAGCAATAGAGTTGAAATCGGTTGGCCAAGAATTTCTCCTACATGTTATGTCTTGGACCAATCAGTGATACAAAATGCAAGCCGATTGGGAAATTGAACTATTGTGATTGTTTTCTTGTGGAAAATGAACAAACAGCTTGAGCGATGGATGAATAGTTCGGTCATGGGTTTGGTCTGGTGGGTTAGTGAAATGATCAGTGAGTGAATTCCATTGTATGTTGAATGAATGCATTGTAACAGTGTAATTCAATACAAGGTTGATCAGGGATTTTTTTGATATAGAATTGTCATCTTAAAATAAGAGACTGTAACTTGTATGTAATTTGATTACTATAATACAACTGATCTTTCTTTGGTGTGGTGGGTTTTTCTCCCATAAGGGTTTTCCCACGTAAATCTAGTGTTAATTGTGTTATGTGTTTATTTCTCAGTTTTGTTTTTTCTTTTATGTGTGTCTTAATGAACTCTAATTGTAAACATTAATAGGCATATCTCTCTTCTCCTCTAAGACTTGGCATTAGGAAAAAAATTCTGCTATTGAATTTTTTCCTAACAAGTGGTATTAGAGCCTGGCCAGTTGTGTTATCCTTGTTGGTAGATTGGTTTTTTGTGTCAATTTTTGTTCAGTGGGATTTTTGCAAAAGTCTTGAATTTTTCTAATTATAGATTAAGATGGTAACGAAAAGTACGTCTGGAAGGATTGAAATTGATAAATTCAATGACAACAATTTTGAGTTGTGGAAACTTAATATGGAAGAACTATTGGTGGATCATGATCTTTGGATTGCTATGTCTAGAACAAAACCTATAGTCATGAAATAAGAAGATTTGGATGTCGCAGATCAAAAAGCAAAAGGGTTGATAAGACTTTGTTTGGAAAACTCTATTCTCTTGAATGTTCATGAAGAGAAGACTGCCTCTATGTTGTGGAAAAGATTGGGAGGTATTTATCAAGGCAAGTCCTTAGTAAATAAGTTGTTCTTGAGGAAGAAGTTGTACTCTTTGAAGATGGAGGGAGGAATTTCTATTGCTCATCACTTAAATACCTTTAACATGTTGATTTCTTAGTTAAAATCTATAGGTGTGAAGATTGAAGAAGAAGATCATAGTATGCTCTTGCTATGTTCTTTGCTAGATTCTTGCAATCACTTGGTGATGGTGATTGGGAGCATGAAAACTACTTTCAAAATGGAGGATTTGGTTGCTTCTTTGTTATCGGAAGAGATGAGAAGGAAATATTCTAAGATGGCGAAGGAGGCTATTATTGTTCGAGGCAAATTAAGGGAAAAAGGAAAGAAAAAGGACAAGAATTTCACATCGAAATCAAAAGGGAGATCAAAGTCTCCTGGTAAGAAGTCCAAGGTAAAGTGTTGGAATTGTGGGTAGCATGGTCATGTCCGAAAGGATTGCAAAGAGGAGAAAAAGAAATGGAAGAATAATTCTTCTGACAATGATTCTTCTCAGAGCGATGCAGATGCCTTTATTGTAGCCTTGGAAACTCAGACATTAGATGATGTCTGGATGATTGATTCTAGAGCATCATTTCACATGACATCTCATAGAGATTGGTTTACTAAGTATGAAGAATGTGATGGTGGAAAGGTGTATCTAGTAAGTGATTCATCTCTGGAGATAGTTGGTCATGGAAGAGTCAGAATTCAGTTTCTTGATGGTAGAATTAAGGGAATTGATGGCATAATGCATATACTAGGTTTGGATCAAAATTTACCTTTTGTAAGAAAGCTGAACGATTTTGGAGTGCAAGTCTCGTTCTCTATAAATGGCTATAAAATGACTAGAGGCTCGAATGTGCTAGCTAGGGGTGCCCAAATTGGTACTCTATTCAAGTTGGATGCACTGGCTATTCAATGCAATAGTGTCTCTGCAAAGTCATAGAAGGTTGTTTGTAAAGAGAAGAATGAAAATGTTCCTATTGGAGAAAATTCCCTAGAAGTGAAACTTCCAGCAGAAAATACTATGCTCCGGCATCAGAGGCTCGGTCACATTGGTGAAAAAGGTTTGAAAGCCTTGAAGAATAAAAACCTAGTTGAGGGGCGTGATGATTGTAATCTGGATTTTGAATTCTGTGAAAATTGTATATATGCAAAACAACACCATATTTCATTCTACTCTAGTCCTCATAAATCTTCTGGTGTTCTAGATTTTATTCATTTTGATGTGTGTGGTCCAGTGGATGTTCCTTCATTATCAAAGTCTAAATATTATGTTTCTTTTATTGATGATTATTTGAGACAGGCATTTGTCTATTTAAAAAAAGTAAATCAAAAGTGTTCAGTCATTTTAAGGAATTTAAAAACCTTGTGGAAAATCAGACAAGAAGAAAAATAAAGTGTTTAAGGGCTGAAAATGGCGGTGATTTTTGTTTTGATGAGTTTGAAATATATTGCAAATACCATGGGATTAAGAGGAATAAAAAAACACCTTACACTCCACAACAAAATGGAGTTGCTAAAAGGTTGAATAGGATATTGATGGAGAAGGAAAGAAGTATGTTGAGCAAGTCTGGTTTGGAGCAGATGTTTTGGGCTAAGGCAGTGGCTACAACATCTTACTTATTGAATCAATCACCTTATTCAACACTTGTTGATATAACGCCTATGGAAGTTTGGTTTGGTAAGAAGCCCTCTCTCAGACATATTCGTGTCTTTGGTTGCAAAGCATAAGTTTATGTGCTAGATGTTAAAAAATCTAAATTGGACAATAAAGCTGAAAAATGTATCTTCATTGGGTATGGTCTTGGTGTGAAAGGATACAATTTTTTGAATCTTGTGACTAAGAAGGTATTGTACAATAGAAGTGTAATCTTTTGGGAACTAAAACATTCTTCAGTAGATCTATAGTCAGGCATGAAGGAAGATGAAAAGGAGAATGATGTTGTTGAGATACCTCTAACTCTAGGAAAAGAGGAACAACACATTGAAAGTGTACCTGAAATTGAGGAGAGTTCAAGTAGTTCTGAGAGTTCTAAACAAGAAGAAGAACCACAAGCTCAACCTCAGCCTATGAGGAGGTCTACACATGAGAAGAAACAACTAGATAGGTATGGATTCTCTATGTTAGATTCTAGTTGTGCCTACGCTTTGATTACTAACAAAGATGAGCCTAGGACTGTAAAAGAGGCAACTGAAATGTCTAATTCAGATTCCTAGTTGGAAGCCATGAATGAAGAAATGGCATCATTAAGGAAAACTGATACTTGGGATCTGGTCCCATTTCCTAAAGGAAGAAATCTTGATGGATGCAAGTGGGTGTTTAAAAAGAAAATTGGTCTGTATGGTTGTGTTGAAAAGTATAAAGCGAGATTGGTTGCAAAGGGTATGGGGAAATTTTTTTCTCCTGTAGCAAAGTTGTCATCTATCAGATTTCTTTTATCACTTGCTGAAACATATGATTTGGAGATTGAGTAGATGGATGTGAAGATAAAATTTCTTCATGGTGATCTTGAAGAAGAAATCTATATGTCCCATCCTGAGCACTTTGTGAGAAAAGGTAAATAAAATCTGGTTTGCAAGTTGAAAAAATCTTTGTATGGTTTGAAGCAATCACCTTGGATGTGGTACCAGAAATTTGACACATTTTTTTTGTCTTTGGGATTTGTAAGATCAAAATCAGATCATTGTGTGTACTACAAGACATAAAATGATTAGATTTTTATTATTTCCCTTTATGTTGATGATATGTTGTTCATAGAAAATAGTAAGTTAATGATTTCTGATCTAAAATCTCAGCTGTCTACAAAGTTCGAAATGAAAATTCTTGGTGCAGCTAGGTATATTCTGGGGATGGAAATAACCAAGGACAGAAAGGGCAGAAAGCTTTAGCTTAGCCAGAGTAATTATATTAATATT
Source organism: Sequoiadendron giganteum (assembly GCA_007115665.2). Classification (NCBI taxonomy): domain Eukaryota; kingdom Viridiplantae; phylum Streptophyta; class Pinopsida; order Cupressales; family Cupressaceae; genus Sequoiadendron; species Sequoiadendron giganteum. Next base: position 790,336,866 of record CM021101.1, on the reverse strand, counting down.
TTTTTGGGGAAATTTGGTATGAATAATTACAGGGAACTATTTGTTCTAGTTTTTCAAGGAACAAAGCTATCTATTGAAGATCATCCAAAATCTCATACTCAGATGGAGGACATGGCCAGAGTGCCTTATACTAGTGTAGTTGGCAATTTAATGTATGCAATGGTTTGTACAAGGCCAAAAATTACTCAAGCAATGGGAGTTCTTAGTCGATTTATGGCGAATCCAAGAAGGACACATTGGGATGTTGTGAAAAGAGTGGTTAGATATATGAGGGGAACTTCATACTATGCTCTACGTTACCATGGACATTTGGTTGGATCACATAGGACTCTCTACATTTGTGGATATGTGGATTCTAATTGGGAAGGGGACATTGATAGTAGAAGGTCCACTAGTGGATATACGTTCATGTTGAATGGTGGTGCAATTAGTTAGATGAGCAAGTGACAATTTGTAGTTGCTTTGTCCACTACAGAGGTTGAGTACATGGCAGCAACTCATGCCTGCAAAGAATAAATTTGGTTAAAATGTTTGTGTTCTAACATTGGGTTTGATGTAGGGCAATTATAATTTACTATGACAGTTAGAGTGTTATTTGTCTAGAAAAGAATCCTACTTTCCCTACCAGGATGAAACATATTGATGTGGAGTATCACTTTGTACAAGATATGGTGGAGAATGGAAAGCTCTCGTTAGAAAAGGTGGATACTCTGGAAAATGTTGCAGATGCATTGACGAAACTAGTGAGCACAAACAAGTATAGGTGGTGTAATAGTTTGATGGGCCTTGGTGCCCATAAAACTTAGTAGTTTTGTTGTGCTCTAGAGGTGTCAATAAAATATTCGTCAAGTGGGAGATTATTGGGAAAATTTCCTAAATCCTTATTGACATGGAAATCCTAAAAGAGCAGTATCACTGAGACCCTTGGAATGTTTTGGCGATGAGTAGTTATCTCAAAAGATCAGATCACTATGACCTTGGACCTATCTTGCTGACAGAAGTCATTGGTGTGACATGATCTATCAGAGTGAGTTTCCAAACTCACTTCAATAGTAGAAGTCTTGGCAACATCGGCATGACCCTACGATTATCTTGGTGATATCGAATTGACCAGAACAGTCAGAGTGACATTCATAACTCATTCCGATGGTAGATTTCTGGGCGATGAAGATCATCAAGGAGACTCTTGGCGATGGAAGTGTTGGGGAGACTTGTGTTGTCGGTGTGACCTCCTTATCTCCTACCAATGGTGTTTCTCTCGTCGATGGATCTTCTCCTGCTGAATAATCAGCATGACTCTTGCCGATATGTGTGGTTTAGTGTTCGTTGGGTCATTGAAGAGATATGAGTGTTTGGTGTGACTTCCCAATGTGTTGGTGATAGAAATTTTCTTTTTGAAGGTCCTTAAGATCGGGGAGACTTCACCAAATTCTGAGCAATAGGAGTCGGTGCCATGTGTGATAACCTGTGGATAGTCTAACATTGGGTCGACACATTTTTTTGTCTCACTGATGAGTGATAGAGTTAAAATCAGTTGACCAAGCATTTTTCCTACGTGTTAGATCTTGGACCAATGAACGATACATAATAAAAAATGATTGGGTAGTTGAACTGTTGTGACCTTTTTCTTGTGGGAAACAAACAAACAACTTGAGAAATGGATGAATAGTTCAGTCATGGGTCTGGTCTAGTGGGTCAGTCAAATGATGAATGAGTGAATTCCATTGTATGCTAAATGAATGCATTGTAACAGTGTAATTCGATACAAGGTTGATTAGGGAAATGTTGTTGATATAGAATTGCCATCTGAAAAGAAGAGACTGTAACTTGTATGTATTTTGGTTATTGTAATACAAGTGATGTTTCTTTGGTGTGGTGGGCTTTTCTCTCGTAACAGTTTTCCCATATAAATATGGTGTCAATTGTGTTATGTGTTATTTCTCAGTTTTGTTTTTTCTTTCATGTGTGTCTTAATGAACTCTAATTGTAAACATTAAAAGGCATATCTCTCTTCTCCTCTGAGACTTGGCATTAGGAAAATTTATTCCACTATTCAATTTTTTCCTAATAGCCTTTCCTCTATCGAATCCACTAGTTTGCTTAGTATGCGTTAGGCGTACATATCCAAAAATTTCCTATCAACTTCATATGCCATGGGCATGATCTTGATTTTTTGGGATCACCCGCTTCCATCATACATTGATCAACATCCACGATGAAACAAATTGAGTCCTTGTACTTATCTACAATAGAGGTAGGAATCCCCTCCCTTGCTTGCATCATAGATCAAAAATCCTTTAAGTATCCCCGCATAGGTGCATTTCTTGTTTTTATATCTGTAACATTGTACAATAGATCTATGATTTGTTTGACTACCAGCTTGTTCTTTTTCCACTGAACTTTTTCTACTCTCAGAACTTCTCCCATGAAATAATAGAATAAACACAAAAGAAGTTTACCATATTTGAAATAAATTTTCTTGTCTTTCTTTATCTTTGTAAGATTCTCCATTAACTGAATTCTTAGTAGTTCACAAAGGTCGTAATCTACATTTTCCTTTACCATTTGGTAGGTGGCATAGATTGTTGTGCCAGACACAGATTTTTCTCCGCTAGAGTGGTAAATCTTGTATCTGATCACCATAGATGTAAATTTTACATCTATATCAGCAATTTTATCAATAGTCATTGCCCTTCTATAATATGTAGATCTTGTAGCATCAGTGATGGTTTGGTTTTACATAGATTTTAAAATAGGTAATCCACCGAAAGAGTTTAGACCGGTTACTGCACTGATAGCTTCCTTTGTAATTTTGAATGGAATGCTAAGGCACTTAAATTCATCATGCACACAACTCAAAACATAACGGACCCACTCCGACTCTCCAAATATGGGAAATTTTATAGTCTGTGTGAATTTATTTATTTCCAAGATTTTGTGTTATGGCTTCACCAATGATATGGTTATTGTACAGATTCAGAATTTGAGAACTTCCTAGTTCTTCAATATTTGCATGAATATAAACCCTAAAATCTTCTATGTGTAGAACTTCATGCAGAACAGACAAAAACACTCCTAATGGACCAGTCTCTAATGACTTGTAAGGATTCCATTTGAATTTAGGATGCGGTTTTTCCTTGACTTCAACTACTAGAGGAGTATTCATTTTGATCAAATCACAAGTTCGTGAAGTTTTTTGAAAAAATACCTTTTTCACCAGATCATAATTTGAATGCTGAATCACTTCGATGCTTGAATTTCGCCTTAAGTCGCCAATGATCACCATAGAGCTCTTCAAACTTATTTTCTCCAAATGCAAAGTGACAAATGAAAAGTAGAAATGACCTTTTATCACTTGCATAACTATCTTTTTGTCGCAATAAATGCTTCAACCCTAATACATCCGGTTACCCGATTCTTATACATTGTGATGGGTAAAACTTATGCGGACCTCCAATATAGCATACCATTTTCTCCAATGAGTTTAAAAACACTTGTTTATTGTTTATGCATCTACTATACACATCCACATTCAGTGAAATTTACCATTTAGGGGGTTATATGATTTTCCTAACTACTCCCCCTAGGCCAAAGGCTAGAGACTAATTCCCAGAGGAATTACTAGAAGTAGATTCTAGTGCTGCCACATTTTCTTCAACAGCAAAAGAGGGATCTTTCTTCACCCATTTCTTTTGCATCTGTTCTCTAACTGCATCTGTAGTGAGTTTTCCTTTTCCTTTGATATCCTTCTGTATGTATTTTTTTGGTTTACTGGACCTCTTATGTTCCAACAAAATGAAGCAATGTGTCCAATTTTGTTGCAGTTGTAGTACACAACATTTCTTTTTCCAGATTAGTTATTCCACTGATTTCCTCTTGATTTGCATTGGTTAGCAGTATGGCCAAGTATATTGTATGTATAGCATCTAATTTTTCTATGACATTGATTCATCACATTTCTACATTCCTTTGACTTATGACCATGCTTACAACAATTAAAACACTAACCTGAGAAAGATGGACCACTTTGATTCTTCCTACTTCTACACTGAGAAGCCATGTGTCCAAACTTCTTACAATTGTAACAATATCCATTAAATCTCTGAGCATTAGGCTACCTTACCGGATACCTTCCATATTTGTTCATTTCATTTCCTTTTTTGTATCTCCTTTCCTCAGGTCTGGAGCTTTCCCCTTCTTCATTTCCAAGACCTCGTTTGTCACCATGAGTCCTTTGACTACTAATTAGTTCATCAAGCATGGAAGATCTAGCTTTTAACTTCTCTTTATACTCATTTTCTATAGTAAGTTTATTTATGAAATCATCCAACTATCTTTCAAGTGCTTATTCACTATTTTTAGATTGTTCCAATTCATCATCTAGTCAGTTGCATACTTCAGATTTTTCTTTCAGGGACTATGGTAGGTTCTCTTTATTTTTCTTTCTATCTTCAATCTCCTTGGTCATCTTCATCATGATAGATTCCATGTCATGTTTTAGGTATTATCTTTGGAAAGCTTTTCACATTCTTCTATCTTTTCTTTCAGGGCTTGACTGAGTTTTTATTCTTCAATGCTCTTACTGTCACTCTGCGTAATCTGATCACAAAGTTCCATTCTTTTCTCTCTAGACTTATTGATTTTGTCTTTCAAAGACTCAATGAATTTCTCTGCATTTAAGAGATTTTCTTGCAATTTCTAAACTTCAGCCTTTGACTGATCAAGATCATCCAAGGCCACCAAAAGCTATTGTTCAAGACTACTTGAATCCATTAGACCAACTTCCAAGATCTCCCCAAGATCTTAGACTTCTTTTAGAGGAACTAGCTCTTATACCAATTGTTTGGAAACAAGCTACACTGAGAGGGGGGGTGAATCAGTGTTGTGCAAAAATTAACTTTATTAACCTTTAACTTCAAAGAATTAACAACACTCAATCATAATACATAGATAGGAAACTAAACACAACACCATAACACCAATATTTTTATGTGGAAACCCTATTAGGGTAAAAACCACGGTGTATGGCCAATCCACAATTATGATATGAGTATACTCAAAAGAATATTACAAAAAGGGGAATGCACTTGCATTTAGGTGCACTGCCTAGAGCTCACTGCTCAAAGGGAAGGCTCACTACCTTACAAAATACAATCAGATTAAAACCATCTGAAAGTGTGAACTGAGAAGATTATCAGCTACAAATGACTGATTATAGTTCTAGTTAAGCTCAATAATAGATCTATTGCCTTACCGACTGATTTTGTACTTTTTCTTTGTTCTAATCATACACACAATATAAATCTTTTATACACAAGTGAAACTACACTTAATCTCTCTTCCGCTCTACTCTTACTTGCAATTCTCACCAATACACAACTGATAAATGGGTATGTGCAGGATCATCATCGAAAAAATAGGCCCTTAAGTGGCAATAAAATTCAAAAAATCAGAGTTAGGAAACTTGACATACAAATTTGAATAACTTATCTATATTATTTCAAAAATATGTAAGAATAGAATCTGTAGAAAATTGAATGTAGTTTCTAGAATACTAGGTTTTTTTAATTTTATTTTAAATCTATTTGGTGAAAATTTGAAATTTCAATGCAGTAGTACTTAAATTTTAGGGGAAAAATAAGAAGTAGGTTTCTGTCTGACCACCCTAACCACAATAAAATGATAATATTTTTTTATGATATTTTAGATATAAGTAGGGGACTCATGTTCCAATGTGATGCATATTTTTTTGTAATTTGTTTCCAAGTAAATAATTAATTATGAATTTTTAATTACAAATTTTAAAAAATATAAAAAATCGTATGTCTGACCACCTTAACTTGGTCAAAACTTCATGAAATTCAATTCTTGTTTTTTTAATCCTATAGTATGTGAATCATAGAATGTGACGCATGTTTTGGGTTCAAAAAATGTGATACCATTTGAAAGCTATAGATTTTTTTCAATCAACCTATCCATTAGGACTTTAGTTGTAATTCTAATGGAAAATGAATAATACTTATTTATTAAATTCAAAGTAAAGAATAATTTATATTGGTGGAAATCTGAGAATCTCCTTAAAAAGCCCTTTTGGTTTCATCAATTTTGGGTAAGAAAAACGTTGTTAGCCACATGGGTCATCATATCACTTAGATATCACCACTTTTTGGCCCATCATGATCCTGCACATACCCAAATTGTAAAAAATGATATGGATAAACTTAGATATATATCTACAACATAGAATTCATTTACACTTTGTTGGCTTCAATAGAATACAAAAATAATTACAACTATTGGCTAGATCCATGATGAAATATTTATGCGTATCCTCCAAAGTCAGTTAAGACATAGAGGGGATGCAAACAAACATGACTGAGCATGAAAACATTTAGTTAATTATTCCTTATACATCTTTGACATAATATATTCATGAAGTCATCTCCAATACAAGAAAAATTGGGAATAAGATAACCGGACCTCCTAACTTCCACATGAATTGATATGAGCCACTTCGTTTCAGAAGTAATAGAGATAATATACCAAAAATAATTTCCTGAGATGCACAAAACAAAATAATAACCTGAAATCTTTCAAGTGCTTCTTCACTATTTTTAGATTGTTCCAATTCATCATCCAGTCAGTTGCATACTTCAGATTTTTTTTTAAGGGATTGTTCTAGGTTCTCTTCATTTTTTTCTTATAGCTTCAATTTCCTTGGTCATCTTCATCATGATAGATTCCATCTCATGCTTTAGGATTGTATTATCTTTGGCAAGCTTTTCACATTCTTTTGTCTTTTCTTTCAGGGCTTTACTGATTTGTTCTTCTACAATGCTCTTACTATCACTCTGCTTAATCTGATCACAGAGTTCCATTATTTTCTCTCTAGACTCATTTATTTTTTCTTTCAAAGAATCAATGAATTTCTCAGCATTTGAGAGATTTGCTTGCAATTTCTAAACTTCAGCCTTTGTCTGTTCAAGATTATCCAGGGCCACCAAAAGCTATTATTGAAGACTACTTGAATCCATTAGAACACCTTCCAAGATCTCCCCAAGATTTTAGACTTATTTTAGAGGAACTAACTCTGATACCAATTGTTTGGAAACAAGCTACATTGAGAGGGGGTCTGAATTAACTTTATTAACCTTTAACTTCAAAGCATTAAAAACATTCAATCATAATGCATAAACAGGAAACTAAACACAACACCATAACACCAATATTTATACGTGGAAACCCTATTAGGGGAAAAACCACGGTGGATGGCTAATCCACAATTATGATATGAGTATACTCAAATGAAGATTACAAAAAGGGGAATGCACTTGCATTGAGGTGCACTGCCTAGAGCTCACTACTCAAAGGGAAGGCTCACTACCTTACAAAAGACAATTAGATTAAAACCATCTGAAAGTGTGAATTGAGAAGATTATCAGCTATAAATGCCTGATTATAGTTCTAGTTAAGCTCAATAATAGATCTACTTCCTTACATATTGATTTTGTACTTTTGTCTATTCTACTCATTCAAACAATACAAATATTCTATGCACAAATGAAATTGCACTTATTCTCTCTTCTTCTCTACTCTTATTTGTAATTCACACCAATACACAATTGATACATCATACAAAATGATATGGATAAACTTAAATATATTTGAAACATAGAATTCATTTACACTTTTTTGGCTTCAATAGAATACAAAAATACTTACAATTGTCAGCTAGATCCATGATTAAATCTTTGTGTATCCTCCAAAGTTGGTTAATACATAGAGGGGACCCAAAAAAAGATGATCGAGCATGAAAAAATTTAGTTAATTATTCCTTATACATCTGTGACGTAATATATTCATGAAGTGAGCTCCAATACAAGAAAAAGTGGGAATAAGCTAATCGGGTCTCCTAACTTCCACATGAATTGATACGAGCCACTATGTTTTAGAAGTAACAGAGATAATATACCAAAAATAATTTCCTAAGATGCACAACACAAAATAATAACCTGAAATCTTCATACAGATCAATGAACACTGCGCAACTGAATACTCTTTTCTTCCTTACCAATATTCAATCTGCCTACCAGTAAGATCAAATGATAATGTGTGTATCTAATCATTGACTTGATTTTCCATCAATGACAACACTAAGTGATATTGTAGTGTCTCTTACCAACACTCCCATACCACCCAAGTCAAACAAGTTAATATGGAGGAGGCCAACTAAAAAAGATATCAAAGAGTTAACCATTGCTATAGTTGAACAAGTAAATGGCAGCTACTCTTGATCATAAGGATTCTGAAGGTACTCTATCATGATGTGTGCACATAGACAAGGTTAATTCTGGTATCCACAAGGCAGATAAGAGTTCATTAAGGTTGCATTCAAGTGCTTTTATCTTATAAAAGACGATTCTTCAATAAAGATATCATTGGCACATTATGATAGTGACCTCTACATCAATACCACCAAGTGGTTCAACATTAGGGTAAAATCTTCAAAAGAAAAAAATTAAAAAAAAAATCAAGAAAATAGTAAAAATAAAAATCATCCTCTAGTGAAAACCACTATGGTGGTTTTTTTGGCAAGTACCATGATGAAAACCTGGAAAAAAAGTGTCATGAGTAGAATTGAGCATCTATATGATCCTTCTCAGATAGAAGCATTTCATCCTTGTCATGATAAATTCAATGATTCCCTCCATCCATCTAATCCAGATTCATCTAGATATTCCACTTTATCTTGATCTTGACAAAGATTTGGCATATACTTCAACTCTGCTCATGGAAACCTTTTGACAGGATGTTTAGCAATTTATCTCATGATGTCCCATAGCCCATATCTAGCATGATAAATCTCTCTCAACCTCTTTGCATATACATTACCTATCTTCATTTATTCATTGATCTATGAAACATTGCTAAACACTGGGGGAAAGTTCTTGCACTCTTGTTTTTGAATAACTCTTGATCCATGTCTTATATCTAACAATGTGACATTGACATCGTGACCTACATATCATTTACCTCAAAATCTCATCAAAAAATTCCAAAAACATTCATAAAGCCTTATTAAAATCCAAAAAAAGTTGCAGAATCATCAAAATCCCTAAAAAGGTATGTTATCACAGGGATTTGCACCTGCATGCAAAGCTATAAAGATCTGCAATCCCATGTAACATTGGACTAATTCCAAGTTGTGGGTACCCTATATGGAACTAGACCTCCAAATTCTAGGCCAGCTTCCTATGTGATTTTTTGATTATGGACTAAAAAGTTGATTGGAAAAGGGAAAAAGGATTAAATCTAATGCAAAACTAGAATCTGAACTATGGTGATGCAGTGAAAGAAACTAATATGTAAACTTAATCACAAATAATATTTTCAGAATTTGTTAATGCAACTTAATATGGGAACTTTAATCACACTAGTAATTCAATAAAAGGCTCAGTTCAACCTTTTTCTTACTAACGAAAAGCAGGGTTCTCACAAATTAAGAAGAATGATAAACTTAACAAGCACAATTAATGACTTATAATAAACTTCCATTGTGCACATGTATCAATAGGTGAGGCATAAGTTTAAAGGTTTCTAGGAAAAACACATTAAATTTGCATCAAATCACTGTAAAACACAAGGGATGAGAGACTAAAAAAGGGAAACAGTGATTTAATCATATACTTGAAGGAAATTTTGAAATTCGACAAAGTTCATTAACCTATAATAACCTATTGAATGTATTAATCTAAAAAAATAAACTAAGTTACAAGAAGTCTTCTTCGCAAAAATTGCAAAGGCAAGAGAAATCCAGAACTAAAGGAAAAAGAATAACTTTTTCCAATATATACAATAAAGGCATGCATAAAGCAGCCAAGAGGTGGAACTAAATGTGAAACCCAAGTGAAAATATCTGCATCTCAAAAGGTATCCACAAATAGAAATAAAAATCCATGAAAAGAGGGCCCACCACTACTCCAAACTGAGC